>OY728138.1:468465205-469715205 GCA_963277665.1 Viscum album | reverse complement strand
AATTATTCATACATCTATTTAACCCATGATCCATATGACTTATAAAAATATCCCTATTGTGTACAATATATGGATTCGTCAATATTTCCCAAATTCAAACATCATCTAATGAAAATAAACATATGGAAAAATGACACAATGATATAGAAATAATAATTTAGATTATACAAGATATATAGATATTTTATTAAATATTAAATTAATGATGATAAAAAATGATATGGAAGTATAAATACTACATTTGATAAGGAAAAAGTGGCGAATACGTCATAACTAAATAGAATATCATGATGATGTCTATGAAAGAAAGGTTTTCAATCATAATATGAATTTAATATGTAAGAATATGGAAAGATCATGATAAATGAAGTCCAAATGAATTAAAACCATAAAAAAATTTTTAATAATATTTATAAATTATCCCCTCTAGGGAGGTTTAATGGAAAGAAATTGAAATTAAAATAGATGTATTCATAAATGTTGGTATAAAACCAGGAAAGAACAAAGATATTATTTAATTATAAAATGACTTATTTCTGGAAAATATTGGTTTATTAAGGTCTGTTATGGATGGTAATTGAAAATTTTTATGAAATTAGGAAGTTCCTGTTTTAGGTCTTGTTTATCAAGAGAAATTTAAAATAGATCATTCTAAAACATTTATTCCCCCATAAAAGAATAAATAACTGATCTAGGATCATAATTTTTAAGATAATAATGGAATTAATGGGATTATGTATGAATAATTAATAATTAAATTACGTTAATGGTGTAGAAGACATAACATGAGTGAAAATAGAGGTACAAGGATTATCCCTTAACTAATGTATGAATTTTTTCTTCATTTGATCATAATGTCTGATATAATTAGATTAAATCTAATAATTATTTAATTTTGATCATTTTTACATGTATTGGATATAATATAATTATACTACATTCATTTACTTCTTTTTGATGAGTTATTATAAAACATTTTTTCATTAAAGAGATTTTCTTTCCTAGGATTCATTGATCGGTTTTCATATATACATGTGTTGAAAATCATGTGAAAGGAGAATATTTTCCCATAAGTTAAATTAAATATTTTTATTGAAATATGATATTAATAAATGGTGATATATTTTATAGAGTTATATAGTATGTGGATGAATCAATAGATAATAGGTTAGTGATAAATGTTTAAATTATTTTGGCATTTTTCAATCATCGTGAACTAGTTTTGTTTTATTAGTTAGTATTATATATTTATAATTCTTCTAAAAATTGAATAATTTGTAATAAATATATTATAATATTTTTAAACCATATAAATATATTAATGACCATCCATGAAAAAATAATTTATAAATGAATACACATCATCCATTAAGGCTGTAAATCAGTACCTCGCAGATGATGTTATCATTTTTTCGAATAAAAGAATGACGAGAGGAGACATGATGCTAGATTTTACATTGACATAATAAATTGAGATTATATATAAGATATAGAAATTGTATTATATTTTTTGAAATTGGATGTGTGGATATTATAAAAAAGGGAAAAATTGAAACAAAAAACAAAGAAAGCGAAAGAGGATTTTACCTATTGAATTATTCTATATGCGAACCTCAATAGGATTTTTTTCCCTTTTAGACCATATACTCATAAATGTTGGTAAGAGTATTGGGAATTTTTTTAGAAAGTAAATGTACAATATTAATGGATTATGATGTGTGAGGTGAATAGGTAGTGAATGGTGGTATTTATAGTAGAGGATAAGAGTATTTTTTTAATTAGTCTATTGATTAGATTATTATTTTAGCTCACAACAACAAATAGTGATGATTTCATCTCTAAATATATTTAATAAAGAAGGATTATTTGAGATTTTGCTTCATTCATAAGATATGACACAATGAATAGTGTATTTATCTTATAATTTATATATACCGTATATTACTGTATTTTACTATTCAATAAACATTCAACTATATTAGACAAATACTATAAATTTACACAAACTATATTTCACTATTTTTAATTCAACTATATTCTCAATTTTATGAATATAATTTTCTATATATGTGAAATTAAATTTTTAATTGAAATAATCTTTTACTTATAAAATACGAATTCTTAAATTTTAACTCATTTTATATCACTTTGATAAAGTAATTACGTTATCACAAAATTATATAATAATCATATGAAAAAAAATTAATATTTTAATTAATTTTATTTTAAGACATTTTATTAATTATATAATTAAAAATAATCTTTTATGTTTTATAAAAAATATCAACACCTAATTAATAGTTTATAAAAAATTTATTTACTTATAATATGATATAATTATAACAAATTACTATTTATGTGATACTGATGTTTAATTTAAAATTTATTAGGTGAGGTTACTATTATACTATTCACATTAATATTCTTACTGTTCACATTAATATTCCAACTTTAATGTTAATATTCAATAGTATATTATTTTTTCTTTATTCTCAGTTTTCTGTACATAGAAATTAATTTATTGAAGAAGATACATAAAATACAATATTGTGATGTTATATTATACCATTCTTTTAAAATTTCGTCCTCCAAATTTTTAGGAATATTTTCTTCAAAACATAGGATAGTGGTTCTTCATTATATCATCTCCAGGCTACCACATTTCTTATTATATTATATGGTTTCTCTGAATAACAATTTATTGTGAATTTTTCCATATTCTAAAATATATTTTCTTATATTACAAGAATCAATATAGGGTATTCACAATATGGAAAATCGTGTTCCTTTTAACTTTCAACATAGGTGAGTACATTTTTTGGGTCTGAAATGTACTTATTTAAAAAGTATATAAAGAACTCATAGTGAACATTAGAGAGAATTTGTGGTATTACATATCTGTATTCTACAAATCCTATTAATTATCAAATTACTAATGTTAATAAGTACTTAGGTCTCTATTTTTCATTAATTATAAAACTATAATACACACTTCAATGAAGATAAATTTATAAATATATGGTCGCCAAATTTTAATTCTTAATTATTTCTCTAGTTAGAAACATAAATTTATTATCTACATTGTGTTGTAGTAATATAATCCTAAATAGTCTTTACCATTACCATTATCTCTTTAGTATGATCTAGGCCTATAAGTTTCCTCTAACAATATTTTTCACAACAAGTTAGAGTTTGACATCACTTCCCATATAATGTTTTTTATGGAACCATTTGAATAATAAAATGGAAAATATTATTATTGGTAAATTCCACTGAAATTTTTCCTTTTGATCTCTATAAATCATTGTGCTACCAAAGTGTATAGACATGATTGATCTATGAGAATTTTCTAATAGATCAATTTTATTCTCTGGTATTAATGGAACACATAACCTCCTTCCAGATGTTTTTTAACAACATCGTCATACACGAGGTCTTCCAATCATCATATATTTATTTTATTTTAAAAAACTTCATCATCATATCAGGAAATTTTTGTCTTAACTAGTAAAAATGGATTAGAAATATATTGAAAATTGTCTAATGTTTCCCCTCAGTTAACAATTCCAATATCAATTTTTACTATATCTGTGAATATATGAAGTTTCATAATCGCTATTTAGGATATAAGGATATGATCATTCATACTTAATGAATCTACTACCTTAAATTCCTTCCCTTAGAGGAACTATTTTGATAAATCATAATCATTGATTAACTCAAACCATCACCTTTGGCACATGTTGATTTATTAATGTGTAAAGATATATTTCAAACATTTTTTGTTTTTATATATCTCACATATTTTACAATAGGGATATTGTCTCCATATCTTCATAGAAATTATTACAGATTATAACATAAGATCATATGTTGAATAATTTTGTTAATTTTTATTCAGCTACATTGATTCTTACAAAATAAATTTTTTAAAAGTGAAAAACACATTGCATTCTTAGATAAATCATTGTATATCACAAAACAATCATTTCATAATGGAATAATAAATATTTTATCCTTGAAAAATCCTCTATTAAATTATTGAAAACATTGTGTATAGAATTTTTCCTATATAATCATAAACCTTTTACCTGTGATCTTGGTTAATAGGTTATCCAGGTAGATTTTTTTAAAGATGTGAAAATATTAACCTATTAAACCAATGAAACAATATACCTCAGTTATGTTCATTATCATTGTTCAATCCAAGATTTCATTTTCATCATAGGATATGATGAAAATCCAGTATTAAAGAAAATATATCCCAGAAAAACTATAGTTTGAAGCTAGAATTCACATTTTATGAACATCCCATATAACTCTTTTTGTTTAAGAGCCTCTAAAAAATACACTAGTAGATCTTATAGTCCACATATAATTTCGATTTCAACAAGATTATTATAGTATATACCATAAAAAAATTACCAAGATATTCTCTGAATTCTCTTTTCATTATATCAATGAAATCATAGGATGAATTTGTTATTATATTGGGAATTACTATAAACTCATAATGTTTATACCTGGTTTGAAATGCTATAATTTGAATATTTTCAATCCTTACGCACAATGTATGATACCAATAAGGCATTTAAATCATTTACAAATATATTCTATATTAATCGGATCAAATAAATCAATAATTCTAGGTAGAGAATATATTTTTTATTTTAATGGCATTGATTTATCTGTAATCAATGAACATCCTAAAGTATTTGTCATAATTTGTAATAAATACTGTATAAGGTCCCCATGGAGAATCATTTGGGTGACTAAATCAGTTATTACTCAAATCATCTAGTTTTTTATCAGTATACACTAATTCCATAGTGGAAATTATATGTAGTATTTTATATTGGTCTTGCATCAGGTATTATATCAATGGTAAATTAAACATCCCACTTTATGGGTTCTACATGAAATTCCCTAAGAAATACATCATTGTATTCCTGTAGAATTGGTACATTATCAATTTTATAATTACATTCCTTTTCCATAAATGATGTTTTCTCCAATTGGATGATACTTTCAATACGAATTTATATTGGGGGTGGATCTACATAAGAATGTAATGATGATGTTTATGCTCTAATGATAATGGATTCAACATCTTCCTCACATATCATAATCTTCATCTTCTTTAATTAAATTTCACTTAATATTATTAAAAACTATCAATACCAAGGATTATATCAATATAATCCTTAGTTACGATTATTAAATAACAATCGAGATCACATTTATGTTTAATATGGAGAGGTGATGTCACATTTTTGTTCCAATGAGTCTTCCTTAGTTTTTTATTGAAAATACCATGTTAGGTTAAAACAGAAAAGTCGTATTTTTATAGAAAATCCTCTACATATAAATGTATTTTATGATATATAACCAAATAATGAATTGGATATATGTTTATATATTATTAATGTAGATGTACCCACATTATTGGGTACATCTACTTCAGTGGTGGGGATCTCATGAGAATTTTTATCTCCACTTGGCCTATTCTATAATAGATTCCAATGAAACTTGAGACATTTTTAAAATAATTCCTTATATCATTATATTTGATGAATTATACATATGCCATTTGTTTCTTCCTCTAAAATTCATTATATCAAGGATCCGTTTATCCTAATATATAAAACAATTTCCATGAATTTCATGAATTTCGTAAAATGGTTATTTAAAAAAATAAAAAAATGGAAATTGCTTAATTATCATATTTTTCTTTTATATATCACTTTTACCATAGCTATTGTAAGACCACTTCTTCTCTTGATATCCCTCGAAAAATTTGTTTCTATAAAATTCCGTCTCAATTTTGATGGAACTTAATACATTTACTCAAATGATAAATATCATTGAGAATCAATTTCCCTTTAGATACATGTGTTAAGACCTTTAATGAAATGACCAATCTTGTTTCCCAAGTCATGTATGTAATCTTTTGCATAGCTGGATAATCTATTGAATTAAACCTTATACTCCCCAACACACACTTCTTCCCTTTTCACTGAAAAATAAGTTTATCTTCATTTTATTTTTTTCTCATGAAGGAATTATTTTTCAAAAAATGTTTCACTAAAATATTTGTATTCCATGTATTATATTTTATTTTCTTTTTAGTATTTTGGATTAAAGACCACAATTTATAAACATATCCATTTAGGAAATATAATTTTCAAACTGCCTATTAATTTTCATTGCATCCCGATGTAAGAAATATCATTTCATGTGACCACATCCACTACTCAACATTGATTGGATTACTTTTCCCACTAATATATGAGACATATATCATATGATTTATTTTTCCAAAATATTAACATTGTTATTAATCATACCCTTCGTAATTTTTTCGAATATTTTCTAGATTTTCTTAACTCCAATGCTATCTATATTTACATTATCATAAATGAAAATCCATACATTTTCTGAGAGTATTGATTTCATTCCTTCAATTAGGTTCCATATCTAAACAATTACAAACACTAAATTAGTTTATGAATCAAAATTCATAATTTTTATCTAGAAAAACACTTAATGAAAATTGAAAACATATGTATAACTAATCACATAATCATAATCATTGTTTCATTGGGCACATATTTCCTTTTACATCCATCATTATGGGTTTTAAATATATTTTGAATTATCCTAAATATATCTATCAAGATTGTAAAACCTGGGGTGATGTAAGGCTCATTTTTGTATACATAGTTACACCAAGTCAGGTCAGATATACCATGTCATAATTGTAACCCATAGGTGCAATATTTATTGAACCATGTTCAATTGTATAATGCATACGTGGATTAATTTGTTTGATGATCTACATAATCTCTACCAAACCAAAATTCTAGTATTGTCTTATATTCTTATGCTCAAATTCTACCATAGTTTCATGATCCCAAAAATAATTTCTAAATATTATACAAAACTTTCTCTAATACCAATAATAACATTTTAGACCCCAATAGATCATAGTCCATTTTCATTTTATTGCAATATAATATAAACGATATAACATCAATAAGGAACTATCATTTTTGTATTTTGTAAGAATCTATATATATACATGGTTCCCATATTTCCTTGGTAATTAATCATAGAACATAAAAATAGAAAATAATCTAATTATTTTTAGTTATTCAAAGATATCATCTTCATAACCTAGGGTTTAAAGATAGGTGTCATGAAACACTCAGTAAAGGTTATATTAAATATTAATAAGTGAAGAAAATTCATTAAGGCCAAAACAATATCGCATGGTAATTTATCTAAAAACACATGACATCAATACACTATAAATGATAATACGTCAATATATTTTGTCATAGAGAAAACCTAATGGAATGTAATAACTGAATACTGAATGAAGAAAATTATTATTATTTGGATGAAATGTTCTAGAACAAGAACCATTATACCATCAACATGGTAAAATTATATTGGTAAAACCCGGTCTCATTTGTCTTAGAAACAAACAAGATTGGTTTTTTCCAACATTTATGTCTCATTAGAAGTATTGGTGCATCGAGGGGATATAATGGGCCTTACACATCACTATATGTCTAATGGATTATTTATACAAAGATTCAATTCATGAAAAATATGAATTATTCGTATATGTGTATTGAGTAGAGTATACAGATTCATCAATTTATCCCCAATTAAAAAAACATTCTAAGAGAATGTCATATGTAAAAAATGGTACATATAATAGGTAATGATAATATCTAGGATGAAGTAATTATGTATATTTAAGGAAATATTAAATTAATCATGATCACATATGAAATGGATCTATACATTCAACATAAACAAATAATTTGTGGATAATAAGACATAATAAAAGGGAATATAATAATGTTCTCTAGGAAAAAATGGATTTAAATAACAATTGGACATTAATAGGGGAAAATATGCATATATAAAAATTAATTAAGTCTAATTTAAGTGAAAACATGTTAAAATTGTTTATGAAACATTAGAAATAAGCCTCTTAAGTACATTTTGAGGGAGAATAATAAAAAAATTAATGAAAAAATGCATAATTTGTTTTATAAAATAATAAATGAAAATAAATATATTTTCATGGTACAATGAGATATTTTTTGAAAATATTGATAACTAAAAATATATTTTAGATGGTTCATGAATATGTGTATGAAATTGGGAAATTTTCCGTTACTCAGGAATGCTTAATAAGAGGAACTGAAAATAGATCCTTATAAAACATGTAGTTCTACATAAAAAATAATAATTGAGCTTAGGTAATATGTATGGAAAAAAAAAATATAATTTAAGATGATTTAATAATATTAATTAAGAATTAAATTTGGATAAAGAGAGATAAAATGTAACTTGAATAAAAATTGGAGGTTCAGGGATAATCCCTTATCTTATGTTCAATGGTGTTCCGCACTGGATCATAATGACCTTGATATTCAGATTGAATCCACTAATTAATTATTTCATAATCTTTTATACATTTATTTGATTTATTATAATTTTATTATGTTTATTTATGAACTTATTGATAGTAATAGGATATAATTTTATCATTCATATGCATTTGTTTCCTTGGTTTCTATGATTAGTTTACTTGTTTACATGTATAGTTAATCATGTAAAATATTTTCCCGAATTAAAAATATATTTCAATAATGAAATTAAATATTATTAATTAATCATGTATTTTATTTGGTTATCTGGTATAACTATTAATCATAATTTAAAACATTTGTGATAATTATTTAGACTATTTTGGGGTTTTTTTGATAATCGCATACTAGATTTTTTAATAATTAATATTATTTATATATATATAGATTACATAATATTAAATAATCAATAAAAATTATATTATAATTTTTTTAACCATAATTTTTTTATTACTAGCCTTGCATGTGGAATTGAAAAACAAAAACATTTAGTCCACAAAGTAGTATATCAACACCTCACAGTCGATGTTTTCATTTTTAGATTAATTGGAAGAGGATAATAGTGTTGATGATGGGTTGTTAATTGGAATAATATAACTCTATTATATATTATATGATATAGTAATCATGCATTTTTAGATATATTTTGTGGGTATAGGATTAAAAAAAATTAAAAGAAAAATAAAGAAAATGAAAAGGGATTTTACCTCTTGATGTCTTTTCCTTGAGAACATCTTTAGGAAGGTTGGTTTTGTACTTTTTTAAAGACCCAAACCCCATGTATGTTTGTAGTAATATTTTTAAGTATATTGGAAATTAATTTTACAAGCATCAATTATTAATATGTGTTAGTATAGTAAGGTGTGAGGGGTGATATTTATAGTTGATGAGAGGGGTGTTTTTTCATTTTTTTCATTATTTTTTTATTTTTAAACAAGACAATAATTAATAGTGATTACCTAAATAAATATATCATATGGAGAATTAATGTTTGAGATTATGGTTATTACATAAGTGAAATCTGAAGGAATCGTGTCTTTAACATATAACTAATATATACAGTAAAAGTTTGTACTTTACTATTCACAAAAAATTCACATATTTTAGAAAAATATAAAAAATTAAGTAAAACCATTTTTTGACATATATAATTCAATAATAAAATCCATTTTACTAATATTTTATTCAATATATGTTAAATTTAATTTTAAATTAATGTTTTCATTCAGTGGGAAAATATCAATTTTAAATTTATAACTGATTTTATAACACATTAAAAAATTAATTATTGTTTTCTAAAAATTGTCCAATAATTATAAGAAAATAATTTTAAATTTTGAATAAATTTTATGAAAATATTTTTTCATATTTATAATAATATAGATTATAAAACTAAAATATAGAGAAACGTTTTATAAAAAAAATCAGCAATATATTATCAATTTCTAAAAAATTATTTATTTCTGCTATGATATAATAATATCATAATACCATTTATATTATAGATTAATTTTTTTTTAATTTCATATGTAAGGTTACTATTCTAATGGTCACATCACTATTCCTAATTGTCACATTACTATTCCAATAGTCAATTTACAATTCAATTCTCTATTATTTTTAATTAAAGCATGGTATTGAGTGAAACATATGCAAATTATCTGAGAATATAAATACTATAAAATATTTTACTGTTATAATACACAATAATTAAGTTTTATTATTTTAAAAACACAAAAACTAATGAATTGTCCCCCAGATTCATAGTTCCTTGAAACGTGGGTTCTAGTATTATGAATAACTATTTTATGGCAGTTTCCATTGGATTTATTTATGGAACCTGAAACTTCCGACAGTTCTTCATCCTAAGAAGACTTGTTTTCTAATGGCAATTGTTTGTTAAGTTTGACGTTAGGAAACATAAGAACATGCATTGTTTGAGTGGATGGGAGTTCAGACTAATCACACTATTTTGGGGGGAATTATTGTCTACTCTGGGACTGTCTTTTTAAATTTATTATACTTTCATGAAACCATATTAATTTCCAAAGCATAACATAAGATTCCCTTATAATTTACAATTACTTATTAACATGTTTAAAATTTATAATCACCAGTATGAATCCAAGGTTCATCATTAATGGAAATATTCATATCTATTCGTGATTTTCCATTAATGGTATCCTATAATATAATAATTAGATATTCTTTTAATCTTCATTGTGATGATTCTAGTTTTTATTCCACTCAGTGGGGTATTCTGGATTTATTATCGTCCAGGGAGATGAGGGTATGATTTGATCTATGGTATAATTCAATTATAATGTGCTACATATGTATCTTTGTTTAATGAATCATATCCCTCAAGTTCAGTTCCACTAAATGTGACACAACGTGCCTTCTAAAGTCATGTGATAAGGAACTAGCTGTTTAGTTTAATGTCATGTGGTATGTAAATCTATGAGGAATATGCCTAGTCAATGTTTTGGTGTTGGACATATGTTAAAGTATCCTATGGAGGAGGGAAAGGTTATGGGATTCAATGTAAGATTAGAACCTCTTGGTAATAAGGCCTAAAGAGAACATGGTTGATTTGGAGTGTCGGGTTTGAACCTAAAAGAGGCTTCCTATGTATCCAATATTGATGGTAATAAAATCCCACATAGTTTTATAATTCTCACAAGAGGGTATGGTTTTTTGATAGAGATGGGTTTGGGATTACTTCTAGAAAAGGATTCCTTGAGGATTTGGGGTTTAATTTGGATCATTTTCTGTAGAAGGATGCTTAGATTAATGGAATTATTGTTGGAGTTCTGAAGTGTATATCCAGTGAGCTCAGTCCCTAAAAATACTTCTGACATATCCTTGTTTGAACATGAATCAGAGTTCTCGTAGTTTCTTTTATAGTATAAATGTTGTGACCATGAAAAATTACTAAGCTCACATGAGTCATGCTCGGTGTCAGAAACCATAGGATGTCAATTATTCAACAAAGGCATTCAGACATTAAAATTTTTCCTCCTCCAATAGTGGAAGAGGAAACACCTATGTTGTCCAAGGTGAATGTGGTCGAGGCGACCGTGGAAGAGGGAGAGGTGATGAGGCTTCCTCTATTCTGTTTACATTGGACAATGGTCCAATGTAAGGAGGAAGGGATTAAGGTTAGGGCTTACAATAGGATGATTAACCATGGCGGAAAAGTGCAACAGGAGAGAGAAAGGGTAACAAGAGTCATTTTTCCCATCTCCCCTTTGGCATTGCCACTAAAGAATAGAGGAGGAGGAATGATGCCACCTCTAGTAAGAAAAGATTTGGGATAATGCCAAGATAGTTTCCCAAAAATTTATCATTGTAGATGTGGGAGACATCTTATTTTTTACAAGGAAAAGTATGTACGAAAAATATCTTCCCCTTCTAGATACTGGAGGTTCTGGTTCATCTCTCTAAGAAGGGAGAGTCCATGACCCAACCCTCCTCCAAAGCAAGAACATCCCAACACTGTTTCTAGAAGAATAGTCTTTGTGGCAGTCGATATACAAATCCACAGAGGCTCGATGAATCCCAACCCCTTTGTGAATGAAATGTGGGAAACCTCTGACCATAGAAATACAAACCCAAATAGGAGATATGTTGATGTGTCTTTTCGAAAGGATTGATAAGTCATGAGGTTTTTGTGGAGGCCTTAAAAAAATTCCTATTAGATAAGGGAGACAAATAATAAAAATCCTTGACATGAATGGATTTGATGAAGGCTTGATGGATTGTAGATTGAAGATAGTGAATAAATTATGAGAATCAAGTAGGCAAGGGCATGAATGTATGGGCACACAAGTAGGCTTGGGTGATCTAATGTTCACATATTTTACGAACAAAATGTATGTTAATACTTGGTAGATACCTTGCTCAAGCCTTCAAGCGTATTCATAGCTGATCCAAGAAGTGGGGTGCTTGAGTTCCTATGAGAGGAATTGCCAATGCACCAGTATTTCTTACTTGGGGAGGTTTGGGAACTTATGAAATGCAAGTGTTATTGTTTTCATGCACTATAAGGACTTTTGTCTAGTGATCCCCCCTTAAATCCTCCAATCAAGGTGTTGAAGAACTACCTTGAAAGTATCATAAGACTGGTGCGAAGTACAAGGGTGACCAGAGCAGTAATTAGGCTTCATGGAAATTCACCCATACAAATGGGGGCCCTAAGGGTTTATTTATAGGAAAATAAATGAAATTGGGAAAAATAATTTGGGTGGTCAACTGACTTCTTTACCAAATTAGGGCACCCAAGTACCTTGCATTTTGATTGTGTTTTGTCAAGACTATGGAGACACCTATAGGACATAGCCAACAATTATACATTCATTCATCTAAGACATTGTTGTGAAAAAGTGGGATGCACGACATATAGAGGTGCACAAGTAGGTTACATGCCAAATGAGTTTCGGCTAAACATAGGCATCCAAAAACCAATGCCTTTGAAAATCATTGAATTTTCATTATGTGTCCCCTCTTTTATTTCTAATCGATTCCCTTTGTCGTTATTGTTATACTCTTTGACATAATTGAGTGTCAAAAAAAGACCCCCACCTAACTAAATATTGGATTCAAAAATGAAAAGATGATATAATTCTGAAGTAATCAAATTAAGTAGAGTGAGAAAGAAGATATATAATAGAATTCGGGCAGGCAGGTGTTGGAACTCAACTAGAAATGGGCATTCAATTTTTCAACATGTATGATTTCTGGCACACAGGGTGATAGTAATTGCTTATATAAACTACCTTTGCTTCCATGAAAATTCTCACAACATCTCAAATTTTCCGATCTCTACTCGCATGTATTCTTTTATTCAGGTGCTTATGTTTCACAACACTTCTTCTCTATGATTTCTAGATGCACACTATATGTGGGGCATTGTACTTTCTTGTCAACATATACATGTGCACCAAGTTTTAATCATGTGCACCTTAATTCATTTTCCATTTTTTAAAACACCCAAAATGATCTAACTTTTTAAACTTAATATCTATATTTTGTGTAGGTTCCATGGATCCCAATAGAAATAGAACCGCTGGTGATATTGATTGCAAGAGGATTGTAAACATGATGAATGTTATTGGTCATGATTATTTTGATATTTGTGAAAACACCCCTCCAGAAAAAGAAAAATATTTGAATAAGTATAATTTTGACTTTCCTCAAGGGACCTATCTTCCATTATATATCTATATCTATTTGCATGATTCTATCATTCAATATCCAAAGCACTACATCTGACATACTTGGTTTTAGGATTGTACCAACTTCTCGATGTCCAATGTTTCTATAGGGGGATCATTTTCTAATGTTGGGTCAGAAGTGAAAGATCATATTATGCATCATAGTATGTGTGCCCCTGATTTGAAGGCACACACACCCGAGCTGTAGCCACACTGCAATTCATCCATCTTTCGTGATTCATAGATAGATCTCTCCAATGATTGGATGAAAAGTTTGGAAATTCACCCAGGATTTATGGAGCTCCAATACTTGGGATATGTATGATGAGTTTATTCCTCCCAAGGTGATATTAAAGACTTAGAGAAGACACCATATTTGGATCATGAGTTGATGAAAATATTTAATAAACTCAAGAATTCAGTCACCATGAAAACTCACACCCGGAGGGATATTCATCTATAGGAATATATGGAAATATTTTTCATAATGAATAAGGAAAAGGGTCACACTTACATGAATCTGACTAGCTATCCAAGGGTATAGAAGATAGGCACTCATGAAAATTTTTGGCCTACATAGGAGAAAAGATAATTTGATAAATGAGGATATGAAATCCACCAAAAAATTCCAATAAAGACACATATGGTAGGATTTTTTAGCCATGTGGATCAATGTGTATTTTTTACCATTCCAAGACTCTAAAGGAGGCATGAGGCTAGGAACCTTTGTTATTCCAGCTAAGCTGGAGGATAAAAGGATGGTAGGGTATGCTACTGTTATTTTGGCTAAGATTTATTGGATTTTTCTACATGCCTACAAAGGGAAGTCTCCCTTTAGAATAGCGGGGCCATTTTAAGTGTTGTGGATATGGATTGCTACTCACATTGTAAGTTATGTTGTACAAAGTGGAGTACATGTTTTTGGAAGTTCGTTCCTACCATCTATTCATGCATTGTTTTGGTATTTCTCCCTTGTCCTTGAATGCTTATGACATCTTTCCTAGAATAATCATACATAATGAATTCCATTTCATTGTTTATTGGAATCTTCCTATGAGGAGATTCGTTGATGAGGATACTGTATATTTTGAATTGAGGGAATATATGCTACCTTTCTAAGATGGTCTTTTGGCCTCCAGAATAGATGGAGATATCATATGTGAGGCCTATTCTTCTTATAGATTTTCTCGTCAATTCAAATTTCTACAATGTAATATTTTATCCCCTCCTGTGAATGTTAGATTAAAGAAACATCCAATGGTTTTCCAAAAACTACGGTTGTTGACATATATATAGAAGACTGGAAAAATATTTAATTTACCTGTCACTGACGTAGTAAGCAAATTGGCCATATGGTATGTGGAAAACTGGGTTTCATCTTACACTGATGGGTTATTAAATAATGTCTCCCCTAGAGTGGGGATAAAGAGAAGATGTAGGAAGTAACCACATCATTTAGAATATAATTCTTCATTACCAAGGGCCGACTTGGAAGAATCTGAGGGTGGTGGTGATGATGATCCAAATTTACTGAAGTGACCTTGTGCTAGACATAAACCTCCTATTATAATTAACAGCGACATTCCATCAATCCCTACTAAAGTCGTATCAAGGTGATCTAGTCTCTATCATTCTGACGAGTGGAAAGTTCCATTTTATTATCCTCCATCCGTGATCGTGAGTGTTGGGAAGAAACTCAAGAACAAATTTTAGGATCCTCCTCTCAAACCCCAGACATACATTCTGAATATATACGATTGGAGGCTATTCGAACATTGTAGAATACGTACTGTGATGCTGAAACCATGTGGATGTAATTGTGTGAAGGACTATATATTCCAGGAGTAAGGGATTTGAGGGCATATTCTAACATTGTTTTTAAGGATTATTACAATGAAAAAAGGATTATATTTGAGAGCTGTAAATTCTCATATACACCAATGATTAATCAGTTCCTACCACAATGTGGGTAAAGGAAATGATAGATCATGGTACCATTGAAGAAATTAATCCTTTATTAGATGAATAATGGTTTGAATTTGTAGATCATGAGGAAGTATGTTTTCTTTCTCTTTCATTCACTTCCATTTGGAAACTGGAAATTTAGAGAAAACATTGTTAATTTGTAGAAATATCATCTTAACATACAGTTGGGTAATAGAAATCCAACTGAAGTTCCTTTACCACAGTATAGCAATGGAGGCACTGCTCTTGGAGGAATTGGGTCACCGTGTAAATCGGGAGAAATATCTCCAGGCCTACAAAACATGGAGGAAAAAATTGAGAGAGTATTGGGATCTCTAATACCTATAGTTATAGATGATGATTCAAGTCCTCCCAAAAAAAGAGTAGATGAAAATGCACTGAAAAAAAGTGAACCATGGTTAAATAATTTCTTAGCAGTGCTAGGTCTCTCTGATAATCATGAATTTTAGTATTTGTTAATGACACAATGTTTTATATTATTATGATTACATGGGATTATTATGTTTCTTATTTGAAAGAAACTACTGATAAAATTCAAGGAGTTGTAGAAGTTGTTGTTGATCAGACACAAATTCCTCCAAACCCAGTGCTTCCTGGGGAGGCATTGAAGCCAATAAAACCCACATATGTTCCCATCACTGATCTAATTCCTACTATTAGAGGACATGATTATTTTGGTAAGTCAATAATACATCATAAATCATAAGAGGAAACAATAGAAAACATTCATATTGTTATAATTTTAGGTTCAACACATGCACTAAAACATCTGGAAACAACTAATGTTGACCACACAATTATTGCTGATGATGCTACTCGGGGACAAAGGTTTCTAATGGAAGGTTGTGAAGCAAAAATGCCATGTGCTCCCACAGGTAAGACTAACATGGGATTAGGTATATCATTGGATGAAATTATTATCCTTGGCATGTATTTTTATGAACTGTTAGAACTTATTAATATATCATATGCATTGAATGATTTTGGAGTTCCTTTTGTAGAATCAACTAGTGGTGAGTTCTCATTTTTCATCCGGATAATCTTCTTATGATTAACCTACTAACCACGGTTGATTAAAATTTGTATCTACATCTAAAGAAACTTTTCTGCTACATAACTTTAAGGAAGTGTTGATATTAAATTCAACCCCACCATTGGAGAGAGATTAGCCCATGTGGATATTGGGATATGAGGTCTTACTGATATTCACTTTGAAAATCATGATCATATTATAGATAGCACTCATCATCCACAAACATCAAAACAATTGTTGAAATTAAGACCACTGGGGTGGATTAATCTCATGTTGTTGGCCTATTGATATGTAAGAGATACTAATATTGTGATTTTATTCACTGCTATTATCTCTTAAAACTTATCATAACCATAATTCTAGGTTCACCATATAGAACTATCAAACTCCATGGATAGGTCTAGAGGTGGAGCCTCTACATCGTCCCAAACAAAATTAGAAGGTGGAGAACTCATTATTCAAGAAGGTATAGAACATTAAACTTCATTAAGTTCATTATCCCCATAATATACCCCACCTTATGAATGTGATTCTGAATCGGACCCAGAACTACATAATTCTCTTCTTCTTTCATGTCGTAAATCATAGAAAAACATCTGGAAGGTAATATCTAACATTACCCTTGAGGAACTGCCTTCGATAATTCAATGACTTTCATCTCTTTTTATCACGCTGTGATTTGGCAGTTTTCAATACAATGAAATTCATACTGTGGTGAAAGAGATTATCCAGAGGATAGAGAAAGAGAAAAATCATTGACCGGACATGAAATAATCCAAACTATCAATCAATATTGAAGAGTTCAAAGCAGCACTATCCCAAGAAGAGGCTAATCATAATGCAATGTTGTAGGGACTGAAACATACAATTAATGAATATATTGTTCAGTAGTTATGACATCAAGAAAAGTTAGATATCATTATAGGGGATCTTGACCAGCATCATAACTCATTATGAGAATTCTAAAAGGATGGTTCAAAATCCATCACAGATGCTAGAGAATCACTTCATCATGCTGAAAAATGAGGCTGGTCAAATAGAAATACTTTAACAAGAAATTCATGCAGCTCAAGAGGCTTTCAAACAACTGAGGAATTACGTACAATTCCTTTTTTAATTTATGAGAGAGAGATTCAAATTTTTGGATGCTCCTATGTGAAAATTTTCTCCATAAAATAATTTTCTTTCTTTCATCATTTATGTTCTTACTTTCTCTAATTGATTTTTTTACCTAGTCCATTTGGTCTAGTAAGTTTAGTTTGATTTTTTAATAGGGTTATATGGAAAACCCCCCAAAATTTATATCTCATGACATTTTGTTGCTCAATATTACCTAAACCATTCAATATTAATGTTTAGTGAGCTGGGACTCGACTTTTTTTTAGACTTCCCTTATCGAGTTCTCAATTTAATGAATACAAAGTCAATTGTTGTTGAATGTTTAGAGTCATGCATGTTGGACTATAAAGGGCTAATATATGATGTTGTATATCTTTGACCATAAATTTTTAATTAGTCCCAAAAAAACTCTATAGCTGAGAATCTCATTAATATTATTTAAATATTTTCCTGGAGAATCTTGAGCCATGGATTTTTGTGGTTACCAAATTTAAAACCTCTTCCTACATACGGGGTGTCTTTTACAAGAATGAAATTACCATTATTTGAAAAACCTGATATGGGGGCTATGTTATATAGGGCCAACTATGGAATATTCTACAGATCCAAATAGTGTCAGTTTTTGACTGACATGCATGTTATGTAGGAAAATTATCAAAGGACACCTATGAGCACATACTGCATAGTCAAGAAAAAAGAGATCATTGAGGATTAACATTTTGTTATTGATAGATATAGTAAAATAGGATTTGGGTGACTAAAGACCATAGTAGGTTCTTTTTCTAACTTATGTAATTTTAAGAATGATAAGGGGGCTATTTTATACACTCAAATGTCATGAATAGAGAAACCACTTCTATACAAATTTTATGTATGATTAATGATTAAAAATTATCAAAAAGGGAAATTTCTGATATCATATTCTACAGTTTTATGTCATGCAGTGTAAACATTTGTACTGTGTAGATTTAAGTTATGTTGTGGGGATATTGTTCTATGTAGTTTTAAGCCATGCAGTGAGGACATTGTATTGTGCAGTTTTAAGTCTTGTAGTGAGTACGTTGGTACTGTGTAATTTTTAGTCATGAAATGAGTACATTGGGTGGAATTAATTTATGTTCTTTATATCTATCATAATGTATGGGATTCTCCCAATTTCTTGATTATTTTTTTGGAAATAAACTATCATGTTACTGTATGAAAGGGAAAAAGGTAAACTGTGATTCGGTAATTTCTAGAACTGTGGAATGATATGTGAAATGGGCTACAAGCATTCGAGGAAGCCTCTTCTAAGAACGAAGTTACTATTACATGACAAACCAATTATGGAGGCTGTCCTATGCTGGGAAAACGAGGGCATATGCTTCCAATCTAAATAGTGGAATCTTTTAATTAATAGGCCAATTATATAGGAAACTTATGCAAGGCTGGCTAAGGGCACATGGTACATATTCAAACAAAAGAGATCTCATAAGTTTGACATTTTAGTGCTAGAAGCTGAAGAATGTTTATGGAAATTTAGATTTTCCAAAGCACGGAGTTTTCTATATGGAGAAAGGAACCTAAATATAGAAAGGGTATTTCAACCCATGAGGTCTAAAGAATCAGTGGAATATGACTTTTATGAAGGTCTGACCCAAACATAAGAGGTATGGTGCTTGTAGTTTTAAGTCATACAACAAGGACCATAAATGGACAAAATATATATTTTTTGGCAATGTGATTTTAAGGTTATTTCATATTGTATTGAATGCGTGGTGATGGAAATGTGTAAACAATGGCCCTAATGAATTTCAGACTGTGGTAAAGATAACGGGTCTAGTATACTTGAATGACTAATTTAAAATACAGATTCTTCTATATTATCATCAAATATTAAAGAGGAAAAATATAATATAACCAAGAACGAAGATACCATTACTTGAAAAACACACGTATTATGCAGATCCAAATAGGACATATGTTGCATAGCCAAATAGTGGGAACTTTTGATTGACATGCCTGTTATGTAGGAATCTTATGCATGGCTGACTAAGGACATGTGCTGCATAGTCAGGAAAAGGATCTTTCAGGTATTAGAAACTCTATCACTAGAAACTGTAAGAAATATTACCAAGATCTAGAAATATTCAATATGAAGAGTCTGAAATACCAGAGGGGGTTATGCCCAATGCATATGAAAATTATTTGAAAAAATATTTGCTGTTATTTAATTGTTATTTTCACAGATCTAACTCATATGTCAAATAGAGACATTCTTTGTTTCCTCTAAATTAATATTTTGATGTAAAATTTAATGTCATGCAATGAGGACATTATACTGTGTAGTTATAAGTCATGATGTGCATAAATTATTAACCCCATAAGAAAATGAGACACCTTATTTATATAAAGAATCATTTTACCCAATTCCTAATCCCACTTGAGCTATGATCCATAGGAGAAACCAGGAGTAGTAAAGGTTTCATCTATAATATATAGGTGACATAGGAGAAAAATGGGGTGTAAAATTTCCATGTAGATCAATGTCATATATTAAGGATGAAAATCAGCTTATATGAAAGTTAATACATATTTTAACTGATTATACAATAAACCCCATGTGTCACTATGTGTCTTCCTGGAGAAACAATCAAGTCATACATAGTTCTTAAAACATTCCTTATTAAAATTTGACTCTTATACAAGAAATATAGGGGGTTTTTATCGTGTGTGGTCCTATGACTTGAGATCTAAGTTTCTCTATATAACTCAAATAGATGATAATCAATCCGTACATAGTTCTTTAAACAATCCTTCCTCACGCTAATCATGTTTGACATTATGAATGGGGGATTTTGACACATTCTGAGAGAACGGTAAATCTTAAGACATAAAATGGAATAAATACCAAAACATATATCTTAAAGAAACACTCTAAATTGATATGATTCATATAATGGAGGATAAATGAAAATAAGAACATATTGGTTGTGGTTGGGCTCAAAATTGAAGATTTATGGGACTCTACATATCTCATTTGAAAATGATAATCAATAAATACATAGTCCTTAAAGCAAGTTCAATATGAAGATCTTAATCAAACAAAGGAAAAAGAGGGACTCATGTACTACTAAAGAGTAGTGATGATGTCCATGATGTTTTCTTATGGGAGATTTAAACATCAAAATAGATAAAAAGTTAGTTTTACAAATGATGTCATGTTTTTTAACGTCGTGTGAAAAGGACTAAAATGCTACAAATTTCACCATCATGAAGCATGTATTTTTATGGTTGTTATGATGTTTAAGGTCGTGCAACTAGGTCATAGGGGTTGTGTAGTTTTCTTTCCTACAGCAAGGACATGGTACAATGTAGTTTAAAGTCTTGCTGTGAGGACATTGTACTGTACAGTATAAAGTCTTACAGTGAAGATGTTGTTCTGTGCAATTTATTGTCCTGTAGTGAGAATGTTTTAATGTGAACTTAAAAATCTGATAGTGAGGATGTTTTACTATGTAGTTTAATGTCTTGCAGTGAAGACGTTATTCTGTGTAGTTTAAATTCTTACAGTGAGGACATATATGCACAACTACATGAAGTATTTCTTCATGAATCTTACATTGGTTGGAGTTTTAATAAGATTTCCATCCATTAAGATTCATGCATAAGCTCAATTTCAATATAATTTATGTATGGTATAAGGTCTATACCACTTTGGCTCATGATTTGGAGGTTTCCTTCCAAGTATCATTGATTTCCAAAAGACTAATACAAATTCTCTGAGAATAAATGAACAGAACCAAACATTCTTGTTAAAATATATTGTTATTCTGTTCTGATAAACATGTAAATGGTGCATAGTATGCAGTCATTTCTTGTCTAATCATTCAAACTCTTTGATCCATTTTTGATACCTCTCATATACTGACAACTGATCACAGATTTCATCTCTGAGTGAAGGAAATTTCATTTTAATTTTAAAAAATGCTTCAGTTCCATATACCAATGAATAAAGAGTTTCTTGGGTACCAGTATGGGTAGTTGTCTGATAAGCCCATATAGCCTTAAAAAGTTTTTCAGGCCATGATTTATTATCTTTATCCACCATTTTTTGGAGTATATTTGATATGGTCTTGTTCAAGGCCTCTATCTGTTCATTGGTCGTTTCGTTATAGTGAGTTGAATGGTTGGATTTTTTATTATGTTTCAAATATAACTTTTTTAACACATCAGAACAAAAATTGATGCCATTGACTATAAAAATATTACGAGGGACACCAAATGTGGTGATTATATTAGTTTTGACACAACTAACAATTCTTTTGGATCCGACTTCCTTGAGAGGTATTACTTCAACCCATATAGAGAAGAAGTTAGTAGCAGTGAGAATATACTCCAACTGCTTAGTTGTGGATGGAGGATAAGGCCCTACTACATCCATTCCCCATGTGGAAAATTTCCAAGATTATTTAGTTGTATATAGAAACTCTATGGGTTGATGAATTATGGTGGCATACACTTGGAAAGGATGACATTTTTTAGTTAAAACTTTACAATCCTGCATCATTGAAGGCCAAAAGTATCCAATCCTTCAGATCTGATCAAATATTATTTTCCCAGACTAGTGGGCACCAAAAACTCATGAATGTAATTCTTTCATGATAGATGCAGTCTCTTCTCCATCAATACACGTGAAGAGGATTCCATCAGAGCCTCACTTGTAGAGGTTCTTTCGATGGTCTGCACTATCTTAAAGAGTAATATTGGCCGATCATCGCCGGATATGTTCTTTCATAGCCCTATCTAGTAGAAGTACCCCATTTTGAAGGTATTCCATAATGGATGTTCTCCATCGCATGGTATGACCATATGGTCATGAAATATGGAAAAATTCATTAATTTCCTCCATTCTGGTTTGACAAAGGGTGAGAACACATTGATATGGGAAATGCTAATGAATTTCTCATCCCGATTTGGATCTTCCAAGGTTGTAGCAGCATTATATTTTGAATCTTGTTGAGAATTTTTTGACCGCATGACATAAGACGATGTTGGATCTAAGAAAAATTCTTCCATTAACCCTCTGACTTAATCAAAAAATGGAATAACAATTCCTTTCTGATAGAATATTATCCATTTATTTTTTCATTTCCAATTTTGAATCACTATTCAACTTTAAATCATCCATTTTCACCTGAAGGGCCAATTCCAAACCTGTGATGGAGCATTATATTCTGCTACATTGTTGGTACCACCTTCTGATATTATGAAGGAATAAGGTAATACTGCTTTTTATGGGGAAATAAGGACAATTCATATCCCAACTTTGTTGAGTTTAGGGTTTTCCATTCTCTTCCCTATTGGACATCTTGAAGAACAATGCATGTACATTTCCCATGTATTGGAATTATCTTGAATAGATAGTACCTATTCATCAGTATTAAATGATGTATCATTAGTAAATGATTCTCAATAAGGAAATCAACCAGAGCTTTGCCTTTTATTGTCTTTTGAGCTACAAACTGGATATCAAACTATTGAAATTAACTGCCCGCCATGCCAAACTCCCTGTGAGGATATGATGACTAAAGATAAATTTGAGTAGATTGTTTTGAGATACCAATTGAACCTCATGACGTTTAAGGTTGTTCCATTATTTATGAACTACAATGATTAATGTCAGGTAGCACTTTTCAATACATTTAAAATCGAGTTTTTGCATCAAGCATAGTTTGACTGAGATTTTAAAGGAGGTTTTCATTCCCAACATCCATCATTTGGATGAGAAAGACACCTAGTGATCACTCTAAAGATGTCACATAGATAATATTTTGTCCTCATTAAACAGGTGGCATTGATACTGGTGGACTCAAGAGATATTTCTTGAGGGTATCAAATTCTTCATGAAAGTCTTAAGTCAATTGGTTAGTAAATCCCTTCATCATTAATCTTGTGAAGGGAAAAACCTTGTCTGCCAAATTGGCAATAATGCGCCTAATATAGGCCCAGTGTCCTTGGAGTCCTCTTAATTCTGTCAAATTTCAAGGAGGTTACATACCAAGGATTGATTTTTTTTCTCAGGAACAATTTTTATACCCAGATGTCATAAAATTATGCCAAAGAACATTTTTGAGGTTACCTAGAATATAACGACCCATTCTTATCATACGTGGTTATTAATTTAGAATTGAAGCATAATTAATACAACATGTAACAAAACCATGAAAGGACTGTATAGGTATAGTGTCTTTAGAAACAGGGAAACAATAACAACTAGTTCATAAATCATCTGCATTGTCTCCCCTTTATTTCATCATATCTAGAGTCCCTTTTGGAATATCATACATAATACCCTTCTTCTTGTCCTTGGGAAAAGAAAACATACAAAAGGGTGAGATCAAATGCTCAGTAAGGGTAAACAAAATAAATGTCAATCATAAGAACATAACATTTTGGAAATCATTACCTGCAAAAGTGATCATAATATCATATCATGGGATAAATCATAGTAGTGAAATGAAATCCCAATAATCATAAAATAAAACATAAAACATTTTGGAATACACACATAATCATAGAAAATCATTTATTATTAGTCAAGACTCATTTCCAAGTCTATCTTAGCAGAAACAGTCCATTTCTGAACTGAGTTCACGCCTCATTTCAGTCCTCTTTCACTGAACCGGATTAACCTGACATTCTAGCCATGTCTATCTCATGAGATATAAATATTTACCCAATGCATTGTAGGGAGATATAGGTCCCACCCAACTTATAATGATACCATTCTTATGTGTGCCATAAGATCATAAATCATATGTCATATCATAACCCATGTAATAAAAATGGGATCCTTAAACATCATTCCAACATAAAACAATCCATAAAAGGACATCATAAACATAATTTCATCATAAAATAATCAAATCAATGTAAAAATAGGTATAGAAACAGAACCTTATATTGTCTTAGATGGAAAATAATTTTGATAAAACTCTTGAACTCCATTCTTGAGGAAAATATCCTTTCTACTTGAAATAAACATTTTATATTCATAACATGTTATACAATTTTAAACTAAAAGAAGTTGACTAAAAATGAACTTGAAAACTTGTAATGGAAGCTTCACGGAAATAATGTTCTATGAAATCAGAAAAATCCATTCGTGCCGTATAAGTTAAAGAAAATCATTCTTCTCGTACTTTGGCCGAAAAAGTCAAAAAATTACCTCGTACTAAAAACAACAAAAGATTCATTTCATATATTTTACTAAAAACTTACCAGTGGTTAAAATTGGATTTAAAAAATTTAAGTAGGATAGAAATAATATTACATATTAGGGAAACATGGATGTGGATGATAAATATTCCCCAGAAAATTCTAAATTATAAACAATCTTGGATGAAAATGAGATTGTGAGATTTTCCCTTACCTTAGGTCTGATTTGCTTCATACGTGTCTGAAAATCCTGTATAATGATTTAAATATTGTCAATGAATTATTCCAGAATCATACCCATTGTTATGATATCATATATTGTCATTTTCTTAGCTTTTTATTAGTAATATTTCATTGATACTTGTTATTCGAGTGTTTATTAGTTTTTGTTCATATTCATGTTTTGTAGAATAAATTCTTATTCTTCTTTTTATGTCATAGATACCTCATTTAGAGAATGTTATTAGTGTAATATATATCATATTTATTCATTAAATTCATTTATATAATCAATATGCAATTAAGATCATGTAAACGAGTCACATCACATCATGGAGACGATATTCTGTACGTACGCACGAGTGATGATATCGTTACCATGATCATGGAGTTGTATTGGAGTGTATGTATACTATTCAGAATCAATATATCTTTACAATAATCATATATAGTTATTCTTTACACCATTATACCCATCCATGTAAGGTGGTGGTGGAAAACAGATTACACCACGGTGTGGAGACGGTATTATGTATGTACGCACACGTAGTGATTTCATTTTCTGTAGGATGGATAGAAGGTGAATAGGGTTGTTCCATATTTATAATAACATATCAATATATTAGTGATAATTATTATATTACTTAATAATGAAACAACTAAAGAAGAAGAAGTAGAAGAAGAAATAAAGTTGAAAGAATCGGTAACAGACATTGCTTCTTCTTTGAAGCGCCTCTTCTTAAACTCCTCTTAGGGCACTAGGGATGGTCTTTGAAGAAGACTAGGACCACTAAAATGTTTCTAGGGATTTAGAAAAGGTAATTTGGCAGGGTTTTCATGATCTTCATGGCTCATTGTGGAGTGAGGAGGAGAGGGAGGAGGATCCCCTTTATAAGGGAGGAGAGGGGCACCTTTGGGAAAAAAATTATTTTATTATAAATTCATATTCGGTTTTTAATAGATCCAAATTGATTTAATTCGAATCTAAGGTGGGGATGGGTCAAAATCCTCTCATACAATAGAATTTGGACAAGTTTAGGTTATAGTTTTAACCTTATCACTTACATTTAACATTAAGATAAATAATTTTACTTTTACTGTGTCTTCTGGTTTTCTTACACTATAAGGATAATAAAATTACTATAACAATCCAAACGAACCCCATGTTGTTCGTTATTAGTATATATAATCTTATCTAATTCATTTGGATGAATCTTATATTTTTTAGAATAAAATAAGAATTATTAATGTAATATTTGTTTTAAACACTATTTTATGTCAATTTCGACACTATTTGGTAATTGATTTTTTTTGAAAATCATAACAACATTATTAGTTCAAAAAAAGTATATTAATTAAATACTAAAATGTCATATTATCCTATAAAATTAGTTTAATTCATAAAAAGTCTCAAATTACATTTATTTGGTTATTTATAAAATCAATTATGTTAATATTTCCTAAAGAAGGTAACTACTGGATCATAATTGTGTCAAAAATTAATTAACATATTTAATTTCTAAAAAATTTCAAATAAAATACCATTATGTAGGAAATATTTTTAGTTTTTTAATGAATATTTATAATTTAATTATATTATGTATAAACCTATACTAAAAAGTTTTTAGTTATTAAACAATGATTTTAACTATTTTAACTATTCTTTAAATAAAATAAGAATAAATGTCATAATCTAATCCAAGAGGACCTAAATGGTCATATTTTATTCCTAAGTTTTTTTTGGTCAAATTAAACTTATCCAATAGAATTAGGACATGTGTTATGGAAATAATAATACCATTTTTACCCTTAATTACCCAATTTACTTTTAATCGTGGTAAATAAAAGTAAAAAGTAACTATTCACCAAAAATTATTATTATCTTATTGAACCACATTTTACTCCTTGATGTAAACCATGTCACTCAGATTTTCGAAATTCCACTCACAGAAGCGGTAAAATTATGTTTTATGTAAATTTTTAAACTCTCCTAGTAGGTGGGTAAAAGACGGAGAAAAGTTCAATAAAATTTTTATATATCTAAAATTATCATCAAAGGACTCTAATGAATTACATTGAACTTATATAGGTAATATTTTTTAATTTTGAACTAAAAAATTTTAAATAAAATAAATAATTATTTAAATAAAAAGTCGGTTTTCAAATAGTAACCTAGTGTTTTCACTATTCAACAAAAATTGAATGTTTTCAGAAAAATACCAAAATTTCACCCTAGGCTAGTTTCAATATTCTGAATCCAAAAATGAAGTCCATTTTGAAAAATAAAATTTAAAAAATTTCAAAAAGTTTTTTTTACTATTTTTTACGGCTAGGTTTAATAATATTTTAATAGCATATCATTGTTTAGTGAAACTCGGCATTGCGTACAACGCAAGCTATCAAGGAAGGTCATGATTGCGTGTAAAGAAAGCCAAGATAGTGTTGTGTGTAGTAAATTATTCCTTTGATGATTTATATGACATAAAAACAAAATATTTCTCATAAAAATATTGGGTGTTACATTCTACCCCCCTTCAAATCAATTTTCACTCGAAATTCGTCACTTTGTAACAAACAGATGAGGATACCTCTCCCTCATAATATCCTCAAGCTCCCATGTAGCTTCCTATAATTGGTGGTTCCTCCATAAAACTTTCACCAAGTGAGTGGTATTTTTCCATAGAACTTTTTCACTACAATCGAAAATCTCTATCGGCTATTCTTCATAAGAATGATCTTGCTCCAACGGTACAACTTCAGAGCTGAGTACATGTGAAGGATAATGTATGTACATTCTCAGGAGAGATACATGGAATACATCATGAACTCGAGAGATATTCAGTGGAAGCTCCAATCGGTATGCTACCTTCCCAACACGATCGAGTATTTCGAATGGACTGATATACTTAGGGATCATCTTTCCCTTATTACCAAATCTCATTACTCTCTTCCATGGAGATATTCATAGGAACACTTTATCACCCACTTCAAACTCTATGTCTTTTCTTCGGTTATCGGCATAACGTTTTTGTCGACTCTGAGCTGCTCTTATGTGTTGTTGAATAGATCGGTCCTTTTCTGCCATCTCATCAACAAGATCAGGTCCTAATAGATTTCTTTCCCCAACTTCATCTCAGAAAGTTGGAGTTTGGCATTTCTTTCCATAGAGACCTTCATAAGGAGCCATCTGAATACTGGAGTGAAATCTATTATTATAAGAAAATTACACCAATGGTATGTGTTGATCCCAACCACCTTTTAAGTCCATAGAGAAAGCTCTTAACATGTCTTCTAGAGTTTGAATTCTTCACTCAGACTTACTGTTTGTCTGAGGATGATACGCAATGCTAAAACTCAACTCTGTATCCAGAGTATGATGAAGACATTGCCAAAACATTGAGGTAAACCTAGAATCCCGATCAGATATAATGGAAAGTGGTACTCCATGAAATATTACCACTTCTTTGACATATATCCTGGAAAGCTTATCCAGAGAGAAATCTTCTATAATTGAAATGAAGTGGGCCAAATTTGTAAGATGATAAACTATGACTCAAATAGCATTATTGCCTGAGGATGTTTTAGGAAGTCTGGTGACAAAGTCCATATTAATTTTTCCCATTTCTATTCAGGTATGGGTAATGGTTGTAACATCCCATAGACTTCTGTCTCTCAGCTTTAACTTACTGACAAACCAAGCATCGAGAGACATATTCAGCAACATCGCTTTTCATGCCATCAAACCAGAAGTACTATTTCAGGACCCTATACATCTTCGTGCTTCTAGGATGAATAGAGAATGAAGAACTATGAGCTTCATCTAGCAGCTCCTTCTTTAATACAGGGATGTGAGGAACACAAACCCAATTTCTGAATTTTATTATCCCATCACAATCAAGATTGAATTCAGGAACATTCCTCACCTACTTTTGTAACTCTATATCTTCTTTTTGTGCCTCTTTAATCTTTGCATGTATAGATGGCTAAACATTCATCTGAGAAAGATACGATTTTTCCCCTTCCATTATAATTCCAAGATCCATCCTTTGTAAATCCATAAATATTGGATCTTTTGTGATCCTCATCATGGATAAGCTGGCTTGGTCTTATCGACTTAATGCGTCTACCACCTTGTTTGCTTTCCCATTGTGGTAATGAATTGAGAAGTCGTAATCCTTAATCAGCTCCAACCATCTTCTTTGGTGCATATCCAGCTCCTTTTGTGTGAAAATATACTTTATAATTTTATGATCGGTATTAATATCTCACCTTTCACCAGAAAGATAATGCCTCCAAATCTTTAATGAAAAGATTATCGTAGCTAACTCCATATCATGAGTTGGGTAATTTTTCTCATGGATATTCAACTACCATGACGCATAAGCTATCAGCATATCATTTTACATGAGAACACACCCCAATCCCTCCTTGGATTCATCACTATAGACCACAAGCCTTTCTCCACTACAAGGCAGTGTGAGCACACATGCACTGGATAACATTCTTTTCAACTCCTTGAAATTCTCTTCACATTCCTCTGTCCACACAAACATAACTCCTTTTCGAGTCAACCTGGTGAGTGGAATAGATAATCCTGAAAAATCTTTCACAATACGTCAGTAATATCCATCCAAACCAAGATAATTTCATATCTCAGTTACTATTGTTGGCCTCGACCATCTTTCTATAACCTCTGTTTTTGTTGGATCCACGAATATCCTCTCTTTTGAGATAATGTGACCTGAAAATTCATCTTTTTGAAGCCAAAATTCACATTTGGTAAATTTGGAATCAATCTTCTCCTATCTCGGGGTCTTCAATAAAATTCTCATGTGATCTTCATGTTCTACCTTAATCTCTGAATAGACAATATGATCATCTATAATTACTACCACAAACTGCTCAAGATAGTCTCTAAATTCTCTATTCATTAGATCCATGAATATATCAGGGGAATTAGTAAGAACAAATGGAATTACTATAAATTCATAGTGCCCATACCTTGTACGTGAAGTCGTCTTTGGTATATCCTCCCTTTTGAAACTTAATTGATGATACCTTGAATGAAGATCAATATTGGAAATTTATTGAGCCCCGCGTAGTTGGTCAAATAAGTCATCAATGCGTGGGAGAAGATATTTTTTCTTGATAGTGATCTTGTTAAGTTCTCGATAATTAATGCAGAGTCTCATTGATCCATCTTTCTTCTTAACAAACAGAATAGGTGCTCCCCAAGGTGATGCACTAGGGCATATGAATACCTTATCAATATTCTCTTGGTGTTGCTTCATCAATTCCTGCAACTAAATTGGGGTCATTCTATAATGTGTCTTTCAAATAGGTAAAGCACCCAGTACGAGTTCTATTGAAAACTCAACTACATGATTTGGTGTAAGACCAGGAAATTCCTCCAGAAAGACATCATCAAACTCCCGTACAATGGGAATATTCTTAATCATGAGTTTCTCACCAACCATTTGAGATAAATAACATTTATTTAGAATAATCAAGACCCATAAGATGGAAAAAATTTACACTTGAAGGTTATGTTCATCCTTGCATCGATAGATGATCCTATATTGATCTGGAATATGAAATGTGACTTCACCTATTTGGAAATTGATATGAGATCCATATAAAGAAATCCAATCCATGCCAGGAATCACATCCAATTCCACTATAGGAAGAATCACAAGATTTTCAGGAATCACTTTCCCATAAACATCAATCGGAGAATAATTATAAACAATTGATGTGACTGTTGTTCCATTAGTGTTTGTCACAGCTAACTCAACATCTAATTATTGAGGTAATACGGTGATACCCTTAGAAAGTTCTTCAGAAATAAAGGAGTGGGTGGATCCAAAATCAAATAAAACATTTTCTACTTTAGAGTGGATGGTAAGTGTACCTTTCAGATCTTCGTTATCGTACTCCACATCACTGAAAGAAATTGCATGTGACATTCCTTTGCCTTTGGCCTTAAATTTTTGTTGATGTCGATCATCATCAAAATCCCTTGGATTAGGGTATTGATTGTCATAATGCACCATTTCCTTGAACTTGTAACATTGAAGTGTAGTAGGTGCACTCTATGTAGCCTTTTCTTTGTTCGCATCACTAGACATCATCTTCCCATCATTGCGGCATTCAAATGCCCGATGACCTTATTTTCCACATTTGAAAAATTTATTTGTCCCAGTAAGACAACTCCCTCCATGTTTCTTCCCACACTTTGAGCATAAGAGAAAACTCGTTTTCTTTTCAGTGTTCTCTTTAGATTTTCCTTTGAGTTCCATTTTCCTCTTCTTATCAAATGCATATGACTGATGGGTTACTCCAATATTCATCTCAACCTTGAGAGTACATCGAATGATTTCCACATAGCTATTGAAGTCATTTATGGATTACTCCCTTCGAAGACTTGGTTTTAAGCCACTAAAGAATCGATCAATCTTACTGTCAGGTTGGATAATAATCCTGGAAGCGTAACTTGCAAGTCTTGTAAAATTTTCTTTGTAGGTACCAACAGATTCATCATCCTTTTACTTTAGTTCAAGAAACACCTCTCCATCATTGTTTGAATAATACGAGGGAAGTACTTATTGAAAAATAAGTTCTTGAACTCATCCCATTCCATGGATTCAATTTCAACCCTTTGACTTGTATTCTTGATAAGATTCCAACATTGATCAGCTTCATCTTCCAAATGATATTCTGCTAAGATGACATTATCATGCTCAGAAAATTGAAGAACTGCAAATATCTTATCAGTAGTACTGATACATTGTTCAGCAAATAATGTATCAGTAGACCTGCTGAATGAGGGTGGATACTGCCGCATGAAGGATTCAACAAAATGTTTCTCCTTCCTTTGTTCATTTTGAAGTCCTACATGATTCATAGCTTGAGAAAGATGTGTGAGCCTAGCTAAACGATTTTTCATTCCAGCTCCCATAACATTTGGTTGATCAGGGGGACAATCATTGTATTTCCCGTCGCATTCATCATTAACACGGTTCTTTCAGGTTCCAACCGTTGACTAAAACCAAGAATAATAGTGTAATCAACACTAATTATAATAGGAAAACCACATAATCAAGAATAAATTTCACACTTAAGGTATTATCATAGGTTATTCATGGCCATTTCTAAAACACTAAGATTGTGTTCTATGATTAGACTTATCCTTAGGGTTCTTAATAAGGTTTTCACAACCTAGTTTTCAAATATTGAATATATCATTCCTCTGATAACAACTACAATGACCCATACATTACATACATGGTTATTAATTTATAATTGAAGCATAATTATTACAATATATAACAAAACCATTAAAGGACTGTATAGGTATAGTGTCTTCAGATTCTGGGAAACAAAAACAACTGGTTCATAAATCATCTGCATTGTCTCCCGTTTATTTCCTTATATCTAGAGTCCCTTTTGGAATATCATACTTAATACCATTCTTCTTGAAATGGGGAAAAGAAAACATACAATAGTGTGAGCTCAAATGCTCAGTAAGGTTAAAAAATAGAAATATCAATCCTAAGAACATAACATTTTGAAAATCATAACCTGCAGAAGAGATCATAATATCATATCATGGGATAAATCATAGTAGTGAAATGAAATCCCAATAATCATAATTTAAAACATGAAACATTGCGGCATACACAAATAATCATAGAGAATCATTTCTTATTAGTCAAGGCCCATTTCCAAGACTATCTTAGTGGACAAAGTCCATTTCTGAACTGAGTTCATGCCTCATTTCAGTCTTGTTTCACTGAACCGGATTAACCAGCCGATCCAGCCATGTCTATCTCATGAGATATAAATCTTGACCCAATGCATTTGAGGGAGATATATGTCCCACCCATCACATAATGATACCGTTATTATGTGTGCCACATGATCATAAATCATATATCATAGCATAAGCCATGTAATAAAAATGGGATTCTTAAACATCATTCCATCATAACACAATCCAGAAAAGGACATCGTAAACATAATTTCATCATAAAATAACCAATTAAATATAAAAATAGGGATAGAAATAGAACCCTATATTTTCATAGATGGAAAATAATATTGATAAAATGCTTGAACTCCATTCTTGAGGAAAATATCTTTTATACTTCAAAAAAACCTTTTACTTTTTTAACATGTCATACAATTTAAAACTAAAAGAAGTTGATTAAAAATGAACTTGAAAAATTTTAAAGGAAGCTTCATAGAAATAATTTTCTATGATAACATAAAAATCCATTCATTCCATATAAGTTAAAGACAATCATTCTTCTCGTACTTTGGCAGGAAAAGTCAAAAAAGTACCTCGTACTAAAAACGACAAAAGATTTCTTTCATATCTTTTACTAAAAACTTACCAATGAGTAAAATTTGATTTAATAAATTGTTGGAGGATAGAAATAATATTACATATTTAGGAAACATGGATGTGGATGAGAAATATTCCCCAGTAAATTCTGAAGTATAAACAATCTCAGATAAAAATGATATTGCGAGATTTTCCCTTAACTTAGGTCTGATTTACTTCGTACGTGTCTAAAACTCCTGTATAATGTTTTAAATAATTTCATTGACTTATTCCAGAATCATAACCATTTTTATGATATCACATATGGTCATATTCATTGCTTCTTATTAGTAATTTTTCATTGCTACTTGTTATTTGGGTGTTTATTTCTTTTGGTTCTTATGCGTGTTTTGTAGAATAAATTCTTATTCTTCTATTTAGGTTATAGATACTTCATTTCCAGAATTTTATTAGTGTAATATATATCATATATATTCATTAAATTAATTTATATAATCATTATGCAAATAATATCATGTATAACGAGTCACATCACATCATGGAGACGATATTCCATACGTACGCACAAGCGATTATATCGTTACCCTGATAATTGATGTGTATTGGAGTGTATGTATAATATTCAGAATCAATATCACATTACCATAATCATATATATTTATTCTTTACACCATTATACCCATCAAAGTACGGTGGTGGTGGAAAACAGATTACACCACGACTTGGAGATGGTATTCTGTACGTACGCATGCGCGATGATTTCATTTTTTGTATGATTGATAGAAGGTGAAATAGGTTTGTTTAATATTTATAATAATATATTAGTATATGGGTGATACTGATTTTATTACTTCATAATGAAACAACTAAAGAATAATAAGTAGAAGAACAAATAAAGTTGAAAGAATCGGTAACGGACATTACATCTTCTTCAAAGCGCCTCTTCTTAAACTCCTCTTAGGGCACTAGGGTTGGTCTTTGAAGAATACCAGGACCTCTAGGATGTTTCAATGGAAGTGGAGAAGATAATATTTCAGGTTTTGGCCAGGAATTATGGCTCAAATTGGTGTGAGAAGGAGATGGAGGAGGTGCCCTTTTATACGGGAGGAGAAGAGCAGCTTTGGAAAAACTAAAAATATTATTTTTTTTATAAAGTCATATTTGGTTTTTAATAGCTCCAAATTGATTTATTTAGAAGCTAAGGTGGTGATGATTCTAAATCCTCTCATCTAATAGAATTTGACATGTTTAGGTTACTATTTTAACCTTATCATTTTGATTTAACATTAAGTTAAATAATTTTACTTTTACCATGTCTTCGTGATTTCATACACTATAAGGATAAAAACATACTATAACAAGCCAAAATAACCCCCACGTTGTTAATTATTAATATATATAATCTTATCTAAGTCATTTGGACTATCCTTATATTTTTAGGAATAAAATAACAATTAATAGTATAATATTTGTTTTAAAAACTATTTTATGTCAATTTTGACACTATTTGGTAATTAATTTTTTGTAAAAATCATAAAACATGATTAGTTAAAAAAGTTAATTAAATCAATACTAACATGTCATATTTTTCTATAAAATTAGTGTAATTCATAAAAAGTCTCAAATTAAATTTATTTGGATATTTATAAAATCAATAATTTTAATATTTCCTTAATAAGGTAATTACTGCATCATCATTGTGTCAAATATAAATTAACTTATTTATATTCAAAAAAAATTCAAATAAAATACCATTATGTAAGAAATATTTTTACCTTTCTAATGAATATTTTTAATGGAAATTATTTTATGTATAACCCTATATTAAAAAATTTTAGTTATTAAACTTTGATTTTAACTATTTTAACTATTCTTTATATAAAATAATAATAAATGTCCTAATCTAATCCAAATGGACCTAAATAGTCATATTTTATTTCTAAGGTTTTTTTGGTCGAATTAAACTTATCCAATAGAATTAGGACATGTGTTATGGTAATAATAATACTATTTTTACCCTTAATTACTCTATTTACTTTTAACCGTGGTAAATAAAAGTAAATAGTTACTATTCATCAAAAACTATTTTTATCTTATTGAACAACATTTTACGCCTTGATGTTAACCGTTTCTCTCAGATTTTAGAAATTCCACTCACAGAAGCAGTAAAATTATGTTTTCTGTAAATTTTTAAAATCTCTTAGGAATTGGGTAAATGATGGTGAAAAGTTCAATAAAATTTTTATATATCTAAAATTATTATAAAATGACTCCAATGAATTAAATTGAACATATATAGGTATTATGTATCAATTTTGAACTAAAAAAATTTAAATAAAATAAATAATTATTTAAATAAAAAGTCGGGTTTTAAATAGTAACCCAGAGCTTTCACTATTCATCAAAAATTGAAAGTTTTCAGAAAAATACCAAAATTTAACACTAGGCTAATTTAGATATTCCTAATCCAAAAATGAAGTCGATTTTGAAAAATAAAATTTATAAAATTTCAAAAACAGTTTATTACTATTCATAACGGCTAGTTTTAATAAAATTTTAATAGCATATCGTTGTTTAGTGAAAATCAGTATTGCGTACAACGCAAGCAATCTAGGAAGTTCTTGACTGCGTGTAAAGAAAGCCAGGATAGTGTTGTGTATAGTTAAATATTCCTTTGATGATGTATATAACATAAAAACAAAATATTTCTCATAAAAATCTTGGGTGTTACACTGAAATCACATTTCAAGGAGTCCATCATCAAACATTGTTGTCGATGTTTATGGAATATGGTTTCCAAATCATTCAAGTGATTGTAACTTTGTTTAGATTTTACCACCAAAAAATCCAAAAAAGATACAACATATTTCCTTAAGAAGTTTTTGATGATATGGTACATGAAACGTTGGTATGTTTCACATGCATTCTTTAATGAAAAGGGCATTTCCCGATATCCAAGCACACCTTGATGTGCTTTGTAGGCCATAGATTCTTCATCCTCTAGGTCCATACATGTTTTATTATACCTAGAGTAACCATCCATGATAAAAAAAGCTTCAAATCCCACTGTTTCATCAAATAAATGTTCTGTAATCAGAACTGGAAAATCATCATTAGGACAATGCATGTTAAGATCTCTCAAATCAATATAGACTATAATTTTCCAATTCATCATTATCATTAGGACAATATTGTCTAGCCTTTTGGGATACTGATCTTTCCTAATAAAGTTATCCTTTATAATCTTATCAACTTCAACTAAAATTTTAGACGCATGAGTTGGGTGTGTTCTTCTTTCTGTCTGCTTGAATCCATGATGTTCTTATGGAAAACACAAATATTGGCTGGCAATAGCTGGATTAAGACCTATCATTTCTATATAATTCCAATAAAATAAATCTCTATGTTTCATTAGAAATGAATTATACACCTATTTCTATTTAGAGTTCATGGTCGCACTAATTAGAATGGGTCATGGATCTTCATCTGTACCTAGATTTATTTTTTGAGCTCATCCACACTAGTAGAGACACCTTCCTCAAATGTCGGAGTAGCATCCCTGAGATCTTTGAATTATTATTTATTACATGTCACCTATCCTATTTTACTTTTCAATGTTTATTGTGTGGCCAAACTCCTAAAGCAATAGGAGAAATTAGTATTTGAAGATCATGAATAAGAGGCCACCATATCTTACAGTACTGATGATGAAGGGTCTTCCTTTGGTAATAAAGTGTAATTGATGGATTGATAATAAATATATTTGTTGTTATCTATCATTGTTACAATATCTTATACTATGATTGATGATGTAGAGGCCTATTGTAGTTCAGTGGATGAAATGAAAACATCTCCATTTTGGATTTCATCATTGCTTGGTGGATCAATAGTTTCTTCCATGATGTCAGGCTCAATTACTGTAATTGACATTATGGAAGTTACTGGATGAGTTCTTGGACTTGGGTTTACCTTGTCAATTTGATCGATGGGTAACACATAATCTGTATAAATGGATTTTCTAGTATCATTTCTACCACAATGTACTAAGATTAACACATTTTAAATGGAGCCATGTCACCATAAAATGTTTTGATTTGACCATCAAAATAGTACTTAAGAAATAGGTTGTATGAAAAAGGTATGGCCGCATGTTGATGCCGGAAAGGCCATCCAAGAAGAATATTGAAGGCTATGTCTTGATGAACAACAATGAAATCTGAATTAGACACAAGATCTCCAAATTTAGTTCTCAGTGTAATCTCACTCCATGGTTCTTGTTCATTCTTATCATAAGATTACAACATTAATGTCAAATGAGATAAGTCTATTCAGTCAGGTCCAATCTAAGACTTGTACAAAAAGGAATTATATTGACTCCAGATCCCTTATTAATAAAGGCTTGTTGGATGTCAAATCAATTTATCATGCCATAATAATACAAGGTTCTGATATTCCCATGCACCACATCATCTTTCATATTCATCTATAAATGATATGACTTCATGACATTTTGTAGAATAATTCTCTATACGGTAAACCTCAACAATAGAAACATTGTTTTCGAACACTTGAGGACTTGAAAAATCCTTAATGACTTCTTCACGAACAACATTTGACGAATTCAAAGAATATAGAATTTATAACATGGACGGTACATGGTCCAATTTTTTCAAGACATCATGATTTTGGTCCAAGTGTCTGCATTTCCTAACATGGAGATGTGGTTTTTCAAGTGGTTTGGATGTTGATGCTTATGATGTAAACTTACTCTGTGTTAGTGAAGAAGCTGGAAATACCCCTGTCTTAAGTAAATTAAACAGACTAGTTCTATTCATTTTCTGATAAGAAGACGGTGTGACTTTTAATTGGGCTTCCAAAATAATTGTTCCAAAACCGAACCTATCAATAATGGATGAAATTCATTGTTCATGTTGAACCATTATAAGGGGTTTTCCATGCATTTATGCTACATATATGGTTCTAGTAGGGGAAGAGTTAAAATGGTGGTTTTCTAGAATTCCCACATATTCCCTTGTATCCTTGACATTGGTATCTATATCTTGTTCCCCAATTAGATACAATGAATTCTAGCTCGTCATAATTTAAATCATCATTGGAATATAGATATGTTAAATGGATAACATTAACAGAACCAAAGATTAATTCTTCATTAGTCTATGATTCTTATTGACAGGTTAATTCTAGTTGTGCTGTTTTATAGGGCAGTGCAGGTGCTTATGAAACAGAAGGCTTAAAATGTACCAAGGTCAAGGACATCTTTGTCCTTGACACGATCTCATCTTCTTCTGACTACAATTTTTCGATATATTAACTTTTATTCTTTGAGGAATGACCTTTTCTTGAAGTTTGATTTTCTAGGGCAGGATTGGTAGAAGACACAATTAGTTGTTTCATCTGTGTTCGTAAAATGGCATGAATTTGGTTGATTATTTTCCTAATCATCCAGTCATTATATTGCTGCATATTTTTTCTTTTGACCTCTTTACATTTTTTTCTTCCTTTGGATCAGTAGCTGTTACAAATGTTACATGACCTGATGAACTTTACAGTTTTAAGTGCCCATAGTCTACCATCTTTTGCAGGATGTCCTTGAAAATAGAACACTCTTAGATGGGATGCCCTATCATCTGGAGAAAGGGGCAATAATTTTGAAGATCTTCATTTCCTTCTTTATTTGGTTTCTTCACCCTTGGAAACTAAACCAAATTGTTTTCTAAAGATGATATGAAGTGACCAGGAAAATGTTCATTTCTAAAATATTAAACCATATTTTTAAATTCCTCAATCAAATTTCATCATTGATCTCTTTGATTATGTTGATGAGGTGGTCATTGCTTCTGATTCTTAGGATGTGGGGCCCTTCGATGTGATAAAGGTTTTGAAGTAGAAGCAGGTATAGTTTCCTTCTTGAGTGTGAATGTAGCAGCTTCTGCCTTTCATATCCTCCTCCATGGAGATGATGAAATTACATGAGTTATAGCCATAGTTTCTATAATAGTGTCTTCTATTTGTTAAGATATTGAAGTTATATCGTGAAACCCTCATGTGTATTTCATGGGGATCAATGGTGTGTGTAACTCATCACATTGATTTTCAACACAATTTGGAAGACACTCATCATTAAGGGGTTCTAGACGTAAGGAATATGATAATCATTTCCATCAAGCAATGAAATATGAAGCTCTTTTATTCTCCCTTTGATTACAATTGGTAAGATAAAAAACTATCATTTTGGTAGCATTGAGGTAAATTGATGAAGAAATTTCTAACTGAGATCGTCCCATACACTAATTGATCGATATTGTAAACTTGTGTATAAGACAAAAGCTGGTCCTTTAAATGACTTCACAAAACACCTAAGATTAACTGCATCTTGTGGTTGAGAAGTTCCAATAATGGGATCACAATGAGAAACAAAATGTGTTAACTGTTGTTCCAGATCTCCCAAACCATAAAATATTGGGAATATAGTATTCAAAAAAAATTTGGGGGAGGAATTTCATCCACCCATTCAGGGTAAGCTCTCTTTTCTAGCTGAAATAGTGATTTTCATTCTCGATAGCTTCCAATCGATTCGTTAGTTCATTAATTGTGTTCATGAGAATTTTGGGAACTTGATTGATGTCTTAGGACTTGGGAAGGTATAAAAAATGGATCTTGAACTGGTGCAAAGACTAGAAAAACCAATAATGTTTGTGCTAATATCTGCCATGGATAACCCATATGAACATGAATATCAGGATGTGTTTGATCCTTCCTTGATTGTGTACCCAGTGGAGGGAATTCATTATCCACATCTATAGTTACTACAAATCCTATTTTCTGAAGAGATTCAATAGTATGTGCAAGTTGGGGACCTATATGGGGATTACATCTAACAAAAATGCAGTTTCGATGTAACTTCGTATTGAGACTTTTAAAATCCTACATTTTTACATCTTGCTATTCAAATATCTCTTAAAGTGAAAGAGTTTATTGTCTCAAGTGGAAAATTGATATGTAATATATCTTTTTTCATTTCCCCATGTTAGATGACTTTTGGAGAGGGGGTAGTTATTTGATGGCATACCTAGATTCGGTTTAAGCCTCTAATATCAAGTGTGCACACCTTCTCCATTTTCCTCGATTTGTACCATATTATAGACAAGGACATAATCTTCTAATTCCCTTGATCTGGACTTATTTTTTAAAGGTTATTCTATAATGGTGTAAATGGCATTTATAGATGCATAATGCTTTAATGGCATTCTATCAGCATTTTTACAATATCTTCTTCCTTTGTTTCCTTTATGAGACATCGATCCCTTATATGTTGAATTACCTGGAACTTTTTTGCGGATATTTACAGTAAGGGAATCCTAAGATTTTTCAGTTGTATTCTCTCTTTGTGGAATCTTTCTTAATCAGGAGAAAATAGACTATGGCTGAGGAGGGGATTGCAGAAGAGAAAAATCCCCCAACCCTATAGGCTGGGGATGTTCCTATTCTTTTTTTGAAATCATTGAACAAGGTTGAATTAAATGAGGTCCCAGCCTTGCAAGATGGTGTGATTCTTGAACTTCTATGGATGAAATCAATGCAATAGCTTCACTGATTTATAGGATTTTGGTTCAATCATTTTTTGGGTTCATTAGCCAAAAACCAAAAAAATAATGTGTTTCAGAAAATCATTGTGCTATATTAGACATTTTCATTCTATAATGCTTGAAATCCTCTATACGGTACTCCTACAGATGATTCGTAGATGCTTGATTTAAATATAACACAACAACTTCTTTTCATTGGGCTTGATTCTGATGAGAACTGGTTGAGCCCTTTTCATGCCAATAAATGCAATTACATACAAATTCTATTGATTATGGCTGACCATGGGAAATAACATTGCATGAGACTACTTTTGGAGGACCTTTTTTATTTTGGAGTACAGTGTAATGCAATACTCCATATGCACCCCATCCTCTGATACGGGCATTAGACGGGGAATCAGAAGTTAACTGGTGTAGTCTCTTTAGGGCTTTGAGACATGCACGCTGAAGAATTATCTGCTGTTTTTTTAACCTTTGTATGTTGGAAACTGAGAGAGAGTCCAAGTCAATTTGGCTCGCAACCCATCTATTACCTTTACTTAATTTTGATATTCATCATATAGTAATACTTTGTTTTCAAATGACTATGTGTTTTCCATAATTTGAGGTGGATGTCATGAATTCAACCTTCTTTCACCAATTCTGGAGTGTTATATTGAGAATTTTCCAAAGGCCAGAACATGATGGTAATTCTCATTTATAAAAATGTTTCCTCATGTTTAATACATCATTATTGTCATTCACTTGAGGATTCTCCAACTAGTCTGACCAAAGTGGATAATCTATATTAGAAGTTAAATGACCTGAGGGAGGTTCAGATAATGACTGTTCACTTAAGATTTCTTTTGGATGAGAAAGTGTTTCACCCATAAATGATAAGGCATCAGATCTTAATGGCCTTGTTCTTGTAATTTCGTCAAGATAGGAGGGATTTCCCACCGCTATATTGTCAATTATAGAATTTTCCTAAAAATTTAAAATGCTATTGGAGAAAGGACTTTTTCAATGAATTCCATCACATGTATGATCACCTTGATGGATTTTCACAAGGGAAAAATCATCTTACTCCTTGGTATTTTGGCTACATATAGGGTTTCCATGGATATCATCCGGAGATAAGAACTCTAGATTGACAGAATTTTCATGAAGAATGCATTAATGGTGATGTGTCTGATGAGGAACTTCAAAATTACAACTACTACTATCATAAATTTTTAATGAGGGGATATGATCTTGAGTAGCAACAAACAAATGTTCCAGGGCTTCAAGAACTCCAGCATTAAGTAGAACCAAATCACAGGTTGACTTTTGATTTTACAATAGTTCATAGTGAGACTTCTTCTTGGATGTTCTCTTATACATAGTTGGGGATAAATTCTGGGAAAAGTAGTTATCCTAGGCATGTATATATGCATGCATTAGATTAGTTACCGAAACATACCAATTACCTCTCATTGGAAAGGGTATATGTTCCTGATAATGTTGTTTGTATGATATGGGGGAGTTTGCTTCGTGATAATATAAGACTATAATAGAAGTGTTTATCTACTATGGGATCGCATGCCGATGTGTGATCCCATGTGTGGGGATAGATTTATTTGTCTATTCCATTGATACTACTAAAGAAGTTGTTAAAATTTCCTGGCATGCTTCCAAAATATGGATACAGATTTGTGTATGCCCTTTCACCATTAATAAGATGTGTTTGGTGACATCAGTAGCTGGAATGAGAATATACATCAATTCTGTATCTAGAGTAGGTGTATGTGCCTGCTTATATCCTCATTTTCATGTTACTGGGTATTGAAAATACTCATGTATGGTGGCAGAGAGTAGGGACTTCCCCAAATTTGTCATCAGAGCTTTCCGACTAACTTCTCTGTGTGCTATAGAATGCGACTATTGGGAGACTTGAGGAACACTGGTAGGTGTATGTAACTGCTGGATATTTCCCATTAAGTATGGTTTATGGACATCCTTCAATACTAGTAGATGAGACTGTGGATAGAATTGGTGATTTTAAATAGGTGTATGTTCCTGTTTACTAGTTGCCACCACAATAGATTTTCATGTTTCATTAAATGTTGTCAGAAGATCCTATTGACAGAGTGAGAACTTTTAAGTAGGTGTATTTTATAGTCCATGATACTCCACTGGACTTATATGGAAGTATTGGTGGGTTGCTATCAAATGAGTCTGTTGAGCAGAATAATTAGGACAGATGGGTGTATATTCCTTCTCGTAGTTTTCTATTATGTTAAATTAATGGAGGTCTCTGGAGGAGGCATAAGTGAGAACCTACTCCCAATTGACGGGATGTTGTCCCTGGCGGTTCGTCTTGCATGCCCGGGTCTGAGAGACCTGGGCCAAACGTCTTGAGGCAACACTTCCATCATGTTAGGGGGTATATTATTTCACGATTCTGGTGGTGACTACTGGTGGGAGTCCTTAGTAAGGATTCCTGCATTATTGAATTGAGTATTTGAATGACGTCATTATCCACATACCCATAGTATGAAAAGTATTTATTTGTTGTGTTCCATGTATAATGACCCAAAATGGTTGTAGATGGTTGTTGGTACTATTTTCTTCTTGAAAATTGGTCATCATTGGACAGATGATCGGGGATTATTATTGAACTGGAGGGCCTGTCGAGCAGCCTCCAATTGCAGGATTGTACCGTTATTGTGATATTTTATTACCATCACATTAGAGACCTAGCGTTGAAGATGTTTGGTTGGTAATGATATCCTTCCCATGGATGGAGATCCATCTTTAGCAGCAGTAGGGATTTTAAAAAATGTTGTCTTGCCAAAATCAATTTTGGATTGAATGGAATTTTGAGAAGAAAAACTTGAAAACCACAACAAAATCCATTAATGAAACATCTTTTTAGATGGATGTGATTGGTTCATTTTTCAGGACTTCCTTTATCATCTTTTAGGGTCCTAATAGGAGGGTAACTTTATTAACGTAGTTAAGGATTCATGTCGGGTTCACCATTTCTGTTTCATGGTTCATTGAAACATGTGTTCTAGTTTTAAGAATCCCAGTTTCGAGGTGGTTTCCATTACATTTATTTATTGAACTAGGATCTTCCAATAGTTCTTCATCCAAATGGGACCTACATTCCAATGGTTGGTGTTTGGTATGTTAGATCTTTATGATACTTATGAACGTGCATTGGTCAAGAGGATGGTATGTCAGACTCATCGCACCCTTTTGAGGGGAATTATTATCAATTCCAGGACTCCCTTTGTAAATTTAACATATTTTTATGAATCCTTATTAATTCACCAAGCAAAACATAAGTTTCAATTGGGATTAAAAATTACTTATTAACATGTTTAAAATTTAGAATCATCAGTATGAATTCAAGGTTCTCCATTAATGGAAATATTCATATGTATTCGTGTTTTGCAATCAATTTTATCTCTAATATACTACTTAAAATTTTTTTAATCATCATTTTAATGATACTGGTATTTAATCCACTCAGTGGGGCACTCTGGAATTTATTGTCATCCAGGGAGATGAAGGTTTTATTTGACCTTGAGATTGTGCCCATAAAATGTGCTACCTTTGTATCCTCATAAAAGGAATTAAAACCCTCGTAGTTTAGTTCATTGAATGGTACACATAATACCTTTTAAAGTCATGTGAGAAATACCTAGTCATATAGTTTAATGTCATGAGGTATGTAAATCTATGATGAATATTCCTAGTCTATGTTTGATGTGGGACTTATGTTAATGCATGCCAAGGAATGTGGAAAGTATATGGGTTTCCATGTAATATTAGTCCCTATTAGGAATAAGTCACATGGAAAGCATGGAGGAATTTGAGTGTTGGGTTTGAATCGCATGGAGGCTTCCTACATATCCAATATGGATGGGAATCAAAGCCCATGTATTTTGATAAACCTCATAAGAGAGTATGGTCCTTTAAAAGAGATGATTTTGGGATTACTTCTTAACAAGGATGCATTGATGATTTGGAGTTTAACATGGGGATTATTCCTAAGTAGGATGTAATAAAAAAAGGAATTGGTGTTAGATTCTTGAAGATGATGTTCAGTGAGCTGAGGCCCCAAAATAGCCTCCTATGTATACTGGTTTGAACTAGAATTAGGGTTCTGGTAGTTCCTTAGATTGTTCAAAAGTTGTGACCATGAAAAATCATTATTCCCATTAGAGTCATGCTCAGAGTGAGAAACAAAAGGATTTAAAAGATTCAAAAAAGGCATTCACACTTTTAAATGTTTCCTCCTTTCTTGTAGGAAGAGGACACAACTATGGTGTCCAAGGTGAATGAGGTCGCAACAACTGTGGAAGAGAATGAGGTGACGAGCCTTCCCTTTGATCTATTTACATTGGACAATGGTCTAATGTAAAGAGGTGTTGATGAAGGTTAGGGGATTACACCAGGATGACTACCCATGGTGAAAAGGCGCAATTTTAGAGGGAAATGGTAACAAGAGTCCCTATGGCCGTATCCCCTTTGGTCTTTGGCACCGAAGAGGACAGGAGGAGCCACGATGCCACCTAATTCAAGAAAATCTTAGGGATTATGCCATGTTAGTTACCCTAAAATTGATCATGGTAGGGGAGGGAGACTTATCCTTTATTGTTTAAAAGAATAATTAGGTATTAAGAGTATCTTCCCCTACCAAAGACTTGAGGTTCTGTGTCATCTCATCCACAAGGGACAGGCTAGGACCCTACCCTCCACAAAACCTGGAAGTTCCCAACACTTTTTTCAGGGAGAACAATCATTTTGAATGTGGATATACAACCCAAAAACACACTATGAATACTATCCCCATTGTGAAAAAATTTGTGAAACCTCTAACTGTTGAAATAAAATCCCAAATAGGATACACGTTAATGTGCTTTTCCCAATGGTTTGAAAAGTTTGGAGGTTTTTGTGGAGGTCTCAATAGAATCCCTTTCCGACATGGGATCCATGGAAGAAGAACCCTTTCCATGCATGGATTTGGTAAAGTCATGATGGATTGTAGACCAAATCGATTGATGAAATTAAGCGAATCAAGGTGGGCACCCAAGTAGAGAAGGGTGCGCCAGTATGGGCATGCAAGTATGTAAGGGAATGCATGTATGGGCGTGGAAGTAATCTTGGGTGACCTGATCTTCACATAGGTGACGAACAATATCTATGGTAATATTTGGGTGAGACATTTCTCAAGACTTAAATAGTATTCACATGTGATACATGAAGTGGGCCCCTCGAGTTCCTCTAAGAGGAATGGGTGGCACACAAGTATTTCTGACTTCAGGTGGTTTATGCACTTTCGGTGCGTAAGTGTTATGATTTTCAAACACTAAAAGGACTTAAGTCCAATGATCCTCCCTTAAATCCTCTGATCAAAGTGTTCAAGAACTAAATTAATAGTATCCAAAGATGGGGGAAATGTACAAGGGTGACCAGAGCATCAATTGTGTTTCAAAGAAATTTATCCGTACAAATGGGGGCCCCGATGGTCAATTAATAAGAAAATAAAAGACATTGGGAGAAATAAGTTGGGCATGCAAGTACCTTGTGCCCTGAATATGTTTTTTATAGAATTGGGAAACACCTTTAGGACTTATTCAAAAATTATACATTCATTCGTCTCCAGCATGGTGGTGCATAAGTGGGCTGTGCAATTTAAAGGGGCACCCTAGTAGGCTATGCTCGAAATTAGTTCTGTCTAAACAAAGGTAGACCAAAATCTATTCCTTTGAAAATAATTGAATTTTCATTATGTATTCAATCTTTTCTTTCTAATGGATTCTGTTCATCATGATTTTTAGAATCTTTGACGGAATAGAGTGTCAACAACTCCCTTCAAAAGGGGATAATCCCAGAAGTAAGCTCTAAATTTCTAACCATTCTATTCTCATTTGAATTTCATTATTTGGGTTTATACTCCATAAAATAATATTATATTTTTAAAACATGCTCAAATTATTTGGGATAGTAACACCAACATTGTAATTAATTTAGGATACTTTTTAAGGGGAAAATTTTTATATAAGATAAAAATCAATAAATAAATGATTAAATGATTTTTATGAGTGTGAAAGCCCTGTTAACAATTTATAATATTTTATGGGATATTTTTTGTGTCAGTCCCATTCTGATCATAGAAATCTATGACTATAGATCCTTGATATTAATTTAATAAAAGTATTATATATATATATATATATCATATTTTATGTCCATGCAATTTTTCTAAAATAATTTAATATATTCCAAATTGTGTCTCGTATGGATTATGGTAGAATAATGTTATGAATGGGATGAAGCGATTATAATTGGAATGACATAACATTAGTTTGGAATAGACATTTATCCAAATAAGTTCACAGTATAATTAATTTAATATTTCTGTAATATATATTATGAAAATAATGGAATATATTTTTAACGGTGTGTCATACTATGAAATTTGATTCCACATTTTCATCCAATATTTATGTTTTAACATAGGTGTGACATAATATTCCCTTGGGTGGGGTTTTTTGATATATCATATACAAGGGTAATAATAATATTATTTTTATTTTTATTATTTGAATAGATGAACGTAAAATTAAAATTTCAAGTGTAATTAAATTCTCTTAAATTATGAGCAACATTTCATCATGTGTATATTTTGTGGTGATCTCTGTAATCATGGTGGAATTATTTCATGTGATAAATAAATGAAATTTTGTGGTTAATGAAATGAATTATTAACTATTTAGTATCTATTAATGTTTTTTTACAATGTTTACGTTGGACATGAAGTGAGACATTGAATAATAAATTTTATTTTTGATGTTATTATTATTATTATTATTTAAATTGGGAAAATGTTTTTTTATGTTGAACATTAGATGGAATATATATAAAAGATATAAATATATACACGTATGTGTTTATGTGTATATATAATATTATATTTTGGTGTTATATATATATATGGGAGTACATGTATATATAAAATGTACATGTATTGAAGTTTGAAGTTCAAATATAGTTTAAATGACTCATTAAAAGTATATAAATACTAATATTAAAAGATAATGTGTCATAGGGTGGAACCATGGTTAATAATAAATAAAATATGAATTAAATTAAGTAATAAATTAATTAAATAACTAACTAGTAGAATAAAAAAATATTTTTATATATTCGAATGGGGAATCCCTACATCACATCTTAGAGGGGAATCCACCATACCCTTACGTTTCCCTCACTCAATCTCAATCCTCTATTATATATATATATATATATATATATATATATTGTTTCTAAAATGCTCTATTTCATAGATTATCCATTACTCATATGATTGGCACACTATTGGGTTTATCTCTACCTAAATATGATAAATCCAATTATTTTTTATGGAAAATATGTATATTCAGTATTCTAGTTTCTATTCAAATAGATAATTTAAAATAAATTATCAAAAAATTATTAGAAAAAAATAATTTATAAATAAAATCATAATACAATGAAAGAATGGTAAATATTTTTTTGGGGACATTATCTAATATATTAATTGGTGTAAATTGATAATTTAAAAATTGTCCATGAGAGAGAATAATTATTCACATGTAATATTTTTTTTCTTCTATAAATAAAAAATGAAGGTTTTTTTGCATTACTCAATGAGATCTTATTTTTTAATTAGTGTACACACATGGTTCCAGTAACCACACATCATACAAATCCTCCATTAACATCGATAACTATATAGATGGATCTTCCATCCTTTTTTGGTGTCTCATTTACTTAATATTTAATGTTATAAATTATTCATCAACATTATTGGTTATTGTACATGATTATAAGAACATGTGGGTATCAATAGGTGGTCTCATGTTATCGACAAAATTTTTTATAATCATTTATTTGTATGGGATATGAGGTTTTCCACATTGGTAGAATAACATTTGGCTCATTTTCTATCGTGAATAATAATCACTCATAATTATGTAATGAGGTTATGTCTTCCTTAATTATATGAATGATTTATAAAAAAATTAAATTGTTAAAATGGACACATTTTACCATGTGTGATGTCATGATGTTTGTTTGTTTATGTCCAAGCCTTGATCACATACGTGTTTCATTGGTTACATGGAGATATTGAGGTGTGTTTTTTTGGAATTTTTTCAAATTTTTTCATGTCATATTATATGTTTTGGAATATTTATATTCATTATATACCTTTGAACACTTATGGTGGTGGTTTGTGTATACCATTATATGATATGATTTGATTCCATGAAATTTATGTCATACCTATACTACATGATTTTGTTCCATTCACATTCTAATGTATATGATGATGTTATATATTCCATGATATTTGCTATGTTTGATATCATGATAGGACCTTCCATGTTTCCCTTTGGATGATTGGTATGTGTATAAATTATTGGAGAGTATCGAGGTGTGATTAATGCCTGTGGGTTATGTAATGGATTTGTTTTAATAATGATGGTAGTTCTTGATAGCCTTGAAACTCTACCACTACTATCATGACCCGTCCTAGTGGGGACCATGCAACAACTCCCCAAACCTGCCTCCAATAGGCCTAGGGCTGGTGACAAGAACCGATTGGGAATATTACTAACACGGGAGGAATATCTTAAGTTCCTATACACATGAACATATCTCCTAGCCCACAAATTCTGAAATATAAAAAAACACTAAGGAATAAAATGCATGCATACAACTAAACCCAACAAACAGAGTACGATCAAAGGTAAGGTACTGAATGTAAATTAGGCCAAGATGCAAGTCCACTAAAAATAAGTGTCTGAAAACTGTAATGTCCAGCCTGTAAGAACAGAGGTACAGGGTTTGCTACTCCTAGCCATTGGAACACCTCGGCCCATAGGGAACTCAAAAAGCTCAGTCCTATCCTGGTCCACCAGGGACCCTATCCAAAGGCTACTCATTTGCAAAAGTCACGACATGGGCGGGAAAAACCTATGGAGGGGTGAGTATAACAATATTCATTAGAGTACCCTGAAAACCACAAATCAATACTCAATATAAAGTTATAGTCATCTATACACAATATATTTCTACTGAAAATATAATAGGAGAACTAAATCCAGATATACTCAAAACCTAAACCCATTGTCAAGAGACAACCCACAAAACAACACTCCCCCTCTAGGGATTCAGTTCGATGATTCCATGAAGATCTAATCTATGAGAACATACTCCATGAGTCTGATAGCACAGATTTCATTCGTCCGTGAAGTAATATACGTTGGGAAAAGTCATGATATATAGATACACTCATTGCAGGAGAACCCACTCTTCAGTGGGGAATGATCACGACACACAGAGAAGGATCCCTGTCAGGGCCTTGGAGGATACCACGACTCATCTAGATTAACCAGATAGGTAGAGGATTAGTGACTTGTGGATGTAGTCACATCAATACATGACTCTACCTAGGGTCAATAATGGATAGAGGATCTCACTTCGGGCCTCTTGGAGGGATAACTGACCCTATCTCTAAATATTCTGCTGAATGGATCATTCTCCTATATATAGAAAAAATACCTTACCTTCAGGGGAAAAAGAAAAGGATGAACTAACTCAATTGAAACATGTCCAAGATAAGGTGGAAAAGAAGATAAATCCATGTACTAAAAAGTGAACGACATGTATAAGTGTCACATGTTGTGTCTTCTAACCCCAGGTACTACCTGTGTACAGTGGACTGTGTCACAAAGCATGTCTTGTAGAAAGGTAAGTACACAACATGTTGTACAGATCACACACAATTTCTGAGTAATTGGGGTTGGCTCTATGTATGTGGTCGTGTGCTCGTACAGGGATTTATCTAGTGTGTTCCATCCAATGAAACTGGTACATGGGGTAGCCCGTGTAGTAGATCTAGTCTGGCCGTGTGGTGGAGTACACAGCTGTGTACCCCATCCCATGACCGTGTATCACCCAATATGCATGCCAAGTCCTGTTTAAGGACCCACACAATGTGTTCTTCAGAGAACATGATTTGTCATAGATTTCTTCCTCACGAAACCCTAGCCACTGCTGAGCTGGTCCCATACGTCGTGTTTTTAGGGATAGTCACTGTGTTATTTGGAAATTTTTAGAAACAACACATATCACCACAATGCCCTAGTTTCTCATTAAACCTTAATACGGCCACCCAATCACATTGATAATCAGTACTTGAGGTCATACTTCCATCACAAATATTATTTAACTTATTTAGGGCCTTTAATCAGCCCCGAAAACATGTTCCAATTCACCCGTGTGAAGAACTCTTGAATAATGATAACTCGCAAAACGTGTCGATTCCTCTACCGCCATTATCGTCGCACCTCTTATAGGTTGTCACAATGTCAGATCCTAATTTTGGGACCATTGTGTTGCAAATGGGAGGCACAATAATATAATGATCATAACCCCGTGAAGAATGCGAAGAACGCATGGTTAAAAAGGGAGGATGAAAAATAATAAACAAAGGAGGAACACACCTCCATCATCATTCATCACAGCGTCGATTCGCTCCCATTATTAGGTTTAACAAAAAATAAAAATTACAATCCCGGAATTATCATATAATAAATTCCCAAATAAAAACCCCTAAAAGAAAAAGAAATTGATGCCTGCCCATAAGAACAGTCGATCTGAGGATCACCCTATTTGTGGGTTGATCCATGTTCATCGTTTAATCCAAGAATGGGGAAATGAAAGAATTTAAAATAAAAAAACCCTACCACAGTTTCTTATTAAGAGGGAGGTTGATCATTGGTTTGGAATCAATCTCGTTGCGCAATGATCCATGTGTCATCGTTTTTTAGCGTTCATAAAAAATTCTCCAAGGTTGGCTAATCTCTGAAGCCATAGTGGATTCAAGGAAAAAACTCTAGGATTGTGAGTCTAACCATAGACTCCTTCTCATTTAAATAAAATAAATTTCAATGCATTAATGAAATATTTTAAAATAATATGAATTATGAATCTATTTAATTTCTTTTTAAATTCTTCCTCTAAAACACCCAAAAAAATATCTTTTGTAGATGACATGCACCGGTGGATGATAGGCCCCACGTAAGGTAAATTCAGTACATTGAATGCAACGATGCCTTCAGATTTCTAATCTGGGAACCCATTTAAAAGTAATTCCACATTTTATGGAATACTTCCTGCACAAATTGTTTAATGATTTAATTAATTCTAACTTTTATTTTGGGAACTTCTAGCCATAGAATCGCACATCGTTAGAAGGTATGGTCTTGAAATATTTCAACATGATATTTTAAAAAAATACATAGAAAATTAGAGACATTAAATATTTCCCACATTATGGATTTACACCCCTTAAAATCTAGAAGAAGGATACTCAAAAAGATGTGGGTACAGGGCAAGAATCTGAGCCCCCTGATCCCACATGCTCTCCATAAGATTCCCCTGCTAACAAAGAATGCACACTAAGGGAATCGATCTCCCATGAAGGGTCCACTCTTAGCGATACTCAATCTTCACTGAGTACTCCACAAAGGTCTCTATATCCTCAATTTCCATCTCATCCCATTCATTGACAAACAAAAATTCATTCATGTACCTCCTCAAATGTGACTTGTGGAAGACATCATGTACTCGGTGCAGTTGTGGTGGTAGAGCTAAGTGGTATTCCACCTCACCAACTCTATGAAGTATCTAAAAATGTCCGATGAACCTCGAAGATATCTTGAATCCCTGGCCAAATAACTATAAACCTCGTTGAGGTGAGACCCTAAGGAAGACATGGTCTCCCTTCTCATACTCTAGAGGTCTCCATCGTCTGTCCGCATAAAACTTCTATCATCATTGTGCAGTCTTCATCTGCCCCCGAATGATTTTAACCTTCCCAGTGGTAGCTCGCCCCAACTCCAGAACCATGAGTTTTGACTCTCTGGGGTTGGTTCATCAATGAATTGACTAGCACAGTCTCCCATATAAAGCCTCAAATGTTGCCATACCAATAGTCGATTGGTAGTTATTATTAAATGAAAACTCTAGTAGTGGTACGTGGTCCTCCCAAATATGACCAAAATCCATGATACAAGCCCACAACATATCCTCCGAAACCTGAATGGTTCTCTCCACCTAAACATCTGACTGAGGATGGAAAGTTGTGCTCAAGCATAGCAAAGATCCAAAATCCTCCTGCAGTCTTTTCCTTATTCGAGATGTGAAGTGGTCGTCATGATCTGAGACTATTGTCTTGAGGAAACAATGAAGCCGAACTATCTCTTACATGTAGAGGCGTCACAAGCTCTTTGTAGATATAATCTCTCTGATAGTTAGGAAGTGGGACGACATGGTGAGTCGGTCAAATATCACACAGATGGAATCATGCCCATTGGTTGTCTATTGTAATCTCATCATGATGTCCATTGATTTTCCATCCCACTTCCACTATAGAACTTCTAGGGGTAATATAATCCCACTAGAACATGGTGCTTAGTCTTCACCTACAAGCATGTGAGGCATCGAGAAACATACTTTGATAATTCCTTCTTCAAGCCTGACCAAAAGAATTTTCATCAGAGATCATGGTACAACTTCGCCACTACAGGATGTACCACCAAGAGGGATGTATGAAACTCCCTCAGGACCTCATCCTACGATGACAATAGTACAACAATGTGTCCTCTTAAAATAAGTATGTGCCTCACTCCTTGAAAATATAAATCAAAAGCACTTATTATAGATAACTGAGAATGTAAAGCTGCATAGTCTACATCCCCTTGTTGTCCCTCCCTAACTCACTGTAAGAGTGGAGGGTTGACAACCATCGCCTGAAGGTCAGTCTCATCCTCTCTGTCCAAGTAGGATTTCTGCAATGTGGCTAACTACGTTGTCGCCTCTCTCGACCACTGTGATCTCGATCTTATGCTAAGAGGATACGAAACCCTGTTCCCCTTCCTAGGATTATAGAAGATCTCAAAATCATTGTCCTGGAAGAACTCTATAAAATTCCTGTGTCTAGGATTTAGATCCTTCTACGAGAAGTTGAACTTGAGGCTATTGCAGTCAGAGTAGATGATAAACTGGTCGCCTGTAAGGTAGTGTTGCCACATCTTCAATGCGAAAAATGCTACTGCCTACTCGAGATCATGGGTAACATAGCTCTCCTAATGTTGGCTAAGCTAGAACAAACCACTAGCAATCACTATCAGTTTCTAAATTAGGACACAACCCAACCTAGTTCCCAATGCGTCACAGAAAACTACGTACTCAACACCCTCCTCTGGTAATCTCAATATTGGCGTTCTCCTAAAAAATTGCTTCAACCACTCGAAAGACTACATGAACTTCTCCATCCAAATGAAGGGTTTCCCCTTCATGGTTAGGGTTGTCATCGGTGCTGATATTTGAGAGAAATCAGGAATTGATCTATAGTAATATCTATCCATCACAAGGAAGCTTCTCTTCTCTGTCACGCTCCGAGGTGGCTCCCATGCTAAAATTGCATCCACCTTGGCTGGGTCCGAAACTACTCCATATTATGAAATGAAATATCTCAGAAAGTTGACCACATGAATCTAGAACTAGAAATTTGAGATCTTCCCATAATTTTTGTGCTCTCGGAGTACATCTAGAAACATCTGCAGGTGTCTTGCATGCTCATCCTCAGAAGCTGAGTACACAAATAAGTTTTTGATGAACACCACTATGAATCAGTCGAAGAATGTCTGGAAGATCTGGTTCATAAGTCCCATGAACACTTCAGGGGTGTTGATCATTTCGAAAGGCATCAAGAACTACTCATAATAACTATAACAACATCTTAATGCCTTATTCATTATATCCATGTCCTGTACTCGTAACTGATGGTAACCTGACTTAAGGCCAACCTTCAAGAACCATTATTACCCTCTCTAATTTTCAAAGAGGTCATCAATCCTCATTACTGGATACTTGATCTTCACCTTCACCTAGTTTAGGTGCCAGTAACCTACACACAACCTCAAACTCCCATGTTCCTTCATGGAAAACAACACCGGGGCCACCCAGGGTGAAACACTATGTATCACGAAACCCTTTCTCAGCAAACCCTCCAACATCACCCGCAACTCTCAAATCTCTACGGGATACATATGATATGATGATAAAATATTTTTGTCATCCCGGGGTGTTAGTTGATGCAGAAGTTGATTTTTTAGTGGAGTGGTTGTACTGGATCATCTTCGGGAAAGACGTCCTCGTACTCCGCTACTACTTCTGGGAACTGAATGCTCACAACATCTACCACCTAAGGGTTAGGCAAGACAACTCATTAGTGATTGGATGCACCCTCCTATGTGTGATCCAATTCTATGCTACATGTGTCTCCCTTTAACTGACAAAGGAAAACCTTGTACCATCACTATAGGCAGTACCACACATTTCGCCTAAAACAGTCAATCTAGGCATGGACTAAGGATAACCAATCCATACCGAGAATGATGTCGTAAGACCATGACGCTGCCACCAAGATGTTGAAACTGAAACTCTCACCTCTAGGGGTAAGATCAAATTGTATTTAATGGTGCCTAATCATCGAGTATCCTCCCATAGGTGTCTCCAAGAGTAAGGATTGAGTCAACAGCTATACCAGAATCACAAGGTTTCACATAGGACATGTGGAATGGATCGAATGACTATAACATGTTTCTATAAGTATGGAAGCTATGGTAGAGTAGACATAGATCATACCTCATATTATCCCTCGTCTCCCTATGTCGTAAGCCTCGAGTTCATGTAGCAGTCCCCGACACAATCCCCCAGCTCCCTTAGCCAAGTGTGGACCTCCTGGGTGTGGTGGTGGAAGTAGATCGATGCATCTACCACAACCTATATCTCTACCTTCTCCACTACCATGTCTTCACCATGACATGTCTATCTTCTCTACTCTCTGCCTCTACCTTGGTGGTCCATCCACCGTCTCCCTATCAGCAGCTCGACGGGTTAGAAAATCTCTTGTGATACGTCCCCTACCATCACACGAGAAACATCGCCGCTCCCTATGTTGATGAGATCCATCCAGATAGCCTTGGTCTTCTAAACCCATGTTCTAGGTCCTCCTGTGACATTTACCTTGTCCAGATCCATGAGCCTAATGTTGGATCACTACTTCTGAGGTCTATCCACCTACCTTCATACTGCTGACTACCGTCTACTATCTCTGCTCTGCCAAGAAGCTCTCGATCACCATGTCCCTCTTGAGCACTCCTGCATATTTTGAAATGCATTGAGGCGTGACTCTAGCTCGGATGTCCCATTTTAGACCTCGCTCAAATGTCTATGATCTGATGTATTGATACCTGACCACATCCATTGAGTACCTGGAGGGGTTGGTGAACCTCAATGAATAGTCAAACACCGTCAAACTGCCCTGCTGAAGATGAAGAAGCTCCTAGATACACATTGCTCTTGGTGTAACCAGTGATAAATCATCCCTAAATAATTCCTCAAACACCATAAAAAATGAGTCTCTTCGTCACGAGTTTTTGTGGTCAGAATCCACTATCTTCTCGCCAAACCCTGAAGATGGATCACTCCTAAGATCACCATATGGTCCATCGGTGTCCTCAAAAGATGAAAAACTCTGGTAACTGCCTCAATCCAGTCCTCAGCCGCTAGAGGGTCAGCCTTGCCTTGGAAATTGAGGGGTCTCTGTCTCTGGAACTCGTGGAGTGCACTCAGCCTACACTCCTCATCTGTCGGTACTTAATGAACCACATGCTACTCCACTGGTGGTGGTTTAGCAGGTACACCACCTGGAGGTAACTCCTGGGGAACTGGTCCATGTATCGAAGCATTGTCACTAAGGGGGTTGTCCTCATTATTGCACTACAGAATCCTATTGGGTATGCATTGCGGAGGCAACCAATATCTATCAAGATATACCATGGTCAAAGAGTATATTTGGATAACTAACACAAATGACATGGAAAACAGAACCCATTCCTATATGATTCATGTACCAATCTCTTATTTCTCCTGCAACTAGTGTTTTCTTGTACCAAGTCGAAAAGCAGGTTATCAATGTCCTGGTGTATGGATACGTCGGCAGCCTACACCAACACTGGAGTCTCTGGCCTGAAAGACGAACTTGAATTACTTAACACTGTTACCCCAAATCAATCTCACATTCTCATGGTTCAAAGGTATAATCGACCACCTATGATACCACTCTATCATGACCCATCCTAGTGGGGCCCATGTCGCAACTCCCCAAGCCCACCTCTAATATGCCAGGGGCTAGTGACTAGCATCGTGTAGCCATATTACTAACATGGGAGGCATTGCCTATGTACCTGTACACACACACACACACATTTCCAAGCCCACAAAAGATGAAATATAGAAAACCACTACGGAACAAAATGAATGCATACCACTAAACTCGACCAATAGGACACGACATGAGGTAAAGTAATGAAAGTAAACTAGGCTAAAATAAAATCCCACCAAAAACAAGAGACTGAAACGAGTAAAGTTCCACTTGTAAGAACAAATAAGTACTAGTTCTACTCCTCATAGTCATAAGAACACCTCGACCCATAGGAAACTCAAAAATATCAGTCATGTCCCAGTCATCCTTAGACTCTATTAAAATGATTCTTGTCTGCACATGACATGACACATGCGGGCAATGCCCGTGTAGGGGTGAGTATAACAATACTTGTTAGAGGTCCCAGAAATCACAATGGAATACAGAAAGGAAATTTATAGTCAAATCTACAAATTATACGTTTACTGAACATATAATTAGTGAACACAATCTGGATATTCTCAAAACCCAGACCCGTAGTCTAGAGATATTTCACACAACTACATTCCCCGCTATGGATTCAGTTTGAAGATTCCAAAAAGCACTCATCCAGGATAACACTCCATGAATCTAATAGCTCTGATGATGTCCATCTGACAATTACTATCTATCGGGAAAAGTCACAAGAGATAGATTATAAGGCCCCAGCCTTAAACCATACTTAATCTTGAGTTAATACAAGATTAGATAGTGAGGATCTTTTCATATTTAGAGTTTTATAGAATTAGATCATAAAACATCCATTACATTCCACATTTAAACAAAGTGGTTACATAAAGATAGTATTCATTTTTTCCCATCAATAGAAACATATTTAAAATAAAACATGGATTCTTTCTTTACACTTCCTTGACACTATCATCATATCATGTACCTTTCCCTTGACCTATGAAAAACATTAAAAAAAACATGGGATGAGCATAAAAATCTTAGTAAGGGTTATAAAAATATTGAAAGGAAACATGAGTTTATATATACATAAGAATGAAATCATACATTACCCATAAAATATAGGCACTTTAACATACCTCATCAAATCATGAATAAATCATAGAAATCATTAGACATAAAAGGTAACATGAGGCATTCATAACATTCTTACATAGGGAGTAACCCTCTTAGTTATGTTTGGAAAACCCACCACAATATATTCCCAAAATCTCTTCGGAGAAACCTTATCTTTTCACTCCTTTGTGTTACCCAATGCATTGGAGAGCTATATCAGGCTCACCCACCCTTAGTTTATCACAGAACCACCCGTCTTCATAACAATGCCCAAGAACCATAACATAATCATAGCACATAACTTAAGCATAAATGAATGATAACATTCCCACATTGCAATAACAATATAACATTTTAAGATATTTAAATTCTGAATCCATTCCAAAAACCATTTTCAAAACCATTTAAAACATTTAATAATGAGATTTTTGAATCAAAGTGTCCCATACAACTTTGAAGATTTTAACAATTTAAACCATTAATATCCATATAAATTAATCCTTAAAACCATTTTGAAAACATGGATATTAATGAGAAATGTTTATAACATTAAATCATTAAAACATTTAAAATGATATTTTAGTTAAAGGGTTTTTAACAAAATGAGATACACATGAATACAATAATTGAGAAATAACATTTAATAAAAAAGTTATAATATCATGAGAATAAAGGGATTCATGATATAATATTCCAAATGATAGTATATACACCATATAAGAGTGAATTGGTGCATAACAACAATGAAGTGTCAATGGAAATGTAAATTGAGATCAAATCCATTATAAAGATGATATCCTTAAATTAAAGATAAATCAATCTCATAATTATGTGAGAAAAATATAAATACACCCAATATAATTGGATATTAAGTGTAAAATAATAAATTTTCATTCAAACATATTCAAAGGATGACATATTCAATAACTTCATGTTGAACCCAAAGAAATCGAAATTGGGTTAAGAAGTTCCCCTGACAGCCTAACGATGCCACATTAAAATGAGTTGATGGGAGATAAAAAGGGTATCTCATCACTTGGACATAAAATTTACATAAATTAGGATATATGAGAACATATCCCAACATAACAATATGTAAATTAAAAGACCCCACAAAAGAGGACTTTTAAAAAGAGGGTGAAAGGTTCCCTTACCGACTTGGGTATCTTTAAAAACATACACCCCATGAAAGAAGGACAATACATCATTGATGAAAATACTCATAAACGAAATTATATTACACAAAGAATAGAATAATGTCAATTATATATAACACTCAATAGAAATGGTGGCAAATGTAGCATAAATCTCACGAGAATAAAAGCGAGATGAAAAATCCCTTACGAAAACTCGACAGCTTAATAGCGCCACTTAAAACATCCAAAAATGGATTGATGAGATCAAATTGGGTCTCCAATCATAAATTTTACATCAAGAGGAATAAAAAATACCATCCCCCAACCTAACAAATAGGAGCTTAATACAAGTTACATAAAGGAGATTACTTAAAAAGAAAGAGAGAGGTTAGATCTCTTATGAAAATTTGGCAGCCTAACGGCACCACTCAAAACATCCAAAATGGATTGATGAGAGAGAATAGGGTCTCTCCTCATGTGAACATAAAAATTACAGTAATATTAATATAAAAGAACATCCCAATCACAAGAAAGATGAGCTTAAAAGTAATTACATAAAAGAATGTACTTAAAAAAGAGGGGTAGGATCCCTTACCTAAAGTCCAACTTGTCTTGTTCGTTTCTTTATATTACTAAATAATAAACTTCGGTCAATTTATAATTTCATAAATACCTCCTATAAATATTATTATTCAGTTCATATCACATATTTTAATTTTATAATAATTTGGTTAATAATATGAGTTCATATCAGACGTTTTTATCGATGTTTGGTACATGAGTCAAAAATTGAACTTGTTGGAAAATAATTTTCCATGTAGTTATAGGTACATAATATCCAGAATAGTATTGATGTTTTAAATATCATATATATCCAGTATATATTCATTTTATAATATTCCATAGCATTTGTAGATAAAAATTAAAAGCACCGTTCATGGAGACGGTAGGCCTTACGTACGCATGAACGCTACTTTTATTTTTTTGTCACATTAATGGAATTAAAAAAATGAGATATATATATCTGTATAATTCCAGAATGATATACATCATTTAGATGTAATATATTACATATATATCCATTATATATATGTACTTATAATAGTTCATAACATTTTGAGATAAGAAATGAAATGTACCATTCATGGAGACGGTAAGCTGTACGTACGCATGAACGCTACTTCCATTTCTATTTCATATTTAATAGAATGAAAACATAATGATACATAATAGTATTTTAGTTCCAGTATGGTATCATATATAATATCATTAAATATATCCTTTATACGTACCACATATGGTATTAACGAATCAAATCACTTTGAGGGGGCGGTAGTCCGCACTTCCTTAAATGAAGATATCGCGTTTACCCATAATGGAAACCATAAAGTTATGCCATAAATGAAAAATACAGAAGCTTAAGTAAAAAATAAACATATTATATATCATATATAAATATAGTGTCATCTTAATGTCCACCTTTGAAGGTTTTAGAAGGATATTGAACAATCATCATTTCGTGAGGCTGAAATTCGCCATCCACGGAAACAGTATGTTCTTTAACCATTATATGTTTGTGTGTGTAAGTTTATCTCGAATACTTATTATAAAAACATCCTAGTATATTGAAGATACTTGATTTGTTACAAAATAAATGAATAAAAATAGTTTAGGGGTTTGGAGAAGAAAAATAAAACAAAAGGACTCCAGTGAAGACATTACCTTAAAATCGGGTAACTCCCTTTGGTTTGAGCTAAAATGATTCCTTGGGAAGACTTCTGCACAATGTGAGGCTTCTAAGAGTTAGAGAGGGATGTGGAGAGACAAAATGGTCAGGGGTTGGCTGAGACAAATGCTTTGGAAGTGTGGGTAAGGAGGTTGAGATTGGGCCTTTTATTAGAGGAGGGGAGGGGCACCCTTGGAAAGTTAGGAAATGTTACTTTATTTTAGAATGAGTTTTGGATTTTAATGGTCCCACATTGATGTTTTTCGAGGATAAGGTGATAAGGATTATAAATCCACCCATCCAACAGGTTTTGGACATGTTTATGTCTTATAGTTTACATTATCCTTCTATTTTATTTAAATCGTTAAATAATGAGGTCATCACTACATCATCATGATGTCATAAATAATTTAATTTATTTAATGTCTAAAAAGTATAACAAAAATACTATGATGTAGGAAATCTTTGTATATTTCCAATTACTATTTATAGTAAAACATCTGACTTGTATAACCCTATTTAAAAATTGTTTTAGTAATAAAACTCATGTTTGTGTCAATTTAATTTTAACATTAAATAAAAAGTTATTTATGTCATTTTCCAACCAAAGTGGCTCCATGGGGTCCCCAAGTTTACCCATGGATTGTAATTGTTGTCCATGACTCATCCAATTAAGGTAGGAAATGTGTACAGGACATATCATATTATTAAAACATTATTTTTACCTTAAACTACACTAATTACCTCTAATCGCGATTAATAAACTTAAAAGTTACTAATCACCAAAAAATTATTTTAATCCCATTGAACCACATTTTACTTCTTAATTACATTCATGTATGTCGAATTTTCAAAATTCAAAACAAAAAGGTGGAAAATTTTCATTTAAATGGAAAATCAGTTTTTATAAGTACTACTTAGTGGTTTCACTATTCATCAAAAATTGAAGTTTTTCAGAAAATTACCAAAAATTCACCCTAAGCTATATTTGATATTCCGAATTCAAAAATGATTTCTATTTTACAAAATTCATAACATATAATTTAAATTAATTAATTTAATAACTAATTCCCGCTGTCAGAACAAATAGCGTGTTTTTATGAAACAATATATATCAAAAGATTGACACTAGTTTAAGTCAAATTTCAAAGTGATATTAATTCCAATGACCACAATTTGATTAATTGGTAAAAATATTTTCTAATATAACTTTAAATCCAATTCAAAAGATAATCTAATCATATAAATAAATTAGATTAAAAAGAGGTTTTAAATTAAAATACAACATTTTCACTATTCATTAAAAATTGAACTTTTTCAGAAAAATACCAAAAATTTACACAAAGTAAATTTTGAAGTCCTGATTATAAAGAAGAATTTTATTTTGTAAAATATAACACATAAAATTGTTTTAAAGTGTATTAAGAAGAGGTTCGCCATCAAAAGGCAGATAATCGATCTTTTAAAGAATATTAGGATGTTTAAGGTTAAAATTGGATTAATTCGAATTTTTAATCCTCTAACATTTATTGTAAAAATTAGAAATATTTTACAAACATATATAATCATTTTGTAGTTAGTTATATTCATTCCCACCATCAAAAAAACTAGGCGTTAACTACCATTTAAAATAATATTATTTAATTATTAGAGTGCAACATAAGATTCCCAAGAAACTCGTTGTTGCATGTTGGGTACGCCATCAAGCATAGCATCCCCTTGAAAGTTATATTAATATTTTATTCACAAATATGGATAAATGTGAAAATGTCATACTCTTTATTTACCTGGGGTGTTACATCCTTCCCCCTTTTGGGAGTTGCATCCTCGCAATTTTAAAATTGGGCTTGGAAACTTCATTGAAAATCCCACATCAGAACAAGACTCAGTAAAACAATCACTTTAAAATAAAGAATGATAAGTACAAAGGTCACCCAAGTTAACCCATACTAGGATTCCATGTATGAAAATATGGACATGGAGGAAAAAAAAGGGCCATGTTCTGATGGAGAGTGATAGTAAACATGTCTAGAAGAAAGTTAACCATAATAAAATCACAGACCTTTGATGTGTTAAACAGTATTCCATTCCCCAGTCGGAAAAGTTAATAGACAACATTTTTGTTTTATGTTACTCTTCATTGAGGAATTTATTTTTGATCTTTAGGAAACATACATACTTTTCATGTCGACTTTCAACTTTTACTAGATTTCTTACACAAACTCGTACTTTCCCCAAATGACATGTATTTAGGAAGACTTGTTCACATTAATAGTATTATAATCAAATTCTAGAGAATCACCTAATCCACAAAAGAGAACTATATATGTCCCATGTCTTTAGACTTTAACCAAAACCAAAACCAAAAAGGTTAGTACCAGATCAGATAATCCAGAAAAGGATAACCCTTTATAAAAAGAAAAATCTATTCTTAATCTCCAAAATTTGTCCAACAAAACCCAAAGTTCAATGAGGACCATTGGATAAACAATTTTTCAATAAAATTCATCAAATTAAACCAAAATAATATTTAAACCCAAATATTTGATGCATTTAGTCACATAGACTTCCAAGTTAAATCGTAAAATTTATCTCCAAACAACATCAATTGCTCTTAATGTCTCGTATTGAAAAGTAATTAACCTAATCACATATCCTCCATGATAAGTTAATAAATTTCCATAGATAACCCAAAATAAATTTACTCTTAATTCATAAAATCACCTAACAAAAAATAATAAGTCATACTAACCGGGGACTTCACGTAGTCCAATGGAAGGCGATAAATACCAGTTGCACTTTGGTTGTGGGTTCGATTCCTGCAGCATTGTTTAGCACGACTGGTTGTCACAAGGTCTGTGGGTTGTCCTTTTTCCAAAATTATACAATTCATAAAACATGCCCCAAAACGAGATAAAATATTCAAAAATAATCATAACATATTTTAACCTGAAGTTTATCTCATGCCTTTTATTTTCCATCATAACATATAATATCCCATAATTACCTCAAAAGTAAGGAACATATTAACCATAATGGTTACCTTTATTATTATTACCTTAACTTCCACATTGATTGGTCATCTCGTACATGATGCATTACAGAACATACCAAGGTTCAAGTGGTTGATCATGACTCCTTGATAGTTGAATTAGAACAACCATGAGTTTCCTCATTGAATACCCCATTTCATCCAGTCTCTTAATCATAGAACCACCACAGTTTCCTTCAAACCTATTGTCACTTTGGTGCCTGCTAGATCCATCCATTCACTAAAAACAGAAATGTCAGTGTGAGTATATCAACAAAACCATCATGTACTAATGTGGAATATAAACACTAATATATACTTACACATTCACTTTATTTAAAACTATGACTCTTTCTAAAATCCTAACCATTATGGTAATGTCACTTATGCTTAAAGAATACTCTAACCTCTAAAGTTATCTAAACCGACCTCTAATACCAACTATAAGGCCCCATCCTTAAACATTACTTAATCTTGAGTTAATACAAGATTACACATTGAGGATCTTTTTAGGTTTATAGTTTTAGAGAATTAGATCATAAAACTTGCATTACATTCCACATTTAAACAAAGTGGTTACATAAAGATAGTATTCATTTTTCCCATCAATAGAAACATATTTAAAATAAAACATGTATTATTTCTTAACACTTCCTTGACACTATCATCATATCATGTACCTTTCCCTTGACCAGTGAAAAACATTTCAAAAAAACATGGCATAAGAATAAAAATATCAGTAAGGGTTATAAATATATTGAAAGGAATCATGAGTTCATATATAAATAAGAATGAAATCATACGTTACCCATAAAACATAGGAACTTTAACATACCTCATCAAATCATGAATAAATCCTTGAAATCATAAGACATAAAAGGTATCTTGAGACATTCATAACATTCTTACGTAGGGAGTAACCTTCTTGGTTATGTTTGGAACACCCACCACAGTATATTCCCTAAATCGCTTCGGAGAAACCTTAACGTTTCACTCCTTTGCGTTACCTAATACATTGGAGAGCTATATTGGGCTCACCCGCCCTTAGTTTATCATGAAACCACCCGTCTTCATAACAATGCCCAAGAACCATAACATAATCATAGCACATAACTTAAGCATAAAGGAAAGATAAAATTCCCACATTGAAATAAAAATATAACATTTTAAGATATTGAAATAATGATTCCATTCTAAAAACCAATTTTAAAACCATTTAAAAAAATTAATAAAGAGATTTTTGAATCAAAGTGTCCCATACCACTTTGAAGCTTTCAAAATTTTAAACCATTAATATCCATATAAATAAATCCTTAAAACCATTTAAAAAATATGGATATTAATGAGAAATATTTATAATATTAAATCATTAAAACATTTAAAATGATATTATAGTTAAAGGGTTTTTAACAACATGAGATACACTTGAATACAATAATTGAGACATAAAATTTAATAAAAACTTTATAATATCATGAGAATAAATGGATTCATGATATAATATTCCAAATTATAGTATATACACCATATAATAGTGAATTGGTGCATAATAACAATGAAGTCTCAATGGAAATGTAAATTGAGATGAAATCCATTATAAAGATGATATCCTTAAATTACGGATAAATAAATCTCATAATTATGTGCGAAAAATATAAATACACCCTATATAAGTGGATATTAAGTGTAAAATAATCAAATTTCATTCACACATATTCAAAGGATGACATATTTAATAACTACATGTTGAACCCCAAGAAATCAAAATTGGGTTATGAAGTTCCCTTGACAGCCTAACGACGTCACATCAAAATGAGTTGATGAGAGATAAAAAGAGTATCTCATCACTTGGAAATAAATTTTAAATCAATAAGGGTATATGAGAACATATCCCTTCATAACAATATGTAAATTAAAAGACCCAACAAAATAAGTCTTTTAAAAAGAGGAGGGTGAAAGGTTCCCTTTCCGACTTGGGTATCTTTCAAAACATACACCCCATGAAAGAAGGACAATACATCATTGATATAAATAATCATAAACGAAATTATATTACACAAAGAGTAGAATAATGGGAATTATATATACCAGTCAATAGAAATGGTGGAAAATGTACCATAAATCTCACGGTAATAAAAGTGAGATGAAAAATCCCTTACGAAAACTCTGCAGCCTAACAGCGCCACTTAAAACATCCAAAAATGGATTGATGATATCAAATAGGTTCTCTCATCATAAATTATATAGCAATAAGAATATAAAATACCACCCCCGATCATAACAAAGAGGATCGTAATTTAAGTGACATAAAGGAGAGTACTTAAAAAGAAAGAGAGAGGTTAGATCTCTTATGAAAATTCGGCAGCCTAACGGCGCCACTCAAAACTTCCAAAATGGATTGATGAGAGAGAATAGGGTCTCTCATCATATGAACATAAAAATTACAGTAACAGTAATATAAAATAACATCCCAATCACAAGAAATATGATCTTAAAAGGATTTACATAAAAGAGTGTACTTAAAAAAAGAGGGGTAGGATCCCTTACCTCAAGTCCAAATTGTCTTGTTCGTTTCTTTATATCCCTGAATAATAAACTTTGGTCAAATTATAATTGCTTAAAGACCACATATAAATATTATTATTCAGTTCATATCACATATTTTAATGTAATAATAATTTGTTTAATAATATGAGTTCATATCAGACGTTTTTGTCGATGCTTGGTACATGAGTCAAAAATTGAACTTGTTGGAAAATAATTTTCCATGTAGTTATAGGTACATCAAATCCAGAATAGTATTTATGTTTTAAATATCATATATATCCAGTATATATTCATTTTATACTATTACATAGCATTTGAAGATAAAAATTAAAAGCACCGTTCAAGGAGACGGTAGGTCGTACGTACGCATGAACGCTACTTTCATTTTTTTGTCATATTAATGGAATTAAAACAAAATGAGAGATATATATATGTTATAGTTCCAGAATTATATGCATCATTTAGATGTAATAAATTTCATATATATCCATTATATATATGTTCATATAATAGTACATAACATTTTGAGATAAGAAATGAAATGTATCGTTTATGGAGACGGTAAGTCGTACGTACGCATGAACGCTACTTCCATTTCTATTTCATATTTAATGGAATTAAAACATAATGATACATAATAGTATTTTAATTACAGTATGGTATCATATATAATATCATTAAATATTTCCTTTATACGTACCACATATGGTATTAACGAATCAAATCACTTTGAGGGGGCGGTAGTCCGCACTTCCTTAAATGAAGATATCGTGTTTACCCATAATGGAAACCATAAAGGTATGCCATAAATGAAAAATACAGAATCTTAAGTAAAACATAAACATATTATATATCATATATAAATATATTGTCATTTTAATGGCCAGCTTTGAAGGTGTTATAAGGATATTGAACAATCATCGCTTCGCGAGGAGGAAATTCGTCATCCACGGAAACAGTATGTTCTTTAACAATTAGATGTAGGTGTGTGTAAGTTTATCTAGAATCCTTCTTATAACAACATCCACGTATATTGGAGATACTTGATTTGTTACAAAAGAAATTAATAACAAGAGTTTATGGGGTTGGAGAGGCAAAATAAAACAAAAGGACTCAAGTGAAGACATTACCTTAAAATCGGGTAACTCAATTTGGTTTGAGCTCAAAGGATTCCTTGGGAAGACTTATGCCCAACGTGAGGCTTCTAAGAGTTAAAAAGGGATGTGTAGAGACAAAATGGGCAGGATTTGGCTGAGCCAAAGGCTTTGGAAGTGTTGGTAAGTAGGCAGTGGTGGGGGCCTTTTATAAGAGGAGGGGAGGGGCACTCTTGGAAAATAAGGAAATGTTACTTTATTTTAGAATGAGTTTCAGATTTTAATGGTCCCACATTGACGAGTTTCGTGGATAAGGTGATAATGGTTTGAAATACACCCATATGATAGGTTTTGGACACGTTTAGGTCTTAGAGTTTACATTATCTTTCCATTTTATTTAAATCGTTAAATAATGAGGTCATCGCTGCATCATTATGATGTAATAAATAATTTAATTTATTTAATGTCTAAAAGTTAAAAAAATATACTATGATGTTGGAAAGATTTTTATATTTCCAATGAATATTTATAGTCAAAATCTGACTTGTATAACCCCATTTAAAAAATCTTTTAGTAAAACAACTCATGTTTGTGTCATTTTAATTTTAACGTTAAATAAAAAGTTATTTATGTCATTTTCCAACCAAAGTGGCTCCATGGGGTCCCCAAGCTGACCCATGGATTGTCTTGGTCAGCTATGACTCATCCAATGAGGGTAGGACATGTTTCTTGGTCATCTATTATTATTAAAACATTATTTTAAATTTAAACAACACTAATTACCTCTAATCGTGATTAATAAACATATATGTTACTATTCACCAAAAAATTATTTTAATCCCATTGAACCACATTTTACTTCTTAATGACAACCATTTATGACGGATTTTTGAAATTCAAAACACAAATGTGGAAAATTTTCATTTAAATGGAAAATCAGTTTTTATAAGTACCACTTAGTGGTTTCACTATTAATCAAAAATTGAAGTTTTTCAGAAAATTACCAAAAATTTTACCCTAAGCTGTATTTGATATTCAGAATTCAAAAATGATGTCTATTTTAAAAAATTCATAACATATATGTTACGTTAATTAATTTAATAATTAATTCCTGCTGTCAGAACAAATAGCGTGTTTTTATGAAACAATATATATCAAAAGATTGACACTAGTTTATGTCTTATTTAAAAGTGAAATTAATTCCAATGACCACTATTTGATTAAATGGTAAAAATATATTTTAATTTCACTTTAAAACCAATTAAAAAGATAATCTAATCATATAAATATATTAGATTAAAAAGAGGTTTTGAATTAAAATACAACATTTTTAACATATTCATTAAAAATTTAACTTTTTCGGAAAAATACCAAAATTTTACACAATATAAATTTTGATGTCGCGATTCTAAAGAAGAATTTTATTTTGTCAAATATAACACATAAAATTGTCATAAAGTGGATTTAAAATAGGTTCTCCATTAAAAGGTGGTTAATCAACCTTTTAAAGAATATTAGGATGATTACGCTTTAAATTGGATTCATTCGCATTTTTAATCCTCTAACATTTATCGTAAAAAGTAAAAATATTTCACAAACATATATAATCCTTTTGTAGTTAGTTCTATTCATTCCCGCCATCACAACAGCTAGACGTTAACTACCATTTAAAATAATATTATTTTATTATTAGAGTGAAACGTAAGATTCCCAAGAAACTCATGGTTGCGTGTTGGGTACGCCATCGAGCATAGCATCACCTTTAAAGTTATATTAATATTTCATTCACAAATATGGATTAATGTGAAAATGTCATACTATTTATTTACATGGGGTGTTACATAGATACAGTCATTCTGGAAGAACACACTCCTGAGTGGGGAAAGATCACGATACCCATATGTGGATCACTACCAGGGCCTTGGTAGATACCACGACTCATCCAAATTATTCTACTAGGTAGAGGATCATCCCCCAATGGAAGTTGTCATGTCAATACCTGACTCTACCTAGGGTCAAGAATGGATAGAGAATATCGCTCTTGGCCTCTCTAAGGGATACCTGACTCTATCTCAGAAGGTCATGCTGAAGGGATCAAACTCTTATAGAAGGAAACGATACCTAACCTTCATGGGAATGAGAAAAAGGGTCACTAACCCAAACAAAACGTGTCCATGATACTGTGGAAAAGAATATAAATCCATGTACTTAAATGTATATTGCATGTGGAAGTGTCACACGTCATGTATCCTGAACTCGGTTACTACTTGTGTACAATAACCAGTGTTGCAAGGATTACCATGTATGAAGGTCAGTACACGATATATAGTACAGATCACACACCGTGTCTGAGTAACTGGGTTCAGCTTCATGTATGTGGTCATATTCTTGTAAATGTCATTATCTCAGTTGTTCCATCTCATGTAACCGGTACTTGGGGAACCCCATGGAGCCAGCCAGGTCTGGCGGTGTGGTAGAGTACACGACCGTGTACTCCATCTCGTGTCCGTATATCGATCAAGATACATGCTGAGTCTTGTGTAAGGACCAACATTCTATGTTCTTTAAATAACATTTCCTTTCATAGCTTCATGCATCACTGTACACTAGACGATGTTGATCCGGTCCCACACGATGTGTTCTTATGGATACACTAAGTGTTCTTTGGAAATTTCCAGAAATGATATTCGTAGCCAATGTGCCACTGTTTCCCCTCTAATCTTTGATGTGGAAACCTGGTCACCTCAAAACTAAACTTTTAAGGCTGTCCAACCATCACTGAGAAATTATGTTGGTATTGGGGCTCTAATCGGCCCTAAAAATGCTTTCCAATTCACCTGCATGAAGAACGCTCAAAGAAAGAGAACTCCTAAACTGCGTTGAATCATGTACTTCCATCGTCGTCAAACCTCTATTAGGTCATCAAATTGCCAGATATCCAATTTGAGATTGTTGTGTTGCAAAAATTAGGTGTAACAATCCATATTTCATAACCATGCAAAGAACGCAAAGAATGATGGGCTAAAAAGGGAGGATGAAAACAATTAAAAAAGGAGGAATTCACCTCCACCATCGTTTGTCACGGTGTCAATCTGCTCAAATTAAGTGTATTAATAGGAGAATAAAAATGGAAATCCATGAATTATCATATAATCAATTCATGAATCAAAAACCCCAAAATAAAAGGAAATTGACGCACTCCTGCAAGAATGACGGATCCGCAGATCACCCTATGGGTGGGTTGATCCGCATTTGTTGTTTAATCCAAGAATGAGGAAACAAAGGAATCAACAATAAAAATACCCTAACTCTTTAATTTAGGAAGAGGGCGATCATTCATCAGTGGGTATTCGATCTCTCTATGTGATGATCCATGACTCATGGTTCGTCACCATTCTTCAAAAATCCTCCATGGTTGTCTCGTCTCCGATGCTCTAGAGGATTACAGGTAAAAACTCCAGGGTTAGGAATCTAAGCCTAGGTCCCTTCTCATTTAAAAATTATTAGTCATTGAGTTATAAAAAACATTTTAAAATAAAATAAAATATTAATTTATTTTATTTCTTGTAAAATGTTTCCTCTAAAATTCCCAAAAATTAACTTTTGCAGCTAATTGCACCGGTTGATGTTAAGCCACAACTAAGGTAAAGTTGCTTCTCTTAATGCAATGGTGCCCTCATATTTCTGATCTAGCCTCCCTTTTAAAATTGTTTCCACTTTTTCATGCAAAACTGCTCATTCATGTTGTTTAAAGTTTAAACTGATTGCAAAATTTATTATGGGCACTCCGGTGCGCAGAATCGCACACTGTCAAAAGGTATAGTTTCAAAATAATTCCAAATAATATTTAAAAATATTACATGGAAAATCCAAGACATTTCATATGCTCAATGCCTTGTATATTTCACTGTATATTCTAACACTTGATGCCTTAATTAGTTTTACTCTTACCCATTGCCTTGTAGATTCTAGTTATGTTATATATAATCGACTTCTGATATATTTCCATACATTAGAAGATAATGTGTGGTTTATTGTTGGGTTACCCACTCAATGATTTGTCCTTTTATGAGTGAGATAGTAAGATCCCAATGAGAAAATATGATCTCTTACAGAAAAACTATTCAACATTCGACATAAATTCGAATCATGTATTATAAAGGGTTTGATGGAAGAATGGTTAGTTCACTACCGCATGGTTTTAAATTTTTTTGTTATGCTTCCAATTATTTTATTATTATATAATACACTTTTGAAACGTGATAACACCATGTAAGGATATATTGTTAGTGTCCTACTAAGACTTTCAGTCACATCTTACATAGGAATTTCATTGACGTTATATATTTAATGAGAAACCTGGTGAAGGGAATGGTACCTCTGGTTGATAGTTAATATGGTGGAGAACGATGCTAGAGATGATGGAGATAGACATCAGAGGTTCCCAAAGTTCATTTTTTATTATCAACATGAAATTCTCAAGGAAGAATTCTGCTTTGGGAGTTCTTATCAATATACAATTTATACCATATTTAATTTCTGAATGTACTCTATTTGATAATGTAACTATATTTTTTATTACAATATTTTGTTCTTTATTATTTTTGAAATCTAATAGATGGTATTAAATCCCCGTGGTTCTACATGATACCCTCACTCTAATTTGGAAACCTCTTGCATTTAGGGAGGCACAACTTTAGTCATGTGTCAATATAGCTAAAACCCAATGGTTCGAGTCTTGATATTAGAACTAACATTATATGTCACGGTTTACTAAAGTTTTTTATTATCTTCAATTCATTTGGTACTGGAGAGAATGGGGTTATGATGGTTTGTATTCATGATGGATAACTGTCATTATTTCCATCTAACATTATTTAGTGGACCTTTGAGTTTCCAAAATGGTATGAATTTATTTTCTATTAACAACTATTAAATTCAAATTTAGGGATGAACCTTTGATAAGTGTGATTGTTGGTGTGTTTATCCATCATAAATATAAATATATGTTCACATTAAATATATATACTATTTTTTTGAAGCATTGTACTTCATTAATAGAAATATTTTGTTTGTTTTATATGATTTTGATAATTTATCTTGGTGTGAAATATCAGTATATAATTATATTGTGATATGTAATTATTGGAACTAATAATATTATGTAAACAATTTTGGTGTGTAGTGTTCTACCCCATATTTGATATATTGTTGCCCTAAGATAGTCATCCACATGACATCAAGAATGACTCCTTATAGGCTTGATGTTGCTGACTATTAGAGAGGGCCTAGGTTGTGTCATTGGCTAAGATATTCCCTCATTGATCAGATTTTATCATTGTAGTATGAAATAGTTGAATCAGTGGAAATATGATAAATAATAATATACATCTAGAGTAATAGGGAGGCAGAATCTAAATAATAAATAGATAAATATGTGATGATGATGATCTTGTAGATATAAAGAGTTAGTACACCGAGGAAAATGGGATACAAGAATATACCACATGCCAAAAAATACCCAAATGACCAATATCTACTAGTACAAGTATCATAGGAAAACAATCAGTCATGTAATCTAATACTCTATCATAAAAAATACAATCTCGAATCAGATGATGGACATTTCCATTATCTATTCCAATAATCATAAAGTCTTCATGTTTAACAAAGGCATCCCAAGAAGGTTGTGAGATATACTAAGTAGGACACCACCAACAATGCCTAGATTAGTACAGTTTGTGCAATATAGAGTATGTAGTGTTCCAAGAATAAATATACCTAAACGAAATAAAAAACACATTGTTTTAGGTTCTTCATGGATACCAAACTATTTCTACCTTCTTCATCCTATGCTGGGTGTATCATCCAAGGGAACATATATATATAATAATTTTAATACATTGGTAATCATAAATAATTTATCATATACAGACTGACTAATGAATGAGAAATGGGTGGGAAGACGAGTCCCTGTGGAATCTGTTAAGAATTCACATAATTTTATAGAAGGGCACCATGAGTAACAATGAAAAATAGAACCAATGAATATAGTTTGGGGATCCAAAGCAAATAGGAAGAGATACATAATGGAATCCCAACTATCATTTTTGGATCTTATTAAATACCCAACACCAAAAAATATATCCAATTGAATCTGTAAAAGGATTCCCTTGTGTCACTCTTGGAATAGGGAAAGAATGTCCCTTTGATCTAATACAAATTGTCTCGTAAAGGGGTATGAATATCACTCAAGGAATGGGATACCCATATCTCCAACGAGACTATTCATAGTGACCACAACTCCCTAGGGAATAAACATAACCCATGGGTATCAACTAAATTCCTAGAGATCCTTTCTAATAAATTCCCATTTTCATTCTTGGCACATCCAACAGCTCAAATAAAAAGCATGATGTGCACATCCATGGCATCATTATGTCAGTAAATATGTATCTGTCATATGAAAAAATAAGAAAGGTCTTATAAATCATTATTGTATGCTCTCAAATAGGTAATAACATTTGTAACAGTATAAGTAAGTTGTCATGCCATTTAATCTAATAACTCGACTATGGTATAAGGAAATAACCATAATTCATAATCATAAATAAAAATTCATAAATCATAAATCATAAATCATAATGTCCCACACATCAGAAATTTTATTCTATTTTCAATGAATACCTGAAAAATAATTTATCAAAGTGGAAATAGATTCCCTAAGGTGGTTTAAAATAAGTATAAAGTGGGAAATTAGGCATTTAAGCAATGACACAAACAATGGGGTGGCTCAAGCTGAGGTGACCAACCTCCGACATCATTTTTAGGTTCTTAGTCATGTACTAAGAATTGTACATAATGTTAATTAATCCAGTAAACATTTCAGATGTTTTAATGGATGTTTCTAGTGAACAAAACAATGGATCCTAAAATAAACAAAACTAAACATTGGGGATGATTCTAGTCCCCCTAATGTACATTTTTAGCACTCTCCTCATTCAGAATCATCAATCAATTAGAGATATAATAATAGATATGGGAATAATAAACAAATTCCAGGAAAATTGTGTAACTTTTAAGGCACTAATCATGTGCAACAAAGAATAAGAGAAACAAAAAAATAAGGTAGATGATTGAAGACTTACTCCTATATTTCCAACACATTAAATGGAGATTGATATAGATAACGGAATAAGGTGGGATTAAAATCCAACAATGTTTTTGTGATTATAGCTCTCATACATGGGATATATTATTGTAAAAGGGTAAAAAATTGAACGGGTTATTAAAAAATATGTTCAAGAAATATATATTCCCCATAAAATTGGGGACACACAGTTTGTCCATACGGGTTTCCAAACCGTGTTCCAATCATATAACTTCTACTACCATGGTAACTCCATCAAATGGTCTTTCCACATGGGTTGATAAACAATTTGTACATCATGAGAAGTGTCATGCAGAATTGTCTTAGTCTAGATGAACGCACATGTGCCTTGGTCGACATGGTTATAGGGAATCCATGAGGCCCCCTTCACCCCCTTATGTGTACGCACATTTATGTCACATGTTTATCACTAATAGTAAATTAACCAGGTGGATCACACTATCCTTCTATATTCTAGAGCTTCAGACTCTGAACAATCCATGGATGCTTATAGAACACTCCATAGCCATTAAGTCTATAACACCCGAGATTTCTATGAGAAATATTTTGTATTTATGTTGTATACATCATCAAATGAATCTTTCGCTACACACAACACAACCTTGGATTTCTTTACATGCAGTCACGACCTTCCCTATAGCTTGCGTTGTATGCAATACTGAGTTTCACTAAACAACGATATGCTATTAAAATATTATTAAAACTATCCGTTATGAATACTAATACCCACATTTTGAAATTTTACTAATTTTACCATTCAAAATGGACTTCATTTTTTGATTCGGAATATCCAAATTATCCTAGGTTGATATTTTTGGTATTTTTCTGAAACCATTCAATTTTTGATGAATAGTGAAAACATTAGGTTACTGTTTTAAAACCTACTTTTTGTTTAAATAATTATTTATTTTATTTAAATTTATTTTATGTAAAAATTGATACATAATACCTATATATGTTCAATGTAATTCATTGGAGTCATTTTATAATAATTTTATATGTATAAAAATTTTATTGAACTTTTGACCGTCTTTTACCCACATCCTAGGAGAATTTTCAAATTTACATAAAACATAATTTTCCCACTTCTGTGAGTGAAATTATAAAAATATGAGAGACACGGTTGATGTCAGTATTTCAAAGTTGGTTCAATGAGATGAAATTTTCTTGGTGAATAGTAACTTTTTTTACTTTTATTTACCACGGTTAAAATTAAATAGGGTAATTAAGGGTAAAAATGATATTATTATTACCCTAAAACATGTCCTAATTCTATTTGATAAGTTTAATTCGACCAAAAACAACCTTAGGGTTAAAATATTACCCTTTAGGTCCTCTTGATTAGATTATGACATTTAATATTATTTTATTTAAAGAAGAGTTAAAATAGTTAAAATCAATGTTTAATAACTAAAACATTTTTAATATATAGTTATACATAAGATAAATTCGACTATAAATATTCATTAGAAATATAAATATGTTTCCTACATAATGGAATTTTATTTATAATTTTTAGACAAAAAATAATTGAATTTATTTATGACACAATGATGATGCAGTAATTACCTTATTAATGAAATATTAACATAATTGATGTTATAAATACCCAAATAAATGTAATTTGAGAATTTTTATGAATTAAACTAATTTTTTAGGTTATTATGACATGTTATTATTGATTTAATGAACTTTTTTATAACTAATAATGTTGTTATGATTTTCACAAAAATTAATTACCAAATAGTGTCAAAATTGAAAGAAAATAGTTTTTAAAACAAATATTATATTATTAATTGTTATTTTATTCCTAAAAATATAAGGATCGGCCAAATGACTTGGATAAGGTTATATATATTAATAATGAACAACTTGGGGTTTTTTGTCTTGTTATAGTATGTTTATTACCCTTATAGTGTAAAAACAAGAAGACACAGTAAAAGTAAAATTATTGAACGTAATGTTAAATCTAAATGATAAGGTTAAAATAGTAACCTAAACTTGTCCAAATTCAATTGGATGAGAGTATTACGACCCATCCCTACCGTAGCTTAGAAATAAATAAATTTTGAGCTATTAAAAACTGAATATGACTATATAATAAAATAATATTTTTAGTTTTTCCAAAGGTGCCCCTCTCCTCCCTTATAAAAGGGCACCTCCTCCCTCTCCCCCTGACACCACATTAAGCCATCAAGCTCGTAAGAAACTGCCAAATTATATTATACACTTCCTTATAAACATCCTAAAGGTCATGGTCTTCTTAAAAGACCATAATTAGTTCCCTAAAGTGGTGGTAATGAAGAGGCGCGTCAAAGAAGAGGTAATATCCATTACCGATCCTTTCCAATTTCACTCTTATTCAACTTATTCTTCCTTAGTTGTTTAATTATGAAGTAATAACATCAGTATAACAAATATAATTATATGTTATTATAAATATGAAACAACACTATTTAACCTTCTATCCATCCTATGGAAAATGAAATCACCGCGCATGCGTACGTACGGAATACTGTCTCCACATCGTGGTGTAATCTGTTTTCCACCACCACCATGCTTGGATAGGTATAATTGTGTAAATAATAAGTATATATGATTATTTTAAAGTGATATTTATTATTAAATAGTATACATACACTTCAATACAATTCCACAATCATTGGAAAGATATCACCGCTCCTGCGTACGCACGACCTAAAGTATCAATGATGTGATGCGACTCATTCAACATGATATTCATTGAATAATGATTATATAAATGAATGTAGTGAATAAATAGGATATATATTACACCAATAACATTCTGTAAATGTGTTATCTATAAACTAAAAATAATAATAAGAATTTATTCGACAAAACACGCATAAGAACAAAAAGAAATAAACACCTGAATAACAAGTAACAATACAATACTACTAATAAGAAGCTAAGAATATGACCATATATGATATAATAATAATTATTAAAATTCTAGAATAAGTCAACAACATTATTTAAATAATTATACAAGAGGTTCGGACACGTACGAATCAAATCAGACCTAAGGTAAGGGAAAATCTCACAATCTCATTTTTATCTGAGATTGTTTACACTTTCGTATTTACTGGTATGTATTTATCATCCACATACATGTTTCCAGAAAATGTAATATTATTTCTATCCTCCTAAAATTTTTTAAATCTAATATTAATTGTTGGTGAGTTTTTAGTAAAAGATATGAAAGGAATCTTTTGTCGTTTTTAGTATGAGGTACTTTTTGACTTTTTCGACCAAAGTACGAGAAAAATATTTTTAAACTTATACGACATGAATGGATTTTATGATTTCATAAAACATTATTTACATGAAGCTTCCTTTACAAGTTTTCAAGATTATTTTCAATCAACATCTATTAGTTTAAAATTTTATGGCATGTTAATAAAGGAAAAAAAATCGAAGTAGAAAGGATATTTTCCTCAAGAATGGAGTTGAAGAATTTTATCAAAATTATTTTCCATATAAGATAATATAGGGTTCTATTTCTATACCTATTTTTAAATTTATTGGATTATGTTATGATGGAATTATTTTTATGATGTTCTTTTATCTCATATGGATTATGTTATCATGGCATGACGTTTAAGATTCCCATTTTTATTACATGGGTTATTCTATGATGTATGATTTATGATCTTGTGGAACACATAAGAATTGTGTCATTATGAGATTGGTAGGACATATATAACCTTCCAATGCATTGGGTAAAGATTTATATCTCATGATATAGACATGTCTATAATTCAAGGTTAAACTGGTTTAGTGATATAGGACTGAAACGAAGAGTGAACTCGGTTCAGAAATGGACTTTGTCCGCTAAGATTGTCTTGGAAATGAGTCTTGACTACTAAGAAATGATTCTCTATGATTATGTGCATATACCACAAAGTTTCATGTCTTATTTTATGATTACTAGTATTACATTTCACCACTATGTTTTATCCCATGTTATGAATGTATGATCTCTTTTGCAGGTTATGATTTCAAAAATATTGTGTTTTTATGAATATGTTGTGATTGATATTTCTTTTGTTTACCCTTACTGAGCATTTGAGCTCACCCTTTTGTATGTTTTCTTTTTCCCAGGTCAGGATGAAGGGTATTAAGTAAGATATTCCAAAAGGTACTCTAGATATGATAAAATAAAAGGATGATGGTGTAGATGATTTATGAATCAGTTGTTTATGTTTCCCAATTTATAAAGACACTATACCTATACGGTCCTTTCATGGTTTTGACATATGTTGTAATATGTGTTCATAAATTATGAAGTAATAACAATGTATGTAAAGTATGGGTCATTATAGTTAGTATCAGAGGAAGGGTATAGTCAACCTTTAGAAACTAGGATGCGAATGCCATAGTAAGAACCCTAAGGATATATCTAAGCATACACAATCTTACTATTTTAGAAATGGTGATGAACAACCTATGATAAGACCTTAAGTGTGAAATTTTTTTCTTGATTGTGTGGTTTTCCTATTATAATTACTGTTGATCACACTATTCATATTGGTTTTAGTCAATGGCTTGAACCCAAAGAAACTGTGTTAATGCGGAAAGCGACGGGAAATGCAATGATTGTCCAACTGAGCAACCAGACATTTGGGAGCTAGAATGAAAAATCTTGTAGCCATGCCCACACAACTTTCTCAAGCTATGAATCATACAGGAATTCCAAAAAAGCAATGGATGGAGGAACTTTCTGTTGAATCCTTCATGAGGTAGCTTCCACCTTTATTTTGTGGGTCTACTGATCAATTAGTGGCTGAACAATGGATCAGTACCACTGAAAATATATTTTTAGTTCTTCAAAGTTTCTGAACATGAAAAAGTCATCATAGTAGTATATCGTTTGGAAGGTGAATCTTATCAATGGTGGAATCTTATCAAGAATATGAGGACAAAATATGAAATTGATTCCATGGAATGGGATGAGTTCATGAACTTATTTTTCAATAAGTACTTTCCTCATATTCTTCGAACAAAGATGGAGAAGGAGTTTCTTGAACTGAAACAAAAATATGATGAATCTGTTGGCACCAACGATGAAAATTTTATAGGACATTCAAGGTATGCTTCCGGAATTATTATCCAGCCTAAGAGTAAGATCGATCGATTCTTTAGGGGCTTAAAACCAAATCTTCGAAGGGCGCTAGCTATAAGGGACCTCAATAGCTATGAGGAAATATTTCAATGTCCTCTCAAGGTTGATATGGAGATTGGAGTAACCCATCAGTCAAATTCATTTGATAAGATGAGGAAAATAGAATTCAAAGGAAAATCTAAAGAGCACACTGAAAAGAAGATGAGTTTTCCCTTATGATCAAAATGTGGAAAGAAACATGGAGGGATTTTTCTTAAAGGGACAAGTAAATGATTCAAATGTGGAAAAAAAAGATCATCGGGCATTTGAATGCTGCAATGATGGGAAGAAGATGTCTAGTGGTGTGAACAAAGAAAAAGAAACACATAGTTCACCTCCTACACTTTAATGTTACAAGTGAAAGGAAATGGGGCATTATGCTAATCAATGACCTAATCCAAGGGTTGTTGATGATGATCAACGTCAAAAAACTCATAAAGATAAAGACAAAGGAAAGTCACATGCAATTTTTATCCGCAATGTGGAGTACGGTAACGAAGTGGTGAAAGGTACACTTACCATCCACTCTAAAGTAGCAAATGTTTTATTTGATTCTGGATCTACCCACACTTTAATTTCTGAAGAATTTTTTAAGGTTATTTTCATATTACCTCAGAATTTAGATATTGAGTTAGCTGTGACAACACCTAATGGCACAATAGTCGCATCAAAATTTTACAATTCTTCTCAGATTGAAGTTTGTGAAAAAGTGCTTCATGCAAATCTTTTGATCCTTCATATAGTGGAATTTGATGTGATTCATGGCATGGATTGGCTTTATTTATATGGATCTCATATCAATTTCCAAAGAAGGGAAGTCAATTTTCATATTCTAGATCAATCTATGATTGTCTATCAATGCAAGGATAAACATAACCTTCCAGTGGAAATTTCATCCTTCTTATGGGTCTTGATTCCACTATATGAATGTTATTTATCTCAAATGGTGGGTGAGAAACTCACGATTAAGAATATGCCCATTGTATGGGAGTTTGATGATATATTTCAGGAGGAATTTCAAGGTCTTCCACCAAATCGTGAGGTTGAGGTTTCAATTGAACTCATATATGGTGCTATAACTATTTGAAAGACACTATATAGAATGGACCTAATTCAGTTGCAAGGATTAAAGAAACAACTCCAAGAGAATCTTGATAAGGGAATCATACGACCTACTACGTCACCTTGGGGAGCACCTGTTCTATTTGTTAAGAAGAAAGATGGATCAATGAGTCTCTGCATTGATAATTGATAACATAACAAGATCACTATCAAGAACAAATATCCTCTCCCATGCATTGATGACTTATTTGAACAAATATGCGGAGCTCAGTACATTTCCATGATTGATCTTCCTTCAGAGTATCATCAATTAAGTGTCAAAAGGTAGGATATACCAAATACGGCTTTTCCGAACAAGGTATGGACACTATGAATTTATAGTGATGCCATTTGGTCGTACTAATGTCCCTACTATCTTCATGGATCTAATGAATAGATTCTTTAGAAACTATCTTGATCAGTTTGTGGTAGTTTTTATAGACGACATTCTTGTCTACTCAAAGAGCAAGGAAGAACATAAAGATCACATGAAAATTGTATTGAAGACCCTGAGAAAGGATAAAATTTATTCCAAATTTACCAAGTGTGAATTTTGGCTTCAAAAAGAGTCATTATTGGGTCACATAATCTCAAAAGAGGGGATATCTATGGATCTAGCAAAAACAGAGGTTATTGAAAGATGGTCGATACCAACAATAGTAACTGAGATCCGATGTTTTCTTGGTCTGGCTAGATATTATCAACATTTTGGGAAAGATTTTTCACGATTATCTAATCAAGACACTAGGATGACTCGAAAAGGAGTTATGTTCTTGTAGACGGAGGAATGTAAAGAGAATTTAAATGAGTTGAAAATAGGGTTATCCAGTGCACCTGTGTTCACACTGCCTTATTGTGGAGAAAGTTTTGTTATCTACAGTGATTCATCCAAGAAGGGATTGGGGTGTATTCTAATGCAAAATGATATGGTGATAGATTATGCCTCACGATGGTTGAAAATCCAAGAGAAAAATTACCCAACTCATGATTGGGAGTTTGCTACAGTAATATTTGCATTAATGATTTGGATGCATTATCATTATGGTGAAAGGTGTGATATTTATACTGATCATAAAAGATTAAAGTATATATTCACACAGAAGGAGTTGAATATGCGTCAAATACGATGGTTGGAGCAGATTAAGGATTACGATTTCTCAATTCATTACCACCTTGGGAAAGAAAACAATGTGGCAAATGCATTAAGTCGACAAGACCATGATATCTTGTCCATGATGAGGATCACAAAAGATCCAATATTTATGGATTTACAATAGATGGATCTTGAAATTATAATGGAAGGTGAACAATCTTATCTTTATCAAATTAATGTTCAACCATCTATACATGAGAAGATTAAAGAGCCATAGAATGAAGATGCAGAGTTACAAAAGAAGGTGAGAAATGTTCCTGAATTCAACCATGATTGTGATGGGATAATAAGGATCAGAAATCGGGGTTGTCTTCCTCCCATCCCAGAATTAAGAAGGATCTGTTGGACGAGTCTCATAGTTCTTCATTATCTATTCATCCTAGAAGCACTATGATGTATAGGTACTTGAAAGAGTACTTCTTGTGGGATGGCATGAAAAGAGATGTTGTTGAATGTGTCTCTCGATGCTTGGTTTTTCAGAAAGTTAATGCTGAGAGACAGAATTCTAAGGGGATGTTTCAACCATTACCCATACCTGAATGGAAATGGGAATACATCACTATGAACCTTGTCACTAGACTTCCTAAAACATCAAAAGGCAATTATGCTATCTGTGTTATAGTTCACCATTTTATGAAGTCGGCACACTTCATTGCTATTAGAAAGGATTTCTCTCTTGATCATCTTGCCATGATATATGTAAAGGAAGTGATAAGATTTCATGGAGTAACAATTTCTATAATATCTGATCGGGATCTGAGGTTTACCTCAATTGTTTCGCGAAGTCTTCAGCATACTCTGGATACATAGTTGAATTTCAGCAATACATATCATCCTCAGACAGACGGTCAGTCTGAGAGAACAATTCAAACTCTAGAAGATATGATAATATCTTTCTCTATGGATTTCAATGGTGGTTGGGATCAATACCTACCTTTGGGGGAATTTACTTATAATACTATCTTTCATTCTATTATTCAGATGGATCCTTATAAATCTCTCTATGGAAATAAATGCCGGACACCAACTTCTTGGGTTGAAGTTGGGGAATGAAAGCTATTAGGACGTGATATTGTTGATGAGATGGCAGAGAAGGTCAGATATATTCAACAACACATAAGAGCAACACATAGTCGACAAAAAAGTTAGGCTAACAATCGAAGAAAAGGCCTAGAGTTTGAATTGGGTGATAAAGTGTTCTTATGAATATCTCCTTGGAAGGGAGTAATTAGATCTGGAATGAAGGGAAAGCTGAGCCCTAGGTATATCGGTCCTTTCGAAATAATGTGTCGTGTTGGGAAGGTAGCTTACCGATTGGCGCTTCCACTGAATCTCTCTCAAGTTCATGATTTGTTCCATCTATCTCTTCTGAGAAATTACATACCTAATCCTTCACATGTACTCAGCTCAGAAGTTGTACCACTGAAGCAAGATCTTTCTTATGAAGAACAGTTGATAGAGATTCTGGATCGTAGTAAAATATCCTACGGAACAAGACCATTCGTTTGGTGAAAGTTTTATGGAGGAACCACCAATTAGAAGAAGCTACATTGGAGCTTGAGGATATGATTAGGGAGAGATATCCCCATCTTTTTGTTACAATGTGAAGAATTTCAAGAGAGAAATTCATTTTAAGTGGGGTAGAACGTAACACCAGAGATTTCTATTAGATATATTTTGTATTTATATTATATACACCATCAAATAATTCTTTAACTACACACAAAAATATCTTGGCTTTCTTTACACACAATCGTGGCCTTCCTCGATAGCTTGCATTTTACGCAATACCGAGTTTCACTAAATAGTGATATGCTATAAAAATATTATTAAAACTAGCTGTTATGAATAGTAGTACCCACTTTTTTAAATTTTACAAATTTTATGATTCAAAATGGACTTCATTTTTGGATTCAGAATATCGAAATTAGCCTACGGTGAAGTTTTGGTATTTTTCTGAAAACTTTCAATTTTTGATGAATAGTGAAAACACTGGGTTACTATTAAAAAACCGACTTTTTATTTAAATTAATATTTATTTTATTTAAATTTATTTTAGGTAAAAATTGATACATAATACTTAAATAAGTTCAATGCAATTAATTGGAGTCAGTTTATAATAATTTTAGATATATAAAAATCTTATTGAACTTTTGACCGTCTTTTACCCACCTCCTTGAAGAATTTGCAAATTTACATAAAACATAATTTTACCGCTTTTGTGAATGGAATTTCAAAAATAAGAGAGACACAGTTGATGTCAGTAAGTAAAATATTGTTCAATGAGATGAAAATAATTTTTGGTGAATAGTAACATTTTATCATTATTTACCACGGTTAAAAGTAAATAGGGTAATTAAGGATAAAAATGATATTACTATTACCCTAACACATGTCCTAATTCTATTGGATAAGTGTAATTTGACCAGAAAAAACATTAGAAATAAAATATTACCCATTAGGTCTACATGGATTACATTGGGACATTTAATATTATTTTATTTAAAGAAGAGTTAAAATAGTTAAAATCAATGTTTAATAACTAAAACATTTTTAATATATGGTTATACATAAGATAAATTAGACTAAATATATTCATTATAAAAGTTAAAATTATTTAATACATAATGGAATTTTATTTATAATTTTTATAAATTAAATAATTTAATTTGTTTATGAAATAATGATGATGCAGTAATTTCCTTATCAATAAAATATTAACATAATTGATGTTATAAATACCCAAACAAGTGTAATTTTGAGACATTTGATGAATTAAACTAATTTTATAGGTTTATATGGCATTTTAGTATTTCTTTAATTAACTTTGGTTGAACTAATAATGCTGTCATGATTTTCACAAAAATCAATTACCAAATAGTGAAAAAATTGACATAAAATAGTTTTTAAAAAAATTATTATATTATTAATTGTTATTTTATTCGAAAAAATCTAAGGATCAGAAAAATGATTTAGATAAGGTTATATATAATAATAATGAACAACTTGGGGTTCTTTTGTCTTGTTATAGTATGTTTATTAACCTTATAGTGTAAGAAAACAAGAAGGCATTGTAAAAGTAAAATTATTGAACTTAAAGTTAAATCTAAATGATAAGGTTAAAATAGTAACCTAAACTTGTCCAAATTCTATAGGATGAGAGTATTTCGACCCATCTGCACCTTAGCTTAGAAATAAATTCATTTTGAGATATTAAAAACTGAATATGTCTTTATAATAAAATAATATTTTTAGTTTTCCAAAAGGTTCCCCTCTCCTCCCTTATAAAAGGGCACCTCCTGCCTCCCCTCCTCACACCACATTGAGCCATCAAGCTCGGCCAAACCCTGCGAAATTCTCTTCTCCACTTCCCTAAAATCGTCTTAGAGGTCATGTTAATCTTAAAAGACCAGCCTTAGTTCCCTAAGATGAGGTTAAGAAGAGGCGTGTCAATGAAGAGGTAATATCCATTATCAATCCTTTCCAATTTCTTTCTTATTCAACTTCTTATTCCTTTGTTATTTCATTATGAAGTAATAACATCAGTATAACTCATATAATGATTTGTTATTATAAATATTAAACAACACTATTTCACCTTCTACCCATCCTACAAAAAATAAAATCACCGCGCGTGCGTACATACAGAATACCGTCTCCACACCGTGGTGTAATGTGTTTCTCACCACCAACTTACTTGAATGGGTATTATGGTGTAAAGAATAAGTATATATGATCATTTTAAATTGATCTTTATTCTAAAATAGTATACATACAATTCAATACAATTCCACAATCATGGGAACAATATCACCGCTCGTGCGTATGTACGGGCTACCGTCTCCACGATGTGATTCGACTCGTTCTACATGATCTTAATTGCATAATGATAATATAAATGAATTTAATGAATAAATATGATATATATTACAGTAATACCATTCTGAAAAATGAGTTATCTATAACCTAAAAATAATAATAATAATTTATTCGACAAAACACACATAAGAAAAAAAATAAATAAACACCCAAATAACAAGTAACAATGCAATATTACTAATAAGAAGCTAAGAATATGACCATATATGATATCATAAAAATGAGTAAAATTATAGAATAAATCAATAACATTATTTAAATCATTATACAGGATGTTCGGACACGTATGAATCAAATCAGAGCTAAGGTAAGGGAAAATCTCCCAATCTCATTTTTATCCAAGATTGTTTATACTTTCATATTTACTGGGAAGTATTTATCATCCACATCCATGTTTCCTGAATATGTAATATTATTTCAATCCTACTACAATTGTTTAAATCCAATATTACTTGTTGGTGAGTTTTAGTAAAATATATGAAATGAATCAGTTGTCATTTTTAGTACGAGGTACTTTTGGACTTTTTTAGCAAAAGTACGAGAAGAATGTTTTTTATCTTATACGGCATAAATGGATATTATGATTTCATAAAACATTATTTTCTTGATGCATATTTTACATGTTTTCATGTTTATTTTTAATCAACTTCTTTTCGTTTAAAATTGTATGACATGTTAAAAAAGGAAAAAAAATTTGAAGTAGAAAAGATATTTTCCTCAAGAATGGAGTTCAAGAATTTTATCAAAAAAATTTTCCATCTAAGATAATATAGGGTTCTATTTATTTCCCTATTTTTAAATTGATTGGATTATGTTATGATGGAATTATTTTTATGATGTCCTTTTATCTTCTATGTATTGTTTTATGATGGCATGAGGATTAAGAATCCCATTTTTATTACATGGGTCATGCTATGATGTATGATTTATAATCTTGTGGAACACATAAGAATGGTATCATTATGAGATGGGGGGACCTATATCTCCCTCCAATGCATTGGGAAATGATGTATATCTCATGAGATAGACATGGCTAGAATAGAAATTTGAACCGGTTTAGTGATGCGGGTCTGAAACGAGGAGTGAACTCGGTTTAGAAATGGTCTTTGTCCACTAAGATAGTCTTGGAAATGAGTCTTTACTACTAAGAAATGATTCTCTATAATTATGTGTGTATTCCACAAAGTTTCATTTCTTATGTTATGATTATTGGGATTACATTTCAACATTAGGATTTATCCCATGTTATGAAATTATGATCTATTTTGCAGGTTATGATTTCCAAAATATTATGTTTTTATGAAAATGTTTTGACTGATATTTCTTTTTTTTACCCTCACTGAGCATTTGAGCTCACCCTTTTTGTATGGTTTCTTTTTCCCAGGCCAGGATGAAGGGTATTAAGTAAGATATGCCAATAGAGACTCTAGATATGATAAAATAAAAGGGAGACATCTTAGATGATTAATGAATCATTTGTTTTCGTTTCCCAGTTTCTAAAGACATATACCTATACGGTCCTTTCATGGTTTTGTTATATGTTGTAATAAATGTGTTTCAATTATGAAGTAATAACAATGTATGTAATGTATGGGTCATTATAAGGTCCCTTTATTATCATATTTTGAATAGTTTTGAATAGATAAAAAATGGATACATACCTCTCTGAAATGATAGAATGTTTTAACCTCCCCCGATTAAGACCATTATTCCCTCCATATCACTTAAGATGTTGGAAAATAATCTCCTAAGAAATGTTTTTACACCTAATCATTTCAAAAACCTTCTAAATCCATGGTCTCTTCCAATACACATTTATTATACTATATCTCCCCATTTAGTGGGCCAGAGATTCTTTAGAGACCCTTAATTATTCGACAATGGATATGTATCGGATGCTCCATGAATGACACATCAACCTCCAACTCAATGTCCTCTTATTACAATGAATGATATGGGTCACCATGTTAGTGGTGATGCAATGATATGTGGAATACATCATCCATGTAATGACACCTCTTAAGTAATTTCTATGAATAAGATACCTACCTGACTCTCACCACTCCCTCAAAAGGACCAATATAATGATGGGAAATATTTTCCTATCTATAAATTAATCTATCACATTATATCGGTAATATATTCAAAAATACCCAATGTCCCACTTCAAACTCTTGTGTTTGATAGTGATGATTGGTATAAATCATTTTCTTGTACGGGGATATAGAAACATATTTCTGAATTAGTTATACATTTTATGAAGTCTTCTAAACTATATGAGAAACTGGTAGAACTATCTCACCTTCCTCTAACTAGCAGAGAGGTGAATAGAATGGCATACCATAAGTGGATTCATATGGATCAATCATATTCATTTCATGAATGTTTTTGTTATAGAAAAACTAATCATGCGGTAAATGTTTTTTTTGAACCTAAAATAACCAGGATCGATGCCCTAATAATTTCCTCAAGTACCTATATCGTTAGCTCTTATTGTCTATCTTTCAGATAGTTATATGATGAACTCAATAGAATATGTAATCCTAATTCCATATGTATCCCCTACTAGATTCATTATTTAAAACAAGATAAATGTTTGATATGATATAATGGGCAGTATAATGGAGGCACCTAATGTATTGAATATAAATCCCCTCATCCTCAGTATATGTGAAGGTGTATTATATTGGTAGGAGGTCTGAGACCTTGGCCAACCTATAGATGGTCACTAATACTCTGTCACTACCAAATGGGATCTTTGAAGACACTCCATGAAATCCATGGTGAAATTTTTTATTTTACACATAATAATGGGTAGTGGATGTATACTATTACCTTGTTGATGATACCCTACCTTCATTAACTAATAGATGGAACACTATGTGATAAAACCTGAAATCATTACCTTCAAACCTGGTTACCATTACTTATGAAGAAAGTCTTAGTAGATCTTAGAAAGACCTGGAAAAGATGAAAAATTAGAGGCATGATACTACTACATAAACACGTACAATATAACAGAAGGAATCCATGCATTTCCTTTAAATATTATGATCTCATTCTCATTAGCAACCCAACAAAGAGCTGGTTTCTCACATGAGACACTTCCCTTCACAATTAGGCCCAAATGATCTAAATTTTTACCCATCCATACTAGTTTCAAAGTGGAGAAGTTATTTCTAGTGCATCTAAAATAGGAGTCCCGTGATGATCAAAAACCGCCCTACTGATATTAGAAAATAGATCCTTCAATTAACACTCACTTTTGTCCTCCTAGATGGTATGTGTCTAATTATTCTAGCCCAAGGTGTTATCCAAAAATATTTAATTATCATGTGCATAAACAAGCTCAATGTCTAATAATTGTTGTAATTATACCCTCATGCACTACCTAAGATTCATAACATTTGTATGGATATGTATTTGATACAATTATGATCTGTGTAAACCAAAAATCACTCAACCCAAAGATAATGCCTCAAATAGCATATAGTAGGGGACAAAACTACTAGATCATATTTGTGTGTTGGATAGTTATTCTCATGTAGTCTCAGCTAGTAGGATCCATGTGATACAACATGGGACACCAAGCATCCAAAATTTTCCTAGCCTAATCCATGAGGAAACACATTAATCAATTTATTTTTTTCCCAGCTCGGGAAGAATCTGGATTGGCATTAAAGTTACACATCCTTTTTCTCCTGAATGGATATATCATAGGATGGGGATAAGGTTATTTTTACCCCCTTCTTATTCAACCCCAATAGAGGTTCTTCCAACAATGAGAAATTTTGACTGAAATACTTATAATATGCTATATTCCCCAATAAACTACATATATCAAATACATTCATTTCTTTCTCCAAGAAATCATGAATCTCATATTCTCTTAGCCAATATATACACTTATCTCTAAAATGTTATAACCAAACAAGTGTTCATTAGAGATCCAAAAGTGAATAATGTTGACTTTTCTTAGCTCTTTCCCTATCTCTATGTATTCATCACACTCTCAATATGGTTTTCATAGTTGTGTTTGGTGGGATAATACCCTAAGATGTCGTCTTTGAAAACTACCTAAAATAAATATAATTACATTTTAAGAACTCAATTCATTAGAAGAAAAAGACATTCCAATCCATTTTTATGTCCGAACTGAATGACACGATACATATAAAATCCATAAAAACTATTAAATTATGTATGTGGTACATCTTACTAACACACATTAACTGGATGGTATCCCAACCACTAGTCAATCGTAGAAAAAATGTTAAATCCTCATGACTAGTCGAATATGTCATATATGAATGACAGTGGATACCAGTTCATCATAGTAAGTGGGTTTAACCGTATAAAATATATGGAAAACTTGAGTGCATCATCCTCCTTCTTAGAATAGAGGACATGTGAACCCCAAAATGATGTGCTGGCTCTGAAAAAGTTTTTTCCCCAAGATCTTCCAAATGATTATTGAGTTCTTAGTGCTGTTTTGGTACTGTATTATACGATGTAATGGACATTGGTGTCATAACTTGGACTAGCACAATGGTAAACTACACCATTATCACTAGATGAAAATCATAGAAATCATTATGAGGATTTCATTGAAATGATATAAAATTGGAGGAAATTGCACAAACTATTTTCCAACATCATTTGTGATGATACATTCCATCTGGGTTTCTAAAACACCTGTACACTAAATCTCAGGTTTGGATCGACATTTATGGATATCCCATCTTCCTATATAGATTTAAATATACATCCCACATGTTATGTGAAAGACACACATGGTGATTGAAATCATGTTGGTCGTGATATAGAACTATCCATTCCATACATAGAATGACATCGAAGTCAGTCCTCTCAAGGATGATGAAATTCCACAGAAATGGTGCCCACCTATTTCAATGGGGCACAACATGCACTGGTGTTTTCCATCTGATAAAAGGCTTATTGATATGTTCAAAGTCACAAATTCACTTCATAACTCTGAAACTAGGCCCAGACATTCCATAATTATAGGAGATAGAAAAGATTTGGATGCACCTATCTCAAATAGGGAAGAAATTATTCTAGTGGATATTAGAGTACTACCTCATATGGTAAATGGCCTTTCAATATGTTCCCAAGGAATATGATGAACTACATATATAAGTCCAAAACCAGATTCTTGATATGCAAACTGACTGACTTGGATAGGTTCTCCTTTATGGTGATGAACCATTGATTTTGGACTACCATGACCATAAACACCTCCTAGTACTAATAGTCTAGTAGAAGACCATTTCCATTCATAATGTTATGTTTTATACCCTTAACCCAAAATAAGTGTTAGTATAGACCCACTCTCACTGGACGCTAGAGAAAAATATTGACATAAGTTTTGTAGGTGATCCAACATGTTCCAATCATGTTAATCGTTTGGGTCGATCATATACAGTGGACAATTATGATCTTTCCAACCACACTAGGGACACACGGCAATGATTTTAATGCATGTTACCAAATTATAGATTCCCAAACATTCACCTTCAGAACAACGCTTCCTTCCACTATATGAATTATCACCCTACATCATAGTGGAACCTCCTTGCCTCATGATGTTAGCTTCCATTATGTTCTATTTTCTAATGAAATCATTGTTCACTATCATTGAAATTGTATTCAACCAGAATAATTTAATGTCAAATCGAACTACTTATCCCTTCATGGCCCCTAATTCCCTCAAAATCATAATCTATTCACTAATAAGAGTTGTAGAAAAAATGTGTAATCTCAGGGAAGTGATAAAAATATTCAAACACATGCATAGAGCCTAGATGAATATGCATAAAAAACCCTATCATGGATCACCCAAAATTTCATAAGGATGAATTGATCAACGAAGTATATGTAGATGTATTCTAAAACCATATATAGATGATGATCATCTTGAGATATGGCTACCCCATAATTATTGGTGAGGTCTCATAGAATATAGGTGATGATCACGGCCCTCTTTTCTATAAGAATCAAGATATAGTCGAAGATATAGAAAATGACCTCTATCAATAGCTCAATTAGCTGAGGATCGCTATCCATAACATGGTGGGATGATAATGCCACTGGAATTCCTAGGTTATCTATGCACTTTTAGGGCTAGGTCATGGATAAATCTATGAAACTTGTTTGAAATAGAAGAATATATCATGAAATTGAGATTCGGAGCCCAGTAGAGGATCAAAATAAGAAATCAAATTTTGAACTATATGATGTATCAAAATTGGATTAGGTCCCAAAACCTATGGATCATGATTTTCACTAAATTCTTGTTGTACTATGTGGATAAATCATAGTGGTAAACCTATACAATAACCAATTTCACATCTAAGATATTTATAACACTAGACATGAGAAGGTATAGTAAAAAAACATATATAAGACCTTACAATAAGTGAGATAATCCTCTCTGCAACTCCTAATCCTAGGTGAATGTGGGCAGATAGAGTTTCTAAAAGATCGAATGGGAAAATACTATATCAAAGTACTATGGTTGGTGGAGGATCACAGTCTATACAATATTAGAGGGGTTCTGGTATATGGATTGTCAAATGTAAGTTATAGTGGAAAACACCCTTGAATTTTCAATTGACAACCCATGTAACAGTATCCAATTTCGTTCAAGTCACTAATCTATTTATGTTCAATATTATTTATTTCGTTATAGATATTGTAATTATGTTAATTATGTCACCCATTCAAAATTTATAAATGCACATACTCTTTATATATAGATCTTGTTAGGTTATGTAACTGTGTTCTGACCTTTACATCTAGTAAGTGGATTTAATAGGCTTTGTATATGGATTATTTAGAATGAACTATCAGTTCTAATTTATAGAAGTTATTTATTCATAAATATCCATTTTCATTCGTCAATCAAACCAACTAATATCTAACCCATTAAAACCCATGGTTTTTGTATCAATCGGGGAATAATATGCAAATTATGGTTTCATAATCAACCTAAATGAGAAAAATTGTTTGTCTTGGTGAAGTAAGTTTAATTAAACAAATTATTCCATTCCTAAAATAATACATGCACACTTCAATTTTAAAAACAATCATGTTACTCAAAATAGGAACATGAAATACATGCAGTGCACATGGAAATATAAATATGGAATAGAATAATGCCTTCCATTAGATCCCTATGGTTTTTAGTATGATCCCTGACTATATACACCCTAATATCATCAGTTTAAGGGAGTATAAATCTTAATATTAAAATATTTTAACTAGTAATTACACAAATCATGTTCATCAAACTATGGTGAAATATGTGAAAATATAATAAGAAAAAAATAACAACATTAACTAAACACATGTAATTTGGGATTACCCTATAGATGGGTTAGCTGCAACATGGAATATGCCCATTATCAAATTCCTATAATCCTATTCTCCGGTACAATTTTCTAAACTCTTTGAAAAAAATGAACAAGGCTCTAATACCAATATATAGAGTCTCATCTCGAAAGACACTTAGCAGTTCCCCATGATGGTTAGCTACATTCCATCAAGACCACATAAACATACTATAGAGGCTACATAATAAAAGATACAACATATGGTGAGCCTATTGGATGATTATGACCACAGTGATATGAATTTAACATTGTAGTATGTAAAAGTGGTGAGAAGTAGAAATGGAATAAATAATAGTAGAAATCTAGTGTAAATAAAATAAGGTTTTTTTATATAATAAATTGATAAAAATGAGTTAATGAGGATCATATAGCTATAACAAATTTATTACATTGGAAAATAGGGGATTCATGTATATAAAACATTCTATAAAAAATACCAAAAATACTCTAGAAGTTGTTAATACTAGAATTATAAGAATTGTCTCATTCTACTTCTCCCATAGTCAATCCTATAAATAAAAATCAAGTGTCAGAAGTGTTATACATATGTTTATATATAACTACCATCATGAGGTATTCGTGAGTATCAATGGAAACCCATACAAGGTGTGATATATATTTAGTATTACACCACCAATGATGTGTAGATTAATCCATCCCCTATAATTTAAAATGAACAATATTCCAAGAATAAATATTAAGAATGAAAATAATGTAAACATATCGGTATGGGTAACTACTAGATACCAAATCATATATATATATATAGATACCTTAGATGGATATCTGAAAAATCTGAGTGTGTAAAATTTTGGAAGATGTGAACATGAGTTATCATAATTATTGAATAAATAGTAGATCATCCTCAAGTGTTTGATTTGGAATGGTAAATTAGTCTTTTGGTCATCAGTGAACATTGACCAAAATTTAATTTTATAGTACCATGAGTAATCCAAGAAAAAGAAACCATTGAAATCATTATTGGAATCATAAAAAATAATAGACATTTGATAAAGTATTACAATGTGTCATTGTTGGTTCTTTGGAAATACCCAACACCAAAGAGCCCGTCTATGGTGATATGTAAAAGGAGTATCCCATATCACTCTCAATATGGTGTAATCATGAACAACTAATAATATTCCCTGTATCTCTCAAAGGGGACCATGTATCACTGAATGCATGGTATAACCATCATTCCAATAATATTTTTAATGGTGATTCCACTAGGGATTGATATCTCTTATTGGAATATATAAACCACCAAGAGTGCTCATCCAATGAATTAAAATTATCACTCCAAACACTTCAAAATTTTAAAGATACATAGCATGATAACACCATCCATTACATCTTTATGTCTGGGCCCTTGTATTTCCCTCTTCTTATAAGAAGATAAGGCTTATAAATAATTCTCTCATAACATAAAATAGGACACTATATTTATAACTTGCTAAATATGTTTTAAAAGTAATTTTATCCATGTAACTAAATTGTGGGACATGGAAATAATCATGAATAATAATCACAATGAATAAATCATAAATCATAAAGCATAAATCACAAATTAATATTGAAGGAAAATTTCTTTCATAATTGATTTAATAATTTAGAATCATTTATCAAAATGGAAACACACAACCCATGGTGATTTAATAAAACTTATTAATGGAAATTTTACCCCTTAATCAATAGAAAACCCTATGGGGATGATAATACAACTGAGTCCAATTTCATACATATTTCTTGGGTCACTATTTTTTTTATAAATTATGGTACATCATTTATATTAATTAAATATACATTTATGAGTAGTCTCTATAAGGGAATGTCATGTGGCACAATGGAACAAAAAATAAAATAAATGTTACTTTGGGAATCAATCTAAGACACAGTCATTAGGTTTGTAACTCACTCTATATCCAGGTTCAACCCTTGATTTGAGATATAACAATATATATTTTAAAAATTTTAAAATCATTTTTAATGGGTTTAATTACCTGACACAAAAATTTATCAATATATGGGATGATAAAATATAAAAAAAAGAGAGGATTGAATTTATAATGCTTATATTTTGAACACGTCAAGTTGTCATTAAATAGATCAAGAATGAATGAGGGATTAAAATATCTAACATGGATTTAGGGTGGATCTATCACATATGGTATGTTAGTTATAGGAAGGTTGAAATGAAAAATTGGGTATTAAGATCTAAAAGGGGATAATTGAATCCCCCCATTAAAATGTGGGCCTCACATTTTGTCCACGTCGTTGGCCCACACATACTCCAATAGGGTAGAATCTACTATCTATAGAAAACCCTCACATGGGATTTTTACACCATTTAAACCACCATGTATATCCCGTGTGAATTGGATCTTTGACTTGTCTGTGAAATTTTTCATAGTTGTGCACCACGACCCTGAAGGTTATAGAGATACCATGTGGCCTCCTCCTTCTCGCTGAGTTCCCACAGGGTTAGTGCTAACCAAGTGCTAACCATATAGATCACACGTTTCCTTCTAGTTTCTAAATTTATAGTATCCAAATGATCCCCAAACTCTCCCTAACAACTCTATATCCATTATCACACTTTATTATCATCAGATTAAAGGTTTTAAACAGTATAAAAACTATATTTACCTCTCTAAATATCTAGGATGTTACATTATGTTAGTATATATATTTGATGATTTTGACTAACATATAGGGATAGTTCAATGGGACACTTCTATGTGGGTTATACCTTGAGGTGAGGGTAGAATCATTTTAATCCTTTGTCTAATTAAAAATTTTGTTTAGGACATGTTATATTTATAATGTTACACATACTATATAGAATTGTGAGTGGGAATATGATATTCATATTTAGTGGTCTAAGTGTTTTGTGATATATCATCCTAAGGATGTGAATTCAATATAGTTGGAGAATTGTAACATCCTACCTTTTTTAGTATAATGAAACAAACTATTTAAATATTTTTTCATTATTTTTATGTGAAAATATATTTTTTCAATAAAATTCACATAAAGATGAATTAAAGGATTTAAGTATCGGTAAATTCTTTGCTAATGTATTGTAATATTATATGGAATATTTTCAGAGATATGTCCTAAGTTAGGGATAATTTATGAGGCCCTTATATCCTTGATAATAATTAAATAAAAAATTAAATATATTTTATTTTTATGATTGAAATTTTTCCAATATAGTGAAATATCACTAGAATAATTAATAATATAGGGAATATGGGACCACCATTAGTTTGAGGATGTGGGGTTTACCCCAGATGTGATATAACATTTTTTATGTCGATGTTTGGTAAAATCACATAGGAGGATAATTTATTTAATAATATTATTAAATAATTTTGATAATAATGAAATATATATTAACTAGTGTATTTCATGAGAAATCTGATATAATCATTAAATCCATAAAATAAATTTTAAACTCTTTTTGAAATTTGATTTGTTGATACTTGGTGTTTCCATACATCTCATGAAAGGGTATTAATATTTATACTATTATTATTAATTTAGTTGAAGAGACTGAATTTGAAATTATATGTGAACCTACATTTTCTTGAAATATGGGAGGTGTTTCGCAATGTTTTTAATTTTTTGGTGATCAATATAATAATAGTGAAATTATTAGTTATGATAAATAAATAAAAATTTATGGTTAATAAAAAAATATTTACTATTCATTATTTAGTGGATGATGGATTTATAATTTAAATGGTGGACTCAGTGTGTTACATTTATCCTTAATATTAATAATTGTTATTCCTAATATTTTTATTAAATTAGTGATATAATATTTCTATGTGGTATATTAAACTGTATATGTTTATTGGATAAATATTTTGATATATATATACATATATATTTTCGGGGATATACATATATATGTACATATATGTATATATCGATGTCTTCATATATATATTACATGAATATATGGGTTAAATATATATACACAGGTATATATATTATTGTTATATGTTTTTATGTATTACTATTAAATATATATTTAATGAATATGTAAAATAGTTTAAATAAAGATATAATAAGGAAATGTTTAATATGGTTCCACTTATTTATAAATATATATAATAGGAAGTATATTTTGTAATAAAATTTTAAAACAATTAATGAATTAAAAAAATAATTATTTATATAAGGTAGAATGGGGAAGTGAAAAAAATACATCTCACAGGGGACTCCACCCCACCCTAATAATTACCTATCCCAATTTCCCTCCTATATTTTTTATATTGTTTTAATTTTATTTTATTATTTCTTCATGTTTCTCTCAACATAACATCTCTAATACTCATTGGATTGATGCGTTGCGAGTTCTCTTAGATTCTTCTAGATGATCAAAAACAAAATTCTATTTCTATTTCTAAAAGATGATATATATTTTCATTTTTAATTTTCAAATTTCAAATTGAAAATATTAATTAATTTATAAAATGATAATTATAATAAGTTAATTTATATGAAATTATTAAAATATAGTATTAAATAAATAATTATTCTTGAGGAGAATATTTATGAATTATAAAGCAGTATAAAAAATATATTTTATAAATTATCAAAGAGAAAAAAAAATATTGCTTGTGATAATTTTTTATTTTGGAGATAAAATTGGCGAAAAAAATTAAGGAATCATTTGTGTTCAATATTATTTAATTTAATTAGTACAATCATGGTTTAAATGACAACACATTTGATTGATCCTCCATTGACATATAAAATTTGAAAAAATTATGTTACATATTTATTTGCATTTCTTTCACAAAATTTTCAATTTTATAATTTATGTTTAGAAATAATTAAGTACCATTTATGGGTATGATACCACGTGGGTTTGTGTTTTTGTAAATTCTCTCAGGTTCTCAATACATTGGGTTATATTTACTTCTATTTTATTGAGATATAAGATCCAATAAATTGGTTGAAAAACATTTAGATCAGGTTATGTAATGAATTAAAATTATTCTTAATTAATTAATGGGGATTTACAGTTAATTAATTAAATTAATGATCCCTGAATAATGAAAATTTATTAAGTTCCATGTGGATCTGTTTTTGATATCTTGTTTTTTGGCCACTGATGGCCATGGAATGATCACATATTTGTGTTTTGCACTATATGGACACCTTCATGTGTGTTTTTCAAATACTTCTAAAAATGATTTAATTTTATATTTTATGTGTAATAATATTAATATTCATGCTAGACATGTGATCACATGTCAATGTGTATGTATCACATGATATGATTATATTTGATTCCATGATATTCATGTGGTATCCATATTCTACGATTTTTTTTGATTCACATGTCGATTTATTTGAAGATACAATATTTCTCATTTTGTTTGGTGTTATTTTTTAATGTTATTACCATTCTAATTTTCCATTTGGTTGATTGTTATAGGTATGCATGAATGGTTACCATAAATGTGTGATTACTTATTATGGGTTATGAAAAATGAGATCCGGAAGTGATGAAGGTAATGAATGACAGCCTCATAATCTGGACTCTACTTGATGCCCTATGGATTTTTGAGTAGACATTGATACTCAATGACATATTGATTTCTTTGTGTTACTTAATTTCCATGGGCATCTAGGTTAATTAATAATAATTTAGTCATTTTGGATTTTCAAATATTACATGATCCATTTTGAATTCTAGGTATGATAGTAACTTGTTGCCTTGTGGATTTACAAGTGACACTCGAACAACTCTGTGGCTAGAGCCTTGTAGTAGGTTACGATTTATTAATGAAAAACTATAAATATATAGAAATGGATTCAAATATAGTATTACTATTTGTTTAGTGGATTCTTAGTATTCAAGCTAATATTAGGTTTAGTGTTGTGTTCTTACTCTTGTTACATATATAATTTTTATGGAATACATATGTTCTAATTGAGGACACTATATAAGGATAAATTTGTTGTGTCCTACTGAGTCTTGTACTCAAACCCTCATCACACATTTGGATATTCTGGTCGATTTTATGAAATATATGTATAAATAAAATGGTATAGTCATTGATGTCTTAGTCAGTGGAGCATAGAGATAGGGTTTTCAAGGATAGACACTGAAGGACCTCGTAGTAATTTTATTTATTACCAATATTCATTACTATGGAATGTTTTCCACATTAAGAGATCTTACTTATATATCATGTATCCAACCTTTATTTTCTATATTTACATTTTTTGATAATGTTACAATGTTTTTTAGTTTTATATTTTGTTATTTATTTTTCATGTTTAATATGACGAAGGGTATAGTCTCGTAATGGATCTACTTGAGACAGACGATTCTAGTCGGTAGCCACTGTTGTAGAAGAGTTGATGTGTGCACAAGGTCAAGTGACACTCATGCTCAGACCCAGTGGTTTAGGTATGGTAGTTACAACTATCTTAAACATGAAAATTAGATCCATAATTATAATTTTATTGTATTATATTGATCTTATTTTAATTAACCCTCATTGACATTCAAATTTCAAAAAATTATCATTCATGCATTGTGTGAAATAATGCCACCATGAAGACACAATTTTTCTTTTTTCCTTCCCCCCATACAATGCTAGTGCAACTATAAAATATAATATACAATTATTATAATTATGATATATTTTAAATAAAAAAATGATATTCTATATCACTTATGTACCATGTGTTTTGGAAAATGATAAAATAGTCCATGTGTATGTGTGGACAACCACCTCTAGAGCACGATCAATTTAATTTTTTATTTTGATAAAAATATTAAATTCATGGTCAAGAAAATGTGATCAATGATTAAATATATTTTTTATGAAATAATTAATGTTATTTGAAGAATAATTTAACAACATATTAATAATATGATAAAATCATTATTGTAAATTCAACCTTCCAAAAGAGCATTTAAAGACGAAGAAAACTAATTTCCTTCATAATACATAATATAATCATACAACTTATCTTATTCTTATACCTCTATCCAATTATTATTTATTACACTAATAAACACTATATATGTTCATTATTCCTTTGGTATAATGATATGACAACTAAATCAATTCATAATCATTGTGAAATTATGGTTTCCGTGAGTTGGTTTTTCTTCTTTCATATGGAATGCTGAAAATATACATCCTGGAGGAAAATGGAAAATTAAATTCTAGTTATATATGATATAAATATGTAGATAATTCCATTTTAAGTTTTTTATAAGTAATATAAATATTTTAACCACTATTTAATAAAACACAATTATATCCCTAAGACACTTTGAAACATTCTCATCTCAAATTTCTTCCTAAAGGATTATAACAAAAAATATAATAGGGATAAATTATAGACTTATATATAAACAAGAAACATATATTTAAGTACCTTTTATGATCTAGTAATTATTAAATTTTAGCTAATAAAGAATAAAAAGGGGATTATTATCAAACTAGTTCAGTATGATCCATATTACTCAAAGTAGATATTAAAAATATATAATAAGTAACAAAACAATTTATTGATAATTACTATTATTTAATTATATAAATAGTAACATACATCAATATATTTTTGAAATTTTTTATTTTCATGTAAATGATTCTTATATGTGAGATTATATTGTTATCAACTATGTAATACTTCAAGTAATGTGTTTCCTATGTCAACTATATTTTCTTGATACAAAATATTTATTATGAACCGTGGTGTATTTTATGTATTATAATAACTACCTTATGACTGTCATCTATAATATTCATGTAATTTGTTATGTTTTAAGAGCCATATAATTTTTTTTCATTATATTTAATTGGATTCAATGTAGACAATGTTCTTAAATTTCAATGTTAAATCAATTACATTAATGGAGTTAGAATTATTCTTCTGGAACATTGTACATACATGATTAATTTTACACCATATAATTTTATTTCATTTTAAATTCTATTCCTTGTTGGATGGATTAGTTTTCTAAAATCAAAGTGTTTACCAATGCAAATTTATTTTTACTAATTTATATAAACATTTTGACTAATTTGCATCCTCTTTAATGATAGGGTATCTTCCTTGTCTATGTTTCTCCATCCCACAAAAGAAATGATTTATATTTGTAATCATAATAAAATGTTTTATTATTTTACCTTCATAATTCATGTATACATTATAAAAAAGTATATTTTAATACTTCTATTTGCAATGGGGTTTATCAACAATGATATTTCAAAATATTATACTATAAATTCAAAATAACCTTGTTTTATTTACACTACACTTTTCTATTGATAAAAAATATGTCATTTAAAATATTTATTATTCAAATTTCATTTTCATAAGTATTTGTTCCATAATGTTATGACATTCCCTTTTTGAAACCATTATATCTATTTACACTCTATAATGATGATTACATTATTTAGGTAAAGGTTTTCTATATCTTTTAACATAAAATTGTTTAATCATTATATCATATTAATGGTTCCCTAATTTAATATTACATTTAAATGTAATAAAAACTAAAAAAAATAAATTTATATATTTTAAAATTTCTTCTTAATGTCATCCATATCATTATCTTATATGATAATAAAAAAATGTAAAAACCACAAATAAATTTCAAATACATATAGCTCATTATCATGTATGGTCTTATTTATATGAATGATATTTTTATAAACCATCCAATAAAAGATCTTATTAGATTAATTTTTTATGATTTAATTATGTGCATCAATCGTATACATTATTTTTTTCAATTTTAGCGATTTTTCCTTGAAATTTTGATATATAATTTTATTCGATGGGTTCATTATTATGTGTTAAATGTGATTTATCACATTGAACCAAACGTATGGATGAATGATGGTTGGGGTCCAACATAAGTGTTCAATTAATAGGTAAATTTTATATATATAGAGAAAAACATTAAAACAGAAGATTTAACACAAGGAAAAAATTATGCGAGAGGATTTATAAAAAAAGGATCGTTAGAATATTTTTCACATGACATGGATTATACCAGTTAATTTATTCCATGCCAATGTGTATAATAGAGGAATTCTCCGATTAAAAATTGTATAACATGGGATTTTTCCTACTCCAAAGGGTACACAACATTATTTATCCCAATCTAATGATTACCCTAGAGAATTTAACCATGAAAGAATTTAAAAATGAGTATTTATGCCAACCCAAAGGGTACATGGGATGATTCTGATAAAGATATAGGGGTATACATGAGATTTAACTCAAGATAATGGGTATAATAGAAGATTATCTAAAGCACATGACAGTACATAAGTGAATATCTAAATTTTATTATATTAAAATTTTCATGGTCGGTAGAGTTGAAAAATAATTTTTATGCATATATTTGTTTCCACATTAATATGATATAATATTGTTCCTTTGATTATGCACCATGTGTCATTTTTTAATCTCCCATTACTCCAAACACATTTTTTATAGTAAAATTCCTATAATTTTAGAATATATGTCATTCAATCTAGATATATAAGATATTATTATTGTTAAATTATCTTTAACTTTGATATTTATCTAATTATAATGTTTCCACATATGCTTATGATGCTATTTTTTGATGATAGGATGAGTAGTTTACATTTATAAGGTGTTTACTATCACCATTTCTATATGATTCCCTTCACCATATTATGATGATGATTATAAATTATAGTGATTCTAAAAGGGAGTCTTGGGGGTTTGATTATGGAAAATTGTTCATAAGTGTGGCTTTTTACGGTAATTATTGAAGACACTGACTTTTCAATTCTCTGATTTGTATAAATATTTTAGTGATGCTATAATTATTCATGAGAAATAATTAATTAAATTAATTTTTTAGCATGATTTTCTATATAATGAACCTATATATAAATAATAACTATTTATTTATTAGTATCTTCCACTATTAAATATAATGAACGAAATACACACTGAATCTTATATTGGTGACTAGAAATCATAATAACATTGTAGATCATAATTAAAAAATATATGATGCATGTATAATAATATATTAACCAATGAATGATTCTTAGTGAACAGATTGACTAATAGGTTAACAATGTCCTAGTTTATAGATACATGGGACGGTAAACAAATTACAATCTCCCAATTATGATACAAAAAACACCCAAACCCATTAGAATAAAGTTAAAAAAGTTCAAATAACAATCATCTTAAAAAATATAACTCTAAAAACCTCAATATCATGTTGACTATTCTACTTAAATTCTATAATTATTGAACCATTAGTAGAACTATTTGGCTGAAAGTATGTGTTGTGTCCCACTATATATCCAAACGTCAATTGGGAAAAAATTGTAAATACAACATGGTTGTTTGATCATACAATGGGGTTTAGTTTATGAAAACCTCTAATAGTAATTCATCACTATCATTGTAATAAATAAAAAACCATATATATATACTATATTTTAATTCGACCATGTACCCAAACTGTACTATGAAATCCATGAATGTTAAACCAATATAGAATAAAAAATGTTGAATACAAAAGCTTCCAGGTGATACATACTCAAAATTTTAATGATTTCTCTTCAATTGGTGGAATATTTGAATAAATTCCTTATAAAATTCCCGATATATAGAATATTAATTTTCTACTACACCTTTTATCCAATAACTAATCAATTTTCAATAATATGGTCAATATATTGAACATTTCCAAATATTGAAAAGGTTATGGGATAAATTTTAATATAAGTCCCAATATAAATATAAAAAAAATGTAAATCCAAAAAACATAGAATATAGACATAATAATTTTAAAGCTCCAACCCATGTCCATGAGGATATATTGAGAATACCTATGGGATTAAATATTCTATAAAAAGACAAAAAAATAATGGAATAATATCATCATTGATTTTAATCTCTATGATGAATCATATATTTCAGGATGCTATGGAAAGTAATAGTTACAACAAGAAACCTAAAATTCTAATCATTTCAATCATGTTACCAATAATTTTTTAATGGAAATAAGGGATAATATGATTACAATGAAAAATTTAATAAAACTCATTATCTTTCCAAAATGGTATCTTATAATGTCATCATCATGCCCACAATAGCCAGGCTATCACACATATATCACATCAATATAATCTAATAGTGGATGCAGTACTAAGTGACACATTTCTCTTTTAAAGTCACCAATATCATGAGTGATATCTAGACCAATGAATTTATTTTTCCTTGGGTGTATATTTTACATTATAAATAATTTCAATGAATATGTGAGTAGAGTATGTCTTCACTATCCCTATTTAATGTTTTCTACTATATGAGATATACATAGTTACCACACCTAGGAAACTAATAGGACCAACGAGGGTTACTAGGATAGTGGCTAATGTAGTAATCTTCAATCAAATTTCATTATCTTTATGAATATTTTAAAAGAAATATAATCTAATAAAATTAATATAAACATTAGATGACAATGATATATATGTTATCATGTTATATGTGAATAATTGCTTATAATTGACTATATATGTTAATTATCTTAACAAAATGATGATAGGATATGAATAACCATGAATATAAAAAGGGGGAGGTATTTTTGGATTATCTAATAGGGATAATAATTCCTATAATGTGAAATTTTCAAATAATTTTTTATCAACAATATATAATAATAATCAGCATCCACCCCATTAACATACCATATAATAAATATATACCATTGAAATTTCCCAATTAAAAATCATGAAAAACATAGTGCTTTCATTCCCTTGTTTATACATTTCTAAAAGACAAAAAATATATTAAATATCAGAAAATTGAGGAAGAAAATTTATATAATTATTTGAAAATTTATTCTTATGATGATAAAATAATCATAATTAAAATCCAATTTGAATGTCATTGAAATCCTTATTATAAAAAATCAAAATATATAACACCCCATGTTAAAATTATCATGTATTAATTTTATTATTTAGTTTTTATTTTGAGTTTAAAATGATTAATTTTCTTTTTATTTCGTTCAAGATGGATTGATATGCTATAAGTCAAATCATATAGTATTTTTCACCATCAAATAGAGGTTAAACCATCAATCTATCCCCCAAAATGATCTTGGAATTATTTCCAGTTTATTTAACCATGGGAAATGTGTGTCAATTAAATAATTTATTTGGGGGGGGGGGAAGCCATTTTTATTGTGATAATGGGATTCCCTCTTTGAATTGGGAATCCTAGTTTTTTATTTGTTCTTTATAGACTTTACCTGAAATGGTCCATAACAATGTCGCCCACCATTTTCCCCCTATTATTTTAAAATAAATTGGATAATGGAATTAATATCTCCTATTAATATTCTCAAGATTTTGAGCTCCACTAGTGTCATTACATGCTAATTTATTGACGTAAATTCTTATTTTCTCGTGGTTTCTACAATCATCTTCCCCCACATCATTCTTCTTTAAATTTCATAACATACTAGAAACCCAATTGAATTTAGTGGATATATACAGGGTTCTAGGAGTATTATTAAAGGTGTTTTTGTATTTATGTCTTGAACAGGTCTTAATATAAATTTTTTATATCATCCTTAATGGAAGGATAAGGCTTCTATTTTGATATCTCCCAAATCATGGTATGTATTTTTATATTTTTTCTTCTGGGAATGTGACTGACTAAATTTTGATTAATTTTTTTCTATTTATAATTTTATGTGTTATTTGGAATAAATTAATTAATTATTTTGAAATAAAATTTCAAATATAATATAGGGAGATTTTATTGCCTTGGGGTTATAAAATTTATTTTTAGTTATCTTTTATTGTAGACATTTTCCATAGATTAATTGAACATGATTTTGGGTTTTAATGGGATTTAGACTCGGATAGGGAATGAATTTTTTGGATTAAATATTATATATAATTAATTAAAGGGGGGATTTATTAGTTTTTTAAGTTTTCTTTCCAAAATGGGTATTTTAATTTAAAATGTACGGCTATAGTCTGAAAAAAAAATTTATTGGAGGTTTAAAATAAAAATTCAGTCGGTTTAAATAACAAACAATTATGATATGGTTTTTTATTAAATACTCATTTTGTAAAATTAAATGGGATTACATGGTGTGTGTATGTGTGTACAAGTGTATATGACCCTATTGAAGCCATGCGTTTGTTGTAATTAATTTTAATTATTCCTCGAGGTGAATATCAAATTTATGATATGTGATTCATACTCTTTATTAAATTGTAGATAAAATTTGTGTGAGATCTATATTCTATATATATTTTTAGGGATTTTTTAATTTCTAACCTCATATATTTGGCATCATGGGAGTTATATGAATCATTGTAAGGGTTGATAAACAGTTTCTATGTAATCCTAATGATAAAAAATTATTCCAAAATTGTATTGAGAACCATTTGGTGGTTCCACTACATGGGATAAGTTAGAGAACCAGGTTAGTTATAGAAATAAAAATTCATCGATTGGGAAAAATATGGATCCACCTAACTATGTCTAGTATAGCCAAATGATTTTATTATGAATTGGTTCTCATAAATTATGATATACTATAAGAGAAATTAATTATCTTTTTTTATAGATTGATTGAAATATAAAACAACCTGAATTTTTTACTTTTTGTGTTATAATTCCTCAATTTGTTCATTATTGTATTTTCATTTTGATTTTTTTTTTAATTTGAAATAATTTTTTGGGAATGGTGTATTTATATTGTTAAATTTTATAGTAGATTTTAAAATTTCGATTTTTTTAATATATGATTATCATAATTAAAGGTTTTCAATGTTACTATTCTTATTTCCTGAAAATCATATATATGTTTCATAAAATTGTTTCGGTATGATATTTAGTTTTCATGTTCAAACCTATAAAAATATGTTTTATTAATTAAATTAAAAATAAAATGAATGACTTTCCTTTTGAAAGGAATAATAAAAAATCCTTATTGTGATACTAGTAATCTTATTTCCTCTCACTCCATTCATACACCATTCAATATATACAACTCTTACGATTTCTTTTCAGGTGACGTGGCTTGGTCATTTAGGATAGATTTTTTGGGTTATTCGTGTTTGTTTTCATGGATGTTGAGAGTGACTATGGATCTCATAGAGATAGATATTGGTAGTTTGGTATATATTATTATAATTCTCTAAATGGGATGCTATTGCATTGTCTTTGTTGATTAATATTTTGTTTCTTATTATTTAAGTAGTATATTTTCCCTTTTGATCATTACATATTTTTATTTACTTTTTTAGAATAATCGATATTATTATTTTTCTTATTGTTAGTATTTTTATGTGTACATTTAAAATATGCATTGGAAATGTTGGATTTCTATTGGATGATACATGATGTTTTTATTGAATTTTATGTGTAAAATTGCACCTAATAATATATTATGAATACCGTAATAATTTGTTACATCTCTAGGGGGGTTCAGACTATACCTCAAGCATGTCCTATCCTGTATTTTTCACCATGTTTAGTGGTGAATTGCGTTGGTTAGTGACAAAATTTCATTTTTTTGCCATCATTCTTTTTATGGTTCTTCTAGGTGAAATGGAGTTTTGTATCATTTTTGAACTTGATATGTTTGTGTTGGTGGGGGAACCATGAGATCTATCTCATTATGAAAATTTAATTTCAATTGAAATTTTAGATTTGAGACATGATTTTATATATGTATTTTTTTTGAATCATTAATTTTTTTTCATATGTGATAGTTATATTTGGACCACTAATGACTATGTCATTAATTTTGGTTACCACCAAATTTATCAAATATGGATTTTGAAAATGAACATTGGATAAATAGTTATATTTAATGGTAACACAAACCATGAAGAAATAATAAATATGTTTTTAAAACAATTATTGTATTCATTCCACAACTAGAGCTCTATTTACCAAACCATGTTACCAAACTATTTATAATGGTTATCCTTCTTGTGAATAATTTTTTTTTCTCCCTTGTGATTCACAATAGTCCAAATGGTGTTTCTATTTATGTGATGTTTTTTAAGGGAGTTTTATAAATAATTTATTATGTTAAATGTTTTATTGATTGATTTATGATATTCCATTCCTGGTTTTCCTCTTATGGATAGTGTGTTATATGTTTAGAATGTTGTATTGGGATGAATAAAACATTTTTAGAATATGTGTTTATAAAATTTATTATAGGATGATAATGAATAATTTAGTATTATGTTCAAATATTTGGATCTATTTTTCATTAATTAGTTTTATATATTTTAAATATGAATTATATTTGAGTTGTGTTAAATGGTTTGAAATTTATTTTTCTTGGAGTGAGGTTTAAGGTTTTTTGCCTCAAATAGGTTATTTATAAAAGATACATTTTTTTAAATGTTACGACATAAATTTTTTCATTTTCATTTTTCCAAAGGTGAACTTTATCCAAAAAAAATATTATTTTTGGGGAAAATGTTTCAACTTCTGTTGATGGAATTTAGTTTTATCTGGTAGTTTTGGAAGAGTTATTGGAAGGTTTTTTTCTAAATTTAATATATTGAATTTCATTTTTATTTTAAGGAAAATTTTTTATTAAAGACATTAATTATTTATAAATGATTTATTGGAATTCTAAATAATGTTTGATTATTTTATGAAACTTTTTTATAGGTGTTTTGGTTTGTTGATTAGTGTTTCGATAATGTTTTGTATTATGTGAAATTGATTTATTTGAGTTATAAAAAATTGAGTAGTTAATGATCATGTTATTGTTTATATTCTATATTCCACCCAAAAAAAAGACTTGATAATGATATTGTGTTTATCCATATTTATGGTAATTTTTTATCTTCATTTAATTGATTGGGATTTATTTCATTGGTGTTCTATGCTTTAAAAAATCCTTATAGAGTTTGGGAAGTGATCTAATTCTATACCATATAACATGATGAATGTGTTTCATTATTTTCCCTGTAGTGATTTTAATTTTTATGAAGTGGTAGATTGGTTTAGTAGTATTTATGTTTCTACAAAATGTTTTTATATTAATTTTGAATATTGGAATCATGTTCATATTTCCTTAGGGAAATGTGTGTTTACCTCATGGGGAATCATTGTTTGCGAGACATCATTTTTGTGGTATCAATGATTTTTTATTTCCATTTTGTTAGTAGTGATGGATATTTAATTGGGATTTTATTTGGTTATTAGGGTGTGAAATGCTGATATATTGATTTTTTTTATTTTTTATGTGTTTTAATTGGATTAGTAGACACTCTGATCTGTTCATTTGTATTTATGATGCAGTTTATCTTTAGGTTTTTGGGAACCTAATGGAGGAATTTTTCTTTAATTGGGTTCATTAGAAGGTGGAGTTCAAATTTTAAGGTCCTATATTTTCCATCTGTGTGTTGTGGCCTAGGCCGATGTAGTTTCTTGATAGAGATTTATTGTCATTTTTATTTTTACTCTTGTGGTGAATTGATTTAATTATTTTTTGGGGATGTGTCATTTCTTTCAACAAGGGAATTATCTTGATTGGATTGGAGTTCTTATAGGGGGTTTCTTATCCTAATTATTAATTGTTGGTTCTTCAATGATTATTTATAATTAATAGAATTGGGTAATCCTTGGATATGTTTTTTAGTGGATAATTTATTGATTCAATGTTGTGTACATTATATAGTCTATACATTTTAGGTAAAATGGTGTGAGACCCATTAAATAATGTATCGTTTTCATGATATGGGTGAGGTGATTGATAAAATGACTAGTTCTTAGTAATGTTTAACTACCTCTATGGATGACATGATTTCACCAGGATGTGGAGGACATGGTAAAATTAGGATGTATATAGAGGAAGTGTCGAAGGGATGGAATGAATGGATATGGAACTTGAATTTAAGCTGAAGATGTTTTTCCAAAACCATAGGGAGGCTTCCTACATATCCCAATTTTCGGGAGTCAATGTCTATGTAGTTCTGGGTTAAAAAGATGAGTTTCCAGAGGAGGTGGCTCATGAGAATGGACGCATAGATGAGACCTGATTGAGGTTGATCATTAGGTTTGAGGTATGATCTTCCCAAAACCCAAAGTCAACATAGAGAAAAAAAGATGGGAAATTAGTGACTTTATTGATTCTCTGGGTGGATTCCTAGGTACATTTCTCAAAAAGGGAAAAGACCAAATTCTTCATAGCTGAAGATAAGGAATGGAACCAGGGTTTAAGCAAAGGATGGTGACTTGAAGACATGTAGGGGATTACACATGGTTATTAGCCATTCCAAGAGGTTCACTATTGGTAAATGTATTATGGATTTAGTGTGGGGATTATGCATGGTTATCTTTTGGTGGCATCAAACCACCTCCGGGTGGGAGATCTAAGATATGTTTCCCATAGAGGGATGACGTCACATCATGAGGGTACATTCCTAGGATGGAGTACCGAGGATTACCATTAATTGAGATTTTACATCATGGAGGAATCCTATGTACATATTATAGAATATTGTGATTAAAACCCATATTGTTATCAATGGAAATTAGTCTGCAGTTTCATGTCATGTGTTTTGAGGGTGAACAGACATGAAGTTCTTGGGACGAATGAATGAAAAGGCCAAAACCATAGGGAATATTTCTATATACACTATTTTGAAGATAATAAAATTCCATGTAGTTCTTGAATTGTTGGAATGGTTCTTATACATTATTAGAGACCAATTAATAATGACATGGTTGTTAAATTATCATATCCCAAGTGAGTCATGTTCGGGGTGAGAAATAAGAGGTAGTGGCATACCAGATGATCATGTCATGAAAGGTGCAACCACCAAGCATGGCGTGTGGCTTACCCATGTTTAGAAACTTGAGGATATAGATATAGGGACTTTCACCCTGGGGGATCATCAAGGATTGTCTCTAGATGTATGAGGAATATATATCCATCATACTTGGAGCACCCTATCAAGATGTGTCATGTCTTTCTTAATGATTTCCTGAGGTGCACATGGAGACAAAGCCTTGAGGGAAAGAGGGAGTGAGATGGCGTTGGTGCCTATCACATCTATGATCCGCTAAAACATTATGCACATGTGGAGATAATAGTTTAACATCATGTGTTGAGAATGTGGTTGGTTGTTTTTTTAACATCATGTTTCTTGGATGATGGGGACTCACTTTTCATATCTTGGACTTTCATGACCTGCACTAGCCCATACATGGAATCGAAGGCACAAGAAATTCTTGGTGTTAATGGGTTGGAGGAGTGGCCGATATAGTGTTCCATGTTAGCATAGCTAGGAAGAGAAGCAATAATTGTAAGCTTACTATTGACTCTCCTTTTTGTCACATTGTCTAAAAGAATGGAAAGGGAAATGACTTAGCACATATTGATTCATCCTTTGAAGAAAACATCAAAAATCGACAAAGGAATGAACAAGGCTTCAAAAGAACATGTGCCGTGCATGTTCCATCACTGTTGCGCAAGTCCACTTGTGTGACGCCTAATGGTCACGCAAGTGACTTGCGCACCCTAAAGGATAACCGCCCAGGACTTCTTCGGCCTATAAATAGACCCTGTGGGCACCCATTTGTAGGAATTTTTTCCAGAATTAAGATTTGAGCTCCCGGCGCCCTAGTCTCTTACAAAGCTTCCGAAACACTTCTAAGGTAATTTCTTACCTAGAATGGGAGATATAAAGAGGGGGAGGAAGGCCTAATTATTGAAACTCATCATCACTTGCACGCCTGAGTGGCCATCACTTAAGGGAAATGGACACACTTGTGCGCCGCCTAAACTCCTTCAATAGAACTTTTGTGCCACTCTTCTGGAAGAACCTCAAGAGGATATTAAAGGCTTTAACCAAGAGTCGCTCATATATTACCCTGCTGGTTAACTGTTGTGAAAGTACCCATGTGTCGCGTAGGTATACCTGTGCACCCACGCAGTACCTGCGTGCCTGCAAGGACTTGCGCGCCCCTGCCTTTTTGGGTGCCATTCTTGCCCAGTTCACCCCTCTTAAGCCATTCCACCTCTCCTATTCAAGATTCAGTCTTCAAGAAACTCTTTAATGCCATTTATGGCATGGTTTCTTGGTTTTACATCCTTATCTGAAAGGAATTCTGTGGAATATCTCTCAGAATCTAGTGATTTACACATCATTATATCACTAAAGTTTGAGATTTCATTCATTCAACCTCATCCTTTAAGACGAGATAATTCTTAACCTAGGCATCCTTTTCTAGAATAAACCCTAGTCATAAATCTTAACCTATCCCACCTTTTCATGAATAAGCCCCAGTCATAATGTTTAACCTGGTTCTCCTTTTAAGTAATAAGACTCAGTCTTAATTCTTAACCTGGGATTCCTTTTCAGGAATAAGCCCCATTCTCAATTACGGGCCTCCTTTTCAGGAATAAGCCCCAGTCATAATTCATAACATAGGACTCCTTTTTAGGAATTATCCCTAGTCATAATTCTTAACATGGGCCTCCTTTTTAGGAATAAGCCCCAGTCTCAAATCTGGGCATCCTCCGTAGGAGTAATCCCCATGTCTTTAATGTGGGCAACCTCTTCAGGAGTAATCCACAAGTCCCTTAATTTTTGAATTTCCTTAACCTGGGCCTCCTTTTCAGGAGTATGCCCTACTTTTAATTTCTCTTAACCAGTCCTAATTTACCTTTGATCTGGTATTCCTTCTTAAGAGTAAAACCCAATAATAATTCCTCTCCTAATTTGGGCCTCATTTTGAAGAGTAAGCCCCAAGTTAGAGTATTCAAATCTCCATGAAGCACATATTCATTTATCGACCTTGTTCCTAGATTTCTTCCCTGAAGTAAATCCTAATATTCATTTATCTGGGTAGTCATACATACATAAGTCCCACATTATTTCTTATGATTGCATCTTTCATGTCCCAATTGTCTAATTTTTACCAATACCTTTCGTTTGTCACACAGAGCATGACTCGCGTGAGCTTAGAGTGTAAAAGTAATTATGACATCCTTCTTTGAGCCATCAATCATAAACATCATACTCCCTTACTCGAACTACATGGGTTATGATTCCATTTATAAACAAAGGACACATAGGTATCCCATCTGTGGGTTCGATCCCATCTCTAAAATAATCCATGTCCCTATGAATGACAATAAACTTCAAGTTCCCAACTGAGTGGCTTTAAAACCAGCATGGTCATCATAATGACCAAGATAATTCTATATAAATGTGTCGAAGGATACCATTGACCAAGAATCTCTAATAAATACAGATGATTCTCTATCGATGAAGAACCTCGAATACATATAAAGGATTCCTTAAATTTCCTACATATTAAATCATTGATTTTCAAATATAAAAGAATGTTAATTTTATACTTGGTAATGTAATAAGGATTCATGAACATAACGTAAATCTATAAAGAGAGTCCTGGAGTAGACAATAATTCCCCTCAAAAAGGTGTGATGAGTCTGACCTCCCATCCTCTCGACCAATGCAAATTTCTAATCCTCATCAGTCCACAAACTAGTGAGCGCCTACCTTTGGAAAGTAGGTCCAAATTAATGTGGAATCATTGGATGTTTCTGGTTCTACGAACAAACCTGTTAGAAAAGGATCAAAATGTTTGATCCTAACATCAAGGAGGCTATCCCCAAATTCTGAGGGAAACACAAAATGGTGAACCCGACGTGAATCCTTAACTAATTTAAAATGGTGTTTTGCCTATTTGTTAGGCCCCTATTTAAAACGCAATGAGAGGGCCAACTAAAACAATCATTGACATATGTGCTCATCCAAAAGATGTAGTGGCTGAATTTATCTTGATTACGTCTGTCATATCAAACAGAAACTCTTTTCCAAGATCTTCAGCATTTCCAGAATGGCTGCTCTCACGTTCAGACATGTGAATACCACTACTGCAAATTCCACTGCTACTACTCCTGCTGGATCATCATCCACTCTGAGGATGACATCATCTACTCAGCATCTTCAACACTGGGTATCAAATGCGCTGGTTAAAGAGTACCGTCAACACAGTACCATCCCAACTATGGAGTCTGCCGGACATGCCCTCCAAGTGAACAACCCACACCGATTGTATGAACAACGATGACCAGTAATCATAAAGGAGGCGGTTCTAACTACCATCTCCAATTGTTTCAGGTCGTTATCCCTGAAACGCAATCACCATTCACTCCCATATTCTAGGGAGGGGAATGAACAGGTCCCTCTGGGCCTTAATTCAATGAAGAAGGAGTCCTTCCTGAGGGATCCTATCAATAATCACTGCTAGACTCATGCGGAAGTACGCCCTCAACATGATGAGGGTACCGACTCCAGGTGTTCGACTCAGGTTCCTTGAACCCGAGCAGGCAAGACAAACCGCTAGAGGCTGAATCCGGTCAACAGTGAGCAGGTTCTCATCTCCGCCATCTCCGGAGAAGTCCGCCATCCTAACATGGTGGCAAGCAATGAGTGGGCACATACAACTGCCCGTTTTAATTCCGCTGTCCAGCTGACTCGTCTGGAATCATCACACCAATCCCACCAGGCAATTCCGGTGGAGTACTATAGGCAGGAACATACACCTATTTATACATCATCAGCTAGTCAGCAGGCTCATATGACTACATATGATGAAGCTCGTCAACCACGTTCGGTGAAGTGTAATCAGAAGTAACATACACATGCTAGTATTAATCAAGCCTACTAATAGTATCACTTGGTAGCATTCTGAGAAGTTAGTTGGAAAGCCCCGACAACAAACAGGAGGGAGACTCAACTCTCTCCCCCTACACTTGAGTACTGTCCGGATTCACTGACTGGAAAACGAGAACAAGAGCAGGCACATACACCTACTCCAAGCATGGAATGGACGTATATCCCAATTCCAGATGATGAAGTCACCAAGCATATATTATCAATGGTGAAAGAGTAGAAGCAAATCCCTGCTCATATTCTGGATGCTTCCCATGATATTATAACAACTTTAGCGGCATCTCAGGGAATGACACATAAATCTATCCCTACAAGTGGATTGACACATCAACAGCTCAATACGGAACAGACACACACATCTGTTCCAGTACAAGAGGGTTGTGGGGAATACACCCCCATATCATACGGACAACAAAGTCAGGAACATACACTATATTTGAGTGGAGATCATCAGCCTAACCTGGCCATCTTTCCAAATCAGGAACATACACCTACTTTGAGCAGCCACTTTCGTCAACAAGTGGTTTCCAAAGAGAGTAAGAAGGCGTCTAATAAAAAGACCCAACCAACACAGTAAGGAGATCAATAGCCAATCTGTATCAAGGCCTTACTCGATGCTGGAGTTATTGAAGCCATCATGCAATTATTTATTGGAATCCAAGATTCTACTCCCTCATTTCCCAATAGTGGGAACATTAATTCTGAAGGTATTCAATAGACACTTCCTCATTAAGGCTTTATTCATGACAATTCGGTCGATATTGAAGTTTTATCTTTAGTTGAGAGCCACAGGAACCCTCTGTGCGGTCAGAAGACCAAGGAGCAAGAGATCTCATCTTTTTCTAAAACACATTATGGTGGTCCTCCCCATGATGATGAATTTCGCTATGAAATTCCTCTCTGTAGTAGTGATGCACATTGCCCAGAAAATGCTCCAGTGGACGATGTAGTGACAAGAAAGCCCTCTTATCTTGAGGCACTTGAAAATACATAACCAGTCATGTATAATGCTTCATCTCTAGAAGGTGAAATTCTTTCTCAATCAGAAGATAGCCTAGGGTGTAGGTAATTCTACGAACCACCCCTGAGTCATGCATCTTCTAGATTGATCAATGATTTCTCTACCAATCTTGTTGAATCCGATGAAGCAACAAGGAAACAGCATCTCTGGTCAAATTTGGTAGAAGAATCTTCATTGAACGATAAATAGGAAATGGTGATCATGAGAACTCAACCAGAAAAAGGTGATGTACCAGTCATGTTTTGGCGTCTGGCTGACTCTTAGTATGATATTCCAAAGATGTTGACGGAAGATGGAATTCATGATATTTGTCTCAAAATATGGAAAACTCTTTTTCAGTTGAATAAGAATGTATTATCTTGTGATGAATATGAATATCATCTTATGATAATAGAAGGGTTACAACGTCCGATTGATTTGGCATCTCTATCAGTCTCTCGATATCTGAAGGCTGAAAAGCAGTAGAGATCCCTTCATCATTCATGCCTTGGAGCACTAAGAATATTGCATCAGTTAATTGCCAATGCCCCATCTGGTATTCATGTCAGAGGATGGGGTGTTCATGGAGCACTACATTTCACGGTGCTCTCCAGTCAGAAAATCTCGCTGAAAATGGTCTCATGCAATGTTATTGCCCATGGCCGGCCACGTTCAATGTGATTTTTTTTGTAATAAAAAGCATTCCCAAGAATAGGATTCAACTAGTTCCTCTCAAAATCAAGCATACAGTGAAGAAGTTGTTGAATTACTCATGAATCAAGAAAACTAGAATATTGTACAAGCCTCTCGTATGGAGTAAGCTCCTCATCAAGTGACAGAAGTGTCAGAAATTATCCAATAGTATTTTGAACCAGGTGATAAAAGTGGATACAGATTAATGCATCCAGCTAATTTAGAGACTAAGGCTCACAAGATCAGGAGAGATTTTAAGAAAGTCTCAGACATAACATGGTAAGATCCATCCTAGCTAGCTAGACTGGGGATTCTTTTAAAACAACACTCAAAATCAACAAATAGGATTCGAGGAATTGAGCGGGAACAGCAGGAACAGCCCCAGTCCACTGGACTGGGGACTTCATCGAATCATCAATCCCCTCCTCAGAGAAAGTCCGTCTTTTCTCGATTGGGGAAAAAGTCTCAACAGGAATGAAGAGCCAAATTATCAGGAGATTCCCTCAAAATTACGGTTCATCAAGATGTTCCTGAGGGATCAAATCAACAAAAGGAAATGTCGCATCAAATACGTGGAAGAAGAAAATACCACATGAATTCTGGTAGAAGAGATGTGATGCATTATGCATCAATCAATGTCACCAATGTCGTTGTTACTGATCCACCAGATGAGGCTCACTCAGGGGACACAGATGAAGAGGTTCCTTCTCAAGAAGATGTATGCACCGACACAAATGAAGAAGGTGTGTGTACACGAAATCAATGTATTGCTCAAAACCTAGGTAATCCTTTGAGTAACCCACTTCCCCTATCCGAAAAGAATCCAACAAAGGGATGGGAAAGAATCATGTTGCATATCCTCCCTCTGGAGAATGTCAATCGATCTCACTAGAGCAATAGTTTACACAACAGGTGGATGAAATGAAGGAATTAAGGAGGTTGAATGCAGAACTACTTCAGGGTAGTCTTCTTCGTGAGCGTGCTGGAGTCAGTCAGCCAAGGGAATTTTTTGCAGCTACTGAGATGGATCAAGAATATCCTCATCTATTAGTACACCCTCATAGGTCTAATCCTACGGGTAAAGTGCAACAACAGTCGACAATGCTACCATCAGTTGCAGCACCAACCACCACATCTATCCAAGCTCCAGTCATTGCACCTACCCAAGTACAAGTTCAATCAGATGTTTCTCAAAAGTTAATAACTACCATTGAGTCATTAATAGCTCGGTTAGCAACTATGGATAGGAAATGTGTGCATGTTCAACCAGAAAATAATGTGTACCATGAATGTGTAGATTTAATGTCTCCTCTATCCAGTTTTGGAAACCCTATATTCCCTGTTTTCAATGGATCAGGTGACCCTGAACAGCATTTGACGCATTACATGTCTTGTTGTGATCTTATGATGGGATCTCCAGAGCATCAAGAAGAAGTAAAACTCATATTCTGTATACAGACCTTGCAGGGACCAGCCTTCGTCTGGTATACAAGCTTGCAATCCCGGTCAATTACTGGATGGGAGGATCTCAGTCAAAAATTCGTTCTCAGTTCATCTCAACTATCCCAAAGACAACAGTTTTCGATCATACAAACTGTAAACAAAGGGAGAATGAAAGGGTCTCAGATTTCATTGCTCGCCGGAAGAGATTAACATATTACCTAAGCTTAGCACTCCCTCAAGAGGAATTGTTTCCAATCTGTGTGGAAAATCTGCATGACAAATTAGGCACGCCGCTGATCCTAGTGAAATACACAGCAGGGTTTCAAGACCTTACTTCAATCACTCAACAGATTGAATATTCCCTTATACAGGCTAAGTCTAAATCTCTTGTAATTCCATTAGCTCCAGGAAGGAGAATGGGTAATGCATAAACTGCTACAGTTATGCATAAACAAGAACATGTACCTGTTTCTACTTCAAAACCTTCATCTTCACGAAGGGATCCACCTCCAGAGTGCCAACAACAATGTCTGTTTCGTCCAGATGATCAAAGAGATCAAAGATGAAAAAAATTTGAGGATTTGAAGAGAACAACATACTCTTTGTGAAATGAACATGTTCCTGGCTACTTCATTCCGGCTCTGGAAAATAATCTAGTTCAACTGCCAAACCCCAATAGGCCAAACAAGGAAGGAGTTGAAGACCATACCAATTATTTCCACTTTAATCAAATGTTTGGGAATCCCATCCAGGATTGTTTTGTCTTCAAAGACCTCCTACAAAAGATGGTCGACTCGGGACAAGTCAAACTGAAAGGCTCTTCAGCCCAGGTAGCATGTGTCACTGCTACAGTTCCAGAGGAGGAAGGCGAATGGCAAGAAGTCAAAAGCAAAAATGCACAGAAGTATGATGATTGGATGGTCAAAAAGACAATCAACCGAACTCATGCTATTTTGCGAACACAATTAATGAAACTGATTGTGTCTTCTGCCCTGAATGTTGCGGCAAAACCCTCTTCATTAGAGGGAAAGTCCTCAAAGAAACGACATGATTCAAATAAAGAAAAAGAATCAGAAGAATATGAGTATGTGTGAAAGCCTAAGTTGTCTTTGACTATGGAAGAAATCATGCCATCTGCTTCAAATTCAGAGTCACCACCCCACCAAATGGCACAGCCTAAATAGGCCAATCAGGCAGAGTCTTCATCAGATGAAGAATTAATCTTCGGTTCTGTTAATATGATTCATTTAACAGATCCATATGCCAGATGTAGTTTCGATTTTGATGAGTCTGAATTCCCTGTATCAAACAGGGGAATCAGAGGAAGTTCCAGAGGATCTGGATACAGGGGAAGACATGGATCTTTCAGAATCCACTATTCCAATTCTACCACTGCTAGAACTGTGTACGCAGCAGAAATTCATGGTAGAGCCCTTCAGCAAGCTCAACGAGAACAAGAAAGTTTTTCTACTAATAGAAAATTCAATCCTGGCACAGTAATTTTGGATGATCAGTTGAAGGTTCCATATTCTTCCTCTCAGCAAGTAAATGGATCTAATCAATCTAATCTTCCAAAACCGGGGATATTTGCAACTCCAATCCCGATACCGGATGCATCTACTTCCAAAACATATGCTTCCAAGGTACATGCTAAACCACATATTCCTGTTGGGAAACGCAGACCTATGGATCAATAGTATGATGTGTTGAAGCACTTGGCCCAAGTACCAACCATGTTATCAAATCTAGATGCTCGGAATCTATCAAAAGATCTTCATGAAGCACTCATCGAGGCTTTGTCAAGTCCTTAGGAGTTTGAAACTGAAATTACTGCAGCAGAAGTCTATCACATAGAGAATTATCCTATAGAATTCCATGCAGTAATATCTTTTACCAATGAAGATGAAGATGATGTTGTGCTTGGGAATATTAGACCTTTGTACTTATCTGGCAAGGTCAATATTGTAGACATCTGAAGAGCATTCATTGACAATGGTTTAGGAGTCAACCTCATGCCCATTCGTACGCTTCGTCGATTAGGCCTCATGGAATCTGATTTATCTCCTTCTACCATGATGTTACAAGGATATGAAAAAATTAACAAGAACCACTGGGTGAGGTTACACTCAGAACTCAGTTTGGAGATCTTGTATCCAATTCAGATTTCATGTTTGTTGACCATGACTCAGCCTTCAACATCAAGCTTGGAAGACCCTATCTACATCAACATGTGACAATACATTCATCATACCATCAATGTCTCAAATATTTTTACTATGGTCAAGTTGGGACATTGTATGGTGATAAGGCCCCATTCAAAACATGTGATTCTCCAAACATTGAGGCAGAATTCTATCACATGAAGGTAAGGGAGAAATCCACAACAAAGGAGATTACCATAGTTAATGCTCCATATGGTCTGGAGAAGATACCAATAAATCCATTTACACAGGTGAGTACAGATTATGTGTTGCCTATCAGTAAAATTAACAAGATAGACCCAAATCAAAATACTCTTATAGAAAGATCCATAATGTCAATTTCGGCAATTGACCTAGACAATATGGGAGAAATTGGTAACCCACCAAGCAGTGATGAAAGCACAAATGGTGACCTCTTCATTTCATATGCTGAAATCCAAACATTCTATACTTTTCCAATTAGGCTAGAAGAAGTTATATAAAAATTGGAGGTGAACAATGATTCATATTTTCAATCCATCATCCCCTCTTTACTACCCAAAGAAGACCCATCATCATCAATCGGGTCAGAAATGGAAGCTTATTCATCAAGATGTGCAAATTTTGACATCTCTTATGATCATGAAAATTCTACTTTATCATCTACTATGCATGTAGAAATGGAAGAAATAACACATGAAGAAGAAGAAGAGGAAGATCTAAAAGATGCTCCTCCAGCATTTGAAGAGGGTATCACTACCCCGGTGGGTGAACTCAGAGAAATAAAACTTGGTACAAAAGAAGATCCACACCCCACTTTAATCATTGCATCCATGACTCTTGAAGAGAAAGAGATGTATATTTCTTTTCTAATGAAAAATAGAGATAAATTTACTTGGAACTATACAGAAATGTCCAGGCTTGATCCTGATGTTTCTACTCATCATTTGGGTTTACCAGAAGAACATAGAGGATTTAACCAAGTCGCGAGAAGATGACACCCAACATATGCTTCTAAAATTGAGGCTGAAGTGGATAATATTATCATAGCTAACTTCATTATAGAAGTTCAATTTCCCAAGTGGTTGCCTAATATTGTCCCTGTAAAGTAGAATAATGGACAAATTAGAGTTTGCATCGATTTCAGAGATCTTAATCGGCGTTGTCCTATGGATGATTTCCCAGTTCCAATTATAGAACTTTTAATTGATGCAACAGCTGGATATGAAGAACTTTCCTTCATGGATGGATATTCCAGATATAATCAGATCTAAATGGCCCTAGAAGACAAGGAATCCACAGCCTTCAGAGCCCCTCAGGGTGTGTTTTGCTACTTGGTAATGCCCTTTGGCTTAAAGAATGCAGGTGCAACGTATCAACGTGCCATGCATCATATCTTCAAACCCTTCTTAAGGAAGTTTGTTGAATGCTATGTAGACTATTTGGTGGTTAAATCCAAACAATTTTCTAATCACTTGGCTGATTTGGAAGTCATATTCTGCAAGCTTCGACCACATAATTTGAAAATGAACACCTTAAAATGTGCTTTTGGGGTAACCTCAAGAAAATTTATAGGATTTTTTGTATGCCATAGTTGTATTGAAGTCAATACTGAGAAGAACAAGTCAATCCTTGGTATATCACCTCCTCGAAATTTGATAGAATTAAGAGTAATTCAAGGACACTTAGCATATATTCTGCGTTTCATCGCCAATTTGGCAGGCAAAAGTGCACCCTCCACCAAATTGATGAAGAAGGGAGTCACTTACTAGTGGACTGAAGAATGTCAAGAAGCATTTGATATTCTCAATAAATACCACTTGAGTCCACCGATACTCATTCCACATGTTGAAGGAAGACCACATATCCTTTACGTGATAGCTCTAGAGCGACCATTGGGTGCCTTTCGTGCTCAATAGAATGATGTTGGGAATGAAAACAGTCTCTTCTATCTTAGTCGAACTATGCTTGAAGTAGAAAACCAGTATTCAAGTATTGAGAAATGGTGCCTGGCATTAATCTTTGTAGTTCATAAGTTGAGACACTACCTTCAACATCACGAGCTCTAATTGTTATCCCACAATAACCTGCTCAAATTCATCCTTAGTTGACCGATGCTTATAGGACGTCTGGCAAGGTGGGCAGTTATTTTGAAGCAATTTGGCATTCATTATGTGTCTCAAAAGGAAATAAAGGGCCAAGCTCTGGTTGATTTCCTCGATGAACACCCTTCAGTGGAAGGTGCATCTTCATATATTGAACTCCCTGATCAGGAAGTCTTCTCTATTCAAGAAAGACCTCAGGAATGGGAAATGTATTTTGATGGTTCTTCCAGAAGTCCAAGAGGGAGGAAAATGGAAAATCCTAAATTCAACAATGTTGGATTATGAATTGGGCTCATTTATCCAGAAAAGGTAGTGTTACCTTATTCCTTCCTATTGTGGGAAGGTGGTACCGATAATGAAGTAGAATACCAAGATCTCATCGCAGGCTTGGAATTAGCGCTTCAAGAACAAGTGAATCACTTAAAGGTGAAAGGTGATTCAGACCTGGTAATCAAACAAGTCAATGGGGATTATGCAATCAGAAAAGAACAACTAATCCCTTTGTATGATAACGTCCGAAAGTTAATGGCAGAATTCCCTTTGGAACCGAAATTTTCTTGTGTCTCATGATCACAAAGTGCTCAAGCTGATGCACTGGATAATATAGCCACAGCTCTGGCAGATCCAAATCGGGACGATACAACCATCAGTATTGCCCACCGTCATGCCATTTCACCTTATGTTCGAATCAGAACAGAGGAAATTAATGAAATTAGTCCCATTCCTAATACAAAAGGTCATACTATAGGATGGATGTCACCTATTAGGGAATACCTTCAAAATGGAACACTTCCACCTGATAGAGCCGAGAAAGAACAAATCTGGCAACGTGTGGTCAATTTTACTCTTTATGATAGTGTAGATCACCTAGAGAAAATTCTCTACAAACATGGTTTTGATGGAGTTCTCTTTAGATGCAATGATGGTGAAGAGACAATGACTGTTATGAAAGAAGTGCATGCAGGAGTCTGTGGTGCCCACCAGTCTGGACATAGACTGTCTGATCAGATTCGAAGGCTTGGATACTTTTGGCCTTCAGTGATACAAGATTGTGTCAATTCCACAAAGAAGATTCATTCATGCGAATACATGCCAACTTCATTCATCAGCCTCCAGAGTTTCTTCATACAACTAAATACTCAAGGCCATTTGCCACATGGGGAATGGATGTGGTGGGACCTTACCCTTCGACTACGGCCAAGCATTTTAAGTAAATTCTTACCGCTACTGACTTCTTTTCCAAATGGGCAGAGGCAATACCTCTCAAGGAAGTCAATTCTAAATGCATTGTTAGCTTCATCAAGTCTAACATCATTACCAGTTTTGGTGTCCCTCATACCATATTGACGGACAATGGCACCAACTTCTGTTCATCCGTGGTGAAGAAGTTATATCAAAAATACAACATCAAATCCAACCATTCATCTCGATATCATGCAGCGGCCAATGGCCAGATAGAATCCTTCAACAAGACTCTTTCAAATATACTACAAATGATGGTAGATAAATATAAGAGGTTATGGCCTGATAAACTCTTTCATTATTTATGGGATTATCGGACTACCACACGTACTGTAACTCGGCCAACACCATATTCACTGGTATATGGAACGGAAGCCGTCTTTCCCATTGACTTTCAATTGCCTTTGCTCAGAGTATCCATTTGTGATCAGTCGTCTATAGATGAACAATCTAAAAAGCGATTGAATGAATTGGAACGGTTAGATGAGAAAATATTGTGCACTTTGCACCACTTGGAAGTCTATCAGAATCGAATAGTATGAGCTTTTAACAAAAAAGTTCTTCTTCATTCATTCACACAGGGAGAATTGGTATTAGTTCACAGAACACTAATGATACCTAGAAAGAAACCTCCCAAGATTGATCCAAAATGGGAAGGGCCTTACTCAATACATAGGGTCTACTCCAATGGAGCATATTCATTAATCTTGATGGATGGGGAATTCATTAATACTCCAACCAATGCCAAATTTTTTAAGAATTATTTTGTATAAACACAAAATATATATCATCCATGGTCCAGTATGACCTTAAACTGCACCATCATCTATGTTCCCGTATGACCTTAAACAGCACCATCATCCATGGTTCGGTATGACCTTAAACTGCACCATCGTCTAGCAAGACGTTAAACTTCATCATCAATGGTCCATATATATGACCTTAAATTATTTGTACTTTCGTCCCACACGACGTTAAACTGTGAAAAAGTTCCCTAAATGGTCCAGTATGACCTTAAATTGCACCATCATCCATGGTCCGGTATGAATTTAAACTGCACCATCATCCATGGTCTAGTATGACCTTAAAATGAACCATCGTCCAGTAAGACGTCAAACTTCATCATCAATGGTCCATACATATGACCTTAAACTATTTGCACTTTCGTCCCACATGACGTTAAACTATAAAAAATTTCCCTAAATGGACTGGTATAACCTTAAACTGCACCACAATCCATCAAGATGTTAAACTGCATCATCATCAACGGCCCATGCATATGACCCTAAACTATTTGCACATACGTCCAACATGATGTTAAGCTGGGCACCCTTCATTGTACTTGTTATATGACGTTAAACTATACAGCAATGGTCCATACATATGACCTTAAACTATTCACACTTTCGTCTAACATGATGTTAAACTGTATCATCCCTTTTTCCTCCAACATGATGTTAAACTGTGGGAAAAAAGTCCCCAACACATCCAACATGACGTTAAATGGTGTACTCTTTTGTCCTCAATACATGAAATTAAACTGCATAGTCCCCCTTTCATCCAACCTGACGTTAAACTATATTGTCCCCATCGTCCCAACTACATGATACTAAACTGTAATAAAAGTCCTTGATACATCCTACATGACATTAAACTATACTTTCTCCCTCCTACATGACATTAAACTGTGCAACACCAATAGTCATAACTGCAAGATTTTAAACCGCATAGTCCCTAATACGTCCTATATGACGTTAAACTATGTATCGTTATGGTTGTTGCTACCTATTGTTTCTCACACCGAGTATGACTCACGTGAGTTTAGAGTAAACATCAACCATAACACCCTCTCTGGGTCGCTAACCATGTGTAAGTCCCACCATCTTTTTTTAGGTTGGTGTCCCAAAAAAACAACTTGATCACTATTTCATTCTTCAATTGAACTACGCGGACTTTGATCCTTGCCTTCCAGGCTGGTTACATAGGCAACCTCCCATGTTTCAAGCCCAAAACCAATCTCTTCACATCGGTTCACCTCCATCTCATATGATGTTGATTCGTGAAACTGCCCCTAGAATCAATATCTATACATTGGTTCACTTTCGTCCTTGTTATACGACGTTAAACTATACAACACTTTTTTTTACTATGACAATAAACTAAAACATTCTATTGTACCCTAACCTGAGAGGGAACCATTATTTACATTGATTTTTCAATAATGTTTCATTTCAAAGACTATGTGCATACATGGAAATTCCTAAACCTTTTATCTTGTGTTAAACCATCATTGTACTAAAAATTCCCCTTTCACCATTCACATGTACGAACCAAATTTGTACAGAGGGTATTTCTAGAACTATGTGGGCTTGATTCCCATTCTTATGGGATGCATAGGAACATTCGATTGTCCCTTGAATCTAGCCCCATGTCATTTGGGACTAACCCCAAATTCAACATTCAGTCCCTTGGCTGAAAAGTCCCCTTGAAAACACAGACTGTGTATTTCTTATAATGGTCCAAGCTCTATGACCCTAAACTAAGATATATAACCCTTTTGTCCCACATGACGTTAAGCATTAGTTTAAGAACTATGTATGTCTTGATTCCCATCCTTATTGGATACACAGTGAAGTCCAACATTTCCAGTCATGACCCAGCCACAACATGATTATGGTTAGCATTGATATGTGTATCTCTGTATACATTGAACAATACCCATCTTTATGGGTCATTATTCTAACCTTAAATATTTTCAGATCTTCATACCCCTTTTCTTGACTTTGAGTCAAAAAAATCTCAAATTTCTGAGAGTTCTTTTACCTGACTATGCAGTATGTGCCCTCAGGAAGCCTTACAAAAAGAGTCCACATAACAGACTTGTCAGCCAAAAGATATTATTATCTGACTATAAAACCAATGCCCTTAGGTGGCACTGCATAATTCAACCCCCTAATGGGTTGTCAGATACTGGTAACTTCATTCTTTGGAAGAAAGCTTATTTTGTCCTTATTGGTCTTAAATGACAGTATATTGGGATCTGCAAAAATAGCCATCATTAACATATTTTTCCCATATCCTTTTTCATGATCTTAAAGTATTCAAGTATATGGTTTATATTCTCCTTCCCTACATTTGGGTCAGACCTTCGTTGAATTGATATCCATCCAGTTCTTCAATAATCTTGTTTGAAAATATCTTCTCCATATTCAAGTACCTATTTCCATACAGAAACTCTATACATTGGAAACTTTTAATCTCCATAAAATTTCACTAGCTTTTAATAGTAAAATGGTAAATTTCGAAGAGTTACTTTTCCTGACTAAGCAGCATGTGCCCTTAGGAGGCCATGCATAAACAGTCTACATAACAGACTTGTTAGCCAAAAGATGCTATTTATTTGACTATGCAGCCAATTCCCTTAGGTGGCCCTGTATAATTCAACCCCCTAACGGGTTTGTTAAATAATAGCTACTTCATTCCTGGAAACTACTTCTTCTGATGCCTTTTAGCTCTTTTTCATATCATTCCTCAAATTCAAATATTCTAAAGCTATAGTTTACATTTTTTCCCTCATACTTGAGTATGGTAATATGTTTTCAAATAAATTGTCAAAGAATTGAGTCAATTATAATACATTCGGTCAAATCTATTTCGTCTTTAAACATTAGCCTCCGTATGTCTGACGTACATGACTATAAAATGTCCACAAAAGACAAAGGAACTCTGAATAAAAGCCATGTTCCAGCTCACTAAACATACATTTTGTATGATTTAGGTAATATTGTGCAATTAAAAGACTCAAAGTTTGTAGGGTTATTTATATTAATCCTAGTAAAAATAAAACTATGCTTACTAGGCCAATTGTATTAAGTAAATTTAAAGAAAGTAGCAAAAGAATGAAGGTAAAAATTATGGAAGATGAAATTGTTTTTCATTGATACACAAGAGATAGAAGGACATCCACAGACTGGAGTCTCTTCTCTTTTTCAATAATAACAAGAGGCTTTCAACAAAACACTTCATTTGATTTATATAATCATGAGCTTAATCAGCAACCACCTGAAATTCATTCATTCAACTGGATACAATAAGAGATGCAATGATACCATCTCTTCTTGGAACAATTGTAAAAGGATGTTCTTGAGTGCGATTTGAGGAAAATTTTCTACTGATCAAACAGTGACTCTGTTTCTATCCAAGAGTCTTGGAAGATGGATACATGGATTTGAGAATGGAGCATTGGAAGTAAAGATCCATTTGGAGAGAGTACTCTTTTAATACATTGCCCTAATGCCATGTTTGTCTTCTCTCCACCAACCGACAGTGGGAAACAGAGAAACTTGTGTGGAAAATACAACTTGTGTGGCGAGAGCTGGAGAGATTCAAATCTATATGCTTGTACGGAAGTGAGGCCCTCTATTTATAGACAAGGCCGTAACCCTACGCGCCATACCATGCGTGCCAAATCATGCATGCCCGAAGCTCATTTGCGCGCCAGACCATGTGCGCCCCAATTTCCTTTTGACTCTCATATTCCGCAAAGTCAAATCCTCATTTCTTTTGGATCCAACACTAAGGGGGGACATTTGTTGACACTATTTTTTGTCACATTGTCCAAAATAATGGAATGAGAAATGACTTAGCACAAATTGATTCATCCTTTGAAGAAAACATCAAATATTGACAAAGGCATGAACAAGGCTTCAAAAGCACATGTGTCACGCATGTTCCACCACTGTTGCGCAAGTCCATTTGTGTGACACCTAATGGTCGTGCAGGTGACTTGAACACCCTAATGGATAACTGCCTGGGTCTTCTTCAGCCTATTAATAGACCCTGTGGGCCCCCCATTTGGAGGAATTTTTTCCAGAATTCAGATTTGAGCTCCCTACAACCTTGTCTCTTCTCAAAGCTTCCGAAACAATTCTATGGTAATTTCATACCTTGAACAGAAGATATAAAGAGGGGGAGGAAAGAATAAGTGTTTAAACTCATCAACACTTGCGCACCTAAGTGGCCTACCCTTAAGGGAAATGGCCACACTTGCGTGCCTCCTAAACTCCTTCAACAGAACTTGGGCGCCACTCTTCTGGAAGAACCTCAAGAGGGTTCTAAAGGCTTTAATCAAGAGTCACTCAAGTATTACCCTGGTGTTTAACCATCGTGCAAATACCCATGTGTCACATAGGTATACCTGTGTGACCAAACTTGCAGGCCCACGCAGTACCTGCGCGCCTTACAGGACTTGCGCTTTCCTGCCTTTTGGGTGCCCTTCTTTCCCATTTCACCCCTATTAAGCCATTCCTCCTCTCCTATTCAAGATACATTCTTCAAGACACTCTTCAAATCCATTTTTAGAATGGTTTCTTGGTTTTACTTCCTTATCTGAAACGAATTCTGTGGAATATCTCTCAAAATCTAGTGATTTACACATCATTATGTCACTAAAGATTGAGATTTCATTCATTCAGCCTCATACTTTAAAATGAGAGAATTCATAAACTGGGCCTCCTTTTCAGGAATAATCCCCAGTTATAATTCATAACATGGGCCTCCTTTTCAAAAAAAATCCCCAGTCATAATTCATAACCTCAGCCTCCTTTTCAGGAATAAGCCCCAGTCTCAAATATTGGCCTCCTTTTCAGGAATAAGCCCTAGTCATAATTCTTAACCTGGAACTCCTTTTTAGGAATAATCCCCAGTCATAATTCTTAAAATGGGACTCCTTTTCAGGAATAATCCCCAGTCTAAAATCTGGACATCCTCGTTAGGAGTAAGCCCCATGTCTTAAATATGGGCATCCTCTTCATGAGTAAGCCCCGCGTCCCTTAATTTTTTAAGTCCCTTAACATGGTCCTCCTTTTCAGGAGTAATCCCTAGTTTTAATTTCTCTTAACCTGTCCCAATTTACCTTTGATCTGGGATTCTTTCTCAGTAGAAAAACCCAATCATAAGTCCTCTCCTAATTGGGGCCTCCTTTTAAGGAGTAAGTCCCAAGTTAGAGTATTCAAATCTCCATAAAGCATGTATACCTTTATGGACCGTGTTCCAAGATTTCATCCCGGAAGTAAATCCTAATATTCATTTATCTGGGCAGTCATACATACATAAGTCCAACATTATTTCTTATGATTGCATCTTTCATGGCCCAATTGTCTAATTTTTACTAATACATCTTGCTTCTCACACCAAGCATGACTCACGTAATATTAGAGTGTAAAAATAATTATGACATCCTTCTTTGAGCCATCAATCATAATCATCATACTCCCTTACTCAAACTACATTTGTTTTGATTCCATTTCTAAAAAACGATACGTAGGTAGCTCATCTGCGAGTTCGATCTCAACTATGAAATAATCTATGTCCTTATGAATGACAATAAACTTCAAGTGCCCCACTGAGTGGCTTTAAAACCAGCATGGTCATCATAATCACCAAGAGACTTCTTTATAAATGTGTCGAAGGATACCATTGACCAAGAATCTCTAATAAATACAGATGATTTTCTATCGATTAAGAACCTCGAATACATATAAAAGATTCTCTAAATTTCCTATATATTTAATCATTGATTGTCAAATCTGAAGGAAATTTCATTTTATACATGATAATGTAATAAGGATTTATGAACATAACATAAATCTATAAATAGAGTCCTGGAGTAGACAATAATTCCACTAAAAAAGGTTTGATGAGTCCGACCTCCCATCCTCTCGACCAATGTAAATTCCTAAGACTCATCAGTCCACAAACTAGTGAGCACCTACCTTTGGAAAGTAGGTCCAAATGAATGTGGAATCATTGGATGTTTCCTGTTCTACGAAAAAACCCATTAGAAACCGATTGAAATGTTTGAACCTCCCATCATGGAGGTCATCCCCGAATTCCGAGGGAAACAGATACCTATGCATAGAAGCATTTGGTTGGGAAGCACAATATGAAGAACTATTCGATGGACTAGGAAATCACTACAAGAAATCAAAGAGGTCCACAAAGAGGAGGTGTTCACAATATAAGGATTTCTAATGAAATATTATATTGAACAAGGTTCATTAATATGTGGAAAAAACGTGTTGAAATTAGTAAATTATGCATGAAAGATAGAATATGTGCGCATAAGATGAGGGATATGGGCGAAATAGGTATTGGAGAAAGGTAATCTTGTATGCAATAAGGGTCTTTAAAATGATATTTTATTAGAATAAAATAAAATGGGTAGTGGAAAATCCCATATAGGACAACCTGAATGTGTACCCATAGGAGATCCCAAGAAAAAGATCTAGTACCTTGAAGCCATGTCTTTCATGCGGTCACACAAGGGACATCTTGCACATGCAAGAGAAGAGTTTTGTCATCTGGATCATTCCTTAAAATGAGGGGGAACCCTTCTGTTTATAGATGATAAATATTATGGTATTATGAAAGGAGGCTTGTGTGGAACTCGGAATTTGGATTCATATTGGGTGCAAGATTATCTTTCACACTGCTCCTATTTTTTTGCACCATCCTGGTTTCTTTATCAAATATGACTTTTCCATCTTTTAGGACTTTGATGTGAAATAATCCATTTGATTTCTAATTAGGAAGTAATGTTCCTCTTGAGAGGACTTATTTCATGAATGCAATCAAAAATTCTTTCATGCATCTTAATTTGGGTCCTGGGGATGGTAACATAGATAAAATATGAATATAGTTTTCTCAAGTATTCCAATTGATTGGATCAACCGATATTTTGTGCCAAAAAATGCCCCTCCTCAGAATATGAGTTGAAAGGGGACCATAAGGTTTAGATATGAGGGAAACACCAATGTGAAAATTAAATTTCTAATGGTGTATAAAAAATACAAAATTTGGTTTGTAAAATCCTTTTGTGTGTACAGAATCAATAGTTTTAACCTGCAAATACCCTGGGGGCAAGGATCCATAATTTGAAATTCAGTTATGATAAGAAATATTCCTCTTCTATGTGTGAATGAATATACATTCAATAAAGAATATCTTGAATTCAGTTGGTCCCTTACATGAAACCTATGAATCATTTGCACCATAGTTATATGTTGCAAACTTCTTCCTATGATGGAATATATTTCATGGATGAGGTCCATCTTGTATGCAATTGCTAGTCCTGAGTTCCAAACATGCATTATTTTTCTCTAGTACCTTTAAGAATTCTGAAACAAGAATAGGATGCTCAGTGAATAAAATAATGATCAGTGGGAAGCTGCTGAAGTTGCATGAGCTTCACGAAGGGTCAAGATGATCACAAACCCCGAGATTCTCCATGTGATGAGGGTAGTATCTGATAATCAGATGTTATTTGTTAGGTTATCATAGGATCAAAAGGATTATGTTTTGAGTGATAGCCACCTAGTATGGAACTTACTAATTCTAGAAGAGGTGTTAATTCCAGGTTTCATGACAGATACACCATAGTCTTGGGTGATGTGTGAGGATATCCTTTCATGGTTCAAATTCACAAAAAATGGATGTCCTTATAGGGAAGCTCGGTATATGTTGAATTTTATCCTAAATCTGAAAACTAGGATACTTACACGGGTGAACTAGTTGATGAAAACTTCTCTACCCATCATGAAAACACTTTCTAGAGTAGTATCATTGATGACACTAACAGCTAGAAGCAGTATGGAACAAGAGGTCCCGAGAAAACCTTAATAGTGAGTAGGAATGGGTGTACTGGGTATGTCAAACATGCAAGGATTTTTTGGTGGATATTTGACAGAATGGGCTATTAGAAGCCGTGTGGACATTGCAATTCCAAATCAACCATCATAAAGAATAGTTTCCAAAGCTATTTAGTAGTGGTCCCCTAACACGAAAACATTCCAACTCCATTATGGGGAATTCAACATTAGCCTTTGGGAAATCCACTATATCAGTGCAATTCCCCTATAAGGGTATCAATATGATCATTTAATAATTTTAGATATCTTTTGAGGAGAAAGGGCAGAAACCCCCATGCTAATAAGGCATTTATTGGGCATGGATAAAGAGAGGTTGGGAATCAGGTATATTCTAATAGAAATATTTTATCAAGATTTGTTCATTATATTTTTAATGAATGATATGAATATAAAGATGTTTTGGTGAGAGAAATAGTTATTAGAAACATCCTTGATGGGTGAGGCTAGATTGTAATAGGTGATCCTAGAAATGGTCCAATATCAATTACGTGGATCTAGTGTAAATAAAATACTAGACCTGAATGTTTGATATGATAGGTTTGTAACTATGTTCCTATGTGGGTGGATATTTCTTATAAGGGATACGAGTATGTGAGCCTGACCAGGAATGATATTGCGGTTCAGGATCATGGAATCCAACGAGAAGGTCAATTTGGGGGTTCCTTCTTTTTCTAGGTTATACTACATTTTTAGGAACATCTCAAGAGGGAGTTTTCCCAGGATAATATCTGACCTTTTTAGATATCCTTCATATCTAGGAGGAGGCTAACTATGCTGGGTATGACTTCTGATATGTTATCCTTCCACCAGGTGATGGACTATGACCATATCATCTAAATATAACTAGAATTAAGCCACTCGATATTAATGAGTATGTGATATAACTCTAGATCAGTAACCATAAAACATTAGCTACCTCCCATTTGGATCCCTTACTGGATAGATGGTGGATTATGGAAAAGGACCGCAGGAGAAAAGGTAGAATTCGATGTGTATCAGTGGTAGTCTGTTGGTATCCTAGATAAATGGGATGATTATTTCCAAATGCCATTTGCCATAATAGTTTTTTAGATAGTTTGGGTGTATATAGTGGATAATGAATATGTTGTATACATGGGTTTAAGAAGAATGAAACCTATTCATACTTCAACATTTATGGCTCATGGTCATGAACTTTAGAATTGGTGAGGTGGTTACCTTCCCCCTTCCACTAACATCAATGCCATTCTATCAAGAACGTATGCTGACCATTGGGTGGTGGATTATCTAGATGTTATTATATGGAAACACATTCAGAAAATCAGGGCAGAAAGCATATATTATGGATTATAAGGGAGTAGGTGAGGTGTCACTAGGGAGGTCTGACTAAGAAAAATCATGAAATCTAGGATAGAATGAGCTGGAACTTCGGCGTCAATAGTTTCACAAGGTGTGGCTAATCTACTTCGTTCTAAAGAGGGGTTTCCAATAGAAAACCTCTGGGAGTGGCTATGAAACTCCCTAGGAAGAAACTAAGATTCCTCCAACAGCTGATCACTGATGCCATTTTTTCATTTGTATGGTCGTCTTGGAGGACACTGCGAAAAACGTTATGTCCAGAATCGCTATGGACAAAACCGGTGTTCATTGGACATGACATTCTTGATGTCAGACATATTCATGTGGTGGAATAGTTGATCATTCTTTTCTGATACCATTACCTAACTCCCAAATTTTCATATTCATTCCAGCAGGGGTTGTATGAAGAACCACATATCCCGGTCAATGTATTGATCAGGGAAGAGAGTGATCCTAAAAAAATGCCACCCAAGGATAAATATTATGATGAATAAAATGAAGGAGAAGTGGAAGAGGATGAAACTGATGAATATGAGGATGAAATATAGGAATGGACCTTCAGTTATAACAAACTACCAGAAAAGACCATGTCATAGAGGAAAAATCACAGGCTCTGATGCAGAAGTGTATAAACAACTCAAGGTATGTTTCAAATATTATCTATCATGAACCATTTATATTTTTATAATTTAGTTACACAACCAAAACTCTTCCCTATTTAGGAACACATTGGCGTTGATGATTAAGAATTTCCCCTAAGGGGGTGAAAATGTACTACTATATGTGGAAGTGAATCTATCTGAATATACTTCTGGAACTGAGAATGGCATAGAACTGACCATGGATAAAGTGGACAATGGTGAGCATGTAAGAGGGGATAAAAGGTGACCCCAAAACCTCAGTATTTTCTTTCTCTTCAGACGAAGTAGGTTACAACCATTGAACTAACAAGCTTTGAGGGATCTCCTATGGTGGATGTTCCTCCATCAACTGAAGTTGTAGACCTGAATACACTTAACTTTTGTAAGTATCTACCTTTAAAGACCATCATATTCTATTTGATAACATGGATGACCAATGTACTTATTCCATGTATAGTGATCACAATATTGGAGGCACATAACACAATAAAGTCCAAGACATCTATGGTAGAGACACTAGTGAATGTGTTAATCCATGAGAAACTGGCCATTCAAACTGGTCCATCTCAGGCACCCAATGAGCATGAATTTTATGTATCATGTTTTTCCACATCTATGGTTGATATTGAATAAGGTAGAGGTGTTATCTAAAAATAATAATGAATGAATTAAGAGGACCCTTTTATTGAACACCTGGTTGTTTTACATGATTATTTGCCTTAAGATCCTAAGAAGATGGATGATACTGACCCTGATGTAGCTGAGGAGAGTCACATGATGCTAAACAAAGAATGGAAATGCATTAAATGCTTTGTCATTCATCGATAGGTAGAATTAATAACTTGGATGGGGTCACACTACATGTGGCTATGCTTTCTCTACACCATATTCGGTGATGTCCATCATCTCTAAATGATTATGCATGATTATTTATATGAGAATATGTGGGGGTCTAGAAAATTCCCTAATCCTACCTGATACTAGAAGATATATGAGAATATCCAAAAGATTATTGAGGGTGAATAGGAGGTCTTACCCATTTAAGTGCATGAAAATGAATGATATTTTTCTGTAAAAATCCCATCTGAGTTCATTTAATTAATGGAAGCCCATGTGGTGGATTACAAAGAGAATTTAGTGTATCCAATGCATCAAATAAATGGGCTCCAAGATGAGAAGGAATGAATTAAGATCATTTCTAATTAGATCCACTATGAAGCTTCTGATGAAGAAAAGGTTCTTAGTGAGTGGGAAATAGTTATGGAGTCTATATGTCATATATTTGTTATACTAAAAAATTCCATTGAATGGGATGATCCATATAGGCCATTTTTTGGTAGAACTGATGGCACATATTATTTTCTTTATTTTTTTATCATGAATTACATGAATGGATTTATTTATTTTGGGATATTTACTGTATCTCAAACATTACAATGAAACAACTAACGATCGATACCTATTCTCATTTGGGTCATACCTAGTATGAGAAAAAACGGACAACCACATAACAATCCACTTTATGTATAATATGGATAAGTAGAAGGTCATTGAAATAAATTTGAACAAAGGGAATGAAAATTGTGAATCAAAATACTAATAATTCTGAATGTAGTGTGGGAGAAATAACAATGGAAGATACAATTGACCAAATTTGAAACAAAACATCCATATCATGTTATCCTAAAATAGGAACAAATAAATGAAGATCAATTACTGACCATATTCAAAATGGGGAATTTTTCTTAAAATTTTGTTCAAAATTCTTTGCAATGTTGTCCTAAAGTTGTAGGAAGGCAATGAGTCTAATCATCCATGCTATTAGAGAATCCCATATAATGTGAATGATTGTGGTTACCCAAAAAAGGGATGCATGATGTAGGGATGTATCCATGAATTTTAATGTCATGAGGAATGGATGAGCGCAAGGAGAGTAATCTCAAAAGAAGTGCATGGGGTGACTATTATTACATAATGTGAATGATGAATTGAAAAGGTATCAACCACACCATGTACTACTCATAAACCCCATGAAAAAATGGGCTAAAATGATGAATTATGTAGCAGCTAGTCCATAGACTGAAATTTCATGCATCACTACGTATCTCAAAAGGATGTGAATCAACTTGCACAAAGTTTTGGAAAGTGACATGGCAGATTCCCAATTCCAAAAAGGGTGATATCAAATCAAGAGAGTAACATACTAGTTTTCATGTAGTTTTATGTCATGTGTTCATAGACATTAAGAATTTTAGTTTAAGTATGTAGAGTACATACCATTAGGTTCCCACATTAATTTCATGTGTGTGGGATGTGCTTGTGAAATTTATTTTCATGCGGTATGGATGAAGACAATGAGATATGCTAAGGGAGGTACATTATATTTTTGTTGAAATACCAACATGAATTATTAAAATGAATTTTTCATTCCAAAACACATACTTCTGAGATAATCCATGTCCAAGAAGTTGGCAAAAAGGCTCATGATGATGTGGTTGGAACCTTGAAAAAATGTCTGGGAGTCACTACATATCCCACATGTGTGAGAATCAAACCACATGTAGTTCATTAATATGGCATGGTAGATTGATTGTTCTAAAGGATAAATGATTTATCTAATTAGGAAATCATATTTAATGGTAGTTTATCATCATACAACTTTGATCCATGAGGTGTAGTCATACAATAAAGATGTATGAGATATTAGATTGTGGTCGTAGATCTTAGATTGAAAGGTTATGTTTACTAATGTTAAAATATGTGATGCAGTTCCGAAAACCAAATAGAAATAAATGTTTACAAAGAAGTCTGCACCAAACAAAAAATACTAAGAGAACACAGACATTTTAAATATTTGATGCATGGGCATTAGAACAAAAACTCCTAGTTTAAGGCCATAGATTTTAGACATTTGGGGCGTAATTCTTCCTTGTGTATATAAATCATATCAAAAACCCTAATACGAGATGATTAATTCTCTTTGTGGTAATAAAGGGGAGAAGAATATCCCTACAACACATAAAATCTCGTTATAGGGGAATGGAGATGTGGGGATAAGGATTAACTGACTATGTCTGTCTGTCGTCTTCACATAGAAAGGTGTATTGAGGGATAACACTGAATTTGATGAAATTATTCTTAAACATGTGGTAGTGGAAAGGGATGTGAATCATGAGTCTAATATTTTTTTCCACAATAATTGATGGTGATAATTATAGAGGATAGGTTTTGACCATATTCAAGACATAGTATCCATATCATTTGAACTCAAATGGGAACAAACAATTGGGGATCGAGAGTTCACTACATTCACAATGCATGACTTGTATCAAATTGACATTCGGGATCCTATAGAACATCATAAAAAGTGTTAGGTGGTACATAGGTCTGAGAATCTTTAGATTTAGGGGGTCCCTTCAGATGTGAAATATGATGGAGACACAAATAAAGGGTCTGATGAAGCATGGAGATGGAATGATGGAATGTCCATACAAAACCCATCAATCCATTTCATAAAACAAAGTGCATATAAGCACATCGACGAGGCATGATATTGGTCGAGGGGATAAACTAGGGGAATAACACTTGATATATCAATCGTGTAAAAAAGGTAAATGGGTTAATAAACCTGGGGATGGTCCTGAGGTGAAATGAATTGGAATTTCTAAATATGCTGTAAGGAAGGTAATCAAGTTGTACCTAGTTCTGGTAATTTCATGCAGTTTAATGTCACGTAGTAATGATGAATATGGGAGGAATGTCTCAAAAGAAGAATTTTAATGTTGTTGTAAAAATATCCCAACATGAATGAGGACAATGAATCACCACATGACACCACAAATTCTCAATATTGAACTAATACCAATAGGTAGGGAAATGGAATGGATGAAGCTGGGGATGAACCCAATGCTAAATGCTCAGGTGTTCTTATATATCCCCTATGGATGGAAATCAATCCATACATAGTTCATGAAATTTTGTTCCATTTCACATCATCTGTTAAGGACATAGGGTGCCAACATAGTATATTTTCATGGTTCTAGGACACTGGGGGAATAATGTCCCAAGGGGATGTGCACGGTGTGGTAAATCAAACACGATGTGAAAGAGGACCAAAGGATTCCACACCAGACCACACAATATTTAGAGGAGACTCATGAAAATGATATAGAAGAAGGGAATTTTGGAAACATTTCTTGCAGTATAAAGTCTTTGAGGGTCAAGGGGTTCTTACCTTTTAAGGTATTGTATACAACGCCATGAATGATTTGTAGTTTAATGTTTGGGAAGTAGGAAAAAACAGTTTAATTTCATGTATGATGGGTGAGGTCTTAGTTTAATGTTGTAGAACTCTAACCGTATGATAGAGATAAAGGGCCAGAAAGGTCATGGAACCTGGGTTTGGACACATTGATAAATTCCCAATCATTCTTATGTATCTCATAAGATTGGGAATCAATCCATTAACAGTTATTTAGTTTTCAAGAAATTTAACATCATGTGATATGGATATTGGGAAAGAAGTTATATGTAATAGAGGAACATGGTGTGTTTTTTGAAACTCGATTTGAATGAGAACCAAATAATTACACACCGTAACATGCACTTTTAAAAGTAACATATGGTAATAAGACTGAAAATGGGGAATCATGGGGATTGACCCAGAGAGAAAATGTTTGGGAATTCCTCTGTTTCCTTTAAGGATATGAATCAATACATACATAGTTCTATGAATTTTTTACATTATAATTCAATGTGGAAAAAAAATAACATTTTAACATCACGATGGAATGGTTAAATGGAGAATATAGTTTAAAATCATTAAAGACCTCTAATGTTTTGACGTTTAATGTCATGCTGGATGACAAAGTTGGGATGTTTTTCATTTTTCACCCTAAATGGGTAAAAGAATATAACGTCATGTGGAAAGGATTAATATTATCCTATCAAGTACTACATGTGGAATTTTTCATTAGTGGGAGGAGTAATATTCTCACCATGAATAGAAACAGAAGTGTATACACTATTAGGGTAAACCTTATAGATAATGCATGGTCCTTCCCAATTGGGATCCAACATGGGTGGCTTCCTACTGGGAATCATCTGCATCGTCAAAACCAATATCTTATCAGCTTGAGTGAAAAAATGAAGATGAAATTTCTTATTAAATGATCTCGTTATCTTGTACTAGTGCAAGTCTAGGTAGTTCATGGCTTGTATCCTATTCTTGTTGATGGATTCATGTTTATCTAGATGGACTTCTTCCATTTCGTATGAGGTTTTCAGATCTTAAAAATATATTCATAGGGACATTTACAGAATCTCTATGGACATAACTGCCAATGTTCCATATACTATGGAATATGGAGTCACCTGATTGGAATTATGACGTGTCATCAGGCAGTCCTAGATATTTTTTGGAATCTTTTCCATCAAACGTTTCTTGTTCTGACAAATGAAGATTTTCCAAATGATAGATATGGTTTTGTTAAATTCGTAGATAATACAATATTATTTCACATGGTAATGAGAAGAATTGTGGGACTAGATGTTGTAGATGGGGTATACTTTCTTCATCTCAACTACTTGAAAGTTGGTGACATAATCGGTGAGGATAGTGTGGGGGAAACAAATTGGTGGATGATGTTGGATCTCAAGAAATTGATGATATAATTTGTCTTTAATTTCTATAGTGGTATAAACTTAGCCCTCATGGAAACGAAGTCTGTGGCAGTCTGGATGATGTTGCACTAGAGAGATGTTGCCGATGGATATAGTCCAACAACATCGAGTCACCAAACTCCAAAGGGACAAGAGTACATGGTAATATAGAGGAGTTATTGAAGTCTATGTAGCTAAAGTTCATGGATCTGACTTGTTTTGAACCTCATAAAGAACTCAATACAGTCATGAAACATGGTGGACAAAAAGTAGTGAACCCCTCAGATCTAATGGAAGAGATTTGACCCTTCTCGATTATCTCTGTAGGAATCAACATGAACTTCTTTTATAACATTATTAATATCATGTAGTTTAAAAAAAATGAGGACAACTCTATCTAAACAACCTTTTTATAGGTTATACTCATGGCAGGGACCTCATTGGATGGTAAAATGGAGTGTGCCCCAGTGTATTTGATCATGATCAGCTCTGGCTGTTGGGATGTTACCAGGATGGAAATACTAAAAAAAGGAGTTTTCTAATCAATGACCTCTTCTACTTCATAAAATTGACTTGGAGGTCCAAATTTTGATGCCCTGGTGGTAATAAGGCTTTCATTTTGGTTATCAACATTATCTAGGGTGATGGGAATGATAACTCTTTGATGTGCCACATGGATGATCAAATCATCTTGGTTAGGATCTATGAGAGATGTTGCAAGGAGATCCAATGTGTTAGATTGTCCATTCTATGATCGAGGAACATGAATGACCTTGGTCCAAGAAGGTTACTGGGCCATTAGTTGGTGATTTCACTCTAACATGGTTACAAGCTCCATCTTTTGAATGACGTAGTCACCGTTTATCTGTTTGATGACCAGCTTCATGACCCCATTCACATGTAGGAGGGAAACATAAATGTTGAGAAATTTTTCAAGACTAGTAATGAGATCCTACCTCTTTTTATTTTTTCATATGCATCCTTCTGAATACAATAACGAATAAGGAAAGACAACCTATGTTTCCATGATGAAGCTGATACCCAGGATAACTCTATTGATTCTGATATCATTGAGTCTCCTTCTAGTCAAGAACCATGAGGAACCATAAAATTTAATCATCTCATATGGATATTCATGATCCACTAAGAGGATTACATTTTATATGAAGTAAATAATGTGAAACTAAACTGCTGGGGTTAGATAGGTAGTGATGAAATCTCAAAATGAATAACCCTTTACAGCTATCTATAGAATGAACCATATGTCATACTAAAGAAGGATAACATCCCACCAAGAGAGCCGACCAGTTAATCTGGGGCAGTTCAGAATATTCTTTTACATATCCACATTGGATATATATTTTATCTATGGGTGATTTTTATACTATCACAACTTCATCACTACAAAGACTAGTGTGAGGAAACTCTTCTCGATAGATTAATTTATGGTCTCTATATCGAGGATCATATAGCTGAGATTGTATAAATTGTATAAATTATTCTATGTCCCTTAATTTATTGGTAGATTAGGCCATCAAGGTATCATTCCAAAGCTGTCATATAATGAACTAGAGGTTTTCATGAAGAAGGTAGCATCAGAACCTAATGATATAGAAAGTATTGTTTGATCTTGTCAAAGGCGGTATGACACTCTTCATCCAATTGATAGATTTCAACTTTCATCATGTTTCTAGAAAAGGTATTACACTCTCTAGGATGATTTATAACGAACCTACGTATGTAAGATAAGTGGAATTAAAAACCTCAGAGTTCTCAGATAATGTTCGAAGGAAGAATCTGGATAAAATCCATAATTTTATATGGATTTATCTTGATGCCTCTATATCTAAAAATGAAGACAAATAAATTTCTAGAGGTAACCCTGAAGTCACACTTCAAGGTGTTCCTATTCTGATGGTGGGTGCAGAGGAAGCCAAACACTTTATTAAGATCCCAAAATTTTTTTCTGCCATTGGTGGTATTTGACTACCCTATCTTCCATGTAGAATTCCACTAACATCTCGAGGATTGTATTAAATAGGCAGTGTATTAAATGCAAATAGATGGAACATGGTTTATTTAGACTGAAAGGTATAACATGGTAATAGAAGGTACCTTGATGTCTCTGAAGTAGGATGATTCTTCATCCATGGGGGATATTACGATTTAATTATATCCATAATAACTATCCATGAAATATAGTGGTTAGAATCAAGTGGTGGAATCGATCAAAAAATATGTTGTGGGATGGGGGAAATTGTCCTTCGGATAATGATAGTTGAGGTCTAGGAAGTCGATGTAGACTATTATCTATAAATTCTTCATCCTTATGGTAATGATTTTTTCTAACCATAAAGGGTATTGGACCTTCTTTATGAAGATTTATTTTTTGATCTTATCATCTTCGGCCTCTGCCATTGCAAAGTGAGAGGGGTGCATCTTTCTGGGAGGTTATTTTAATGCTCGGTGAATTACTGAAATACTAGATGGTATATGATGACTTGAGGTTATACTCCTACAAATTCTTATATATCCAAGTGAATACATCTCAATGATGCTTCCATAAATTCAAACACTTTTGGTTTTTTGGAATAGGAATATTTGTGTTGAGTAGTGATGGTCTTAGATCCTACTCGGTACCGAGATTCACCTATAACAACTCATTTAAGATAATGGAGATTCCTTCCTTGATTACTAAAGGATTATATTACAAATACATATAATCATCCATGGATATTGGAACATTGGTTTGTGAAAAACTATTTTGAATTGGTGGATCCTAATGGAAATATGGTTTCGTCCTGAGCAGCGGTGGAATATTCCTTGGGGAACTTCCATACTGCTGAAACCATAGAAACAAAATTTTCTGATCTAAAACCATGAGTCATTCATCCCAAGGGTCCCCTCATGGTATCATAAAGGTACTAGTGGAATGTTTTCTCGATTTGTTTTATCGCAACTGGATGAAATAGATAGGAATGGTGTACTATTGTTTCCATGGGGAGAGCATCTTGATAACTTATTGGGGTATGAGGTTATGGTATTACTTGTGTGATATTTTTATAGGAAAATGAAGTGATATTACTATTTTCTATGTGTCTATGTATGTGTTTCAAACCCTTTATAGAGATGAAAATTCTATTTTCCATTCCTTGGGTCAGGGCCTCTATGCCTTGAATTAAAGGATAAAGACATCATCCAAGTATGCTAATGGGTCAACAACATCAGTAGAATTATACCCTCATTAGCTGAAGCATTCTTTTCCTTTATCCTATAGTAGTCAGAATCTAGATAGTGGGATTCACAAGATGAAAATGTGGACTCATCACATTGGATCACACCCACTTGACCTTTTAGGGATTACATGTGTAATTGGTGAGATGCGGATCGGATTATTGCATGACGTTGGAGATAGGGTCTAGCCATCAGTGTGTTATAGGGAGTTTCCAATTATACAAACATGAACTCAGTGATAGAAACATAGCCACCAAACTGGGTTTTTATGTAGATATTTTCCTCTGGTGAATGCTCTATCTTTTCATAGCCCTGACACTTCATATCAAATAGATTCATATCTGCTTCATACAGCCCCTTCTTGTAGAGTGTTTGGGTTAGAATGAGATTGATCCAATAACCTATGTCAATGATACAATAGTGGACATATAATCTATTGAACTAGACAATGATATACTATGGTAGAATTTTCCCCTACATGGGGGACCCTTTATCTTCTTTTAATAATGAGATTATGGCCTCACATTCTGCATGATCAACTTCCTCAGCATGGAATGCATCTACAGATTCTAACTCTATTTCAAATCATAGGGGACTTCTCAAATTCTATAAATGGGCTTCACAAAAATCATTATACATGAAGAGATCCTTGAGAATTGTGGTATTTTTTGGAATACTAGAGAGTTGTTTAAGAAGATCATATATATGTGCGAGGTTCACACATTATCCGAAAGGAGGTTTCTTAATGAAAGGATGTATAATATGAATTTCAGGTCTAATTGGGGGATTCTGTATATTGTTGGGAATATACCACTCCACACTAGTAGAACCATGAAAAATGACTATTGGATGACTACTATATCATTGAGGTCTGATCACAACTGGACATGGGTGATCATAGTACAATTATGGTGCCTCTTCTGGGCTGAGTAGCATGAATTTTAGTGGAAACTATTCTAATGAAATTGCCTGAGAATACTATGCTTGCTGAGATTTGCATTGAGCCATCTTTCTAGTCTTGGGGCATACACCAAATGGTTGGTTGTATTAAAAATTTATTCTATTGATTCATATATTCATTGTTCCATTGACACTAGCATCAAATGTGGACATTAAGAGAATCTATCTTGTGTTCCTTTTCATCTGAAACCATGTAAGGTTCCACCAGTTCAATGGTTTTCATAGAGGTGTACTCTTGATCACAACTTGGGGATTATGGTGGCATTACCCTACTCTTGGGTAATGAATTCAATGATAATATGAGATGGATTCTGCACCTGTGGATGCCTTTTAATTCCATTACACTGTCAGTGCCTACCTTTCCAGGAAGTGGAAGGATGAGATCTTGATGTAGAAGTAGTATATGAAGGTAGTATATAAGCTTCAAAAGGAATCAGATGATTCAAATAGGCATAGTTAATATCATGGGTGTTAGAAAATACCTTATGAGCCACCTTATAATCATAATTCAGAGATCCAAGACTATAGACCTATTCTATTTACCATCTTTGTCTCTATCATGATTTGGAGACACACATGTCACCTATGCTGAGGATGAACCCAATATGACTATGATTTTATCAACTAGGTCCCGAAGCCAATCTTTTGACACAAAGCTCTTCTTGAGGGTGTGTCTAAGGAATATGTTATAAGGGCATTAGTTAGGGTGATCAATGAGGTCAGTCTCTTTGGGCGTCCTATATTCTAAAAACTGTAGGAATCCCTATCCCAAGGAACATTGGAAATATCCGAGGGACTGATCATAATTGAATGAGTAGGTCTAGTATCTTTTCCTAGGAAAGAGACAAAGGGATCCTGGACCTAATGAGAGGACATAGCCTATTGAGTAGGTGTTACTTGGTTTTTTCAAATTAGGGGCGATGGTGTGTCATACAAAGATGTTAGTTCATTCTGAGGTGGGTGATTCAGAAACTAAGGAGGTGTCCATTGGTGAGATTATATATGTGTCTCTACTAGTATCTATTCCAGTTGTTTAGGGTCCTCAACCATTGAAACGGGTGTGGTATCTTCCATGGTGGGCATACTTTCAGGGTTTTGGGGAGGATATATATATATGCCTAATTGTCTTTCTATAGGGCTTCCTCTTGGTGTTGATACTTCTCTGAAAAATCATGGAATCCACCTCAGAAGTTATGTGTTTTAATAGAATTGATCAATGTAGTAATTAAATTTCTCATACACATCATTAAAAACTTCTCCTGGGTTAGTGTCATATCGAGTGAATATGTGAAGAATTTCCACTTTGTGACAAAGTCTATGATGTGCATATCAAGACCTCACAAGCTCATAAAGAGGTTGACAATACTTGTCTAGCGGTAGGTGGTACTGAACTTTGAAAGAAACTATATGTGAATATCTTTCAAACCTTCATTGAGCACAATGGGTAACTGAATTAACTAGATAAACGTGGGCCCTTCCAATGTATGTATGGAGCACAAACATTTTTTGGTATCCTGCTATGCTGGAGTTCTCAATATGGGTCCACAGGATGATAATAAGTGGTCCAGATGTTGTAGCGGTCTAATTTTCCCATTAAAATAGGAAAATATAGGATTCCTGAAACCCAAGGGTGATGGAATATCATCCTCCCAAGCCATATTTGGATTGCAATTAGGTGGGATTTCAACCTATCAAGTCTCAAGGTCTAGAATACAAGAAATAATTGTGGCCATTGGATCATCCTAGGTGGGTTTCTATCATGGTAATGATTCTTGACCACAACTGTATTAGAAGGCTCTTCAACATGGTAAGTTATAATAGAGAATAGTGGAGAAGCTGGTGGAATGATCTATGGGGAAACTGTAGTAATGGACTGCAAAGAAGCTAGGGGAGTGACCTATAGAGAAGATAGGGTATCAACCTATGCAGCACTTAGAGGAACCGAATCCAGGTACCAAAGAAGATTATTATGTAGCATTGGTGGATTATGATACACATACCATGCTCTATTTCCATATGATCTAATCTCTATCCTTCCACGATGGGCAGGGTTGTTGAGATCACTAGGTCAATTCTCCAAGGGGAAGCTGTAACTGCCCCTACAACCCCTTTCCAGGAATACCATAATCTTGGCTTCATTCTGGAACACCTTATGTGAGTAGAATTTCAGTAATCCTTTTATTTTTTTTTTTGATTTTTTGATCCAAGGAAGAATTTAATGGACCAGCTTCTATCATTTACAATAATCTAGATGGTTTTAATGATTTGACGGCCCATGTGTTCTCTTTACTCAAGTTGGGGTCCCGACTGAGATGAGAAGACTCCAAAAGTTCAAAAAGGAGAATAATGTGTTTTTACAGGTGATTAACTATGCCTGAAGGATCCAACAGATGTGTTACTATCCCTAGGGGTATGTATTTATCAATTATACATATATCTTCCTCCATCTCTATGAGGTCATCCATGATAACTGCGTTGGTTGCTAAATTCATATCCAAAATAAAGCTTCAAAAATGAGGTTTGTGTGAGATAGGACTAGATTGAAGGATAGAATACATACCCTTTCCCTGGATATATACATGGTGGATGCCTCTAAAATAATTTTGTTGAGTATAGTGAATATCTGGATGAATCTCTATAGGGACGCCTGATGATAACTGGGGGATGTATAGTGTCGAGAAACATAAAGTTTGGTCATGTAGACCATGTATCATTTCTCGACAATGTTATTGAAGGGTTCCCACCTCTTGGGGTAAGATAAATCTCAAACTAACAGGCGAAGGTGAAATTATCAAAGATTATGGAAGAAGAACATGACCTTGTCCTGATTGATGGACTCCAGAATGTTATAGTATGAAGTCGCAATTGGCCAGATCATTTTGTGGAGGTAATTCGTTATGAGGATGTTCCACAATATTATCTATTCTGAAGCAGAATATAGTGTTTGATTTCCCCATTCCTCAACAGGGGGTGGAAAGGAAATATGAAATGGAATTGATAAAAACTACTGTAGTGGTGGGATGGTCAGTTCATTGTACGGTACATGAGATTACAAACCTCTGCATACAAGGCTGTCTCCCGATGATTATACCGACTACATCACCACATCCCTATAGGGAAAGGAGTTGACCACCACTTCATTTAATATGGTGGTGTGGGATAGTGAAAAATCTATCTAGTTATAATCATCAACTGGTCCATAGAACAACTATCTTTGATATCTTGTTGAGGTAGATAATGATCCAGGTGATTATAGAGAGGATTTCACAGCAATACCTTAAAATAGAACCAAATATTCATCCTATTTTATGTGCTTGTAGAGGGATTCAAGGATTCATTACATCTGACTTTTTCAAAGTATGATAATAACAAGTCGGGATCCTTCCCTAGAGCTTCATACAGAGGATCAGATGAGGGTTCCATTGTCAAGTTGCACTCTGCTTCATAATCTGAAAATTGTATGAAATTGAATATTATTTGGGGCATTTTAGGACTCTTCCATTGGTGGTGAAAATCCTTCATCGTATACCAGAGTTGTTCTTTAGGGTAAGGTATACCTTTTCCATAGAGAGTAGAATTGTATGGATTGGTGAGAAGTGGTGAGGACCTCCACCTAGGTGATCTGGAGTGGGAGGTGCACCGAACCATATTTATAATGGAAAAAGGGGAGGACATCCCCTATATATGGTATGCACATGGGGAGGGCCTCCATGATGGATTCCCATAACATGGGGATGAAATATTCATCATCCTGCTCTGGTTGTGATGGTATGAGGAGGGCCATTGTACTGATAAAATATGATAAGGGGAATAGCACCACATAGACTCTCAAAGAGGCTGAGATGGCCAAAACTTTTATTATTGTTTGAGTGGTGAGGACCACTACAAGATATGGTAAGAATACGGGGAGGACCTCTATGCTAATAGGTAATATGGAGAGGATGAACCTCAATTTGATTGATGCAGCTATGGGGAGGTTCCATGATTGAGATAGTGATGATGGGAGGATGACCTCGTCACTAAAATATGGAAATATGTGAGAATACTCCATACCTAGGATCATAGAATATGGAGTATCTTCATGCTGTTTATAAACCAAATGGATGGGACATCTCCTTGGAATGATCATGGAGGCATGGCTATGGCCTCCATGATGCTTTCGGGAGTGGAAGGACCTTCAGTATCTCTGATGGTGGAATGTGGATGTCCTCTGTATTGAATGTCCTTACCATGATTCAGCCCACGATGGATACTTCATGTGTCATCAACTGGAAGAGTCTACCCAAATTGCCTGCAGGGTGGCTGGGGCCTCAATCCTGATCATGAACGGTAGTGATCGGGGTCTGTAAGAACAAGGATCTAATTATATGAATCATTGATGGCATGAGCCAGTGTATCTAGAGGGGAAGATTCCCTAAGAAATGCATACTTATGAGCATAATCCTGATGCTGGTGTTGGGTTAGCAAATTCGAGGTTAGTCATGTAGGGGAAGAGGAAAGTAGTTTCATCACTAGTGAGACTGGATGATAGTGTTGACACAGCCTTGCGGAAGCCCTCATGGGCAGCTACCTATCTGCATTCAGATCTGGGATGACTCTAACATCCCATACCTCATTAGTGTATTGGATTGAATCATTTTAGTGCTCTAGGAAGAGGCTACCGAAATAGTTAAATTTAAAATTGTGGAGTAGTGGCTCCCTTTGTAGCCCTTTGGGATATGGTTACAATAGGGCCAAAGAAGCCTCTAGATCTTGTATGTCCATATCCCTCACTGGTATAACCCCTCATATTCAATCCATTTTACAATAATTCCAATCAACCACCTTGGAACTATTTCAAATGGGGATATGGGGCATGAAAACCCAGTAGATATAGTTGGGGGAGTCATCATGGAACTGATGGATCCTTATAGGATCACCACATTAGCATTTTCCCCTCAATTGTGTCTGCAAGTGGGAGGCAACTAGTTTTATGTAGCTTGGGACCTAAAAAGTAGGAAGATTCGGCCATCGATAGAGATAGCAAAAAAAATTTCTAGTGACTTAGTTTCATTCATTCGTACATGGCCAAAAAGATAGTTACACACTGATAATGTCACAGATAGGGATACCCAATGATTAACTGCCCTAAATCCTATTGAGTTTCACACAAGGCCCACTTTTTTCTTGGATATACCTGATGTTGAATGGATGGATCCAGAGATATGCTTATATGTTGATGTCTTGGACAAAACTAATCTTGATCTTATATATAATAACATCATGTTAGGTTCACCATTTCTATTTCCTAATATTATTCTCTTTGGGAAAGACCCGACTGAGAATGTTTTTATGTTCCCCGGTAGACTGCATTGTTTCCCCACATTCCTTCTATCCAAAGGTAGGTAGCCTTCATCACCTCTTTAGAGCTGATTTCTCCTTGATCAATACTGGATTATGGGATGTCTGTTTCCCTTTCCATGGATCCCTCGAAATAATTATTTATCTATTCTCGGACTCCCATAATGATTAAGATTTTGTTCATGAAACTCTTCTAAGTTCTATCTCTTGGTTGATGTTGGTTAATTATGTTGAATTTTTTGATACATTCCAAGGGGTCAAGATAGGGATTTAAAAATTTGTTAGAAGAGTTGTCATGTTGGGCATTGCTGGAATGTTTGGACAATGAAACACTGGTACATCTAAATTTTCAACTCATGATTGAGATTCTTGAGGGAACATAATCATAAGGAATCCCACATCAAATTTGAGTAATCCTATATCAAAGGATTGTCTTAGAGGGTTTCCCCAACTTCCCATGTTTAACATGAGATATGTCATGAGTTTAATATCTAGAGGAAATGGATAAGTCTAATCAGAACACTTCTGATAAGTGATCATATATGAAAACCACTAGAACAGAGCACCTGAATGGTTTACCAGATGGATGGATCATAAATCCTTCTGACGGTGGACCTTGGATGACGTGTCAAAAAAGGGGAGGTTTCAAAACATAATGATTGCTCTGAACACCACTAAGGGCGTTTCATATGATGTTTGTGCCTACTAATGGGGACACCATGTTTTACCATTGGATAGGATTGAACCTTGGGGAATCTTTTTCTGTACATAAAAGGGATCAAACCTCATGTAGTTTCTTGGGGTAATTTGGGGAATACACATGGTTTGCAGCCTTCTAAAGAATTTAGTCATGCCTTGATAAGGGTGAGGCGATGATGTAAATTAATGTGTCCTATACATGGTTATATGAACGTATGGATGACATGATTTCATTGAGATGTGGCTGCTCAAGTAAAATCTAGATGGATACGAAGGATGTGTTGAAGGGATGGAATAAATAGAGAGGGATCAAGTATGAAGGCGATGATGTTGGTATTGAACCTAATGGATGATTCCTACAAATCCCTATGATAGGAAATCAATGACCATGTAGTTATGGGATGGGGAGATCAGTCACCTAAGGAGGAAGCTTATGATAATGGAAGAGTGGATAAGACTCGAAGGAGGTGGAACCACCATGTTGATGTATGATCTTCTTGAAACACAAAGGCCCATGGGAGAGACAAGTATGGGACATGATTGATGGGTTGATCTCAGTGATTCTTCCTATGTACCTTGGTTATGAAGGGAAAAGATCAACTTCCACATTTTCTGGGATGGAACATAGAATCTTATTGTTGAAAAGGACAACAACCAAAAGACATGCTCAGGCTTACACAAGTTTTCCATCTCATAGAATGATGGACACTATTTGTGGGGGAGTATTGATTGAGTTTTGGGATTATGCATGGTTAGCAACCTTGGGAGATCAGAACACCCCATGGTGGAGTATACAATAGATGTGTCTCACAGATAGATGATGCCACATCAAGAAGTTAAATCCCTATGAGGGAGAAATTAGTCTTACTGATAATTGGGATTGAACCTCAAGGAGGTGTCCTATGTATCCTATAAGGAATATTGGGATCAAAAACCATATAGATATCTATGTAATGGGGTTTAATTTTAACATAATTCAGGGAGAGGGTGACCTGACATGATATTCTTGGGACAAAGGAATATTGTGTTTGAACCATAGTTTCATGGGCTGAGCGTCTCAGCACAGCAGTTCTCCCAAGCGTCACCCCAGCCCCCTCCAAGGTGGGCGGGGTTCAGCCATCCAGCTCTTCATATGTGAGGTTCAATGGTTTCATCCTGCCATGGACTCATCCGGAGAGTGGCCCCAACTCCCAACCAGTGGTGTCAAGGTTGACACGAACCATCCTCCACTTTATCGGGGCGACACTCATCTCATAGATAGGGACAAACTAGATGAACCGCAGCTTTGATGTTCTTGCTGGTGTGGGACAGGACCCCCATGATTGGGTCGTAAAATTCTCCCACCACCATTGCATGCACACCCTCGTGCATGCAGGATCGTGGCCTTCTGTGTGTCCGCGACTGCTTCCAACTAACCAGCTACCAAGCATGGCCTCACGGGATGCTCCTTCCTTGTCATTGGCATCAATGGCCCACCCAATCTCTAGGTTGCAAACCACCATGGTCCACCCTCTCTCTCAGAGTTGAAAACCACCTCCACAAGACCCACCCTTCATAGTGGCGTCTCTGCCTCGGACACCTCGCAAGCATGACCTTCTGTGTCGTGTCACCTCCACATGACACCCCGGTACTCCGCTCCCACCACCATGGTCCGTCCGGCAGCATTCCGCAACACCACAAGGCACATTCCCTCTGATACCACTTGTCACGGGCTAAGCGTCTCAGCACAGCAGTTTCCCCATGCGGCACCCCAGACCCCTCCAAGGCGGGTGGGGTTCAGCCATCCAGCTCTTCATATGTGAGGTTCACTGGTTTCGTCCTGCCATGGACTCATCAAGAGAGTGGCCCCAACTCCCAACCAGTGGTGTCAATGTTGAAACGCACCATCATCCTCTTTGTCGGGGTGACTCTCATCTCTTAGATAGGGACTAACCAGATGAACCGTACCTTTAATGTTCTTGGTGGTGTGGGATAGGACCCCCATGATTGGGTCGTGACATTCTCCCACCACCATTCCACGCACGCCCTCATCCATGCAGGATCGTGGCCTTCTGTGTGTCTGCGATGGCTTCCAACTAACCGGCTACCACGCATGGCCTTAGGGGATGCTCCTTCCTTGTCGTTGGCATCAATGGCCCACGCACTCTCTAGGTCACAAACCACCGTGGTCCATCCTCTCTCTCAGGGTTGAAAACCACCTCCACAAGACCCACCCTTCATAGTGGCGTCTCTGCCTTGGACACCTCACAAGAGCGACCTTCTATGTCGTGTCACCTCTACATGACACCACGGGACTCCGCTCCCACCACCAAGGTCCATCCAGAAGCATTCTGCAACACCACAAGGCGTATTCCCTTTGATACCACTTGTCACGGTCTGAGCGTCTCAACACAGCAGTTCGCCCGTGCAACACCACATCCCCCTCCAAGGCGGGCGGCGTTCAGCCATCTAGCACTTCATATGTGAGGTTCACTGGTTTCATCCTGGCATGGACTCATCAGGAGAGTGGCCCCAACTCCCAACCAATGGTGTCAAGTTTGACACACACCATCCTCCTCTTTGTCGGGGTGACTCTCATCTCTTAGATAGGGACTAACCAGATGAACTGCAACTTTGATGTTCTTGCTGGTGTGGGACAGGACCCCCATGATTGGGTCGTGACACTAGGGAGGCTTCCTATATACAATGTTTGGAAGGCAGGGATCAAATTACACATAGTTCTGGAATGCAGGGCCATCAGGATTATGAATAGTTAGCGACCTAGTTATAATTTCATGGTACCTACTTTATCTAAGACCGTGTGAGCCATATCGGTGTGAGAAACAATAGGTATTAGTAAACTGGATGATTCTGTCGTGGAAGGTGTGGCCACGTGGGATGGTGTGGGTATTATACATGGTTAGTGGCCCAGGGAGATGGATATTTGGACTTACTCTTGGTATGAACCCTGAGGAGGGTGTCCAAATGTATAAGTAAGATATATCCAACACACCAGAAAAACTATATCAAGATGTCTCATGGATTACCTAAAGACTTCTCGAGGCCTATGTGGATACAAAGCCTAGAGGGAAAGAGATTGTAAGAGGTTTTTGGTGCCTATCCCATATATATTCTACTCAAACATGTTGTACATGTGAAGATAATAATTTAATATCACATGCTATGAATGTGGGTTCATGGAAGATTAATGTACTGCATCTTGGTTGATGGGGAATCACTCCTCATCCCATTTACATACTTTATGTGCACAAGACCACATGGGGAAGGGAAGGAACAAGAAATTCTTGGTTTTAACGGGGTGGATAGTGGCCAATAGAGGGTTCCATGATTGTGTTTCTATTTAATGAAGAAATAATTGTCAGCATACCTATGTGAAGAGGTATTACGTAGGAAAACACAACATAAAGAACTGTTCAAGTGACTAGTAAATCACTGCACGAAATACTGGAGGGCCACACATAGGAGGTTAACAGAATATAGGGATGTTTATTTCAAAAGGATCATGAACATGGTTCCTTAAGATTAATAATTCACATAGAGATCCTAAAAAAGGGTGTGCACAATATTGAATACACATTCACAAGATGAGGGTTATGGGTGAAAGATGCATTGAACCAAGGTAGTATTGTGTGCAAGAAGGATATTTTATGTGCTATTGACTTTGAAAAAAAAGGAAATGGGTAGGGGTCATTCCCGTGTGAGAACACCATAAGAAGGACCCATGGGAGATATGGAGCATGAGATCATGTACCTTTAATCTATTTATTTCACACGGTTATTGAAGGGTCATCTTACATGCACATGAGAAGTGTTATGTCTTCCAGATGATTCCATTAAATGAAGGAGCATGCTTCTATTTATAGACAAAAATGTCTATGATAGTGTCCAAGGAGGCCTTCATGGAAGCAGGAATTTGACGTCTCATTGTGCACGTAAGTATATTTCACACTAATCTTGTATTTGGAACGACATCATATTTTCTTTAGTGCATCCCACTATCCCGTTTATCAGGACCTGAACGCAAAAGAATCCATCTGATACTACATTGGGCTTGCAAGTGAATTTTGTGCATTTTTGTTCACGCATAACAGATTTGAATCTTTCATGTTGGTATGTTGGGATCCTCAAGATAGTCAACTGAGTCAAAGAATGACATTAGTTTGCTCATGTATGCCAGTTGATGGGCTCAAAAAATATTTTTCCACCAACGATGTAATTTTTTCATGGGAAATTATGATTTTAAATAAAACTATACATATATGTCACATCCTGATTAGATTGAATATTTGTTATTAAATTAAACATGAATTATTATGATTGGATATTTTTGTGGAATTTATTTTTAATATGAAAATTTAGATCCTTCTGTTCTTATAAATATTTCAATAGAATATAAAAAATTGTTATTTAGTTATTGAAGGATGTTATACCCATTTATGAAATAAATAATGTGATGTATTTGTTTTTACATAATTTTATCAAAAGGTGGGAAATGGACTATATTTACTCAATTTATAATAAATAATGAGTATTATTTTATCTAAATTGTATGAATTTTTATTCCTAGCTAATTTTTTATAGTGGTTGGATTGAAATGTAATTTCAAAAGGTGTAATTTTCATAGAATTCTGTTGCAGGTTCTTCATAAAGGCCCCTTCAGAACATTTGCATTGGATTTTAAAAAGTATGTATGAGACCCTATTAAATCCCCTTGATTAAATTTATTTATGTTAATCTATCCTTAAGGTTCATATGATAAGGATGATACATGATTTTCGTATCTTGATGCTATGGAGTCCGAGGTGAGGATAGAATTACGTTATATTTTTATATATTTTTAAATCATGACTAATTTCTATTGTCAGGGAAATCCTATAAGTCTTTTGGGGAGATGAGAGATAGTATCTATATGTTCATGATGAGAAGTATTTGATATACTATTGTATTGGATGATACAGTAGAGTGTCACTGGTGTGGATAGGTTAGATATTCCAGTTGGTTACAAACATGGAATGCATTGATATGCCAGTATATGGTTCCACCTAGGTAAGTTGGTGATCACCTCAGGACATTTTTTTTAATATTATATGATATTTCATGATAGTATATACGTAATATTATTTTTTCCCTTGATCAATTGGATTATGGAAATTTAATTTTATTACCTTTCTTATGATTCTTAATTTATAATTTCTATGGTTTTAATTTTTATTTTAAAATTGAAAAAATAATATATATAATTTTAATTTTCAATGTGGATGTGAATTAGGTTTTTCAAAAGATCCAGATGTCATGGAAATATTTTTTAATAGTTTATATTCATTAAAATATTGAAATTTCTTTTTTAAAATTATTTTTATGTGATATTTTATTTCCAAGTGCTCAGAAACAACAATATATTTTTTAAACATATTTTAGGATAATGAATATAACTAGTCTTTGGAATTGAGTAGAACAAATAGCTATGTGGAATCCAACTATGTTTGGTTTTTCTCACACCGAACATATACCATTCCACATGTGAAACTACTATAACCCCATTTTTTGTTCCACATATTTTTCATTGATGACGAGATGATTGTGATGTTCATTTCGGTTGAATTGGGATATGGGGAGTGATAGAGGGTCCCATGGATATCAATAGTAGTTTTTTTTGGGTTTCACTACTCCTATTTGTGGGATTATCTGGTAACATCCTTGAGCTTCTGAATATTATTTTTGTATATTATATATGATTTTATTTCACTATTGTTCAGTGAATTTCTGGTTTTATTTACATTCCATGTCCACATTTAGATTCATTGTTATGATTGATATCTTTATTTAATGGAGAGGTCATCCGACATATGGACAGCTCATTCCAAAATGATTATTGAACGCATGTGTTGTAATTATACAACTATAAGTTAAAAATCAATCTTAATGTATTATATTTGATTCTTGGGCACTAGATTCCATCCCAGGGTGGTTGGGAATGTTCTATGATTATGTCCTAAGCCTGCTTGGGTGCTCAGTTCATAGGAGACCCAATTCAAATAAAAAATCAATATAGTCTATTGTAATTAGATTCTATCAATAAGAATAGTTTATAGAATAAAATAATTCTCCTTACATGTTACATGAGAGAAAATGAATAAACCTAAAATATATTATGTTTATTTGTATATATTATCATTATCTTGTTAATTTTTTAATAAAATAATATATTTTGTAATAAAATGTCATTATTTAAACAATTAGGATATGTTCTCTAAAAAATAACCATATGATTCATCAGTGGATAAATAATACTAGTAATTATACATTTCAATAAAATAATGAATTTTTTATTAGTAAAAAACATTATTCAATGTAATCCAGTTAAATCTAAGAACCAACATTTCTATTTACGATGAATTATTATTAATAATAATCAATGCTTAAATTTACCATAAAAGATTTTGTATTTCAACTTATTTTCAACTTTATCAAATTTTAATAATTTCATCACCTTAAAATTTTATATTAAATGGTTATGGGATTGAGAGGATCGAATCACATAATGTAAGTGAGTCATGAGTTTTAGAACAAATAACCTATATATTTTGATATAAGACATTTCTTATCTATCATATCATATTATGGTATAATATTGGATTCCACCACCACAAAAAATAAGATGAAATATACTTTTATGAATGAAAACATAGTTATACATAGATTGATTTGAATTATTCTATACTGCTCTAACCGAATAAGATGGAATAGGAGGAAAGAATATTATAATGTGGAATTATTCCCCAATTACAGAAACCATAAATTCGCATACCAATCCAATGTTATAAAATTAATAATTAGAAAATAATATAATGATTTGGTGATTTAGAAATGAAGAAAAAAAAATCTATTTTATAGCTCAGAACCCGAGATCATAATTCAATATTCAACTAAGAGAAATAATATATTCTATACATAACATGTTGTTCCAAAATGATTCTTCATGGTTTTTTGAAGAGAAATTTCCCTTTTTACCTATTGTATAAATATTAAATTACAAAATAATTATTAAATATATCTTATAATAAGTACTAATAATAATTTCACGAAAAATAAACACATTTCTAAACACTATATTCTATGTTCCCAGAAACCATCAATAAAATATATACAGATACATATGGGGAATTTTTCTTTATTATCCCTGTTAAGTCACCAATCCATTGAAACTCAAAAATTTATTATGTATAAATATTGAAGAATGTGGGTCACAACATCATAGTAACATTAAATCACATCGTAATTCTCTAACGAAAATTAAATCATTCTTCAACTAACTAAAAATTAATAGCAAAAATTTCATTAAACTATCATGACATATGATGAAAATATTTATCATTGAATTTTGAAATTATTAGCGATAATTTCATATTATTATGAAATTATTTATTGGGTGAAGATAAATATTTGGTCTTAATAATTGGGCATTCAAAAATAATGGAATTCCATCAATTTAGAAAAATATGATATAAAATACTGAATAATATTGATGAAAATGTTCAATTGGGCATGACCACAGGGCACAAAATCTCTTCACGGACAGTCCACTACAGAAAGAACTGTTATTTGTGATGGGATTTATTCTGGTCGCAAATAGTCTGTCGAAGAGGTAATTTGTGAAGGGAATAACTGCCCAGTCACGAAAACTAACGCGTGGTTTGGCATGGTGTGTTCACCAAACATCGCCAAATGGTATTTGCGACGGGTTGGCACCGCCCATGGCAAATTTCGAGAGGTGATTATACCTAGTTACGACAGAGGATCCCCCATTGCTACTAGTTCAACCCCCCTGAGGTTTTTTTGACGGGTCCTGTTGTAAATAAGAGGCGGTGGTAAAAAACTATTTGCGATGAGATGTTGTCACGTCACAAAAAGTGTGTCAGCGGGTCCCTTTTTTACGACGGGACAAGTCGCAAATAACCATTCAACCACTGACCGTTATTAATGTGGCTGAATATATTTTCGACAGGTTCCGTTGCAAAAAGTTCCATTGCCAATAGGAATCTTGTCGGTAATACGATCGTCACAACTAATCTAACCTATATATACCCCCTCTGTTTTTCTTCTATCTGCCTAAATTTCATGTTCCTCTCTTTCTGTAAACTCTAATTTTAGAGTGAAAATTTTTGAGAGTAAGTTTTTTTTAGAATAATTTTTGAAGCCACCTACAATTATAAGAGATCAAGTATAAAGGTATTTATGTTTTATTTAATTTAGCATTTATTTTCGTTCTTTATATTAATATTAATAACTACTAATTAGTTGTAATTAATTATATTCAAATTTTTTTGTCATCAGTATTTATTTGTAATAATGAAATTTAATTATTAGTACTAATTCATAGTAATTAGTAATAATTAATAATAATTAATGATAATTAATAATGCATATAAATAATTAGCAGTAATTCATAATTAGTAGTTGTATTTTGTAGTAATTAATAGTAATTAACACTAATTAGTAATTATGAGAAATAAATAGTAATAATAGAAAAAATAGTTACAAATACAAACAGTTATTGATAAATATTATTAATTAGTAATAATTAGTAACAAATACTAATAAATAATATTAAATACTAATATATAGTAATAAATACTATAAATTGTAATAAATATTAATAAATACTAAAAAATAATAGTTAATAGTAATATATCATAAAAATTCAAATAATTAGTAATACATTATAATAATTAATAATAAATGCAAATAATTATTAATAAATACAAATAAATAGTAATAAATACTAATAATTTGTAATAAATACTAATAAATAGTAATAAATCGTAATAAATAGTAATAAATACTAATAAATAGTAATAAATGTAATAAATTGTAATAAAAATAATAAATAGTTATCAATATAATATGTTGGAACAAATATAATAAATAGAAATAAATAGAAATAAATATAAATAAATATAATAAATAGTAATAAATAATACTAAATACTAATAAATAGTAATAAATAAAGATAAATAGTAACAAAAATAAATAATTACTAATAAATAGAAATAATTACTAATAAATAGAAATAATTACTAACAAATAGTAATAATTATAAATAAAAATAAATAAATACTAACAAAAGGTAAAAAATACTAATACATAGTAATAAATACTAATAAATAATAATAAATATTAATAAATACTAATAAATAGTAAAAAATACATTTAAATTGTAATAAACAGTAATAAATAGTAATTAATATAAATAAATACTAATAAATTTAAATAAATATCCATAAATATAAATATATAGTAATAAATATAAATAAACAGAAATAAATAGAATTAAATACTAAAAAAAGTAATAAATAGTAATAAATAGTAATAAATAGTAATAAATACTAATGAATAGAAATAAATAGTAACAAAATAGTAATAAATATTAATAAATAATAATAAATATTAATTAATACCAATAAATTGTAATTAATAGTAATAAATAGTAATAAATAATAATAAATTACAATAAATATTAATAAATAGTAATAAATAGAAATAAATAGAAATAAATATTAATAGATAGTAACAAATAGTAACAAATAGTAATAAATAGTGATAAATAGTAATACATAAGAATAATTATTAATAATTAGTAATAAATACTAATAAATTATAATAATTATTAATAAATAGAAATAATTATTAATAATTATTAAAAATTAGGGATAATTAGTAATAATTATTAAAAATTAACAATAATTAGTAATAATTAGTGATAATTAGTAATAATTAGTAATAATTAGTAATAATTATTATGAGTAGTAATAAATTGTAATAAATAGTTAAAAATAGTAATAAATTGTAATAAAATATAATAAAAAATAATAAATAATGATAACAATTAAATAGAAGTAAAAAATAGTAAAAAATAGTAATAAATAGTATTAAATTAGTAATAATTATTAATAATTCGTAATAAATATTAATAATTAGTTATAATTACTAATAATTAGTAATAATTAGTAATAATTAGTATAATTAGTTATAATAAGTAATAATTTGAAATAATAAGTAATAATTTGTGTCAATTACGAATAATTAGAAATTATTAGCAATAATTAGCAATAATTAATATAATTAGCAATAATTAGTAGTAATTATCATTAATTAGAAATAATTTTCAATAAATAAAAATAATTAGCAATAATTTACAATAATTAACAATATTTAGCAATAATTAGCTATAATTAGCAATAATTAGCAATAATTATCACTAATTATCCATAATTAGAAATAATTAAAAATAAAATTAGTAATAATAAATTGTAATAATTAAGCACAATTTTAAGTGGATTGACTCCACTACTTTTTCTTAATGACTCTCCTCCATTCAACTCTCACTGACTCAAAACATTATGAAAATTATGCTTCTATATAGGCATATCCAGTCTCGTATGCACGAGATTGAATATGAATTCGTAGGATGACATTTTTTATAATGTTTTAAAGAGGTGACAATTGCAAGAAGAAAATTCATTGTCAAAAGGGGGCTCTTTTCTCTGACGGACCATTTACTTGAATCTTTGTTGCACAAAAATCATAAAGAAGAATCCCCTCAGAGGTACTCTTATGCATTCTATTATGCCTGAGAAGGAATAAGCGTACCTATGAGAAGATACCACATTGTGATTTTAGTATGAGAAAGTTGCATGTAAATGAGCTGTCAGACAAAATAGTAGCTATAAATCGACTGGAAATTGTGTCACCCACAATTAATGGTAATTATTAAGATGTAGTTGTACATATTTATCTTTTTTTAATAATGTTTTTCTAATTTGAAATTATTAAAAAACTGTAATGTTTTATATTTTGTTGAAAAATATGGAACAAGGAAGTCAAAAAAAGTCATTATTTGAAGATCACGCTTGGACAAATCAGTACAGAAATGCAAATGGTTATGGTTTAAATTCTATACATATTGAGGGGGTTGAAGCTTTCTTATCATTTTCATTATCAAAACTAGATTTTGTTTCAGAAGACACAATTATGTTTTATTGTTAATAATGTTATCTGAGAATATTTGACGCATTTGACATGGTTGGTTGACATCTATTTTGGTTTTTTTCTACCAGATTATGGTTTTTTGTATAAACATGGTTAATGCAGTTCCAGAAAAGATACTAATAACATGATTCCAGATCCATCACAATTTCAATATTTAGTATACGATGTTGTATGTCCATCTGTTCAACAAACTGAAACTGAGGATGCTATTGATTTAACTACTGAGATGGCACCATCCAAATTTTATGAGTTGTTGAGGTCTACTGAGGATATATTATATCCTGGTTGTAAGATTAGAAAATTAGAAGTGGTTTATGAATTTATGTATATTAAATCATATAATTCAATGTCGAATAACTTTTTTGATCAAATGTTTTATTTTTTTAAAACATTTTTATCTAAAGGAAATGTGTTGCTTAGAATTCCTTGGATTTTTGTCCAACATGTTGAAAATCAAGGTATAAAGAAGCGCAATAGTGGAATTCTTGATCGATTCCTTTGAAACAGTTGAGATATTTTACCCATAAACCAAGGTTCGTATATTTTTTTATGTCTTAAAAAACATCGTCAATTATTTCATGGAATAAAACCATGATTTCAACTGATAAGAACATGAATCATCCATCTGATGGTGATTCATGTAATCATTTTGACAGACTGTATCCATCTTTTTCTTTAGAAACCCAAAATGTGCAATTGGGTCTTTCTACTGACTATTTCTGTCTGTTTGGTTCTCAAGGTAGTCAGTATTCATGTTGGACTATCTTTATAACTCTATAAAATTTATCTCCAGGGATGTTGATGAAGGATCCCTATATATTTTTGACTTTTTTAATCCCAGGTCATCCTAAAAGAAATATTGATGTTTAATTAAAACCAATTATTGATGAATTAAATTCATTGTAGAGTAATGGTGTTAGTACATATGATGTTTCTGCAAAAAAAATTAATATTAAAATATGTGTTGATGTGGACGATTAGTGCCATCTCAGAATATAGAATTTTATCTAGCTGGAGTACACATTGTCCAAAATCATTTCCTTACTATTTGAATGACAACAATTCCTTTAGGCTTACCAATGTATAAAACCTTGATATTTTGATTGTCATCACATAATTCTTCCAACCGATCATCCTTTTAGGTGGAACTAATCTCATTTCAGAAAAATCATAATTAAAAGGGATGAACCACAAAAACTAATCACAGGTACCAAGTTGAAATCATTTTTATTTGCATTACCTCCCATCACATATGGTCCAATAGTAAACCAAAAGAAAATTCATAGCTTTGGGAAAGAGCATAGTTGGATAAAATTATTCATTTTTGGGATCCTAAATATTGGTTTGAATTTTTGGTCTGAAACATGTAGGATGTCCTGTATATTGAGAAGAATTGTTTTGGTAATTTATTTCATACAATTTTCAATACACCAGGTATGACCAAAGATAATGTAAAGGCATAATTAGATCTTTCCCAAATTTTTAGATGGACAGAACTTTAACTGTTTCAAAATGTCAGATCACAAAGGATAATGTTGACAAAAATATAATATACACTATCCAAAGAGAGTCACAAATTATTTAGTCAGTGGATTGTAGATTTGAGACTCCTGATAGTTATGCTTCAAATTTGGGTAGATGTGTTTATAATGGTCATATTTCCGAATTATAAATTTATGATTGTCATGATATAATGGAAATACTTATGCTTATTGAATTCATAGGATTATTGAATTGTATGATTTGGGATTCGATAACAAATATATAAAAAATTTAATTGATATTGGTGTTACGACAATAGACTATGATGCACTAAGTAAACTGGATAAAGATCATGTTGTCATTATACGTAAACAAGAAATAATATTCCTACTGAATTTCTTTGACTCAATATAACATCTGTTATTAAATTTTCCACATGATGTTAAATTTGGAGGTCCAATATAGTTTCGAAGGACATACCCATTAGAGAGATTCATGCATAAATTGAAAAAAAGTACGTAACAATGCATTAATTGAAGGATCAATTGCTGAAGCTTATTTGTAAGGGAAAATATATTTTTTATTGGTCTCATTATTTTGAATCTAAATATCCATCAAATCACAATAGCATTGGATAGAACAAGGGGATTGTTGATGATGAAATGAAAAATAAATTATTGGTTTTTAATCATCCATATCTTGACTTCGGTGCATTTCATGAATGATGGTTTTCATATGATGAACATCACTAAGATCAAACATATATTCTCCCCAACTATGAAAAAATGACATCCTTTGTACTATGAGTGATTCTATCAGTTATTCTTTAATTTATATTATAGTATGTAGACATTTTTTTTAAGGTTATATGATAATCATATTAGGAAACAGATTCCACAAATTATAACTGATTCTCTTAAAGAACGCGTGCATAAAAATTTTTCAAAGTATTTTCAAAAAATAGTAGCATTGATTATTGATGGTTTAACATGTCAATTCAGTTTATTATTTATTATATTGATAATTGTATTACAAATTTTTAGGTGTCTCAACATGATGATAAAATTGATAAGAGATTGTGTATACCCAGTAACCCACCATCCAAAATGGTTAAATCTTACAATGCATATGTGGTGAACGGTTTTAGATTTCTTAAAAATTTCCATGGGAGAAATACAATGAACAATGGAGTTTTCTTTATAGAATCACATCATAGAGAAACTAAAGTTGACAGTTATCACATGTTGGAAGAAATTTTTGAACAGTTCAATCTAGTGAAAAATTACATAACAATGTCTAAATGTCTGTGGTTAGTTACTAAGAGAGGCTTGTGTGTTCATCTGATCCATGAAATCGTCAATATTAAATATAAAAGTCTTCTTGCAATAAATGATTCATTTTTACTAGCTCAGTAGGCACAAAAAATATATTAGGCAAAGTACTGTTCTACATCAATAGACCTTAGAGATTGGTGGAGCATAATAAAAATGAAATCTGGGGAAATTCATTTATCTAAAATAGAATTCGGTTCAGATGAAGTACAATAAATTGAAATTTTTTAAGGGAATACTCAAAATCCATCATTTTCACAAAGATATATGAATATCGATGATGACACCCCACAATTAAGGGTCGATGGTGATGATGATGTTTATTGTGTTACAAATCAATTTTAAATGGAAAGAGATGATGAAACTGAAACTCATATGAATATTGATGACACTGATGATGATTATGAAGACATTGAAATCCTCAAATATGAAGATGATGATGAAGGTGAAAATTTTCGCAATTTAATGTTGGTTGTAATCAAAACTAATATATATATATATTAGTGTTATTTTCAACAATTTGCTAACAATAATAATTTTGTGTATTAGATGGACCATGATCAACTTCATAAGTTGGCGGTGGCTGAACTACCTTTGGTTGGAGAGTATTTGGGATCATCTGACCCTTAGGACAGTGGGAGTTCATGGCGTACATATAGGGGCCATGGTCTTGTGTGACTTACGATTCCTGACCCTATCACTGAGTGACATCCACATCATGGTTTCGATCAATGCATATGGAAGTATGATATTCTATTTATTTTAGTTGTCATTCATTAATTTATTTATATTCTAATTGTTTGATTATTTTTTCTTTTATCACATGTTTGCTCATGTAGATGTTGGAAAGGGGAGGGATATCTTGTGCAATTAATTTTCTCATCCATGGATCACATGGGATACAAATTCCTTTGATGTGAACCATGTAATGTTCAATCAGGGGATGGTATGTAAACAAATAATATTTATTAAAAATTTATACTTTTAATAACTTCATATTATACATTATTTTTAGGTTTATAGTATTCCATTAATGACAGCATTCATGGCCCATGACAGAGGGAATTAGAGGTGTTTATGCATGAGCATTTATGTAAGTGTTTGCACAATTTGAGAAGGACAACCATTAACAAAGAATGAGCGATAGTATTAGATGAGTCATGTAGAGCCCATCGACTAGAGTACATTTCATCTCACCTTTGGGATGGATTATGTTCACATTCATTGAGTGGTGGATTTTAGTGTATATCATCATTGGGATGGAAAAACTGGGAGAGACTGGAGGTGACACATCGAGTCGGTATCTGTACATTCATAATGCATAGAGAGCATCAGGTAAGTATAATTTTTATATATTTTATATTACATTACATATAAAAAGTTTATTTTATATTAATATAGGCAGTTGAGCATCCTGATATTATAGAGTGCCACATTTGTTGGAGGATGTACAATGATCCAGCCACAAGAGAGAGTAGAGGTGATCACCAACGTCAAATTGTAGTCAGTATTATTTCTTTTTTAGTTTGAAAATAAACATCATATTATATTTTCATTATTTTAATTTCAAATTATAACTGAAGGAGTCATATGAGGACAAGACCTCTCAGACAAGGTATGAGTGTTAGGCTGAGACGGCTGCTCAGACAAGTGCCCACCATTTCGATGAGGCGGCATGGATGCAGGCGACCTAGTATGCCTTTGAGAAAGGCTAAGTAGTTGATATCAGTTCTCATTTGACTCAGGAATTTTTACAGTACTTCTGTGATGTCAGTTTCCAGATTGAGAGGAGCCTGTAGAAAAGCATCATCTTATGACTCACAGAATCAGGTGTAGTTGTGAGCTCAAACCGAGTTTAAAGAGAGTTTGTTGAAGCAGTAGGAAGAGATGTGTCAGCCACAACCAAAGAATAAGCAATAGTTGAACGAGGACATGCATCGATGACATCATCTGTAGTAGTAGCATGAGGTAGAAATGGGTCCATGGCAGTAGCTGCAGCAGTAGCACGAGGAGGACATGCTTCGATGGCAGCAGTAACAGCACAATCAGATGGAGTACAAGGGTCATATGACTCGTAGTTTAGGGATGGAGTTTCCTCCACCATCTCCTCCAGCTCCTCTTGCTCCTCCAGATGACTATACCCCCAGGGATTTTTGTGTTTTGATAAAAAGAATTCAATTGAATATTTGTTGTAATATGAAATATTTAAATTTTTGCATTCATATTGGTGTGAATATTGCATAATTTTTTTCATTTTTTTAATTTTTTAATATTTTAAAAATTATTATTAGTATTATATTTTATAATGTTTATTTATTTTAATTATTGTTATTATTATCTTTATATTTTATGATTTTTTTATTTTTTTATTATTGACAATTTTAATATAATATTTATTATTTTATTAATATTAATATTATTTTATTCATTACACTTAATTTTATTTATTTATTATTGTATTAAGTATTTTTAAATATGGAGAATTTATATAATTTTTATATTATTTTAATAATATTAATTTTATTTTTTACTTTAATATTTTTTTACGATGGGACCTTTTGCGACAGGTCGATTTACCATCACAATAACTTTATTGCAAAGGGCACATCCCAATAGGTTTATAACATATAAGCTATTTGTGATAGGTCAGTGACCCATCCCAAAAAGTATTTTCAATGGGCCCATCACTAAAATTTCTTGTATATATAATGTATATAATCAGACATCTATTTGTGATGGGCATTCTTCCCGTCAGAAGTAGTATTTTTTCAACGGGCTTGTCGTATATAATACTTATTGTGATGCTGTTTCCTACGATGGGAGCCCGTTGCAAAAGGTTGAAATTCCTATATTTTTCACTCCACATGGTGATCTTCCCATTAAGAAAGAACCCTCAAAATAAATAGTTTTTAGGTTAAATATAGAGGACTAGAGGCTCAGAAATGAAACCGAAGTACATTTGGGAATGAGGAGGTATCTCCATCCCAATAAACCAATATCCTCCACTAACTAAGTAGTTTTCGAGATGAAGTTGCATTACCATCGCTTAGAAACAAATACACCCATTGACTGAGTCCTTACGGTTCCAAAAAAGATAGAATCTTTCCCACTCCACCGCTATATATATATCCATCAGGTGGGGATAAATGGAATGTGAAAAAATGTAGGATAATGGGCCTAACCATGGAGAATAATATATATGGTGAGGGAATAATCTCTCCTCCAAATGAAGTAGTTCTCATGAACCTTCTCGTGAACCATATGCATGTGGCCCTTTGTGGAATCCATCAGAAGAACCATACATTGAAGACCATATGTAGAAGATAATATGCATTGGAAATATCGTTTCTAATATTTATGCATCATTTATAAACCTTGTGAATGAATAACATTGCTCCAGTGATGGACCCTTTACATCCAACCCATCGTGTATGCTTCTCTGCAGATGCTCATTAGATGAAAATGCCTTGTAGATGACACTTTAGAAAAAACCCTAAATGGACGATCCATTGTATAATTCCCTCTACATGAAATCCTATATGGATGGCTCCCTCATAGATTCTCCTTCACAAAATCTCATATGTGGATAGCTCTTATGTGACCATCTCTTACACAACCAGCCCTATGGGGAATTTTTTTTGTTCTTAGTGGTCCACGCTGCAGGAACAACACCATTGCACACATGTTCGAGATCAATGTTGGGTTGTGGTCCACACACCAAAGGATGACCCGTTTCCTACTATCATTGACCCCAATGAAAATTGGACAGTCACCCCTTGTACTTTACATTACTTGTCAACAACTTTTTCTATTTCACCCTTATGTTTCCCCAGAATCAATCCCTTACCATGAGTTGAACTACTCCTCATGATACTCCTAATACCCAATCATCCGCCTCTTATGCATGGTTGATCTAGAACTCTATGGAGTATCATGGAAAAAAATTTTCTTATATACTAGAATTCACCCTTATCCATCCATCAAAATCTATGTCCCTAGTGAATTCAGGTCATCAGAAATCCCCCCAACCATCAGAAATGGATGGCTAATTTCCAAAGCACCCCTTTGCATGACAATACACAATATTCCCAGGTTTCACTTCATAAGTTTCCCATGAAAATGACATGTCAACTAGAGAAAAATTCATTCTTAGGAATTGAATCTCTACCTCCTTATGCACCAGTGGTTTCTATTCCCCAAATCATTTCTCATAATTTGAGAATCCTTGTAATCAAGGTTTGCACTTTCCTCCCCTCACATATTCAATGCATGTCAGAATATCTCAGCCTGATTATACTCCATTTAATCATGGGTTATTTAACAATTGTTCCTCATCATATTACAGTAAACTCAAAGACCCCAATTTTTCATGACCACATGATATTAATCAATATGGTATTAGTATCTACAACATGGAATTAAACTATGATTCCCTCATTCAAGATATGTGACGTTATTCTATAGTGTACACTATATGAAATTCAAAATGGAACTCTGAGAAATGTAGGTCCTTTTTTCAAACAGTAGGTGGTACCTTCACTCCCCTATTTCATCGACCGTAACATGTTAAGGTAGATTAGTTGGCATGGCTATCAAGAACATGAAAATAAGAGAGGTTATATGCACAATAAATGCCCTTTCTTTCTCTCCTTGGCCTCCAGTGCCATCTATTAGAAGATAAAGTGGGACATGAAACATTAAGATCCACTTCCTCCTCTTGTTTCATACACTGACAATGAATCAAATGGTCGTAAAGTTTTTTTAGTAATCATGACATCCACGTGGACCAAAAGCACAATCTTTATCTATGTATATGAGCCCAAATATCAATTAAAATGCCCCCAAAAGGTATAATCCATGAACAAATCCACTCAAATAGGAATCTGTTATTTGTAAGCTGCAATATTGATCATTTAGCGGGCCCTATTTAATTTGTATGTCCCAAATCAATCCAAACTACATGGGATTTCATTCCAAACTAATTGGGATACGTAGGAACCTCCCTATAGAAAAAATTGGATATAAAAATCACCCTAATGTTTTCTGAGATACATCCCTAGATTGGTCAAATTCACCCAAGAGGCCATATCTCAATTGGTTACACTGGGCCACATAAATATAAATCCCACATCACCCTTTTATAGGTAACTAATCACTTATGGTACCTTGTTACATGATGTTAATATTCCAAATTGGGTCCTCGTCACACTACCTTAAAAGGTTACATGTCCATTAAAGTGAAACCGAACTACATGGGTTCTAATTGCTTTAATGAGGATACATAGGACTCTCATCTTATGGGTTCTATCCTTACAACAAAACAAATCACACCCCATGGATAATGATAAACTGCAAGGAACCATCCCAAATAAATTTACACCAGCATTGTCTTATAGAATGACCAAATCATCCTTGAGTTATCCATAAAAGGGATATCATGACAGAGAACCTTGAATACATACTAATCCTTCCATCATGGGAGATACTCGTATACATCCAGATGATTCAAAACTCATGGGTAACCACAAATAACTATTTCAACCTAAATATAAAATAGAAACATTCATGGTAATTAACCAGGGAAGAAAGAACAGATCAACATAGATTAAATCCATAAGAGAGTCCTGTAATAGGAAATATTTCCCCCAAAACGATGAGGTGAGCCCAAGTCCCCATCTTCTTGACTAATGTGAGTTATTTTGTACTGTTGAAAAAATCACACAATGAATACATAACTTTAGAAAACAATTCTATGAATCATTGATGTGACAGTCAATGGCTATTTTTGTCCCCATGAATACAAACGCATCAGAGACCATCAAAGATGTTATAATCTGTAGGAATGATTTCACAAAAACTATCTTCCTGCAATCAAACAAATTTTTCATATTCCCCATATATAAAAAATAACAACACATTCATTTGAAATGATAATGGTTCACCTGACGTGAAAAATATAAATGTGAACCACCTTCAATAGATAAAAAGGTTATACTACCCATTCTCCAATATAGAATTTTGTTCCAGGACTATAACACATCTTCAAAATAATAAACAATGGTGAACCCATTGTGAAACACTTATCTATGAAACATCCTTCATAATATTAAAAGGATATACTACTCCATCCTTTTTAGTCTATTTAGCCATGGGTCCTTAATAAATATGTGAATGAACAAAAATGGTAAACTCGACATGAATCCTTATCCCAGGTGGCAGTATTACCCCATCTAATTCCCTTTCACATCCAAAAAGAAAGAGGGCCCTAAAAGATCATCAATTATTCATGTGGTCATGAGATGATAATTTGATATGGTTTTGTTTTCTATAATTTTCAAGTATATTTCAGTTCTTTAGAGCTACTTTCAATCCAAATACATCCTCAAATATCTCATAGACACATATGTCGATCAACGAACCGACTGAGTCTCTCATAATGAAGTGTAATATGTCACCTAACAAAAATCTAAAACGTTTGGATTATAATGAAAAAATCATGGAGTACCACCAATATGTTACTCTCCCCTCTTTGGGGGCTGAATGACAAGTCATCCAATCTATGAATTATCTCCAGCTACCTCTTCAATAGTTGCCGAAATTTTTAAATTGGGTGTCCCAACTAGATCTCTATAATCATTTTCGGAGCCTGACCATGGAAATATATAATGAGTACCTAACTTATCTAATGGTGGTGGATGAGAATTTTATCAATGAATTAATCCATTCTGCATAGTACCCCTGCTCCATAGCCCTTATAGAATATTGTTCCTACAATGTCATGCGGCTCAGCATCCTTTCATCAAGGATACAACCACTTTTTGGGTCCCCTTTGAAGGAGAACAAAAGAAATTTCTTCAAACTTACAACAAATGGAGATGAACTTATAAGTATAAATAGTTTATCACCCTAATTTCTAAGGATGAGATCAATTTTACAAATACGATGGTTAATAATGAGTATATGTATATTCGTGCTCCCTCCACTGATGTACACCATGTAAATACTGTGAAAAAATAATGGTAAATGAATATTCATGTTAATGATCTTCAAAACAAACATACAAGTCGGGTGGAAAACTATAGGAAGACGAAAATACCCACAAATGCTCAAGAATCATGTCATCCAACATGGGAGGCAATCATCTATTAGGAGTCACAAGTTATAGATTAATTATAATAATCCCATCATCCAAATTGAACCTATAATTATTTGCAATCATAAATCCCTACCAATGAATATAAGGAAAAGTAGTAAAATATGGTGGAAATATACTGGTAGATGAAAATTCCTACTTACCAAAATGAAGACCACCAATAAAATTTGACGAAATAAAATAGAATAAAGAATAAAGTTCCATTGGATTCATACCATACCCAATAGAAAAATACAAAAATAAATGAACATATATAAATATATGCTCGGATATATGATTCCCACCAATCAAATATTGTGGAAAATGGAGAAAATAGTTAGCGTATACCAACCATGAATCTAGGGTAGACACGTTCCTTTTCTCTGACACTAGAGAACATCCAGTATCCATCCGTAGAACATGGAAGACTAGAGTAGTCATATATTCTATCTCTGAAATCCAAATGAGATTATATAACAATTATGGAAATTTGCATCTCTCAATAAATCCAATAAATGATTAGGGATAAAATGTGAATTCTATATCATATCCTACAAACATTCCCTGATATAATCATGTTTTCAGAAATATAAAGTACTTGTGCCCATAGATGCATCTCCCCATGTGGGTTGACTTAGCCAAAAAATTAGATGGTCACCCAAAAGCAGACATGCATCCTTGCTCTAGTCTATGAGATTCTTTATCCATATTGCACAATAAATATACAACTTTATCCAAAAAAATACCCATTCCATCTAGGGGACACCGATCCACCATGGTGGTCACTCTAGGGAAGACACAAATCCCTACCCAAATACAAGATAATCATTGGTGTATCCAAGCTATATAACACGAAATACTCAAACAGGAACAAGTATATGAAGGTTGGTATCAATAGTAGGTGGACCTAGTTGCATGCAAGAGAGTTCCCAAAAATAAAATGTACCAAAGGAAACTGGAAAATGAAGAGTTCATTCATAATAATTTTTTACAATAAGATTTCATTTTGGAATACATTAAACATTTATCAATATAGAATCAATATCCTACAAATATTTTAACAAATTTTTAAGGTGGTAATATTAGTTTTGAATATCCTCTACACAACATTGTTACCAATAGCTCTGAAGGTCCTATCCATAGAATGCACCAATGTGTCTTACTTCATGCGAAATAAATGACCAATACTGAGATCATATCTCTTTATGATAATCATAGTAACACTCTGTGTGACCAAATTATTGAACAGAAAGATGAGCCTCCTATTTTTGTTGCCATCCTTGGTGTTCCTCCCCAAGGTATACACTGTAGAAAGTCTCTCTGCTACTAGACATAAAACAATTATGGTAGTCCTTGACATGATGTTCGTCACTGTAAATCCACCCCCTACAATGACATCATGTATAAAGGAGTCCCTCACCTTGTGAATTCCATCCCAAAGGTCCTCCCATGATTCACAACCTATATATTATCCCTACAAAAAATACCAAGCCATGATGGTATCCCTTTCCATTACGACGCTGGCTGTGAAGGTCTTCCCCAGAGTCAAATTTCACATTTGGAAAGAGAGTTCTCACCATGCCTATGTATGAAAATGGAATCCCTTATATTCTAAGGCACATATAAGGATAGGTTCAGACATGTTATATAATTTGTCAATAACAAGTGATATCCTTTCTCAACTAGAAGATGTCCTTGGTCAAGACTCATATTTAGATCCTCCCCTGTATTGTTCAGATGTCACTGATATCCCTATAATCCCCACTATTTGTGATGAAATTATAAATACGATTTTGAATTACGTAGATCTTATAGAGGCATACTAGGTAAGAGAACAAATGGATTTGTAGATAGTGAGAAAATATTATCCAAATATGATATACTAATTAGGTTTTTTCCCACAACCGTTTCTCAGTTCGACATACCAATGGAATTGGTAGAGTAATTCATACAAAAAATTCACATAAACATCTGTATAGTCCTACACTACCTGACATCAATGGTCTTTCCATGTGATGGGTATAAAAACCATGTAAAAATAATGGGAGATCATGTCCATTTGATCGATCCAGAAGCCATTGTGTATGCACGATGAACGCAATTAGATAGGTGAAAGTAATACCTTCAATTGTACTACCTCATTGTGTGGAAGTTGTAGAGTCACCTAATCAGTGATGCCCTATCTCACTTTCAGATATTGGTAAGGGGAGAGCAAGGAGCATTTCACTTTACCTCAAATCTCATCTAGAGGAACCCATCAAAAAGGAAATCTTGTAATTTCATCTTCCCAAGAGATTCATGAAACGAAATTCCTAATTAGGAAAGGAGGTATCCTTAACTAGAACTGGTCTCAAATAAGTTTTTAAAAAATTAGTCCCTATGAGGGCAGGCCATTTCAAGACTTGTGAATCTTGAAACTGATAACATATTTTCAGACTCTCAATTATGGGTGTCTAATCAACAATCATTACTAATGTCCTCCTAATAAAAACATGTATAATACAAAACTGACGCCATATCCATCTCACACTTGAATGAGAATGCTTGATATTTTGAATGCAAACACCACATAAGAACATTTCTTAATACGATAAAAGCATCATCCTGAAGGGTTACTGTCACTTTTAACACAACATTCCCTTGTAATACAAAAAAATCCATGTCAAGGAATTCCAAAAAAGGAGCCAGATCAACCCCCACCTAATAGGTTTGGATATTTTTTACCTCAATCAGCTACATAGAAGGCGTCCGTATTTTCCAGTTTTAGGAGGATGAAAAATAAAAAGGATACATGGTCTATCCTGACATGTCATTCAGTTAACCAAAATTGGAGGGGTATAATAATGTCATAAAAAGGTTCCCTCCAAGTATCCTTTCACTATGAAGCACAATGATGATCACATAATGGAAAGGGAAAATCCATTAAAAGATGAAATAATATATCCTACCATTCTGCAACCAGTACACTATCTGTGATTCATCGCACATTGATGAACATTGTAGATATAAATTCCAGGAACCACCCATTGGATGATGAAAATACAGAAAATCAAGGAGAGGGTGGTTTGGCTCTGAATCCGATCCACACTAAAATTGATTGTGTGCTTAATCATAATCAGAGGGATGCCATAAATTTGGGTTCTCCCTCATCCAATACCTTGTTACATCCTTTGTAAATATATAATAAATAGATGAATATAATAAAGGTAACATATGAACAAATTAATCCTCCCAATGAAAACGTTTCACCTATACTTATAGAGATACTCACTCAGCAGGAGGGGGAGAAGATAGTGTCAAGCAGAATCAATGTTAAGAAACTCATGGAAATACTTGTAATGGAATATGATCCTAAAAATAATTCAGTAAAACCTCAATTTGAGCTACTAGTAGGTGTAAATTATCCCCCATGGTTCATCTCCATTAATGAAGAAAGGATGATAGGTTCTTCCAGGATAGTGTTGGGACCATCAGTCTTCCTGAATCCAATCATAAAGGGATATCAAAATTTCCCACCATTGAATAAATTGCTGAAATAGGATTAGTTAAATCCAAATAGCATGACCCTAGATTGGAATACCCCTCAAGTACCAACATCAATGGCATGAGAAATTTTTTCATTCCTTTAGCTCCCCATTCTAAGGTCCAAAAAGATAAACATCATGGGAATATGAATACCATCAAGTCATTGGCATTTCAATTGGATGCAATGGAAGGATGACATGCTCTGATACAACAAAATGTAACCCTTAACATAGAATGGTGACTAAGTTTCTACCTCCACCAAACATCTAGAACCTCGTATTCCTAGAATTCAATGTATCAGGTGACCTAGAACAAAATCCAATGTATTAAAAATTCTTTTTGGATCCCATGATGGGAAATATAAGGAAACAACAAGTAGTGAAACACATATGCTTTATTCTAATCCGAAAAGGCTCATCCTTAGAATGATACACTAGTTTCCCATCATAGTTGATAATAGGTCGGGAGGATCTCTAATAGTACTTTTTTCCCAGTTCTATTCAACACTGATAATGATGATAGTCTTCAACCTCATGAACTAAAAATAAAGGGATAATGATAGAGTCTGAGACTTCATTTCTAGGTGGAGGGATTGGTATTCTCCTTGAATTGACCTCTCCCAGTAGATGAGATGTTATATATTTTCCTTGATAATCTTCACGATGAAATTTAAACACTAATTATTCCATTCAAATTAAAAAGTAGGATTTGGGATTTATTTTCCATATCCTAGATAACAGAATATTCCTTACATTTGACTAATAAAAATACCAACGTAGTCCAATGGCCCATAAAAAATCATGGGAAGAGTTGAAATATATTTTGTTACAATCAATATACCCCTAGTACTAGCACTATCTTAGAGGCCTACACCGAATCATGTGGGACCCCTAGATGTCAATAGATATCCCTACATCAACAGGACAAGTGAAGGGGACCCAGTGAAATTACAACAAGGAATAATTTTAAAAGTAATAATTTTGAGATGAAAATGTATGTTGAAATTATATAAATGATATTAACTACAACCAGCTCTATCTGTTTGAACAAAGCAATGCCAATGGGGTTCATCTTAAAGAAGAGTTGGATCATTTTCCCTTCTACCAGATACTGAGAGACACCATCCATGAGTGTTTCTTCTTCATTGACCTTATACTGAGAATGATAGATTCTAGAAATGTTATCTTGGGTCCCAATTTGAGTGAATTTTTTGTTTCAATCCACCACTACCCCCTAATGAGGGTGATGATTAGAAATATGTTTTCAACAAGGGAGAAAAAAAGTTCTATAGATAGATGACTCAATAGAAAACCAACCAAACTCATCGAATTCTATAAGCTTCATTGGTGTAACCAACTAAAACTTAAACTGAAACTACCATGAGATATCCAATATCTTTGGCCCCATAATCTTCAAGATGTCGACTATCTAGAAGATAAACTGATGTAGAATGTAATATGCAAGCACACGAATGATAATTTGTGTTAATGGCAAAACCTTCCTTGGCCCTATTGTATTTCATGCAATCTTGTCTAATTTCAAGCCCAAATAATCCACCAAAAGTGATTGATTATAAAGATTCATTATCTAATCAAGAGTTTATTTTTAGACATATTACTCTCATTCATTTAACGGACCCCTTCTCTGATAATGATTATAGATATAAACTCGAGTACCCCACAGATGGTTACAAAATCATAGGAATAGGCCATAGAATTTGGGGATACCAAGGAAGACATATCCATGAAAGAAACTGATATTATGGATGAACCCTCACGTAAAACATTATGGTTGAAAAAACTAACAGAAGAAACCTTTAGAAAACCCATCAATAATTGTGAAATTTCTAGACCCATTCAAAATTCACTCTTTTATAATAATCCTATAATATCCATCAAAAGGATAACATGTGCCTAATTTCCATTGAACATCGGAAGACATGTCCAACCCAACCAAGTATGGGTGGGTGCTCTTCTTGATCTAGTATTGATCAATGATCCATCATCATCTATTTTAGTAATAGTAAAAGAGAATCCCTATGTTGGGAACCACCATCCTTTAAACTATAAGTATGATATCATAAAGCATATTTCCTCAAAACCAAAAATAATTAATCAATCCTCGAAGCTTTGAGTTTTTTCCAGTGTCCTCATAGAATCACTCATATTGAATTTACTAATACCCGAGCATTTGAATCTATAGTAGATTCCAGTGAAAGATACTGATCTTCAAGAATTCCAAATGGTTATCAACTTCACAGATCGTGATGAAGGAACCATAATGAAAGGGAACATCAAAACATTATATGTTATTGGTAGGATAAATTGAATTGTTCTTTTAAAATTATTTATTGATTATGGATCTAGAGTGAATCTATTTGTGGTAAAAACACTTTATCATGCCAGTTGCAACAAAGTTTACATGACACCCAGGCCCACAAAACTATTAGTTTATGGTAAAATTGATAAGAAAATATTAGACAAAATCATGCTTCAAACATGATTTGGAGAAATTTTTTCTAGCATAGAATTTTTATGGATAGAAAAACATGGCCTTGATAGTTCTTATATGAAGGCCTTGGCTGCACCAGCATGTGGTGATTGCTTTATCCTATGACCAGTGAATCAAATATTTCACTAATTGAAAAAAAATGAATGTTATATATCAATAAGGCCCAATTATTATTGTGTGAGTCATAGTATTTTGATGCAGGATTCTATGAGCAGAATAGGAAGAGCCCCTGAGTCGATTTCATTGATTAGTTCACCTCCTGAAACAGTTTTGAGATGGTCACTGCTAACCCCTTAGAGTATCTTGGTGATGAATGAAAACTTCACATAAATCATGTAGAGTGCATGATCCTAGATGATGACATATGATTGAAAATTATCACTATTATAGTCATGGACATAAAGCATAATAATGAAAAAAAATCCATTAACCCCTTCAATAATAGGGAATAATGTTATTAAAATGAACCTAAACCATCATTAGAGCACTATAAAATCCATTACTCACCCACTAAGGCATATGATGAAGAAATCACACTATAATATCTCATTCTATACTCTTTGGAACATATCCCAAAATCATATAGGCTTAATATGACACTTTATCCCATGATCTTAAAGGTCTCATGTATCCCCATAAAATAATATATCATATATTTTTTTCTCTCAATGGGTAGAAAAAGAGGGTGAAAAATATGAGGATGAAAAATAGAAAGAGTATCTTAGGGATTCCCTCCAATATTTTGAGAAGTTGTCTCTACCACCATTAATGAACTCAAATAAATCAATTTAATTATGAATGAATATCCATAAACTACCATTATCAGTTCAGCCAAACAATTTGAATAGAAATAGGTGTATACATCCTTATTGAAAAATAATCACGTTGTTTTTTTCATAGAACAACAAATAAATTTCAGGAGTCAATCCCAATGTGGCCCCTCAAAACATAGGCTGACCATATTATCATCGGTGTTACACATATACATATAGAAGAACTCACATGACACATGCTACCAAAATAGTAACTAATGTTCAAAAACACGTCAGAGATGAATTTATCTATGAAGTGAAATATCCCTTTTGTCAAGATAATACAGTCCTCAATAAAAATATGAGTTATTATATTATTGTTTACATCGATTTATAAATATCAACAAGCACTGTCCAATAGATGATTTCCCTATCCCGATCAAAGTATTTTTGATCGAAGTAACTATCGTATATTTGGGCCTATCATTCATGGATGGTTATTCCCAATAAAACCAAAAATGAATAGATTTAGAACATGATAAATAATATACATTCTTGGAAAACTAGAGAGTATTTTATTATAAGGTAATTCCATTCGGTATAAAGAAAGATGGTTCTATGTATCAGTGATCCATGCACGACATCATCAAGATATTTATAGGAATGTACATAGAATTTTATGCTGATGAACTAGTGGTAAAATCATGACAACATCTCTACCACCTGACAGATCTCTATATTCACTCTGATAGACTATGACAACACATCCTCAAATTTAACCCTATGAAGTTATATTTTATTGTTACCTTTTGAAAATTCTTCAGCTTCTCTATATTCCATCATTGAATCAATGTTCACCCGTTGATGACGAAGGTTATAATTGGCATGCCACCTCCTCATAACCACAACGATGTGAGGGGACTTCAAGGAAAACTAGAATATATTCAACGCCTCACATCAAACCTTGCTGGGAAATTGTTTCCTTTAACCAGGTTTATGAAAAAGGGGGTTTCCTCATAATGGACTAATAAATGTATAGAGGTATTAAAAAACCTCAAAAAACATCTCTTTATTATTCCAGTTCTAATTTCATTTGTCGAAGAAAGATCACTAATCACGTATATGACCTCCTTAGAGTGGTACTTTGGTTCCATCCATGAACAAACTACCAACACCGGTAGTGAAAAAATATTATATTATCTTAGACTAACTATTAATTATGTTGATACTCATCACCCAAATATCGAGAAAAGCTGTTTAGAAAAAATATTTTTTGTAAAAATTATGAGGCATTTCCTATGGAATCACAAGGTCTATGTTTTACATCAATGTGACACACTCACATATATTATTAACCATTCAATGATTATAAGAAAATTTTCATGATGTGAAATCATTATACATTTGTTTGACATATAGGTTCATGCATAAAAAATCATTCAAATTCCAGACACTAACAGATCTCTTAACAGAGAAACCCTCAGAAGAAATAAATCCATTAGAAGCTGAACTGAAGGATGGAGATATTTTCACTATAAACGAAATCTCCCAAACATGGTATATTCATTTTGATGGTTCATCTATATGACAGATGGGGAAAATAATAGGGGTCCCCATGCTTAAGAAATCATGGATCGGAATCGTACTCAAGTATCTAGAAAAATAAGTTCTGAATTAATCCTTTCTACCATCAGATGGGTTTAGAAACAATGAAATAGAATTCTAGGCCCCCATTTTAGTTATAGAGTTATAAATTCATTGACAAGTAAAACACTTGAAGATAAATGAAATTCAGAACTGAACATCATTAAAGTAAATGATGATTACATCATCAAAAAGATGAGATAATCCCTTTTTGATTATTTATGAGGATTGATGGAGGAATTACATTCAGAACCGATGTAAACCTATATCACCCATTTGAAATGTTATCAAGATGATGGATTGGAATATGTATTCATAGCTCTGGAGGACCCAGATTAGGATGAGATAGTCATAAAATTGCACAAAACTTTATGGTCTTGCCATTTGTTTAGTTTGTTACAAAAAAATCAATTCAACCAGTCCCATCATTATGCTATATGGTTCTCAAATTGGTTGGATAAGTCCTAATATGAACTGCCTCCCAAAGGGAAAACAACTCCCAGATAGAGAAATGAGGGAGGAAATATGGAGATAAGTAATTAATATTGTTCAATATGATGGCCATATGAATAAATGTTTAATGATTAATGAGTCCTTGATGGGATACTTATTAGGTTCATTGATGGATAAGAGACTTCTTCCGTTATGAATGTGGTACACACAAGAGCATCTGGTACACATCAATAAAGATCACTGTTTTACAATCAAATTCGAATGTCTAGATACTACTGGAACACTATGAAATAGGAATACACTGACTTTACTAGGATGTATCATTGTTACCATGTCACTAAATATTTCTTCCTCTAGCCCGCATAGTTACTTAACAAATCAAAGTAATCATGGTTTTTTTCATATGGGGAATGGATTTTATTGGAACATACCCACCTTCTAGAGCTAATTAATTTAAATACATACTCATAGAATACAACTTATTTTCCAAATGGGTAGTTGTTGTACCCCTCAATGTTATCGGGGAAAGAAGAATTGTCATCTTTGTCAATACCAAAATAATTACCTGATTTGGTTCCCTTTGCACCATACTGATGGATAATGACACATAATTGTTTTCAGCATATTTTGAAAAATTATATCAAGAGTATAGTATCAAGGAAAAACAATCACCCTACTATCATACAGAAGCTAATGGACCGATAAAGGCCTTTAATAAGACCATATACAATTTTCTCCAATATATGGTAGATAATGATTTTATTTCATGACGGGCATGCTCTTTTAGGTTCTGTGGGAATTCCAGACCACCACTTGTACCACTAGTCAAGTATCTCAATATTTTTTGGTATACATGATTAATGAAATCCTTCTTATAAATGTTAAAATTCCATCACTCCATGTTTCAAATTACTACTAATTTAGAACATATTAAAAATCCCAAAAGTTACTAGATGTATTAGAAGAGATCAATGAAAAGATATTGGATACTTAGAACCATTTCTATGTTTATCAAAATGGGATTTCATGAACCTTCAAAAAAATGGTGTTCCTCCTATCATTTTTCAAATGGGAAATGGTGTTGGTCCTCATAACACTGATTACACATGGACTGAAATCCCCAATGTATGAACTATAATGGTAGGGACCATATTTGATACAAAAGGTATAGTATAATGAATCATATTTCTTAATTTCCATAGATGTACAGCTCATTATAGCACGGACCAATGTAGGGTTTCTGAAGAAATATATCTTTTATCCAAATGAACACATCTTGGTAACATGATGATAAACTGTAACAAATCATCAGAGTAACATACTATTAAACTATATAATTACTTCCTAGATGAAAGAGTGTAAACTGAATGGAATCCATCATCTAGATCTAATGATGTTAAATTGTATGATATGAAGTCCTTATTGTATGATAGTAAACTCAACAACATATATTTCCTTACCACACGATGCTAAATTGTATTGAACACATCCTCAGAACTTGTTATTAAAAAGTTCTTCCAACATATTTATTATATGACATTAAATGGAATGCCTAATATCTCTATGTTTCACAACAAAAAACTACGTAACACCATTATGTTGTCACCCGAGATGACATTATGTCCATCATTAATCACAAATTATGTTTCATTATAGAACTATATTTGGATTGATTCCTAAACATCCAGGATACATAGTGACCCATTTACCTCTTTCCCAGGCCTAGCCATCAACGAAATCCCCCTACCTTTCTACATGAACTTAACTCATGATAGAAGATTTCATTATGGAACTATGTGTTGCTTGATTCTGATTTTTAATGAGATACATAAGGACAGCAAGATAATATATCATGTTTTACTCAAAACATGATTTGAATTTCCTTTATTGTACACTCAACTGTTAATACAGTGTGGGGAACCCAGGCCACTGCATATTTCAGACACTAAGCATATGTCACATGAGCTTAAGAATTACGGTGATGGATTACCATCACAAAAAAGCATAATGGTATGAAACTGCATCATTATAGTTCTGAATTCAAGCCACTTAAATGCATACAATGGGTCAACACCGCATGATAATAAACTACATGGTATTTTCAGAACTACGCGTGGTTTTATTTTCATGCTCATGTGATACATAGTGACGTCGGACCCATCATCTTCATGCTCAATAATGAAATTTTAATTTATTTTTTTTGTTGACCTTCATCCTCACCACTTGACATTAAATTGAATGGAACTCTACGAACTATGTGTGGCCTAATTCCTATCCACTTGAGATATGTAGTGAAAATTGGATTCTTATGTCATAGTTCATCCACACTAAAAAAAAATTCTCATTTCCCAATCACAAGGAAGACATTTACATAAGTATTTCCTTGAACTACTTCCCGCTTGATTCATGTTCATATGGGAAACATAGTGATTCCAAGACCTTATGTCCTGGGTCAACCCATGAAAGAAGAAAAGGGCCCTCCCTCAAGTATGGGTCAACCATTATCAATAATCCTTATAAAAGAATAATGCATGGTTTTATTCTTATTATCATGGGATACATAGTGATGACCACCTTTGGGACCAGCCACAATGTTGCCAAAATTTTGTGTCGGTTCAACTACATCCTTACTCCATGATGCTAAACTGCATGGAATTTCTAGAACTACGTACGTCTTGATTCTGAACATTTCAAGGTATGTAGAAATTCATAGATATCCCATCATATCCATGCCACTACTAAATGTATAAAATGCACCTCCCCACAATACATGCCAGGTCGATGTAGTGGAATTCTAACGATTTCATATTTGTTGGACCACCACAAAAAAGTGTCCCTCATCATTTAGGAATCATATCTACATGGAAAAGTATCATTGAATTATGTGTGGATTAATCATCATTCATTACTGGTACATAGTGGTATTCAGATCATACTTCCTGGTCCTAGCCACCCATAAAAATTCCACTGTATTATATGCATGAATGAAGATATATGCATATTGTTTAAAATATGAAATCCAAATCATGAATATTTCATGAAATCTCATCCCTAAATTTATGAGTCAAATATATGTAAGTAGACTCATAATTTATGGCCAATTATTTCTTGGATGTTTCTTGAATGATTGGAAATATCCTTTTCATTCCCCAGACTTTACTCCATGGTATTCTCATATCTTCATAAACCCCTATGGCCATGGAATTTAAATGGTCATTGTCCCGAGGACATATGTCCTTAACTATTCATAATATTCCCCAATGTCTCTGCATGAATTTCCCGCCAAAATTCTACTCAAACAAAGAAAAAATATTCCCCATAAAAGGATTTTCCTTTCCCCAGATACCCTAATGGCTCCAATGACATGTCTCATTCCACATTATTTGACATCCCTCAAGGTCACAGTTTAAATCCACTTTCCCCATTGTTTCCAAAGCTTCCCAGAATCTCAATCATTAGTTTTTTAACTAGTTACTCATGATTTCAATGACAATAAGTCAAAACAACATGACTCTAAACTATGCTACCATTTTCATAATCATAAGATATAACACAATATGGAAAATTGCTAACTGCATTACATTAACCTACATGATATCAAAAACCATGGGTTCTTTGATTCTGTAGTGATACCAAGATTCTTACATTCTAGTCCAGCCACACTAATATTAAAATTATCCATCTCTATGTGTGGCCCATACTCATGTTGGGATTATTAACTATGAGAATTATATATGTCTTGACTCCTTTCATTATAGGATACATGGTTACACATCAACATCATAATATAGTTCTATCCATAAGATATAAATATTTCCAATATCATTGCGTTTGAGATATATCTACAAAAGAAATTTCATAATTAAAATGAATTTTTTCCCTCATAATACCATGATTGAAATAAATCAACATGTTGGAGTCAATCACAAGATTTCCCCCCACTAGTATTCTTTTATTCAAATAACACCCCACTCATAGGGCTATGAGAAATCTTTATGAGATGATAAAATATCTTTATTTACACACTGAAACAAATTAATCTGAACAGACAATATTCTATCTTATGAATGGGTGAGTCCTGAAAAAGGGAACCTCCCCACCCCCAATTTTGGAAAAATGTCTTCACTATTTTCATTGGGAAATTGTGACTTATAATTACCATGTCACGTTCAGGTACCTTTCATCCAAAAACCAAAAATTCTATTTAGAGAGATCGGAGTCCCCATATCCATCCATGTACATCAGAAACAGATCGTTAGTGTCATGATGACACATTTTATTGACTATTCAATTTATTTAGGATTTCACTTCCTACGTTGCCCACAAAAATTCCCTTCAACAAGAGACATTTTCATCACCTAGAGTGGATTTTCATACCTCATTATGCCCGAATGGATCACCTACCTCATATAATTATTTGTATTTAAAAACCCCCTGAGTTACAGTTTACATCATTTCCTTTAATTTCATTCATGAACATGTATAACATTTCTTTTAGACTACTATGATAAGGGTGAGCCTTTTCCCCAATTTTGGTCAAAATGAATTGGTAAACCCCAAAATATACTAGTTTCGTGATGTTAAACTACACTATCCTTCAACTATCTTTTACAAAATTACAGTTTATATAGGATTTTTCTCTCATTCATGATTTAATTTTACATGAATATATTCATTCTTTTTATAAACCAATCCTTTGACAATCCACCCTTCATAGTTCTGAGAAATACAAAATCCCATGAAATGACTACGTATATCAGGAAGGGATGGTCAATTTCCTAAGGAAACCTTTTCGTGACTACGAAAAACATTCCCTGTTTGATCTATATACATTTCCCATTAAAATTCCTATCAAACAGATACCACTTCTTCCTCAAGAGAGGCTTTTCCAACCTTCGTATGTCCAAGTGGCTTCCAGGCCCCATATCATATATCACTCCCCATAAATCAGAAAACCAATGTTAATAACACTCTATAACTCATGTATGTAATATATTAATGTATTCTATGCCAATATGTCTTTTTCGGGTCCTCACGCTGAAATTTTCTTGTCAATGCACTTCAACCATAAATATCAATAATTGAAGTCTAGTTAGATTGAATCTATATTTCCAATGAAAAGAGATACAATACTCTCCTGGTAAAAAAACCACAAAGGATAACTTAGGTAAAAATTTGGGTACTACCTCACTGGAACTACACTTGTTATGGTTTAGAAAAAATATCATGTAATAATGAATTCAAATCAGATTAATGGGTTTTAGGTAGAAAACCCACAATGGGAGGCCTAAGGAAAATCCAGGTTACACTCGCTAAGTCTTTATCATAATAAAGTTTTGGAATAAATTGTGTATTAATAAAAAATAAAAAAACAAATTTAGGTTATTACATATACCCATATATATAATAAAACTATAATCACCGAGTCAATTGTCTCAATAAGAAATTAGAGCATTATCAGATATGTATTTCAAATTAAGGCAACTTATTTATTAGAATATAATTCTATAAATTATAATTAAACCCTTTACAATGGGGGAGATTTATTAAGTACTAATAATTAATAATTTCTTAAAAATATAATTCCATAAATTTAGAAATTAATATAAATAAATTCATGATGATGATTGTAGAAAAGGATCAAAGGGGCACGAATGAGAGCCACAAAATATTTTCTTAGATCATCATTCCATGTGGGGATATGCCACTTCAAAAAGCACCCAAAACCTAAATAGATCATAAAGTGAAGATGTTGGACCAAGGTCCTAAAGAAAAATTGATTTCTTTGTTGGATGGAGGCAATATACTGACCCCCACATATGAATATCCCCTGCGAACTATGTAGCTTTTGGGATGAGGTGTCCTCCCCAATTCCCAAAAAAAAATTTCATATACTAATTCATTTGGATTCCCCAAAAAAATGTGTGTGGCCCACTCATATCCTCTATAAATAAACATGAGGAAGACTAAATAATAATGGTTTATAAAATGGATGAATTGGGGAAGAAGCACAATGAAAAATATTGACAGTGTGGGATAAATCTCTCCTGCTCTTGAAGAAGGTCATAGGGTCTATCCCACGAACCATATGAAAGTGGACCTTCATGAGCAGCCTCCACAGAATCATATGCTAATGAACCTATATAAAATTTAATATTCCGAGGCAGATTCACTTCTTATATTGAGAGGTAATTTATGAACACCGTGAATGAATAAAAATACCCCACCGATAAACTCTTTGCAACCAACCCCTCTCAGAAACTCCATTGGAAATGAGAATTTGTAGATAGTCCCTCATAGATGACAATTTAATGATAACCCCTCATAGAAAATACTTTCTCCACTCCCCTGCCACGGAAATATTATATGGATAGCTCCCTCACGGACACTCCTTTGAAAACTCCCATATATGGCCCACTATTATGAGGTCAACACCCATGCGAAGAACTCTATGAAGAAATAATATGAACTCATTGTTCCATAATGTGGGTGATACACACTGGTACCACCTCTTAGGATCAATAACGGTTTTTGGAACCCACCATCCGGGCTTGTCCATTCACTACCATCACTTACCCCCATAAAAATTGATAGTCATGCCATGAACATTTCGACCTCGGTCAATGATATTTTCTATTTTTCCCTTTTCTTTCCCCAGCATCCATCCCTTAAATATAATGAGTCGACTTACACCTCATGACACTCCTAAAACCCAATAAAATACCTCATATACTTGCTTGATCCATAATTTAATGGACAACTGAGCCCTAAATGATTCTTACATGCTCAAGCAAACACTTCTCCAACCATCAAACACTGTGTCCTTGATGATTGTGGGTCTTCATAATTCACCCCACCATCATAGATGGAAGGTCAGTGTTCTAAGCACACCATTTCTTGACTATGAACAACATTACCCTATGTCAATACATAAGATTCCATTAAAATGTCATATCAACCAGATAAAATCCATCCATAGTAGAAGCCTTTTCTACCTCTGTAGTCGCCACTGACATCCAAGACTCATACAATTTATCCTGGCCAGAGAGTCCCTAGAAAAATATTATAATATTTTCCCCTATTTGGTTTGATGCATGTTAGAAAAACCTAACCCCATTTTCCTATAGTTAATAATGGTTTCAATAACAAGTCATCTTCATCATATGACATTATACTACATGTCCGAAATTCTTCCTAACCACATAACTTTACCTATAGGATATTGGTCTCTACAACTTGACATTTATCTATGATTCCATATTCAAATATATAGGTCTTTCAAATATTTTATTCCCTATATAGAATTAAAAGGGTAACTTTTACTAAGGTAAGCCCCATGCCTTTCTTGATGGAGGTGGCACTGTTACTCCTCTATGACCTCGACCAGGACATATTCACGTAGATAACTAGACATTAATATCATGAATATGAAAATAAGAGTGTATACGGGTATAATAAAATCCATTTTGATCTTCCCTTGGGATCTATTGAGATATATCAATAGATGAAGTCATAAATCTAATATTCAAATCCACTTCTACCTCTTCACTGTCAGACAAATCATGACTGATGTTGTCTTGGAAGATGGTAGTTATCAAGAAATCTACATGGTCCCAAATCATGGTCATTCTCAATTGATGAAAGGCAAAATATAAATTCAAATGTTTCTACCAGAAAGTGTAATTCCTTCACAAATCCCCTCAAATGGGTTTCTCTCATGTGTAAGCCTCAATAATTCTCCCTTCATGAGCCTCCTCTAATATAAAAAGTCTCACCTAAAACTGATCTACGAGGGATTTGATTCCCAAGTAACGGGGATATCTATAAGACCTCCCTGAGGTCCATACCTGACATCCAATTCATAGTAATGTTTTAATGGCTACATCCCTAGTAGGTTCACATCCACCAAAGAGACCATATATCTTTTGGGTACCCTGGGCTACTTCGATATAAGTCCCACATAATCCTTTACCAAGAAACCATTCTCTCATGTGTCCTTGACGCATGACATTAAACCACATGGTTGGGTCCTTGTCACACGAACATAAAATGTGATGTTTCTAGTAATGCTACATAGAACTATGTGGGTTATGGTTCATATCATGAGGAAATATTAGAAGTATATAATATGGGTTCGATTTTAACATCAAAATAGATATTATCATCCCTATATGATGATAAACTCCATAGTTCCATTCTATATGGCTTGAAACAATTATTTTTTAATGATTGAACAAATCATCATGGTTTATCCATAAAGGGATAAAATTGATTTAGAACCTCAAATATGTTCTGATCAATCCATGGATAGAGAGCCTATACATCTATATGATTCCAACCTCATGTGTAATCATGATTAAATAGTACCCCAAGGATATACCATAAACACATTCTTGGGAATGAACCATGGATTCATGATCATATTAACATATTTGAAATATATAAGACAGTCCAAAATAAGTAAATTATTCGATAAAAAATGTGAGATGATCCTTAGTTCACATCCTCCAGACCAATGTGAGTTACTAAGTGTTGTCGGAAAAAATAACCCAACAAACTCCTACCATTGTAAATTAGGCCTATGAATAAATCATAAGAGAATTATTGGTTGTTTCTAGCTCTACAAACAGACCTATTGGTGACAATGTAAGTTATTAAAACTAACTCTAGTGAATGAACACCATTAAAACCCCTGTAATCAAACTAATAGTCGACATTACTTGTAAAAAAACAATAATGAATTAATTAGAAATAAAAATGGGGAACTCAATGTAAAACACTTAAATTTTTCATCTTCTTTTTATGCTAAAAAGGTCATACTAGCCTGTCCATATCAGAAAATATTATTTAAGGTCCACAATACATCTTTGAAAGAATAAATCACATATGGTTTTTTGAATTTTATATTACATAGATCTTTTCGATATTCTAAAACATGGATGTAACAAAATTAACAATTTTATAAATAACAGTATTCATTTCACATTTAATGTTATATTAATTTTTGGATGTAAGCTTACATGAAGTGAAATTTATTACAGAAAAATATATCACCATTACAGGAATCATACTCTACATCCATCAAAAAGTGTGGATGGAAGTCAATTAATTATTATCATTATTGAACATGGTTATGATTTTTAAATTAACTAATGATGAAATATCTCATACACTGTAGGAGATATGTTAAATGATAATGAAATGTAGTAATTTAATCACCTTATTATTCACAACTTTATCATCATAGAGTAAATATAATTTTTACTAATTTTTTATTACTATATTTTTAACCTCCCAGGCAAATAAAGAATAATTAATTTACATATTTATTAATATTTGATAATTAAATATTAATTATACTTTAAAGGGGTTTCTATGTTCGATAGCGTACCCGATACGCAACAAAGAGTTTCTTTGAAATCTTATGTTGCACACTAGTAATAAAATAATATTATTTTAAATGGTAGTTAAAAGGTAGCCGTTGTATTGGTGAGAATTAATAGAAATAAAAAAAATATTATTATATATGTTTTTTAAATGTTTCTACATTTATCCAATAAATGATAATGGCTTAAAATACGAAAATAATTCAATTTTAGGCATATATACTCTAACATTCCCAAAAGGTCGACTTATCACCTTTTGATGGAGAACCATCTATAAATATAGTTTTGGTCACTCTTATACATTATATTTGACCAAATAAAATTCTTATTTAGAATAGGGAAATCAAAATTTACTTTGTGTAAATTTTTGGTATTTTTCCGATAATGTTCCTTTTTTAATGAATAGTGAAAAATGTTGTATTTTAATTCAAAACCACTTTTTAATCTAATTTATTTACATGCTTAGATTATCTTTTGAATTGGTTATAATGTTAAATTAGAATATATTTTTACCATTTAATCCAATATTTGTCGTTTGAATTAATTTCACTTTGAAATTGGACATAAACTAGTGTCAATCTTTTGATACTTTTTGTTTCATAAAAACACTGTATTTGCTTTGACAACAGGAATTAATAATTAAATTAATTAATGTAAATTATATGTTTTGAATTTTGTAAAATGGATATCATTTTTGAATTCAGAATATCAAATATATCTTAGGTTGATGTTTTGGTATTTTTTTGAAAAACTTCAATTTTTGATGAATAATGAAACCACTAAGTGGTACTTATAAAAATTGATTTTCGGTTTAAATGAAAATTTACCACTTCTGTGTTTTGAATTTCAAAAATCCGACAAAAATGGTTGTAATTAAAAATTAAAATGTGGTTCAATGGGATTAAAATAATTTTTTGATGAATAGTAACTTTTATGTTTTTAATCGCGATTAGAGGTAATTTGTGTAGTTTAAGGTAAAAATAATGTTTTAATAATATTAAATGACCTAGACACGTGTACAACCCTTATTGGATGTGTCATGGATGCCCACGAAAATCCATGGGTCAACATGGGGACCCCATGGAGCCACTTTGGTAGGAAAATGGCATTAATATCTTTTTATTTAACGTTAAAATAAAAATGTCACAAACATGAGTTGTTTTTCTAAAACAATTTTTAAATGGGGTTATACAAGTCATATTTTTGACTATAAATAGTAATTGGAAAGATACAAAGATTTCCTACATCATAGTAGTTTTTATATAATTTTTAGACATTAAATAAATTAAATTATTTATGACATCATGATGATTCAGCGATTACCTCATTATTTAACGATTTAAATAAAGTGAAAAGATAATGTAAAATATAAGACCTACACTTGTCATAAACCTATTGTTTGGGTATATTTTGAACACTTATTACCATATCCTAGAATTATATCAATGTGGGACATTCTAACTCTGAAAATAATTTTAAAATAAAGTAACAATTTTTTATATTTCCAATAGTGCCCCTCCTCTCCTCTTGTAAAAGGACCCCACCTCTACCACCTTACCCACACATACAACGCCATTGGCTCAACCAAACCCTGCCCTTTTTGTCTCTCCACATCCCTCTCTAACTCTTAGAAGCCTCACTTTGGGCAGAATTCTTCCCAAGGAAGCCTTTGAGCTCAAATCAAAGAGAGTTACCCGATTTTAAAGGTAGTGGTTTCTCTTGTGTTCTTTTGTTTTATTTTGCTTCTCCAAACCCTTAAACTCTTTTTATTCATTTATTTTGTAACAACTCCAGTATCTTAAATATACTAGGATGTTGTTATAAGAATCATTCGAGCTAAACTTACACACACCTACATCTAATGGTTAAAGAAAATTCTGTTTCTCTGGTTGGTGAATTTTTACCTCACGAAATGATGATTGTTCAATATTATTTTAACACCTTTAATGGTGGACATTAAGATGTAACTCTATTTGTATATGATATATATTATGTTAATTTTTTCCTTATGCTTCTGTATTTTTCATTTGTGTTATAACATTATGGATTCCATTATGGGTATATGCGATATCTTCATTTTAGGAAGTGCGGACTACCGCCCCCTCAAAGTGATTTGATTCGTTAATGTCGTATATTGGATTATAAAGGATGGATTTAAAGTTATTATATATGATTTATGTTATATTGAAATGATGAATATAATTATGGAATTAAAATATACATACCTCTCATTTAGTTTTAATTCATTAATATGTCATTTAAATGAAAGTGGTGTTCATGCATACGTACGGCTTACCGTTTCCATGAACGGTGCATTTCATTTCTTACCTCTAAATGATTATGTAATATTAAAAATACATTTATATGCTGAATATATATGATCTATATGATATCCAAATCATGAATATCATTTTGAATATAATGAACCTTGGACCACACGAACAACATGTAATTGTAAGAAGTCCACTTTCGACTTAAGAACCAAATATCTACAAAATAAACATTATTAACTTAAATGATTAAATAATGTTTATAACATGGAAATAAGTGATATAAAAGGAATAATGAACTTGAAAAAGGTTCTTAAGCAAGTAGAAATTAGCTGATGTTTATTATTTAGGACATTAAAGAATGATCGAGTCAAGTTGGACCTGAGATAAGGGACTTCGTCTCATTCTCCTTTCATTGAGGCATATTTTTTTTATAAACAACTTTATTTTATACGGTGTATAAACCCCATTGAATTTTAATTTTATACAAAAATAATCTTTTTCTACGAAGCGTTTTACTATGTGACAAAAAGGAATGTTTCTTATAACGTACGCAGTGACAACGACCTCTTCCGCTGCCGCGAGTATTATTTGGTCTTTGGCTTCCTCAATAAGCCGTAATGTTTTTAAAATGAAATAAATACCATATAATCTTTTATGTATTTTGGTATCGAAAATTATTTTTTTATAATGGATTTTTTATGTCAATATATTTAAGTGATATATTGTGATCAAAGTATGGAAATGTTTTCTTTCCATTATATTTGTTTTATGTCTTATGATTTTATAATGGTACTTGGACATTTGATGGGTGGTTATGTGATAAACCATGTGAAGGGTGGTGCCGTGAATACCAGGATAGGTGGTTACGTTATAACCTCTAATGTATTCGGTATAGAAGTCGGCCGTATGGCTATTCCATTAAGTGATATGTGTGGAAGTCGACCGTATGGTTATTCCTTTTAAGTATGTTTATTTCCCAAGTTACCTTTATATGTTATGTGTTCTTTATATGGGTTTTATGGTAATATTTTGGTTACAAAAGGGTAAGTAATGATATTTTATTCAGTGAATAGTTTTTACTACTTCTTAAAGGTGAAAGGTATTACATTGATAAAGTATTCATGGTTTACATGTTGTTTTGAAAAACTAACAGTTTTCATTATTTGTGTATCCCTTACTGAGCTTTTTATGCTCACCCCAAGTTTTTTTTTTGAAATGTTTTTCACAGGACATAATGAGGAACAGTGTCATGGATGGGATCAAGGGAAAGTCATGATATCTAAAACATGGAACTAGACATGTTTCTTTGTAAGAGTATTTATTTTACAAAAATTTAGTAGAAGTGACTACGTTGTAATCTTTTGAGATGTAATAGTTATATCCTAATTATCTAAAACTCTAAACCTAAAAATATCCTCAATGTGAATTATTAATTTAATTCAATATTAAGAATGGTTTAAGGTTGGGGCCTTATAGTTGGTATCATAGGTCGGTTTAGACAACTTTTGGAGTTAGAAAAGTGTTAAATTATATGTTAATTTATGATATAGCATTTAAAGATTACCATGTTTCTTCGCCTAAGATATTTCATTGTTCATAATGGTTTTCCATAGAGGAAACAAAGCAGCTATGTTGGGACGACATCAGGAGAAGACAACCTTCCAAATCAGCAACCTGAGATGGTCGGAATAGGAACTGAACAGTTTGTTGCAGGGATGGCACAGTTGACTCAGGCTATAAATGGTGGTGGTATCCACACACGAGATCAGCCAGATCAACCACAGAGGAACACGTTAGTGGTGGAACATTTCATGAGGCAACATCCCCCATCATTCATAGGATCATCTGACCTCGTGATACACTACTGAAAAAACGGCCTATACCCACTGTTCAAAACTGTGGGTATATCCCCCAAAACCGTGGGTACAGCCTATACCCACGGTTTTGGGAACCGTGTGCTTGAATGGTGTCGGGATAGGCCCCCAGACTATACCCATGGTTTTCCAAACTGTGGGTATAGGTTTCCGGCCACCATGTCACCGAAACATATCCAATTGTCACAGTTTCAATGGCTTTTACCCACGGTTTCAAAACCATGGGTATTGGTCCTAAAATAATGCGGGCGCCGAGTTTCGATCTCGTGACCTCTTCACTGCAAACACAGCGTCTAACCACTACCTTAACATCAACTATATATATATATATATATTTAGTTAAATATATTTATAAAAACCTTGGGTATAGAGGGAAGAACCGTGGGTATAGGGTTCCCTCCAAAAACATTTTCCTTCCCGTGGGGAAAAAAATTTCTGGCGCACACAAAAGTGACCTATACCCACGGTTTCTCATAACCGTGGGTATAGGAATTTTAGCCCCAACCTATCCCCAAAGTTTTCCACAAAATCGTGGGGATAGGTACCCCTATACCCATGGTTTTGGATAACCGTCGGTATAGTTCACTTTTCCGGACCTATCCCCACGGTTTTGGAAAACCGTGGGGATAAACCCCCCCTATACCCACGGTTTTGGAAAACTGTGGCTATAGGTCTTTAATAGAAACCTATAACAACGGTTTTCCAAAACTGTGGGTATATGGGGGGTCTATCCCCAAGGTTTTCGAGAAAACTGTGGGGATAGGTCCATTTTCCATAAGTGCTAGCTGAAGGGTGGATTAAAGAACTAGAGAAGATTTTTGATGTCATGGGGTGTTCAGAACGTTAAAAAGTTAGTATTGTTGTTTACCATTTTGAATGAGAAGCTGATTAGTGGTGGTAGATGGTGAAAAATATCAGGGATAGTGATGAGATTGATGATCTTCACTAGGACAAATTCAATGGTATGTTTCTTGAGAAATATTTTCCTCAGGTGGTTTGTCTTAGGATGGAAAAACAATTCCTAGAATTGAGGCAGGAGGATGACTCAGTGGCTACTTATGAAGCAAAGTTCACTCGACTTGCAAGGTATTCTCCAAACTTCATACGAGATCTTGATAGTAAAATCAACAGTGTTTACTCATGGTTAATGCCAAATTATCGAAGGGCTTTATCATCCCGTGAGTTCAAAAGTTATGAAAAACTTGTTCGATGTGCGGAGAAGGTGGAAAAGGAGTTTGCTGATGATCAGGTGTTCATTGAAAAACAATAGAATAAGATGTCCAGTTGGCAAGAAAAGGGGAATAATTCATCAAAGAAGCAAGGAAGTAAGAAAACCAAATACCCATCCTTTGAGAAGTGTGGTAAAATGCATCCTGGAGAATGTTTATCCAAGTATGTAATGTGCTTTTGGTGTGGTATGTCTGGTTATATTGTTCGTAACTGTATGGAAGATGATCAAGAAGGCAATGAAAAGTCATTGGTAAGATGTTTTAAGTGTAATGAAATGGGTCATTATGCAAATTAGTGTCTAACGAAGAAATCAACTGGAGGAAAGCATCCAGACTACAAGCAGAAATGGGTGGTGAAATCCTTTGCAACTACTTCAGCAGATGTTGGGCCGTCGAATGAAGTAGTATCAGGTACAATGTTTGTTTGTTCAGATTATGCCAATGTGTTTTTTGATTCATGGTCCACACATTCTTTCATTTTTGAGATGTTTTCTAGTAAATTGGGAATTTCATCTCAAGATATGAATCCTGAACATATGGTAAAAACACCCGGAGGGAACGTTGAGACAAAAAGAAATTATAAGAACCATCCTTTCCTTTTGTGCAGATAGAATAGACCAGCAAACCTTATTGTTTTTCCTATAGTAGAGTCTGATGTTATTTTGGGCATGGATTGGATTTCTGTTTATCATGCTAAGATTGAATACAGAGATAAAATAGTTTCTTTTCAGAAAGATTTTCAGTTTGTGGACAAGAATGAGCCCTTGATTTTAATAACATTTCAGGAAGTTGACAAACTAGTAAAAGATGGAAATGAATGTTGCCTTGCACATATTATTGAAAATAAAGGAACTGTTTAGATTAATGATGTGAAAGTGGTAAATGAGTATCTTGATGTTTTTACTGATGAGTTTCCTGGTATTATTCATGATCAGGAAGTTGAATTTATTGTTGACTTTGTTCTTGATTCTAAGCTAATTTCAAAACCCCCTTATCAAATGGTTCAAGTTGAACATTTAGAGTTAAGGAAGAAATTGCAGGAGTTATTAGATAGAGGATTCATTCGACCTAGCACATCACCATGGGATGCTCCTGTCTTGTTTGTTAAAAAGAAATATGGCTCAATGAGACTTTGCATTGTTTATAGTGTCTTAAATAACATTATTGTTTAGAAAATGTATCCTTTGCCTCATATTGATGATTTTGTTTGATCAGCTCCAGGGAGCTTAGTATTTTTCAAATATTGACTTGAGGTCGGGGTACCATCAGTTGAATGTAAAAGAAGCAGAGATTCCGAAGACTGTGTTCTGTACTTGATATGGCCATTATGAATTTGTAGTTATGCCTTTTGGGTTAACCAATTCACCTGCTGTATTCATGGACCTTATGAATATAATTATCCATGAGTTCTTGGATAAGTTTGTGGTTGTTTTCATAGAAGATATTTTAGTTTTTTCTAAAAGTAAACAGGAGCATGAAATTCATTTAAGGGATATCTTGAAAACCTTAAAAGAAAATAAACTGTATGGAAAGTTTAGAAAGTATAAGTTTTGGTTACAACAAATTTATTTCCTTGGTCACATTGTTTCAAAAGATGACATAACTGTTGACCCTGCTAAAACAAAAGTTCTTGAAGAATGGCCAAGATCAAAAAATGTAATCGAGATCTGTAGTTTCCTTGGTTTGGTAGGTTACTATTGAAGGTTTGTTGAAAAATTTTCACAGTTATCTAGTCCAATGACTAAGCTAACTCGGAAGGGTGTTAAGTTTATCTGGACAAAAGAATGTGATGATTGCTTTCAGGAGTTGAAAAGAAGATTGGGGAATGCTCCAGTTTTGGCACTTCCTTCCAGGAATGGTGAGTTTGTTATATACAGTGATGATTCGTTTAAAGGACTTGGTTGTGTCCTTATAAAGAATGATCAGGTAATTGCATATTCTTCCCATCAATTGAAAACTCATGAGCTAAATTACCCAACACATGATTTGGAAGTAGCTGCTATTGTTTTTGCTCTAAAAATTTGGAGGCATCATTTGTATGGAGTAAAGTGTGAAATATATACTGATCACAAAAGTTTAAAGTATATATTCACTTGGAAAGAATTGAACATTAGACAGAGGAGATGGCAGCAATTAATCAAGGATTATGATTGTACAATTCATTACCATCCTGGAAAAGCAAATAAAGTGGGTGATGATTTGAGTCAAAAATGTAATGCTTAATTAACAATGTTGCATTTGGAACATGATCCTTTGATTAAGGATTTGATGAACATTGGCATGGAAGTTATTTTTTTAGGATGTCCTTCTGTTTTGTTTCAGGTATCAGTGAGATCTTCTCCATTAGACAGAATCAAGCAAGCACAGAAGCAAGACAGTGATTTGCAGAAAAAGGTAGAGTTGGTTCAGAAGGGTAAGTTTCCTGAATTCAACATTGATAATGATTGTGTTTTGAGGTTTGGGAAGAGATTATGTGTGCCTTGTGATTCACAGTTGAAGGGTGAGTTGTTATGTGAGGCTCATAGTTCCCCGTTTTCAGTTCATCCTGGCAGTACTAAGATGTAAAGAGATCTGCGGGAGTATTACTGGTGGGATGGAATGAAAATAGATATTGCTGATTTTACTGTGAAGTGTTTGACTTGTCAACAGGATAAAGTAGAGCGAAAGTAACCAAAAGGGATGCTTAAACCTTTACCAATTCCAGAGAGGAAATGGGAAAATATATCCATGGACATTGTTGTGGTATTACCAAGGACATCTCGAGGTAATAATGCAATCTGGGTTATTGTTGATCACTTGACTAAATCTGCTATTTTCCTTCCTATTCAGGAACCATTCTCTCTAGATCAACATTCCCGATTGTATCTTTAAGATATATTCAGGTTGCATGGAGTTCCCCTCTCCATTGTATCTAATCATGATCCCAGGATTACTTCTAACTTATGGAATGTCCTTCAGAAGTCATTGGGTACTAAATTAAATTTATGTATAGCTTTTCATCTGCAATCAGATGGGCAGTCAGAATGAAAAATTCAGACCTTGGAGGATATGCTACGAGCTTGCTCTATGGATTATCAGGGAAGTTGGGACTAACATCTTTCTTTGGTTGAGTTTTATTATAATAATTGTTTTCATTCTAGTATACAGATGGAACCATTTGAGGCATTATATGGGAAGCAATGTTGAACTCCAGGTTTCTGGGATGAAGTTGGTGAAAGGAAGCTAATGGGACCAGAATTGGTTGAAGAGATGGAAGAAGAATGTTAGTTGATTCAGAAACACATGAGAACAGCTCAGAGTAGACAAAAAAGTTATATGGATAATCGGAGGAAGGATCTATTTTTTTGAGGCAGGTGATCATGTTTTTCTCAAAGTTTCACCATGGAAAAGTGTGATGCGATTTGGTAAGAACGGAAAGCTGAGTCCAAGGTTCATTGGACCATATGAAATTCTAAAGAAAGTTGGATCAATTTCTTATCGAGTGAATTTACCTTCGAGTTTATCTCAGGTAAACAATGTTTTCCATGTTTCAATGTTGAAAAAGTATATGCCAGACCCATCTCATGTTTGGAGCCTAGAGGTAGTTTAGTTGGAAGAGAATCTCTCTTATGAAGAACAACCAGTCTAGATTCTTGACAGAAGAGAGAAACTGTTGCGAAATAAGGTAATTCACCAGGTAAAGGTTATATGGAAAACCTATATGGTTGAAAAGGCAACATGGGAATCTGAAAATGCTTTGAGGGACAAATACCCCCTCTTATTTTGATAAGTGAATAAAAATTGCGAGGACACAATTCCCAGAAGGGGAGAAGGATGTAACATCCCAGGTAAATAAAGAATAATACATTTTCATATTTATTAATATTTGAGAAATAAATATTAATTTTTCTTTAAAGGGGTTGCTATGTTCGATAGCATACCCGATACGCAATAAAGAGTTTTTTTGAAATCTTACGTTGCACACTGATAATAAAATAATATTATTTTAAATGGTAGTTAGCACGTAGCCGTTGTATTGGTGGTAATGAATAAAAATATATAAAATATGATTATATATGTTTTTTAAATGTTTCTACATTTATCCAATAAATGATAAAGGCTTAAAATATGAAAAGAATTCAATTTTAGGCATATATACTCTAACGTTCCCAAAAGGTCGACATATCACCTTTTGATGGAGAACCGTCTATAAATATAGTTTTGGTCACTATTATACATTATATTGGAAAAAATAAAATTCTTCTTTAGAATCAGGACATCAAAATTTACTTTGTGTAATTTTTTGGTATTTTTCCGATAAAGTTCATTTTTAATGAATAGTGAAAATGTTGTATTTTAATTCAAATACTCTTTTTAATCTAATTTATTTACATGATTAAATTATCTTTTTAATTGGTTTTAATGTTCAATTAGAATATATTTTTACCATTTAATCCAATAGTGATCGTTGAAATTAATTTCACTTTGAAATTGGACTTAAACTAGTGTCAATCTTTTGATACTTTTTATTTCATAAAAACACGCTATTTGCTTTGACATCAGGAATTAATTATTAAAATAATTAATGTAACTTATATGTTTCGAATTTTTTAAAATGGATATCATTTTTGAATTCATAATATCAAATATATCTTAGGGTGAGGTTTTGGTATTTGTCTGAAAAACTTCAATTTTTGATGAATAGTGAAACCACTAAGTGGTACTTATAAAAACTGATTTCCTGTTTAAATGATGTTTTACCACTTCTGTGATTTGAATTTCAAATATCCGACATACATGGTTGTCATTAAAAAGTAAAATGTGGTTCAATGGGATTAAATTTTTTTGCTGAATAGTAACTTTTAGGTTTTTATTCGTGATTAGAGGTAATTAGTGTAGTTTAAGGTAAAAATATTGTTTTAATAATATGGAATGACCTAGAAACATGTTCTACCCTTATTGGATGTGTCATGTCAGACCAATAAAATCCATGGGTCAACTTGGGGACCCCATGGAGCCACATTGGTAGGAAAATGTCATTAATATCTTTTTATTTAATGTTAAAATAAAAATGTCACAAACATGAGTTGTTTTACTAAAACAATTTTTAAATGTGGTTATACAAGTCTTAAATTTGACTATAAATAGTCATTGGAAAGGTAAAAAGATTTCATACATCATAGTAGTGTTTTTATAATTTTTAGACATAAAATAAATTAAATTAGTTATGATATCATGATGATGTCGCGATTACCTCATTATTTAACAATTTAAATAAAATTGAAAGATAGTGTAAAATCTATGACCTAACCTTGTAAAAAACCTATTGGATGGGAATATTTTGAACTCTTATCACCTTATACTAGAATTATATCAATGTGGGACCTTCTTTATCCGAGAATAATTTTAAAATAATGTAACATTTCTTTACCTTTCCAAGAGTGCCCCTCCTCTCCTCTTATAAAAGGCCCCCACCTCTATAACCTTACCCATACTTCCAAAGAATTTGGCTCGACCAACCCCTGCCCATTTTGTCTCTCCACGTCCCTCTATAACTCTTAGAAGCCTCACTAGGGGCAGAAGTCTTCCCAAGGAAGCCTTTGAGCTCAAATCGAAGAGAGTTACCCTATTTTAAAGGTAGTGTTTTCTCTTGTGTTCTTTTGTTTTATTTTGATTCTCAAACCCCATAAACTATTTTTATTCATTTATTTTGTTACAAATCTAGAATCTTAAATATACTAGGATTTTGTTATAAGAATAATTCAAGATTCACTTACACACACCTACATCTAATTGTTAAAAAACATACTATTTCTGTGGTTGGAATATTTCTGCCTCACGAAACGATGATTGTTCAATCTTCTTTTAACACCTTTAATGGTGTCCATTAAGATGTCACTCTATTTATATATGATATATATTATGTTTATGTTTTCCTTATCCTTCTGTATTTTTCATTTGTGGTATAACTTTATGGCTTCCATTATGGGTATATATGATATCTTCATTTTAGGATGTGCGGACTACCGCCCCCTCAATGTTATTTGATTCGTTAATGCCATATGTGGGACGTATAAAGGATGGATTTAAAGTTATTATATATGATGTATGTTATATCTAAATGATGAATATAATTCTGTATTTAAAATATAACTACCTCTAATTTAGTTTTAATTCCATTAATATGACATAGAAATGAAATTAGCGTTCATGCGTACGTACGACTTACCGTCTCCAAGAACGGTGGATTTCATCTCTTACCTCTAAATGATTATGTAATATTATAAATACATGTATATGCTGGATATATATGATATATATGATATTCAAATCATGAATGTCATTCTGGATATAATGAACTTTTGACCACACGAACAACATGTAATTGTAAGAAGTCCACTTTCGACTTAAGAACCAAATATCTACAAAAAAAAATTATTAACATAAATGATTACATAATGTTTATAACATGGAAATAAGTGATATAAAAGGAATAATGAACGTGAAAAAGGTTCTTAAGCAAGTATAAATTATCTCAAGTTTATTATTCAGGACGTTAAAGAACGATCGAGTCAAGTCAAACCTTAGGTAAGGGACTTCGTCTCAATCTCCTTTCATTGAGGCATATTTAGTTTTATACACAAATTTCTTTTATACGGTGTATAAACCCCTTTGACTGTAAATTTTATACAAAAGGAATCTTTTTCTACGAAGCGTTTTACTAAATGACAAAAATGAATGTTTCTTTTAACTTATGCGGTGACAACGACCTTTTCCACCGCCGCGAGTATTTTTTGGTATTTGCCTTCCTCAATAAGCCGTAAAGTTTTTAAAATGAACTAAATACCATATACTCTTTTATTTATTTTGGTATTGAAATTTATTTTTTATAGTTGATTTGTTATGTTAATATATTTAAGTGATATATTGTGATAAAAGTGTGGAAATATTTTCTTTCTATTATGTTTATTTTATGTCTTATGATTTTATAATGGTACTTGGGCATTTGAAGGGTGGTTACAGGACAAACCATATGACGGGTGGTGTTGTGAATACCAGGACGGGTTGTTACGTTATAACCTCAAATGCATTGGGTATAGATGTCGGTCGTATGGATATTCCATTAAGTGATATGTGTGGAAGTCAACCGTATGGTTATTACATTTAAGTATGTTTATGTCCCAAGTTACCTTTATATGTTATGTGTTCTTTATATGTGTTTTATGGTAATATTTTGGTTACAAAAGGGTAAGTAATGATATTTTTTTCAATGAAGTGTTTTTACTACTTCCTAAAGGTGAAAGGTATTACTTTGATAAAGTATACATGGTTTACTTGTTGTTTTGAAAAACTAAGAGTTTTAATTCTTTGTGTATCCCTTACTGATCTTTTTATGCTCACCCCAAGTTTTTTTGAAACTTATTTCACAGGAATTAACGTGGAATAGGGTCAAGGATGGGATCAGTGGAAAGTCATGCTATCTAAAACATGGATCTAGACATGTTTCTTTTTAAGAGTTTTTATTTTATGGAAATTTAGTAGAAGTGACTACTTTGTAATCTTTTGAGATGTGATAGTTATGTCCTAATTCTCTAAAACTCTAAACCTGAAAAGATCCTCAATATGAATTATTAATTTAATTCAATATTACGTAAGCTTTAAGGTCGGGGCCTTATAATATTGGATCACTCAATTCTTCAAATAGTAATATATGGGTGATACAATTGGTTATGATAAATCCAAATTATGTAATTACCCAATATACTTATCCCTTTTATTCTCAACAACATCAATAATTTAATTTCATGATTGGTAGTTAAATATGTATTTATAATCATATGTATTGACTATAATTTTATTATGTATGGATTTATAAATATTCTATTTGACTTTAATGGTAATATATGTAGTTTAGATGTATATTCCATTAAATATATATTTTATTCCTTCTATGAGTGTTTCAATAATTTTGTTTCAAATTATTTTTCTTATTTTGATTTTTTATATATCATTCTTACTTTATCCAACTAATAATAAATCTCAATTATATTATTTACATAAAATATAATCAAATTTTATTATTTTTTATCGTAATTAGGTGAAATTAATGTTTTGAATCCTTTCAATCGTCATCATTATTCCTAGATTCTGTTAATTCAAATTTAAATTAATATTCTCCAATATAGATGTTTAATTTTCCAAAATTTATATTAATTCTATATATCAAAATATTAATTGAGGATTCTTGGTAAGTTAATTTCTTCATCAATATCCAATATAGAATGGTCAATAAAAACATTTAATTTTCAGACATTTATAAAAAAAATAATCTAATACTCGATGAGGAAGCTTCATCAATCTATTGAAAACATAATATAAAATCATTTGGGAATTTAATATTTTAATAGTATCTTATTGAACCAACTTATATATATAATTATGATATACCCCATCCTTGGGTCATCAATTATTCGAGTTGGGAATCTTTTCAATTGAATTGTTACCATAATAATGATAATTTTTCAATATATATTTTGAATCATGTGAAAATATGAGTTAGTTAATACATTAATAACTTGAAATAGATAATAAAGACATTTTATTTGTGTTACATGATTGATATAATCAATGAAAATTTTATATGTGATTATTGTTAATATATACATTATATTACCATAAATAATCATTATGTATAAAGGCTCATAAATGATATGTCGACATGTTTATTTCATACATTATAAATGGGGTAACCTTCATCTTGATAGAATATCCTATTATAGGTTTTAATTAAAATCTTCATTTATTTAGATTTTCTCAAAATAATCATCATTTCCAAATTAATTTGAGGTATATAACTGATCCACCCATCATCATTCTCTATAATGGAACCGGTTGTCTCTTAATAATAATCTATATAGGTGAGAGTGGTAAGATCAAATATTACTAATCATATAATAATCAAAAAAATAAGTAATCAAAATGGGTTTATTAAAAAAATCATCATATCATCATAGTGTAACACTCTAAAATGAAATGTTTTTGTCAAAATGTTTCATTATAACATAATTATCCAGTGGAAAAGAAATATGTTTCATGGAATCATGTTTATATTATCATTAATGTAATCCATAAATAGAAATAACTTGTATATAATCATGATATAATGTCATAAGTGAAGAATAAAAGTATATAATATATATTTACATAGATGAAAAATTCCACTAAAAGATAATTCAAACCATTCTTTGAAAAAATAAAAAAATTTCATTTTCTGTTGCCATAATTTTAACCAAAACGTAATTAATTAGTTAGATAATCATTTTATTTTAAAATAACCGAAAATAATTATAAATTATTCCCCAAATCAAAGAATTAATATAATTTTAGTAAAATATATTTGTATCATATATGATAAAAGAGAACATTCCTTTAACACTTCCACAAAAACACAAGATTTACTTCTTCGAAAAATGTTTCACTAAAGAAATTACACAGAAACCATTTAAAACATAGAAAAATATAATTAAAATGAACTTTTAATTACATATAAATTATCTTTAATCTACATTGAAATGAAATTTTGAAATCTTTCGATGAGGAAAACAAATATCTTCGAGCAATGTGCTGATGATGTGTTTTTTCATTAAAAACAATGTCTTGGCCATATCAAGAACCAAAGAAGGAAGAATGCAATTAGTACATTAATATTTTGGTAATATATATTAGATAATTAATTATCCTAGGTTTTATGGTTAATAATTATAAATTTTCCATTAATATATAATTGGAATTTATGATCCTAAAAAATTATATTGTATTACAAAACTCTTCCCGTTATGGTAAATTTTGAATTATAACCCACATGGAATAGAGAAAATTAAATGAAACATTATATCCAAATAATATAATTATATTAACGATATATAATACCATATGAAAACTATATAAATCATATTAAAGAAACAATATTTTAATATGATATCTGTCTTGGAGAAACAGTAATAATGTGTGAAACACTTAAATCAAGTATCGTTATGCATCATTCATGTTAAAATATCTTAAATAATAAATATTGATTTATTAAAATTATTTTTATAAACATAATTAGAAAAAATAATATAATACATTCCGTTATAATTTTTAATTATCATTTTTATAACCATATCACAATTAAAATTAAAATTTGGGTGAAAACTGGTCTGTTTTCAATTTATTATACGATTTAATGGTTTTGGTACATGCTCGATCAATTTTTTATTCACGGAATTCAAAATCATATTAAATAAATGATTACCAGATTTATTAATTTTTTATTTCTTCATAATCATTCAAATAAAGTGGTGGTGGAAAACAATGTACATCAATCTTTAGAGATAGATGTTTGTGTAAATGCGTGAGTGATGTTTCCACATTTAAATAGATGGAAAGAAATAGATTTTAAAAATTATTAACATATAGAAAATAATAACTATATAATATATATTATATTTATTCATTAAATATATCCTAATTAACTTCCATATAAGGGTTAGATTAAAAAATAATCACAAAACCTTGTTGGGGTTGTAGTCAATTCACAAACAAGAGCGACATTATCCGTTCCAAACAGATGACAATGTAAAATTAAAAACAATATCATAAAATATTTATATCATAATTTTTTCACACATATAATATATATTAATTATGTATAATATAATAATATACCAGGAATTATTAAAATTGAAAATGAGTCATATATCTATATGGAGATAGTAGTCCACACATACGCATGAGCATAATGTTCATTTCGCATATTATGAAATTGTATGGGAAATGGTTTTCCCAAAATAAATATAAAAGTAAATGAAATTTATTATAATATATTTATCATGTCAGTTTCTATATAATTTATTTTTATAATTTATAATAATACATAAACATTGAAGGAAATTGATAATTCAATGAAATCTTCTTTGAAAGACCATATTTGGAATACACATTAAGCTTTAATAGGATTCTATTAATGGAAGAAAATAATTTTTAAGAAGTGGAAATATAACCATGGATGTAATTATGGTATTTTAAGATTAATATATACTGATGAAAAACATTGAATAATGGTGATGAGGGGGTTCCCTTTTATATTTGAATGAAAGGATGAACTTGAAACTACAAAAAATATATTTATATAATTATTGTATTTCTCATGTATAATGATTTAAATTTCTCATATATTAGAATATTATTCTAATTAGGTAAATATATTTTCAAAAAATAATATTTTAATGGGTTTTGGAGTCAATTTAATCCTTATCATTTGGTTTAATATATTAATTAACCACTTTTTTCCATTACAACCATTACAAATAACTCATGTTTTCTAGGTAATTAATTTAATTATTTGGTAATAAGTGGATAAATAATTGTCCATATATTTTATTTTTTACCATTTAACATTCAACCTATCCTCTTGAATTGATATTTTTACTCACAATGACCTAATATAATACTTTTTAACATAAAGTATCATATAATTCCTTTATGTGACTGTTCATTTCATATGACATCAATAAAACAATGGAATTAATGGAATATGAATATAAATTAATTTACTCTCACTTATACCTTATGGATACACAAGAAACTCTTAAAAAATAAAATTAGTACAAAACATATTTCTTTTATTTTTTTATAATAAATTACTATTAATATTCAACTCCTTGAATAAGCATTGTATCAGCATTTTAGGCGTTTTAAGGAACTATATCATAGTGAAATAATGAAGATAAAGATAAAATATAAAATTTATATACTTTTATAAATATTAAATTTATTAAATGTTACAAATTAATTTTAACATAATTAAAATAAAATATACAAATTAATGAAATAGGCTGACATTTGTTATTGTCCTCACATTAAAAATATCATTATTTTAGGATAAAAGGAAAAAATGCAATATATTTGATTTTATGGTGGATATTATCAAAATAATTTCATAAAATGAAATAAATGAATGTTTCTGGTTGATTTTTAGGCCTTATAAAATATTTATATCCATGTTACACCCATTTTTTTATTCTATAGTGGAAATGATATAAAACCTTTAGTATATATACTGAAATAATATATGTATAATGTATTGAAAGAATTTTATCCTCATGATTAAATATATAGTATCTATTATTTATGAAACAATTTAAAAAATTTTAAGGTAATACTTTTAATTTAATTTATTGAAAATTAAATGAATAAAATCTTGAGAAAATTGTTTTTATGCCCAAAAATAAACTTAGAAAAAAATTAAGAATAATGACGAAGAAAATTTAATTAATTGGATTATTTATAAATAAAAGATGATTATATTACATTAATATCATATTAAAAATAATAATTTCACATTAAATTTTTTGATTCAATAATAATAAATGACTATTTTAAAAAAATGATTTTTTTTCAAAATTCACATAAAAATATGTTATGAATAATATCATAATATAAAAATGATATGATGTTTTGAAAAATGAAAATATATTTTTAAAAATATATTTATATATTATGTTCAATATTAATTATAATTTATTCATAAATTATGAAATAAAAACATTTTTGAAAGATAAAATTATTTTTTAAGAATAAAAATAATTTACAAAATAATTTTTTCATATTTATTTTGAAATATTAAATAAATTTTAACTGAGAAAATAATTTATATATAATTATATATTTAATAAATTGTTTTATACTTTTCCTAGAAATGAATTTATGGATTTTATTATAATTTTTTGAAGATAATTTTATATCAATACAATGTAATAATATCTTATGTGGATTAAATCATGAAAACTATTTTATAGTGATACATTTCACACAATACTTGATAGATTTATCTTCAACATAATTTATATGGTGAAATCATTTATCATCATTGTAGATAGTATTATGTAACACCAAAATATTATTTATTTACTTTATATATAAAAAATTAGATTATTTTTTTGATCTTTAATCCATTTAAACTTCAATATCATCTCTTACTCTATGAAATTAATTTCCCTGATGGATTTTTCATCTTTAAATGAGTATAATTTTCTTCAAGTGGGATATAATATCCATAAAAGAAAAAAATTATTTATTTTGGTATATTTATATTTAACTAATACAAAATGGAGAGTAGAAGTTATACAATACTTGTATGAAACACCATGAGATTTAAAATGAAGAAAATTATTGATAGCATATATGACACACAACACCAACTCTAAATGAATCATGAAATATTCTTATTTTAAAATGACCATTCTAGCATAGAAATTAAATTGGATGGATTGAATGGTATTAACAAATTATGAAATATATATATATATCATACTCAATAATAATTAATTCATTAATCCTTAATAAATAAGAAATCAATTTTGGGTAATGTTACTATATGATTCCAAAATATGTTCCTTTTAAATCATTTTGGTTTATTTTTTTGAAAATATTATTATTAATATATGGAACTAATAAAAAATTTATTTTTTAAATAAAATATAATTTTTAAATCAATATGTCAGAATTATATTATGGTGGATTTTTTGGATTTTTTTGAAAATACTATTTTTCTAATAAATAGTAAAATTGAACATTTTTATTGAAAACATTATTTTTTCTTAAAAAAATTTACACACATAATTTTATTTTACTAATTTAAATATATCATAATTTATATAATATTATTAATACTAAAAATAAATTCATTGGAAACACTTAATGATTGACTTTTTATATTACACATTTTCATACGTAAAAGGAAAATCAGTGAAAAACTAATTTTTCATATCATTTTTCAAATTTATTTTAAATTTAATTTGTACCAATTATAGAAAATGTACTATATAAAACGGATTTTATATTTACCACTATTTGGGTAAATTATTTTTCATATGTATCCATGTAAATTTAGGTCAATACGAAAAGTGTTTTTTGTAAATTTTATCACCTCATTAAAAGGATAATCTCGTTAACATATGAAAAATCTAAGTGACAATGAAATAATATTTCATATTAATTATTAATGGATGATTCTAATTCGACCATTATATCCTTAGAATCCAAATTAATATGTTATATAGACAAATTTTAATTAATATTACCATTATAATATTTAAATCAATGAGTGTTTCAAAATATAAATCTCTTAGTTTTAAATATATATATTATATCCAAAAAGGGACAAAAGAAAATTTTTAAAATGAAAAGAACTTTAAAATTTATTTATAACTAAATTATCTTAGATATGATAAAATATATCTACTGTTGTGTCATTATATAATTTCTTTCAATACATTTGAAATGGTAATAAAATATTTTGTCACTTAAAAAATGAATACAGTAATTGATATTAAGAATATTAAAAGTTAAATAAATCGAGTAATTCATTATGTTAAATGAATATTTGATATTAATGAGACATATTAGAGATGGTTTGATGAATTATATTCAAAATAATAATTTTTATGAGGTATTTAAATTCAAATTAAATGAATAGTGTCAATATTTACATTAACAATTTTTTTAACAAAACAATATTATTAAATTATTTAAAAGTCATATATATCATGAATAATAGAAAATATATATTATATGGTAGAATATATAACACCCCTCCAATTTATTGTATAATAGTATAATTATTTGTAAAATTAATACCTTTTAAGTGTGAAATGTATTTTAAAGTGGTCAATGTTAAAATAGGATAAAAAAATTAATGTATAAACACCACAAAACCTATAAAAATATTAATTTTTTATGATATTTTAATCATATCCTACTCAGTTATTGAAACTTCAACCATTTTTATTTTTTATTTAGAGTATATTTACTATCATTTAATCTCTCATGAAATTCCAAAAGTTCCCCTAAAAACAATTATAAAAGAGCATCTCCTCTCACTATTATGCATTCCATATTTAGTATTAAATCTTGTAAAAAACATGAAAAAATCCCTTATTAACTAACTTATCATAATTTTAGATGTTCTTTTCATCTGAAAACACTATTCTTAGAACCCCTAAGATGTGATTTAAAGGATTTGATTTAATGGACAGGCAATCACTTTAACTGGTCACTATTGTTAGTTATTTTCGATCTCTAATAAATGTATCATATTTATATCAAAATAATAACAGATTTACCATAAATATATTAAACTTTTACTATTATTACCATTTTACTAGTATCCACCATCTTTCACATCATAAATAAAGTGAAGTTATGGCTCATGTATACGTATGGCTTACCGTCTCAATGTTGCGATAATATTTTTGTCAATAATCATATATCATGGAACGAAATTATTACGGGTTTAATGTCTATATATGAAAATTATTAAATAATTATATCCCTATAATTATAATATAACATCTGCCTTCTTACATACAAATCTATTGGAATACTATAACATTGCTCATGCGTACATCTCGACGACCACCTCCATGAATTGCTGTGATTTTTTCCTTTCCATTTTTACATATATACTAATATAGACTGATTTTATGAATATATATAATTTATATTATATAATAATAATTATGTAACAACAAATTATTATACTCCATTCAATTTTCCACAAAAAAAGGAAAATAGTATTCATGGGTATATATGGCTAACTACCTCCAAGAACAAGGTATTACATTTTTATATATAAAACATAAATGTATGACCCTAAATTTTTATATAGTTAATATAAATACTTACCATATCATGATTTAAATTCTAGAGATGACATTTCTATGATAATTGTATATGAACCAAAACTATCTGACCAAAACCTACCAGAAAAGTGAAGTAGTTAACACAAAAAATAGTGATGATTATAAAATATGTGTAATAAATATGTCATAATAGGACATAAAAAAATTATATTTAGCATTATATATAATAACATGGATCTATAATAAATTTATAAAAAATACTTCTTTTGTAAGGGATCATCGAAGTATTATGAAGGAAGACATTCTAGAGAAAATAATTTCTCATCTCACATTATTATCCAAAAGACATATTCAATATTCAACAATTATTTCTTTTATTTGGGGTATATATTCTCATAATATATATTTCAATGAATAATATGTTTCACTTTATAGTTATTAAATTTTCTTTTGAAATCATTTATTAAATAGACACAATGATTAAAATTTTTACAAATTGGGAAGGTGTAATTTCATAATCTCATCATTATTTATTATTATCTCAACTTGTGAGTCTTTTATTGTGAATGAGGAATTTATTTTATTTTTTTGAAATTTTATATATGGATGGTTTTTAATAACATATATGAAAAGATAATAATTTCAAAATTTCATTTCCACTCATTCGTTTGAGGTTTTTTTTTATTTTACAAGGTTTTTTCAGAGAAATTTTTTTTCTTAATATTTGAGATGTGTGAAGATTTATAAAAATAGGAAATTTCAAGTCAACGAATTGTATTTTTATCATTATATTTATAGTGATCATTTAAATTTATTTTTATATATGAAAAAAATCATTTATTAAATCTTATGTTGAGGATATAATCTTATTCTACAATATAACAAATTTATTTAAATGATTTATGATCAGTTTGATTGGGGATGCACTATTTTGATATTATTCTTCACATTAAAATGTATTTTTTGTAATAACTTGTATTGATTGGTGATATTATTAAAATTTAAAATTTTAGATATTTAATATGAATGATTTCATATATTATGTTTTCTCCCTTTCAAACAAGGAATTCTTTGGACATTGTATGTAATTAAATTAGATCTGTGTAGCCCCTTGAGTCGTTAGTTTATCTAATCAGACTAAATGTATTGGGTTTTCTTAAAGACCTTACCCATTAATTTTTTTATCTAGGATCAAGTCCTTGATTTAATTTTCAGATGAATTGGTACAAGGCATTAATGGTAATTTTTATTTTTCTATCATTATTCATTCAATCATTATATTTTTTTATTTTCCATATGAATATTTATTTTGATATTAAATCCATGGAAAAGTGTCAACATTATGAAATAAATCATATAAATCTATTTGATAAATTTTAGTTCAATGATTATTATTTATGAGTTATTATCATTTTTAAATACATACCCATACTAATCATCAATGATCACACAATTTCATTATTTCGATTCACCAGTATATGAAGAAGGTTATTATGAATAAAAAATATGTCGAAAATATCACATTATATATATATATATTATATCCAATATAATATGACAATTATGTTTCTATATGGTTCTTCAAGACTAAATATCTATTTCATTCATTGTTATGTAATTAAATTTAATTAGTATCAATATAATAATGCAACCATAGGATCTGGGGTACTTGTTTTAGGGTCTTTAGTGTTAAAATAAGTGAATTTTTAATAGAAAACATTATTATAGGATTTAGGAAAACATATATTTGGAAAATAACGCTATCCTTAACCATTATAATATTACCATAAAAACCAATATTATGGTTTTGTTATTATTTTTCAATTTATGATAACTATTTCATATGATTTAAAATTATATATCATGATACATGATGTTATAATATTATATAGTCAATTACATTCTTTATAAATGTATTTCAGAAGATGATGTCTAAACTTTATCAATAAACATAATCTATATATGGATTTCCATCCTAAAATGTTTATTGAATATGAATTTTGATATATAGCTTGAGCACAAAAATTATAACTATTTTAGGTTACAATAATAATTTTATAAGAAATATGAATTCCATTATTGAGATTTTTGTTGAACTACAATTTGTTGTAACATTGTTATACTACATCATGTATCAACAACCTCTATTGTTTAATAAGACCACAAATCATTTTATAGTTGATAAAGGGATAAGTACTATAGATACTATGTTTCTACCATTTGGAAGTAATTAAAGGGAGAAGTTTATTAGGGTTGTTTATAATCTCTCAGGGGGGTGTTGATCCATGGTGGACTTCTATTTAAAAAAATTGGATAACAAATAAATAGTTATCATGGAATTGAAAATTTTGACAAACTATTAATTGAAAACTATTTTCATTGTGAACAATGAGATGATATGGAATGTAAATTATTGACTCAAAGGGAAAAGGAAGAGTAAAATGTTTCTATGTAATAATACAATGATCTATGGTTTTCAAGTCATATCTCAGACTACCTATGTAATCAAAATATGAATACTGATTATATTTTTAAGGGATAAATCCTATCCATGAAAGTGATATGCTCCTACAAACATTCCCATCATAATATTATATAGTATCATGTTCTATCATGAATGAAAATCAATTCTCCATATCATATGTCCTTGATTAAAATAATGAAAATTAGTGGAAAACATTGAAAATATTGATAAGGATAGAAGTGAATGTAGGATTTTCCAACATGTGATAATTATAGGAAAAACACCTAGCTACATTATTTAACGGAATAAATTTCTTTTACATGAGTTAAAATAAATTATACTTTTTGAAGGATTACTAGGGTAATTAAGAAGCTAAAAATGTAAAATGATTCAACTTTATTAGATAAAAAACTATAAAAATGAATCCTCTAGGTGTTAGGGGAATATATAACAGATTAATAAAATGAATTAAAATCATGATTATTTATTTTTTACAGCTAATTATGAAGTACTAAATTGGATGGATTCAATAATTATGCTGTATAATTATTTATTCAATGACTATATGATTTTATGAGTATTTAAATTTATTAGGAATATAATACAGTGGTTTTTCATTAGTAAATTGTAATCATTTATGGAATACAGTAACCCACACATTTCATACATAAATGTTTCACTACTTTTAGAGAATACTAAATACAATATAAAAAGATATTTCTAATGAAAGAATTAGTTTAGTGTGTTTAGAATCATAGATACATAAACACTGGTACATAAGTGAGATACATTATCTCCTATTAGGTTATTCATCTCTACCACCATTCTTAAACACACAATAATTAATAACTATATTCATAACTATGAAAGGGAAACATAAAAATGGGTGAGCTCAGATTATCAGAAAGGGTAATCATGGGATTTGTGTAAGAAAAAGCATATGATTAAGGATAATATAACATGATGATAACAATAGAATATCATACCCTATATATAAAATATTAATAATTAAAATGATGGAATAAATATTGGTTATTCATAATTAATTAATCATAATATCATTAAGAGCATGATCATTGAAATAATAACATAGCAAAAAGATGTAGAATTGTGGAAGCCACAAAATCATGTAATATCATTCCTTATAATTTAGGGCACATTGGTAAAACATATTAGAGAACTTCCTGGGGAATGATTCTAGTGGGAAGAAAATACTACAGTCCCCAGAAGTAGTCATTTCCATGTAAGGGATCAGGTTTACCCATATTCATAGAGTGGGTCAAGTTTCCCCATCTTTCAATAGTGGACCAATTTTCCCTTTCTTCCCTTGATGGATCGGGTTTCCCCATCTTCCCATAGTGGATCGGGATTTTCCTAGATTCCCATTAGGAATATGGTTTCAGAAAATTCTATTGTGGATCAAGCCCATCAACGTCATTCCAATCATTTTATCATAAGATATTAATAATTACCCAATTCTATTATAGGTAGATATATATCATACCCATTTTATAATAAAATCATTCACATATGTGTCACATGATCATAAAAAGTCAGATAATTACTCCTGAAATGAAAATGGTGACATAAACATGTATGTGAATAATAAATTTTGGAAAATATAATGGTTTCAAAATATTCTCATTAAAACATGTCCTATGAAATGTTGTGGGTTTCATAAGTATATAACTCATGGATGTGAAATTGGTTTCATAAGTATAATTCAATAAAAATATAAACCAATCAAATAAAAATTATGAATGGTATGATTAGATCATAGAATAGAACGAGTGTTAACAAATAATGACATCTTATATTTATTCTAAATTTAAATTGATAAATTTCCAAAAAAATTGAGGAGAATAACTTTTCTACATTGAAAAACACCTTTTTTTTAAAACATGAAACATTTTCAAAAATAAATAATTTACAATTGATTTAATAGTATTAAAAAATATCTGAAAAATATTAAACATTATTGAAATAAAATTTCCTTTAAAATGTGATCAATATATATCTTTAAATTAATTTTTATAAACATTTTTTAAAATATGGTTTTTGAATAAAACTGGTATCTGACCAAAGTGATAAATAATGTATTATTTCCAGAAAAATATTTTATAATTATCGTGTGTAAAAAAGTGTAAAATAATGGTAATAATACATAAATATATAATTAATAAATATAGGTGAAGAATATTAATAAGAGTTCACGATATATTGATCATATTATTTCACCAATGAAGGCATAATCATAATCAATCCCGATAAATGATGAGAATCTTCAGACAAAATCTTACTACTTGGTAAATTTTTATAAACCTCATTATATAATTAAATTAAAATAAATGAAGAAAAAAATATAATTAAATTAGTATAATAATTATCTGAAATTTAAACACGAATTACATACATCTTGTGGAAAAATATAAGTGCATAGCATGTCATGTTTCTCAAAGAATTAAAATTGCGAAAAAATCACATTATTGATTTGGTTACTTTTGAAAAATAAACACCATGAAATTGAGATAAAAAAAGTATATGTCAATAATAGTGAATTTATTTATAAAAATCATATAATTTATTCATGTATGTATATACGACACTGAAAATAAATAAGTGGTGAATATTAATTAAATCTCACAGAAATCAAAGTGAGAATTGAAATTCCCTTACATATTGTCTTGAATCTAATTATACTCATAAAAACCCACTTTATAATAAATATATTATTAATATATATAATTTATTTAATAATATTATTATATATAATTCCATATAGGTTTCTTATGTCTTTATGTTACCTTATTACTAACAATTTATGGGTAATTTATCACATTAGGTAATATCTACTTTGTTATTTGTACATGATTTGACTGGTTGTTCTTGATCAACATACATTGACCATGATTTAAATATTCCAATAATATTAAACTTTATATAAATATGATATATATTTAGTATATATGTTTTATAATAATCTAGAAAATATATTAATATGAAATGAAATAAACTGTTCTTGGTGACGGTAGGTCATACGTAAACATGGATATTGTTTCTATTTTTTTATTATACTGATAGAAATAATTTAAATAAAATATTGTTTTATATATACATATATATTTCATAATGTATTAGTACTATTTCATATATATCATATGATTTTACTAAACCCATCTTTAATACATTCCCTCTAATGTGTGAATGAATGACATCACCTTAAGGAGGAGGTAGTCCACACACCCACAAATTATATTATCGTATTTACCCAAAATGGAAATAATGAGTAATTGTATTATTTAATAATTCAATAAGTATAAATTATTCATTATTATTACATAAATAAGAATAAAAATTCAACTTGATTCCCAAACCGTAGTGGTGGTATTGGAAAAATTAACAACATCTTTATGGGAGGTGGTAGTTCTCCATATAAAAGAATGGTAAGTTCATTACACATTAGATCGAAGTGTGTTTAAGTGTAGGTAGAAACATTAGAATAAAAATATAAAATTATATTTAGTATAATTATATTATTATATTATAATTTAATTAGAATAATCTTTGTGGTGGATATTCAAAATAACATAAAAGAGCTTGATGAAAGACATTACCACTTCTTTGGGTAACTACATTTTCTCTGTAATAAAGAGCTTCAGTGGATGGTTTATTACCAAATAGATGATTCTAGGTTAAAGGGAGTGATGTTGGGATATTAGTTATTTATTTTTTGTTTATCCCAAATAATTCAATTTTGTGAATATGTGGGAGGGGTGAGTTCCATTTTATAGTGGAGGAGGACTCATATTCCTGTAAATTGTTGGAAGGGGAATTTCACCTAGTTTTTTTACAATTTGATGTTACTTCGATAATGGTCTAAAAATGATACAAGGTATTATATGGCTGAAATATATATATCCAATGGATTTTTAAAATTTGTATCAGAAATTTAGTGACATAATTTTAAGGTGCAGTCCTTTGTTAAGAAAATATTTCTCTTAATAACTATAATTAATTTTTTTAACATTCACAATTGTTTTTGTAAATAAATATGTTTTACTCATCAAAATTTATAAATTACACTTATTATAAATATATAATCCATTTCTCCATATTCTAATCATATAATTAATGTTTGACATAGTGTAACGAGCTACACATGAGATCAATGAAAATTAATTTATTCTAAAAAAATGATCACAAAATCTCAGGGTGTCACATTCTACCTCCACTAAAATGCATTTATTCCTAAAAATTCATCATTCTAATATACATAAATGAGTATATTTATAACTAATCATATACTCCATATCCATTGTGGCTTTAAAAATTGGTAATTTATCTAAAAAAATTACCAAGTGAGTGGTCTTGTATGATTTAACATTATTTATAGGATTTTTAATTTCAAATGGTTGATCCTATTAATATATATCATTCACTAATGGGTATGACCTTTGAGGATATTATATGTTAAGATTCAATTATTTACATATTAAATATAAATGGAAAATTTCATGCACCTAAGATTGATTTGTATGAAGTTCCAATTAATATGTTACCATACCAATATGATCAAGAAATTCTTAGGCACCATTATAACTCGGTCATAGTTTCATTTAATTCATGAATCTTGTGACCTTATTCTAGGGAGATATTTATAGAATAATCTTCTTAAAAAATTTAAATTCTAGAACACATATTTTATAATAATCATGACTTTTCTATTCATATTGTGATACCCTGATATGTTTTTGAAGGGCACTATCCTTCTCGGCCATTTATTCAGCAAGATCATGTCCTAATACCATTCATTCTCCTACATCATCCCAACACAATGCAGCTATAAATTTATTCCAAAAAATGGAATCATAAGGATCCATATATATTCTATATTTAAATATATTTTTTTTAAGAAAACACACTAGATGAAGGAGTTGTTCCAAACCACATTTGAAATCCAAAATAAAAAATATCACTACATATCCATTAGGGTTTGATTTTTTTATTTCAGACGAACCATCCATATGAGGATGATATGAAGTTCTTATACTAAATTTTTTATAATGTTCTTGTTGAAAACTTTCAAAGAACATTATGATAAACCTTAGTTCCATATCATATACAATACACTATCATACTCAATGCATCCTCATCACATTATTAACATTTATCATAGAAATATGAAGTTCATAGAAGTATTATATGATATAGATTATGATTGCTCATTGTCTATGGAGATCCAATACCACCCATATAGAAGAAAACACTTTGGAGGTTTTTCTGAATCCAACAAAAAAGATAAGTAGTTATTTTCTCCCATGTCCATTATATTATGGGTAATATATAAAAGAGTCCCTTTGTATTTTGTCTTCCAACCTTAAAATTATGACATAATGGGAACTAAGATAAAATCTCAATGAAATCCCTCTTCATTCCATCCCACCACAAGTATTCTCTCAAGTCTCCTTATATCTAATTTCATATAGGATGAACTAAAAATAATGAACATTGAGAATCCTCAAACATATCCTTCTTCAAATACTATAAAAATATAACTCACACAAGGTTGATGAATATTATCATTTAATCCTTATAAATGATTAACTCTAGAGAATATATAATGTAATATTTATGATTGATATCTTCCATCTACAAATCTTTCATATTTCCTTGGATAGAGGGATGAAAATTTAATTCACCGAGATAATATTTTCCCCTTACTTAAATATTTATATATATATACTTTTCAAATAAATTAATATTGTGTCCTTTTTTATCTTCATCATGGAAAATCTAGCGTGATCCTTTTGAATAAAATCATTAGCTACCTTGTTCTCTTTCCTAAGATGGTAATGAATTGAGCAGGAATAATATTTGTTCATCTCTAACCATCTAGTATGGTGTAAGATAATCTTCTTCTATTTGAATATATAATTTCAAATTTTATGTTTTGTATATATATCACACTTCTCTATATAATGATAATACATCAATATCATTAATATAAAAATTACCATGGCTAACATCAAATCATGTGATGATTAATTTTTCTAATATATCATGAAATTTTTCATGGAATAGGAAATAATAATTTTATTTTTCTTAAGGACACATCATAATATTTTATTTCATGCATCCATCATGATTATAAACCCTTCTCCACTATAAGAAAATATAAACACAACTACACTAAGAAATCTTCTCTTTTGTTCTATAATATTTTACTCACTTTTATATGTACAAGGGATTATGGAACTCTTTTGAGAATACGTGGGTATAAAATTAGATAGTCATGAGAAATTAATCAAAAAACATCGACTATATCGAAATAAACTATGAAAACAATAGATCTTAGTCATCATGGTCGGTCTAAGACCATATTCAATAGCTTCATTCATTGATGTTTATATAGTAATTCTTTCTCTTCAGTTCATAAGACCCAAAAAATGAAAATATTTCCAGCCAATATTCACAATTTCTAAATTTTTCATATATCATTTCCTTACATGGGTCCTTTTGTAAAATTATTAGGTTTCCATTATGCTCTTACATGCTCTGGGAATAAATAATAATGTTATCTATAATCACTGTAACAAATTTATAGAGGCAATATCTAATGAATCTATTTATCAAATAAATAAAGATATCAGTGGAATTAATTATATGAAATGTCATCAAAATATATTCCTATTTTACATCCCTTTTATGGAATGTTCTATTGAGAATATCATATTTTTTTATCCTCAATTGATGTTATCCAAAACAATGTCATATCCTAGAGATGTATTGTGTAGGATCGAAATATAATATGAGATGCTCAAAATACAAGAGGGGGGGGGGAATTGTATACTTTAAAAATTCCTTTGGAACCTTTAATGTTAGTTATGAATGACTAGAGTTTCCTTAAGAAAAGGAAAGGGCTAAGTTTAACAAAGTTAAACTAAGTAAATTCACAACACCTCTAACACCGAACTGAACTTGGAAAGATATTCCAAAAGTAGGTTCCGGAAATATGATTCCGGAAATTGAAACTTAACAAAAGTTACAATATGAGATTCTACCTTAAAGCGTATAGAATCTAAACTAATCATAGTAAGTAAGGAAGTATAAGAAAGTTATACTTTCCTTAAGATACAAATTGCAGCGGAATAAAGACAAGTAGTAAAACTACTAGTAACAAGATGTAAGTCTTTTAACCCAAAGAGAAGGGTATCCAACAACCTTGGATAAAGGTACCTTGATTTATACTTTCAAGCAAGTCTGTCTTACCCACACCAGGGTAAGCCCTCGATACGAAGATCGGTGTCTCTGTCTTGCTATCCCCGCAAGCCCTCAACTTCAAGGTAGTTGGCAACCTCTGTCTTCCTTGGCAAGGAAGCCCTCGAACTTTAAGGTAGTCGGCACCTCTGTCTTTCTCAGCAAGAAAGCCCTCGATCTTTAAGGTAGTCAGCACCTCTGTCTTCCTATCCCCGGAAGCCCTCGAATGTAATCACCAACATTCGGAGTCGCATGAAGCTTTGAGAGTTAATAAGAGACTCTATCTCAAGAAATCACTTCAACAGCATGTAAGCACTTTTTCAGCAATCGGCAGTCTCGAGCTCTTTCAAATGAGCTCCTATTTATAGGTAAGGTCAGCTCCTCTCCAACGGTCATATTTTCCTTAAAGTTCGGAGGGACTTGTACACGTGTCACTTAGACAACGGTTAGTTTATAACATAATGGACGACATCGTTTTATAACAAAGTAAGTGTAACAGAATGCACGACATCGTTTTATACTCTAACATAAAAGTTCGGAATAGAAATTTCGGAGTGAAGGTTCGGAGTGAATAAATTTAGAGTGTATAAAACAATGGTAATCAGATTCTGTTTAATAGGTGAATTCGTAATGAGAATTCGGAATAGGAATTCGTCATCAGAAATCGTAATGAGAATTCATATCAGAATTCGTAATGAGAATTTGTCATCAGAATTTGTAATGAGAATTCATCATCAGAATTCGTAATAGGAATTCGGAATGATATTTCTTCATTAGAATTCGTAATGGAAATTCTTCATTGGAATTCGTAATGAGAATTCAGAATGAGATTTCTTCATTAGAATTCGTAACGAGAATTCTTCTTCAGAATTCATAATGAGAATTCGGAATGAGATTTCTTCATTCGAATTTGTAACGAGAATTCTTCTTCAGAATTCATAATGAGAATTCAGAATGATATTTCTTCATTAGAATTCGTAACGAGAATTCTTCTTCAGAATTCATAATGAGAATTCGGAATGAGATTTCTTCATTAGAATTCGTAACGAGAATTCTTCTTCAGAATTCATAATGAGAATTCGGAATGGGATTTCCTTATTAGAATTCGTAATGAGAATTCTTCTTCAGAATTCGTATCCTGAATCTGGAACAGAACTTAGTCATAGTTCATATCCGGAATTCGGAATGAAACTTCCTTATAGTTCTTGTCCAGAATCTGAACCCTAAAACAGAATTCTTTTATATCAAAGTTTTAATGAGTCCGAGAAAATGAATCCGAAACTAATACTTAAGAAAAATATGAATGAATATATGATAAGGATAATTTTTCTTATAAAAGAGATTTTCCTTAAGAAAGCAATTTTCCTTATAAAATCAATTTTCCTTAAGAAAGCATTTTTCCTTATAAAAGAAATTTTCCTTAAGATAAGGTGTTTGTGATTTTCAAAACAAGAAGGAATGGAAAATTCATAAGGAAAACCTTATTGACTCAACAATCTACCCCTTTTTGGAAAGCACAAACATCCTTACGAAAAAGCTATTCTAAGAAGAAAGAAACACATTAAAGCTTATCTCCATTGGTTTAAGAATATAGATGAATACGACTAACTCCCCCTTAGGCTTTGAAACTCTAAGGATCGTATTCATATTTCCAGAGTGATGTTTCTTTAAGAAAAACTCCCCCTTAAACAAACTCTTATTAGAGTTCTTTTTCCTTGGGTATTTTTTCTTTCTCCCCCTTTGATAAACTCTTATTAGAGTTCCTCTTTTTCTTAAGGATATTTTCCTTCTCCCCCTTTGTGATTTTCAAAAAGAATTGGAGGGAATGGAAAAACTTAACAAGGTACCTAAAAAATTAGTAATGACAACAATAGAAACAACAAGCACGATTCTCATTAAATTTGAAATGTCAGCAACAAAAGAAATACAACAAAAAGATCAGATTGGTCATTTCGGATCTTTCTCCTTCGACATTAGCCCCTTAAGAATCGTCTTGATCTTCTTTAAGTCTTTGTGATCTTCCTCTGCTTGCTTCTCTAAGAAGACTATTCTTGCTGACTGAGCTTCAATTGTTTCTTCATGAGCCTTCAACTTTTCTTCCTAAGCTTTCATCCTTTCTTAAAACATGATTCGATAATTCCTTTCATACTTCCAACATTGATTGACGGAATTGAGCTTTCCATTCAGATATCTCACTTCCTGAATCTGAAAGTTCTTTTCCTCTGTCAATTTCTCTTCGAATGAAGTAGTCAGCTCTTTAATCTTCTTGTCCTCGGTTTCAAAAGCATCCTTAACATTATCCTGAAACTCATCCAGCAACCTCATCTCTTCCACAGTTTTGTTAGACCAGCTTGTCATCCTCTTGCAAGATCTTTTATGTGCTTCGTAACCAATAAAGAAATTTTTGAACTGGGCTTCAATCTCAACACACTTATCCATAACCATGGATACGGAGTCGGTTTTCTGATTCAGCGCATGTTGGAGCATCTGGCATCTGAAGTCTATACTGGAGAAGGTCAGAATGGTTCCCACCAACTTCTTCAAGGATTGAACAACAAAATCGTGCCCCAACGAAGATGACTCCGAATCTGAAATCTTGCTAGGAGAATTTTCTTCCTCAATAAGCTCCAACTTCCTCTTAGAAGAACTACCAGCTTCCTTCCTCATCTTCTTTTCTGAACTCGGGGTATCAGAAAGAATTTGTTTCCCCTTATCATTTTCCAGAACAGAATCATGTTCCGGAGTTTTCTTTTCACTATCAGAAACTTGAACAACCAAATCTTCCTCATCAGCAACTTCTACATTTTCCTTCTGAGCAGCATCAAGTAAAAGATGTTCTTCTTATCTCAGACAAGAAACTTCCTCTTCACCTTTCTCTTCTTCCATATTCGGAGTAACAAGCTTCGAATATTGAGCTTCATATGTTCGGAGCGAGAGGTGTTCCGAAGGAGTTCCCTTATATTCATCTACTTGTTTGAGCACATCTCCTGTCTCACCACTTCCTTCAGCAGCTTCTTCAACTTCTTCCACTTGTTCTACTTCCTCAGTAGCAACAGCTTCTTCCGGAGCAACAAAATTTCTTCCTGGAGTCTCAGGTAGAGATTCCAGAGAGAAAGATCTTGGAACGGGAATGGTTGCTGAAACCATTTCATTGAACTTTAACAATGCTTGCACAGCCTCGGCTTCTGAAATTTTCTTCTTAAGCTTCTTCTCCTTTGCTTGCTTCTCAAGCTCATCAGTAGCCTTCACTTTCAGGGCTTTAGCCTCTGCAGGATCCAATCAGAACTGCGGATCCCCTTCTTTCCTCTTCTCCTTGTCAGCTCTCCACTTTGCTACAACCTCATCAGTATAGGTTTTCTTCTTCTTAGGCTTAGGAGTTGCGGAATGGACTTCCTTAGACTTGGGTTCCTCAGATTCAACAACCACTTCTTTCTGCTTTCTCTTCCTTACCGGTTTAGATGATTCCGGATCAGCAGATTTCGGAGTCACTTCTACTTGTGAAGGTAGATCAATAAATTTCCCTGACTCCTTGTCAAAAGCTATATTCATTCTCTTAAGAGTGGCATCACTAAGCAGCATGATCTTGCACACCCTTGGTTTGGAACTACAAGCTACCTTGAAGGACTCAAGGCACCGAACTATGAGCTTTGACAATATTGCTAGGTACATCACGATCTGAGATCTCAGATTCCCCTTCTTCAAATTCTCAATATTAAGAAGAATATGATTCATCAAGTTGAACTTTCTTAGATTTATCAGGAAATCTAAGATATATATCTCACTCTTCTTCAAACTATCCTTATCTCCTTTTCTTGGTACAATAAGCCCTTGCACCCATAACTCCAGAATCCGGAAGTTTGTAGATAGGCTTGCAATTTTCGGAGCCTTGTCATCATCCAATCCGAGAATTTCTAAGGCCTTTTCCTTGTTGAAACTACCCAAAGAGTCTGGCAATACGTGAGAAATAAATTCGGCCTCTCCTTCATAGGATAATCCTACCAAGCTTGCAGCCTTGGTGTAAGAAAGTTTATATGTCTTGCCATACGATTTGAACGAAAACTTCTCTCTGCTATCTTCCATGAAGAAAGCAACTGACTCCTAAAACTCGACAAGAAAGTCAGAGTACACTTCATCTTGGTTGCCGGTTTTTGATACCGCAACATCTTCCCAGCCATTCAGCTTGATATTCTTTGAAATGATAGAATCGAAGTTGCTGAAGAAAGTTGGATGAACTAACCTTTCTCTGTAGACTAACCACTGAGAAATGGGCTTGGTTGAAGACATTTCTTGAGAAGCTAACTCTGCAGACATTCGGATCTGAAGTCTCTGAGAAGTTCGGAATCGAGAAGACTGAAGTTCGGAACGGAGAAAACTGTGGTTCGGAACAGCCTTAAATCGGAGAGTCAGAGCTTCATCACGCAAAAGCTTGAAACCGATGTGGGACAAGAAAATAGGGTCCCCTTTATATAGGCAATGGGATGACGGTTCAACTTCCACGGTTGATCTAACGGTCTAGAATGATCTGAGATCAAATCTAACGGTTGAGAGCTTGAATCCGATCTTTTTGAGGTTTTTATTAAAGTAAAGAATTTAGAAATCCAAAAACCGAAAACAAACTTTAAGAAATTACCAGCAAGTAAAATATGATTACGAAAATTTCAGTAAGAAAATCATACCTTTCGGATTAGCTTAGGAAAGTTATTCTTAATGGGTAATATAAAGACGACTACGAAAAACTCAATACGAAAAACTCAATACGAAAAAGCTCAATACGAAAAAGTTAATACGAAAAAATCAATTCGAAAAACTCAATACGAAAAACTCAATAAGTGAATACGAAAAGGATCAATTCGAAAAAGTCAATACGAAAAAGTCAATACGAAAAGGTAAATACGAAAAGTCAATATGAAAAACAAAACTTGGTACGAAAATCTGGTTATGAAAGTCCCAGTACGAAAGTTGTCCATTCCGGAAATTTTCAATACGAATACTTTCATTCCAGAAGTATTCTGTATGAAAATATCCATTCTGGAAAATGGTAGTTCCGGAAGTTCCATTCCGGAAATATTCGTTCCGAAAAGTTTTGAAAACAAATTTTGAAAAAAAACTTTGTTAAACAAACAATCAAATGTACTCCCCCTATGAAAAGGAGTTTATTACTGTAAGGATATTTTGTCAACAGAAAGTTAATTGAGGAAGATTACCTTACGGTTATCATTCCTAACTTCTGTTTAATATATTCAAATCTATCAGAAGGCTAGGATTTTGTGAAAATGTCAGCAAGTTGATCTTGCGTTCCGATAAACTGAAGAATAATGTCTCCTTTAACAAAAAGAACATTTGAAATCCAGGTTTTACCTAAAAGAACAATATTACCAATACCAACAATCTCTCCCTTAGCATTGTCTCCGAAAGTTACCTTTCCTCCTTTCGTTTTGATAATCTTTTCAAAAAAGATTTTGTTACCAGTCATGTGCCTGGAACATCCACTATCCATGTACCAAATATTGTTGCTGGAATTTTCTTTATTTTCCTGAAATTAAGAACAAAGTTAGATTTTCGGAATCCAAACGTGTTTGGATCCGAGATTTCCAAACAATAAAATTTTTGGAACCCACATTTTCTTAGAAAAGTAAGCATTGTGAAATCCTAAGGATTGGGTTTTGTTTAAGGAACAATTTCTTGCCCAGTGACCACCACATTGACACTTAGTACAAAATGGGGCACTTTGAGGAACACAATAATTGTTGCTGAAAACAGGTTTTGCATGGGTATAACCAAATCCGGATTTATTTCTTAAAGGTCGTATTTGAGAATACATCTTATCAAAATTTTATTTACCATGGTTAAAGTTTGATAAACACTTCTTTAAGGAAAAAAATTCGGGCTTGAGTTTTACAACCAAGTTTTTATCCTCAAAATCATTAGTTTTAGAACTAGAGTTAGGCTCGAAAACATTTTTCTTAGAAATTACTTTTTCTAATTCTTTAGAAAGTTTATTCTTCTCAGAACTTACTTCCTCAAGATTTTTTGAAATATTTTCAAAATCAGCATTTTTCTTATCAAGATCTCTAGAAAGATCTGATATCTCTTTAGTAAGAATACAATTCCTAGAGTTTGCCTTATCGAGTTTCTTGTTGAGTTTGGAATTCTCAATCTCAAGAAGTTCAGCAAATCTAGAGACTTCTTCATAAGTAGGTAAAGTATTTTCCTCATCAGAAGATGATTCTTCATCAGAAGAGTTATAATACTTACTATCATTTGGATTTAAAGAAACATTGATCAATGATTCAGCATTTCGTACCTTAGCCATAAGACAATGATTATCAATAGGCAATCTGGCTATAAGACCAAGATTGTTCTGTCCTGAAGATTCATAATCAGAAGATTCATCTGAAGAGTCACCACCACTGGCACTCCAGGTGTCATTAGCTTTCAGAACTTTCTTAGCTTTGGCTTTGTAATACTTCTTCCTGTTCCTGTCTGAATGTCTTTCCTTCCTTTCTTTCTTTCTAAGCATAGGGCAGTCTGGTCTGATATGTCCAGCTCTTTTACATTCATAACAAGTTACTTCTCCATCTTTCTTATCTTTCATGTCCTTCTTCTTATACTTGGATTGAATGTTTCTCTGTCCAGCTATCTTGTTCATCCTTCGAGCAAGATTGGCTAATTCATTTTCTGAGACTTCACTCTCACTAGATTCGGATTGGAAAATAACTTTCTTAGACTTGGATCTGGTTACTCTCTCAGGAGTCATAGCTTTCATCTGATTTGAAGTTGAAGTAAAAGAAACAGTACCATTTCCATTCTTCTTCTTGATGTTGTCAGCATCTCTCTTCATTCTGGTCTCATGTTGTAGAAGAGTTCCAAATAATTCATCAAGAGTAATTTGAGTAACCTTCCTGTTCTCATCTATTGCTGTTCTCTTGGATTCCCACTCATTGGGCATAATGTCAATTATCTTGTCCACGAGAGCTTCATCATCTAAACATTTCTCTCCCATAGATTGTAGACTGTTGACAATAGTCATAAACCTTTGTTGTACTTTACAGATAGGTTCTCCATAAGGAAAATTGAAGCCATGATATTCAGCTCTAAGCATAGCTCTTCTAGTCTCAATCACTTTAGAAGTCCCAAAGTGTGTAACCTCTAACTTCTTCCATATACAATTAGCTGCTTCACAAGAAGAAATCTGGCTATATATATTTCTAGTCATTGAACATAATAGAGTATTGCGTACCTTATAGTTGAGTTGATATTCTTGCTTTTCCTGGTTAGTAAAGGTTCTGACTTCCTTGTCAGGAATCTTATAATCACCAGTAAGCATGACAAAATTGTCTACTCCAGTATTGATAACAAAAGTCTTCATACGATCTCTCCAGTATTCATAATCATTACCATCAAAGATTGGTGGTCTTGTAGGATTCAGATTGTCAATAGATCCAACGTTAATTCCTGCCATACTGAAAATCACTTTGCACAAAAACTTGTCAGTAGCTTTGAATCGTAATAACAAGGTTCGGAATGGGAAAAGTTCGGAATGGATATATCGGAATGACAAAGTTCGGAATGGATATATCGGAATGACAAAGTTCGGAATGGATATATCGGAATGACAAAGTTCGGAATGGAAAAGTGAGCAAGAAAAACTTGTATGTGAGTACAAGTATTTCAGTAACCTTGGCTCTGATACCAAATGTAAGGATGGTATAGAGTAAGAGGTTTCCAACCTCTGATACCAATTGTAGGATCGATATATAATATGAGATGCTCAAAATACAAGAGGGGGGTGAATTGTATACTTTAAAAATTCCTTTGGAACCAATAAAGTTAGTTATGAATGACTAGAGTTTCCTTAAGAAAAGGAAAGGGCTAAGTTTAACAAAGTTAAACTAAGTAAATTCACAACACCTCTAACACCGAACTGAACTTGGAAAGATATTCCAAAAGCAGGTTCCGGAAATATGATTCTGGAAATTGAAACTTAACAAAAGTTACAATATGAGATTCTACCTTAAAGCGTATAGAATCTAAACTAATCAGAGTAAGTAAGGAAGTATAAGAAAGTTATACTTTCCTTAAGATACAAATTGCAGCGGAATAAAGACAAGTAGTAAAACTACTAGTAAAAAGATGTAAGTCTTTTAACCCAAAGAGAAGGGTATCCAACAACCTTGGATAAAGGTCCCTTGATTTATACTTTCAAGCAAGTCTGTCTTACCCACACCAGGGTAAGCCCTCGATACGAAGATCGGTGTCTCTGTCTTGCTATCCCCGCAAGCCCTCAACTTCAAGGTAGTTGGCAACCTCTGTCTTCCTCAGCAAGGAAGCCCTCGAACTTTAAGGTAGTCGGCACCTCTATCTTTCTCAGCAAGAAAGCCCTCGATCTTTAAGGTAGTCGGCACCTCTGTCTTCCTATCCCCGGAAGCCCTCGAATGTAATCACCAACATTCGGAGTCGTATGAAGCTTTGAGAGTTAATAAGAGACTCTTTCTCTAGAAATCACTTCAACAGCATGTAAGCACTTTTTCAGCAATCGGCAGTCTCGAGCTCTTTCAAATGAGCTCCTATTTATAGGTATGGTCAGCTCCTCTCCAACGGTCATATTTTCCTTAAAGTTCGGAGGGACCTGTACAGGTGTCACTTAGACAACGGTCAGTTTATAACAAAATGGACGACATCGTTTTATAACAAAGTAAGTGTAACAGAATGCACGACATCATTTTAAACTCTAACATAAAATTTCGGAATAGAAATTTCGGAGTGAAGGTTCGGAGTGAATAAATTCAGAGTGTATAAAACAATGATAATCAGATTCTGTTTAATAGGTGAATTCGGAATGAGAATTCGAAATAGGAATTCGTCATCAGAAATCGTAATGAGAATTCATATCAGAATTCGTAATGAGAATTTGTCATCAGAATTTGTAATGAGAATTCATCATCAGAATTCGTAATAGGAATTCGGAATGAGATTTCTTCATTAGAATTCGTAATGGAAATTCTTCATTAGAATTCGTAATGAGAATTCGGAATGAGATTTCTTCATTAGAATTCGTAACGAGAATTCTTCTTCAGAATTCATAATGAGAATTCGGAATGAGATTTCTTCATTAGAATTCGTAACGAGAATTCTTCTTCAGAATTCATAATGAGAATTCGGAATGAGATTTCTTCATTAGAATTCGTAACGAGAATTCTTCATCAGAATTCATAATGAGAATTCGGAATGAGATTTCTTCATTAGAATTCGTAACGAGAATTCTTCTTTAGAATTCATAATGAGAATTCGGAATGGGATTTCCTCATTAGAATTCGTAATGAGAATTCTTCTTCCGAATTCGTATCCTGAATCTGGAACAGAACTTAGTCATAGTTCATATCCGGAATTCAGAATGAAACTTCCTTATAGTTCTTGTCCAGAATCTGAACCCTAAAACAGAATGCTTTTATATCAAAGTTTTAATGACTCCGAGAAAATGAATCCGAAACTTATACTTAAGAAAAATATGAATGAAAATATGATAAGGATAATTTTTCTTATAAAAGCGATTTTCCTTAAGAAAGCAATTTTCCTTATAAAAGCAATTTTCCTTAAGAAAGCATTTTCCTTAAGAAAGCATTTTCCTTATAAAAGCAATTTTCCTTAAGAAAGAATTTTTCCTTATAAAAGCAATTTTCTTTAAGATAAGGTGTTTGTGATTTTCAAAACAAGAAGGAATGGAAAAGTCATAAGGAAAACCTTATTGACTCAACATATTGAACTTGGTATAGCTGATCAAATAAGTTATCAATATGAGGAAGAAGAGAAATTTTATTGACAATGGTCTTGGTCAACTATCGGTAATCAATTCATAGTTTCATTTATCCATATTTCATTCTTACAATGGGAGAATGTTCACCCCAATGTGACACACTTGGATGAATGAATCCTTTATCAAGTTTTTCTTGGATTTTCTTCTTAAATTCATGAAACACAATTGGGGCCACTCTATTGGGGTTCATTGAAATGGGTGTGAAACTAGGAAAGAGTTTTATCTAGAACTCAAATTCACGTTTTTTGTTGAATGGTAAGTAACTATTCCAGTAACACATCCAAAAATTATTGAACAATAGGGATATCATTGATGTCAAGTTTCTCCCCACCCATTTCTGAAAATCAGCCTATTAGAATTAGTATTAAGACCCTTGCACTAGGTTTAATCTTCATAGGATTTTCAAACATAACATCACATTGATAGATGATCATATTTAGGCTTGAAATAACATACCAAATATAATTCACTCAAAATTGATGTGGGATTTTTATAGGGAAATTAATTCCATGACTATGATGACATCAAAATAAATCCTAGGAATATTAGAAAGATTTCAAGGAAGTACCTTCCCATATACATCAACCATATATGAATCATACACATTAGATGAAATCATTATACCTTTAGGGGTTTTACATCTAATTCAATATATAATAGTTTGGTTGAAATTTTAATAATTGTAGAATTTATTTATATATTAAATATATGGTAGATTCAGAATAAAGTAATATAATATCAGTTCTAGAGTTGACGGTAAGTGTACCTTTCAACCTGCCATTATCGTACCCATCGTCTGAAACATTAATCACAAGATATATCCCCTTATCTATCAATTTATGAGGTTCTTAATGCTAATCATCATCCCAAACCAATGGTTTTTTGAACTAGTTAGCATAATTCCAATCATTACTACACATGATGCACTGATTTGTGGTATCTTCATTATGTTTTATCATTTCCACTTTTGCATCATTGGAATTATTCATCCCATTAGTTTTGTAATCAATTTATCAATGTCCTTCCATTCTGAACATAAAAACATATTATACATCATAATATAATTACCTACATGTTTCTTTCCAAACTTATATCCTAATGAAAGGGCCACATACTTTTATTATTTATTTATTATATTTTCCTCTAAAACCCGTCAACCTTTTTTTGTTAAAACCATGATATTGATACCTACCTCTATCAGTCATTTCAACTTTTATCAAAAATATACACAATAAATTCATATGTACAAAATTCTATTATAGTCAACACCCTTATGATAGTTGGATTTAATCCATTGAAGTACATATCATCTATACATTAGGTGTGGATGATAATAAAATATGTGTACTTCACAAGTCTTGTTAAATTAGCCTAATTGGTACTAAGAGATCCATCACCCTTTTTTCTTAAATTCAACAAACTCATTTTCCAGCCTCATATAAAGAACACAAAGAAATTTATAATTGATGAATATGACCATGAACATTTACCAATAACTGTATTAAATTTAATTAATCCTTCACATAGTATTGATTAGTGTCAACTAATGGTGTACGTCACCTTCTAACCAATAAACAACCAGAATAACCTTACCATGATTGGAACATAAGATAATATCGAATATCATTTCTGTGGTACCGATCTGGTGATCTAGAACAAGTGGGTTAGAAGACCCTCTATAAAGAGGTGGATGTTTCATCATATATGATTAAATATAATTTTTATACATTATTTACTCATTTAGAATAACATCAGGATTCAAATATTGAAAAATATGTATGAGCATAGAAACGATGTTTTCCATTACATATCATATACCATTCGTATTATTAAGAGAAAAATCCCTTCATTGTACTACATAATCACCATTAATGTGGTTTCATTAAGTTCCAAACATTTTCTAAATCCAATGAAAATATATTAAGAAAGAGTTGTCATAGTTACAAACCACATAATCACAAAAAAAATAGTTACATTATGTATAAATTACAACACCATCAGTAATCGTTGACACTCTAGGTTTATCTTAGTTTATTCATTGACAAGTAATTTTTAAATCCATCATGATGGTTTAGGAAGAGTTTGTTAATCCGCAAATCATATACCCTTAGAGTGTCAAATTAGGTACAAAATAAGGCCTGATCTCGTGTACCATATTACTTTAGAGTAACGCCTGATACACCTTGTCATATTTTTTAATACTAGGTACATTTTATCTAAAATTCCATCCACATTTATTTTGAATAAATGGAATTATATCTTGAAAACCACACACCCTATCAATTAGAAAAATTTCTGGGCAATTTCCAAAACTTTTCCTAATCCTTATACTTTTCCATAGAAATGTTCTTGTAGATATATATAAGGATTTCTCATCATAGTTTCCTGAGGTAAATTAAAATATTACTCTGATACTAATAATTTTTACACTATGTTTTCATACATTATCATTACATCTCTTTTTTTATACTTAATACATTACAAAAAAATATTCCCAAAGACAATATTGGCATAGTTAATTTGGAAACATATAACCACAAACAATGGTACTTAAGTACGCTACATAATATCCCACTATGTTATATATGAATATCATAATTCTTAGGCACATAATACTTAATATATATCTAATCAAACTATGTATGGAATGAAATGATAGATTATAGATGCTCAGTGAGGGTAAATAATTGAGATATATATGCATAAACAAGAGAAAAATTAAATTATAACAAGATCAGAACATTTTAATATCATTCTATTACTATAAAATATCATAAAAATAAATCATATCATTATTATTTGAATTTAATAAGATATTAATCTTAATGGAATCAAGAGCATGATATCTGAAATAATAATATAAGTATAAGACACATAATTTTGGAACAACAAAAATATATATAATTCCCTATATATATGTTAGGGCCCATTGCTAAAAAATAGTTGGGAACTTCATTTGGACTAAACCTGCTCGGAGGGAAACAACTACATCCCCAGTTTTAGTCCTTTCTAGGTAAGGGATTCAGTGTCCCCATCTTCCCATGTTGGACTTGGCTTCCCCATATTCCCATAGTGTATTGGGTTTCCCAATATTCCCATAAAATATTCGGTTTACCTATTTTCCTATTATGGATTGGGTTTCACCATTATTCTATATTATATCGGGTTTCCCATCATACCATATTGGTTTGGGTTTCCTTATATTCCATCATTGATTAAGCTCTTCGACTTTATTCCTATCATTATATCATGATATATAAAACCTTACCCAATTCATTGGATGGAGATATAGGTCCCACCCATGTCATAATGAAATCATACATATATGTTCTTTAAGATCACAAATAGTTATATCCCATGATATTTAATGGGATTCACGAACACGTACTAAAATATTAACCAATGGAAAATAGTTAGGTTTAATAATCATTTCATCAAAACATAAACAGATAATATAACTATGTTTCTTATGCATATTATAGGTCAATAAAAAATTATTTTCATAAAAATCATTACATAAAAACATAAAACATTCTATGAAAGAATATAAATAGTAACCATGGAATATATAATTCATGTGTCACACCGAGTGATGTTATATTTTAAAGAAAATATTTATTAAAAGATCATTTTTGAAACTTATCTTGAAGAAAATACCCTTTCATCTTTGAAAAATACATTTTTTAAACATGAAAAATTTTGGAAAACATTTTTCCATGAAAATTATATAAACACTGGTTAAAGAATATTTTAAAAACATAAAAAAATTAAAATTTCTTTTTCCATGATAATGAGGAAAAATATCCTTTTAAAATAATTTTTTAGAACATTTAAAAAAAATTCTTTTTAAATATAATATGTATCCCACCGAAGAGGGAACCATTGTCATGTTTTCTTCCATTTTGTTATTCATTATCTTATTACCAATTTATTGAATGATTACAATAATATATTATGTAAAAATTACTAAAAACATAATAATAAAATATATTATTTCTCTTGAAAAATGGATCACACAATTTTATCAATGAAATAATAATCATAATAAATATTAATAAACAATGAGATTGTTGCAATAAACTCTTATAATATGGTTACATTGACTCTAATTTCCCATGTAAGTTAAAATAATTACATGATGCTTAGAATATAATTATAAGGATTAGATTTGTGATGTAAAATTTTAAAGGGTAGAGTATACACCTCATATATGAATATAGGTTCATTACAAGGCATTCTATTCAATAAAAGAAAATTAAGACAAAATTATTTTTCCGATTTCGAAACTTTTCAAGCATAAACCCCATGAAAGAGATATCACAAAATGGATCTATAAAGACTCCTAAATTTATGTATAATAATAATATAATTTATGCATGGGAAGTATGTATAACACCCAAATTATAATGAGTGGTTAATAGGATATAAATCTCACATAAATAAAAGTGATACAGGATATCTCGTTACATTATGTCTTGACTCTCTTTCTATTCATGCATACCTCAAAAATAATAAATATAAATTTATTATAAATAAGTATTTCATAAAAATATTCTTATATATCATAACATATATTGTTTTATTATGACTTTACATTTCCCCCTTATTTAAAATTCCATGATAAGGTTCTTCTTCGGGTAATTTCATTTTTGTTCTTCGTACATGATTTGACATATTTTTCTTCATCATCATACATAGACCATGATTTATTTTTTCCCATAATTTAAAAAATTATATGAATATCATAAATTTTCATTATATAAGTATTTATAATGATTTATAAAATATATAAATATGAAATGGAATATAATTTTCATGGAGAGGGTATGTCATACATACTCATGAATGATGTTTCTGTTTTATTGTCGTATTAAACGAAATAAGGTAAATGAAATATAATTATTCATATATATATATATATTTTAATTATAGTAGAATTATTATATCATCTATACCATATTTCATTCAATAAAACAATACATAGTACATTCTATCTAGATTGTGGACCAATCTCATCGCCTTGAGAAGGTATTTGTCCATGCGTCCAGAAATGATGAATATTATTTAAAAACTAAAAATCATATAGTAATGGGTAACATAATAAATATAGAAGTATTAATACATCTACGCACCACCTAAATCATAAAAAAATCGTCATATTTAAAAAACCATTAGAGTTGGTAAAGTATTAAAAACCAAAAAAACATCAGTTTATGAGGTGGTATTTTATCTTACATTTGAACATTAAGTTGGTTACATATTATAAGGAAGTGTGTGTGTGTGTGAATATGTATAACCCTAATAATAAAAATAAATAAGTATATTTATTATTTTTAGTGAATTATATAATCATTTAATAGGAGGAATTTAGTTGGGGGAGAATGAAAATAAGACATACGAGCTTGAGGAATGATATTACCACTCTTTTTGGAAAATACTTTCGGTTTCACCATATAGCATACATAATTAGATTGATTACCATATGTAGGATTCTAGGATGAATGGATGGATGTTGGGATATTATTTGACAATAATTTGTGTGGGGAAAAGGGTACTATATTTTTTAATATGTGGGAGGAGTGAGAGCATTTTTATAGTTTATGAGTAGTGTCATTCTATTATATGATTTGGAAATGGAATTACACACACATTTTTTCCATGTCTTATAGTTCCAATAATGTTAAAAATAAATTAAAAGTGAGTATAGGGTCGAAATAAGAACATAAAATCAATTGTTTACATGTTTCAATGTCAATTTCGTCCATATGGTTATGTTTTATTAATTTTTTAGGATACATTTTATATTAATCGATATAATTAATTTTAATCACCTTCACTAGTATTTTTTGTCAAAAAATAGATAAAAATAAAATAAATTATAAATTATTATGATTTAAAATATGTAACCCTACATTCTATATTATTATCATGTATCAGTAATAAATTAATTTAAAAATAATACCACAGATGTTTCGCTGCAATGATTTTTTAACAAAAAAATTTAAATGTTTGGAAAGTGTTTATATCCAATTTCAATTATAAATCAGTTTTCATGAAAAATATTAGATAAATTTTTGTACAATTTACCTGATTATCCTTTAAAAAAATTTAAATAAAATTTACCTAAATAAATAAAATTTATAAAAAATAATTCTTGATTTAAAATTCATTATTTTTAACTATTCATATAAAAATGATGTTTATGGATAATTTAAAGAAAATCACCGTAATATAATATTTATTTTATGAATTCATAAATTATTTTTATTTTATCAAATTCAATTTATAGAACTTTCTAAAATTAATTTCATTATAGTTCACATAAAGATATTAAAATTAAAGCATTTGAGAAAATAGTATTTCCAAATATATAAAGACATTAAAATTTTTAAATGCATAATTTTTTGTATATTGTTTACATATAATTATTATAAATAATATATAAAAAATGTAGTTCATACTATTAAGATAAATATTTTTAACAACTTGGTAATAACTATCTTATTTAAATAATTATAATAATAAATGATTTTTCATCGAAACATTATATTAAATGTAATACAAGCCAAGCAAGTGTTGTGTGTAGTTAAAGCATACCATGGTTTTGAATATAATTAATTTTTGACCTTCTATAGAAAGACATTCTTGGCATCAATGAAAATTAATTTATTAAAAAAGGGTACACAAAATATTAGGGTGTTACAAGGAATGGTACCAAAAACCACAAAAATATAATTTGTTGTAAAGTGGAATTTTTGAGAGTATCTGAATAATTGAAAGATATATATTAATATTTTACTAATGTTTAAATGAGAAAATAATTTTGAATAATTTAAATATTATAATGGAATTATTAAATTTTATAGTATTGGTATCCTTGAATGTGGTAAGTGATTTCATATTGTGTAATGCATTTTTGGAGTTATGAGATATATGGAAAAATGATAATGTTAATTGTTAGAAATATTTTAGAGGAATATTATGGTTAGATGCGTTAAAAAAATTTATGTTTTGAATATGGTTATAAATATTTCAGAGGAATATTATGGTTACCTATATATATAATGAATTAAGTTGAACACAGGGTATACTTGATTGAGGTTAAATTTGGATTTATCATATTGGTTAACATGTAGTAACATTTTTTTATTATTTAGTAAACATTTATAAGATAACGGATTTACTTATATATTATAACATTATTTAAAATTTCTTGAAATAAAAAATTCATGTCAAACATCAATTTTCTAGTGTAATAGGTGAAGTGGAAATTGATTAAAGGAAATACATAGGATGAGATTTTTCTTATGAATTGAAAATAATAAAAGTAAGGTTATATTATTGTGTTCTTTATGTATATTTTAAAATATTATATCAATATTTGAAAAATTACCATTAAATAAAGATGTTATCTATTTACCATTCGTATCGATAAATAAATGTCCTTTTGGCACATAAAAAAATTATGGTTTAGTTATAGTTAATTGTCTACAAATAATTTTAACAATCGCATTATATTAATCCTTAGGTGTTAGTTTTCTCTACCTTTCCCAAATTTTCACTTCCCACAAATTCCTTAAATTTTTAAACCACGTATTGTAGTGTTCATCATACTTATGCTTCCTTATTTTTAAGTGGATGATTTCTTAACCATTTTTTTGATGATGATATTACTCAATGTATATTTAAAATGACATTCCATTGATTATTGGACAAATTTTCACTCACTAAAGATTAAATTTATCATATATGGGAGAATATAAAAAGGATTTATAGATAATTAAAACTATATTAGATATGGTATACCACACACATCAACAAGTTTTAACAAGACATGAAATATTATAATATAAAAATGAACATTATAACCTAACTGTTGTATTGGATGTATGAATATTTTTAACTAAATTATAATATATATATAAATTAACAACTCAATACAAATTAATTAATTAATTAATTTTAAATAAGTACTCAATTTCCATTAATGTAATTATATTCTTCAGAAATAAATTTTCAAAAAAAATTAATTTGTATTCATTTTTATGATAAAATATTATATTGAATAACTCAAATTACTATAAATTTTATTTTAGAATAAATATTATTTTTGAAATCAGCATATCAGACTTATGTTATGGTGAATTTTTTTAGAGCATTCTAAAAATATGTATGTAAGATCTGGATTTTCGTTGAGGTATATATCATAAAAATAACATCAATATTTAACTGAACTATTTAATAGTGTCCTAATATGAATTATCATTGATGTTTAGGAGGTAAAAATGGTTTATGGGGTGGGTTTGGAGCCCAAAACCCATATTTTGGGGTGAAAAAAGCCTGGGGCATGGTTAGTTCAAATAATTAAAGGCATGTTATATGGTAAAATATAACCTTGTAATTACTAAAATTGGTGTTCTATATGCCATACAGTAATACTAAAAAGTGCGATTTGGGGTTCATCATTGTATGACCATGTCTTCAATTTTCACAGTGTAATTTTTCACAGCTTGAACATGGTTATATAAATAATGTGTAAAATCTAGGTTTTGTGCCCCTACCCTATATAATTCTATGAAAATTTGGTATACATTTTATTAGTCCATGATTACCAAAAATAAGGCCCATATTTCTTGGGTAAAATGACCATTTTTAACTTAATTAAAATCTATTTCAAACCCATTTTTCTCATTCTCACCTAGCACAATAAATAAACCATATTGAAGCCTCTTTGAGATCTATTTTCGGAATCTAGGCCACACATATATCTAATCTCTGATACAAGTTCCACAAATCTAGTTGGTTTTATAATGGTGAGTTCTCAATTTATTTTTAATCATTCGTAGTTTGGTTGTTTATCTTCATTACTTTTTTTGAGCAATATAATTTCCCCACTATTAGGATCATCTTCTATTCTTTGATTTTATCTCTAAATGAGTTTAATCAATAGTCTATATAAGAAATTCAATAAAAAATGGACCTAATTTATGGGGTTTCATGCCTTTAAGTAAAATCTTATGTGTACATATCTTCTATTGTTCTAAATTCCCAATTTTTACGTGATTCTTTAAATAAATTTCAATCATTTAATTGAGTTGATATGTATAGCCAATTCAATTATTGTGGCCATTTATAAATTTTATAGGTCAATAACCATAAATGAGAACACCCCTTTGAGAAATCATGTATTTATATTAACCCTTTAATGCCTCATGAATGTGACACTCACGTGATATTCCCCTTTCAACATTTCCAGGGGGTGTGAATTGTGAATTTATTTTACAATCCAATAGATGAATTGAATTATGAATTTATATGTGATTTAAATTGTATTATGAACTATAATTGAACTAATATATTATAGGTAATGGATTCCATGTCCCTATGAATTTCCAAGTGATGGATTATTATATTTGAGATGAAATTTTTATATGAAATTCCCTCTATTGTTAAATTAATGTATATCCTTGTAAGATTTCTCAATGCTTGAGTAACATTTTTAGGTGAGATTATCTATAATGACCTATTTTTTTAACATGAAATATTTAAATGAATATTATTAAATTCCTGATTTGGATGGATAGTTATATTCCTTGGGTCATACAACAATTTGTACGATAGTGTCATGGATCAATCAATTGGATTGTGTCATTCATATATACGATTGAAACATGGAAACCTGGTATGGATAGTACGGAAAGACCCATAGGGGAATGACTAATATATGATGACACATAAATACATTGGTATGAAAATTCCATGTGTGGACACAAAGGTAATTTTATCATTATTCTATTAGTGTTACATTTGCTCAAGGAGTGGACTGCTAAATCCATTTCTGAATGGATAAGCCATTATACCAAACCTAGAGTGATACATGGGTTTTGGAGAGGTTCTCCATGGATGAAATTATAGGGTGTTAATTATTTTTTTCTTTAGTGATATTTTGATAATTCAATAACAATTACATTGATAGTATCAGGTTCATAAATAAAAAAGAATAAAATATATGTTATGACTTCTTTTGAAAGACAATGAACTGCTTGAATTTTTTCATGTCATACAATTTTTGGATGGCATTTTTAGGAATACATGTTAATATCACTCTGGATGATTTCCTACATATATATTAGTGTCAACATATTTAAATTTAATGAATTTGAGTCATTAATAAAACATTATTGTAAATTACAAAAACGTGACTTTTATCCAGAGAAATATATCCTGAGTAAAATTTGAAAAATATATTTCTTAAAAAACAAGAACCAAGAATTATTGGATGCCTAAATTTGAATTATTTTTTGACTTTATATATATATTCCATGACTGGATGACACCTTATAATTGGTTGTTTACTACTTGGATTTAGTATCACACCATGTTTGGGTAGCCTTGGATTCCTGAAAAGAATATATGTGTCAAGAACCAAATCTGGTCACCATCAAAACCAGCACCAAACCCAGCCCTTGACAATTTCTGAAGGGAATTCCCTATCCCCATGGTCTGGTAAAAGTTCATGGGTATCAATAAATTATTATTTGGAATGATTTTACCCGAGTATTAAAGCATAAAACCAGAAACAAAATTAATAATTTGAATATGAAATTTTCATACCAAATAATACATAAAAAATCTTATCTGAATAAATTATATTACATATTGTATATGAGGTACAAACATAAATAAAAACTACAACAAATTATCCACAAAGACTCCATAGGATAGGGGGTCATCACCCCTAAGCAGTCTACACAACACTGCACTATCGGAGGGGACTAACAACCTGAACCGCCTTTCCCTGAGGCTATGCCTTTACCTGAGTCAAACATAATCATGTCTAGTTACATAAAATGTGTTTAGGTAAGGTTTAATTATAATACCAATAGGATTTCCCCATGATATTCTATATAGTAATGAAAACTAGAAAAAACTTATTCCATTTTTTATATGCAATAAGAGGTTGATATAATTTATAAAACTGAAACATTTAAATGTAAGATGTTTTCAAAGCAAAAAATTTACCTAAGTGAAAAAATTTAAGTAAAACAAGTAATCTAATATATTTTGTTTGAAAAAAACACCATATGCCAGTGATAAATACACAATAATCAGTGAGCACCATTCTCTGGAACACTCCTAGGCACTAGTTATTTTCGGGGCCCAATGTACCTCATACCTCAGTGTAATGTAACCATAAAAAAATTATTAGCTTGTATGAGACACTAGTATGGAATATACCCATATTCTAGTGGTCCTAAATCATAATCAATGTAGTTTTTATAGTGTCTATTTTTCCATTTTTCACATTGTAATAGGTAAAAAAATCATCCTGATCACTAGCTTACTAGTAGAAATCTGCCATCCAAAGTACACAGGTTCCCCCCATCGTGCTCAATCCATTATCTCAAGATAAAAAATTTATTTTCAGACAAAAAATCATTTATGGTCATAATAAACTCAAAATGTATCTAAACATGTTTTTCACCACCTACGCCACTCAATAAAACCATTATATTTTCATAAAAACAACATCACAAAATTTAACAGCGATTTACACACAAAATTACTTTAGAAATCACACGTTGAACACCATGGGAACACCCATATTCACAAAAACAGAATTTTCATTACCCAAAAAAATTATATAAACCCATTACACGAGATATAAACACAACCCCATTTGGCATAACATTAGATTGACATGTAAAACACCCAATTTGAAACCAAATTGGTACCGAAAAATCATTTTCTCATCAAAGGCCACCAAAACCAGAATTTTCATCAAAGATAAAAAATTATTTCTGTGATAAAAATATAAATTAGGAAAATTTATCTTATCTATAATAGACTGAACATGAAATCTCCTACCACAATAATGAAAACCTTTCATTCTTCTTCCGGAAATCCAACAGCACCACCAATTCACCACAAGGGAGTTAGATCAAGCCTAAAACCAAAATAAAAGGCCAATAAATCTAAGACCAAACTCTAGGATCTAATCCACACTTGCATGAAAATTGAAAAATTAAGAAGAATTTGAAGATACCCTATAGAAAAAAACCCCCTACACAAATGGGATGAAAAATGAAGGCGACCACTTACTTGAGGGATCTTGAAGAAATTCTCCAAAATACACTAGTAGATGAAATTATAAATAACTAAAAATGAATATGAGGTTATAGTATGTATGTTATGGTCATGTGATTAATATAACAGTAGAAAAAGAGAATGAATTGAATGAGTTTTGATGGAAAGATGTTACCTCTTCAAATATGGATGATTTGAGAAACCCTATGAAGTTATTACCTAATTAATGATGTATACAAACTCCAAATAGGGGGGAACTATAATGTGGAGGTGGTTGGGTTCAGTTGGATTAGATGAGACTTATAATCAATAGAAAATATTAAAAATTGAAAAAAATATTAAATAAATTTTTTTAAACTGGAAATGGGATTCCAGGCTGAACCAATTCCTTAAATAAAAACCCAAATCTTCTATTATTATGTATTCTTATTGAGCCCAAATTAAAATTGTGGTTTTAATTGGTTAGGGTAGGCTATTTTTTAATTGTAATGGGTGATAATTTAGAAAAATAAATGATTTATATAATAAACAAAAAATCTTTTAAAATCTAAAAATGGGCTCACAGTTTGGCCCAAATATTAAAAACCCAACATTTCCCCCAAAATACATGGGTATCATCCAAAAAAATAAATAATGGAAATTAAATGAATAATACCTTTAAAATAAGTCGTTTATATGATAATTCTACCAACCATGAATGAATTTCAACACTAGAATTCCAACCTGAATCTTGATCGGAGAAAAATGAATGTGGATACTCCTTCTCAACCCACAACAAATGCTCCCAAGTTTCATGTGTATAATTTTCATGCTTCCAAAGAACCTGGATAGGTGTAATAGACTTTAAATAAAGTACCCTCTCTTGGGAAACATCTATTCACAGTGGACACTCCAAAACAGAAAAATCTGGTTCTACATCCAACTCCTCAAAATTCTGTACGTGGGATGGATCTGAGTTGTATTTCATTGACTGGAAGAAATGGAATACATCATGGATGGATGTCAAATGAATTGGTAAGGCCAACATGTATTACACCATTCCAATATACTCAATGATCTTAAAAGTTATGAAATATCGTAGCATCCTCTTCCCTTGCTTTCCCAATAGACAATGGACCAGACAAGGGGCCACTTTCAAGAATACCCCATCACCAATAGAAAAATCTTGGTCTCGACACCTCTATTCAGCATATTCTTTATGTAGGATTTCATCTTTTAATAAGTTCTACCTAATCAACTTGACATTATAGACATCTCATGCACTAGACTCGGCACTAGCAGTGAGGTCTCACCAACCTCGGCCCAACATTGGGGGGACCAAAAAGGCTGACCATAGAGAACATAAAAATGTGTCATTTGAATAGAGTATTGGAAATTGTTATTATAAGAAAACTCAACCAATCCCAAATGGCTATCCTAGGAACCTTCTAACTCTAGGACACATGCACGAAGAATTTCCTCTCAAATATGATTTTCTCGCTATGTATGACCCTCCGTTTGAGGATGGAATGACATTCTCATCTTAATCTGGGACCCCAAATCTTTCTAAAGGCCTTCCCAAAATCGAGATGTGAAGAGGGGGTATCTAGCTAAGAAAACAACTGACAAGACACTATGGAGTGTTACCACCTATTGAAGATAAAAATGGGCCAACTCATCTTCTTTATTTGTATCTCTAATAAAAATGAAGTGGTATGATTTGGTCAGACGATCAATCACCACCCAAATGGAATTCATACACTAAGGTATACGATAAGATCCAACAATGATGTCCATGGAATACTTGTCGAACTTCCAGGTAGGAATGGGTAATGGATGGAGAAAACTGAAGGTCCTTTGATGCTCTTCTTTCACCTACTGGCATGTGTAGCATCTTGACACAGAGTCCACATTGTCTTTCCTCATACCAAGACACCAAAAATACTGACAGACATCACAATACATCATGGTGGCACCCAGATGGACAACCCAATCTAATAAGTTTCTATCTTGTATAACCACCTTCTGTATTGAAAATGACACAACTAAATGGCCCTTTAAGTACATGATTCCCTCGAAAGATGATGACCAATCATAGGGCGTATCTCCACCCTGAATAAACAACTTGGACTGTTGAAAAAGACCATCACTAGGCTATTCTAACTGAATAAACTCCATGAGAGGAGTCAAGTGAACACTCGCCAAGAATGCACCCCAATATTTCTCCATGGTCTCCACATGCCTCTAACAAAAGAGCCCGATCAAATTCCACTCATCACTGGACTTCCTCAAAGACTACACATGAACTCTTATTCTCAAGGTGTTGACCACCTAGTTTCCCTTTCCTAGGGTTTTGGAAATGTCAAAGTTGATACCATGAAAGTAATCAATCCAACGATGCTGCCTCAAGTTGAGTTCCTTCTATGGGAATATATATTCTATGGTTTTGTGATCAGAGTATTCCAAAAACATCACCAGAAATATGTAGTGACGCCATGTAATCAAAGATTGCATCACCGCTGCTATCTTCTTATTATGGATCAGGTTATATTTTTCATGTGACCGGAGTTAGTGAGATCCATACACTACCACATGATCATCCTACATAAGCATACACCCAAGACTCATACATCAAGTATAGAAATTACTATATACCTGATTCCAGCCTCTAGAAAAAAACTTAATGGGTGTGGTAGTCAATAGCCTCTTCAGCTACCCAGATAATTCCTGAAAATATAGGGCCCATGAAAAAATCACCCCTTTTTGGGTGAGTGCATTCATATGTGAATAAATCTAAGATAAATCTCGAATAAATCACCTATAATAACCTTCCAGTCCAAGGAAACTCCTCATCTCGAACTCATTCTTGGGTTTCATCCATGACATGACCGCACAAATCTTCTCAAGGTCCACTAAAACCCCCTGCTTTAAGATCACATAACCTAGAATCATCAGTTCCCTTATCCTGAAGGTTCATATGAAAAACATTTCATAAAGGAGATGCTCTCTCAAGGTGCCCTAAACGATCCTCAATTTATGTAAATGTTCCATTCCATAGCTAGAGTATACTAGAATTTCATCCACTAACCACACAAAAAAGAATCAAAATTCTGATGGAAAAACATATTCACATGTTAAATAAATACCAGTAGAGAATTGGTCAATCCAAAGGGAATGAACAAGTACATAAAGTAACTATACTTTCTTTAAAAATATGTCTTTGGGATATCTTCCTCTCTCAACCTAAGTTGATGATAGCCCAAAGACAAGTTGATTTTTAATAACCACATTTCTCTATTAAACTGATCGAAAAAATTATCTATTTTCGGAAAAGAGTATTTATTCTTAATATTTACCTTATTCATCTTCTAGTAGTCAATTCAAAACCAGAGGGATATATCTTCCTTTTTGGTGAACAACACATGATTGGCCTAAGGAGATAAACTCAGGTGAATGAGTCATTTGGATACTAAGTTATCTAGTTCTATCATCAATTCCCTCATCTTAGTGGGGGCCATGCAATATGAGGGATTAGATATCATTTTTGTTCCCAGTTCTAGATTAGTTGAGAAATATGCATCCTTCTCTATGGGAAAACCTGAAAAAGAATTCAGAAATTACTCTAAAAACTCTTCCACTACATGAGGTTGTCCACCATCAATATCATGACCATATTTCTCAATCATGAGTGATGATAACTGAACAACAACGTCTTCCAACTATAGGAGTGAAGGTACCACATGACTCGATTGATCATCCTATACCCCACAAAAAACCTGATGACTCCCATCAGTATCCAGGAAACTAACCCACCACCTAAAGCAATTGATGTTTTCCTGGAAGTGTACTAGTCAATCATATCCTTGTATTCTATCAAACAGATCCATACCGAAGACTAATAGGTCCCAATCTATCTAAACCCCAGACATGAAAAGGGAACAATATTGGCACCAGAGACCCTACAACTACTTATTTCCCAGTACCATCACCAACTCCATCACAAAAGGAAAAAAATTGGTTCGAAAATTTAGTCGGTCCAAAAAAAGGGCAGAAATGAATGAAACAGTGAAACCCATATCAAAAAGATTAGTTTCTATAGAATAAGTGATAAAAATAGTACCTCGAACTGTCAACGGTCATGTCTCTGATCCTACTGGGGAATGATCCACCACATAGAGATGTCAAGTCTCTACCTGAGGATGACTTGTATTCAGAGGATGTGCCCTAAACTGGCTCTACCTAGAAGATGGACCCGACCAACCACCACGAAAACCAAATCAAGGTCCCCCTATACTCGATAGATCTGAATTTTTTGAACTCCTCTTGATTCCACTAAGCCTTCCTCACTCTGAAGTGGTCATTCCACATGAAAATTGATGAAACTGACACATACTTACACATTGGTAATAAGGCTTGAGAAGAAGTGGGAATTCTAGTCAGATGCTCTCAAGCCTCCCACACTGGTGGATCTTTACTAATATCACTTCAGAAGCCATAGATGAAAACATCCTGGAAGGGTGTCTTGAAGTACCACATCCTTTCTTCATCTAATCATCCTAATCAATTTTCTTCTCTAAATATATTCCACTGCCCACTACAAATACTATCCTATAAAAAAATTCTTCCCTTTCCAATTAATCTCCACCATGCGCGCCCCATCCACTACCTCATCATAGTTCCTTATCATAATCAAGAAAACATGGGTGTATATCTATTGTCTTAAGCCTTTCTAAAACCTCTAGGCCTTCACTTGATCATTAGAGATGATTTTAGGATCATACCAAACCAACTCATAAAAAATGTGTTCATACTCCATCACAGAATGATAACCCTGAACAAGATCCATGAACTCTTGGGATACTACATATTCCGAGACTCTGGTAAATACAGTTCATAGAAGGCGACCTTGAAATCTCATAAACACATCTACACATTCTTCTTAGTCTGATGTAGCGATTCCCACCACCTAAAGCTAAGAACATCCAATAGAAAAAAGGCACACTTCAACCTGACATCATTGGGTGTTCCAGGTACTCGATCATGCAGTCGATCTTTTTGAGTCGTTCCTCAAGTTTCTGGGGATCTATGCTACATCAGAAGTTTAAGGGATTATTTTTCCATAAATCTTGGGAATTGACCTTCATAGGACCGACCTCATATTATCTAACAAGATCTATAATAGGAGTCGGTATATGTCCTAGTTCATGGACAACCCGAACCACCGACTCTACTAGCCCCTAACCATGTAGTGTGGGAGAACACTCTTTGGCTTCCTCCAATGGTTGAATATGATATTTATGGGGAGTCATGTTTCTAAAAAATGAAAAAGTCACAAAAAATAGTCTAATACCATAATTATGAAAATTTTAATCAAATACTATAAATATAAATAATTTAAACACATTACATTAATAATTGAACTAACTACTCTACCCCCACACGATGTCCATGTGTGCTCTAAAGCCCGCGCATCTCACCTAGATGTGAAGTCAATAAGTCAATTCCAACGTCCCCTAGACGATAAATATATTCCCTGATATGTGGATTCTAGGAAACCTACTCATAAACTAAACCCTGAGCCTCGATAGTCCTGGCTCTTTTCTATCCCAACTCATCCCAAAATAATAATATAACCCAAAAAAATTAACCTCATCTGATAACATTTTGTCACAAAAAATTATGGTTTCAGTAAAAAATAGAACCAATCCCTGACCGTGATAAGGCCCAAAGGGTTTACCCTATCCCCAAGGGCTGGAACAAGGGTCCGGGTATCAATATATTAGGATTGGGAATGATTTACCAGAGTGTGAAAGCATAAAACCCTAAAAACAATCAATAATATGAATATAATGTTTTTATATGAAACAATCCACAAAAGAAACCATATCATAATAAATGGTCTTAAATAAAGTACAATAGATCTAAACAAAAATAAAAATTGTATAAAATCATTTAAAAATACTCTACATGACAAGGGGTCATCACCCTTAAGATGTCTCCATAAAATCGCACCATAGTAGGGGACTAACAACCTGGATCGCCATCACATGAGGATTTTCCATTAACTGAGTCAATCATAAACAAGTCTACATACCCCAAGGGGTTTATTTAGGGTGTTATCTTAATCACAATATGATTCCACCAGCAGATTCCATATAGTAAACAATAAATGATAAAAAAACATTCCAATTTTTGTTAAACAATAAGTGGTGGAAGTAATTTCAAAAATCTGAAACTATTAAATATATGCAGTTTTTATTGGGATATTTCCATGAGTAAGAAAATTTCAGTAAAAAATGTAATCTAATGTATTTTAAAAAAACACCATATTATTAAGATAAATACACAAGATTTAGTGATAACCTATCTCGGGAACAACCCTAGGCACTAGGTAATCTCGAGCCCCATGTACCTCCTACTTAGGTGTATTTTAACCCTAAAAAATCCATTCTCATTCACTATCCACTAGTAGGGAACAGACCGCTAACATATCGGTCCATAATAATCATCAATATTGTTTTTTAGTGTTGTCTTTATGCATGTTTCACAATGAAATATGGACAAAACCCATCCGGACCACTAGCGTACTAGCACATATCCACCCTCCAAGGTACCCAGGCTCCACCCTTGTGATCAAACAATTATTTCATGATTCCAATATCCATTATCACATAAAAAAATTAGTTATGATTATAATAAACTCAATATAGTATATAATGATTTTTTCACCACTTACACCACTCAATATAACCTTTAGAATTTCAAGAAAGCAACTATACAAAATTTAACAATGCTTTACACACAAAATCTTTTTAAAATTCACAGTTTGAACACTTTGGGCACACCTATATTCACCAAAACAGAGTTTCCAACACCCAAAAAATTTCAATAAACCCATTACATGATTTATAAAACAACCCCATTTTTTATAACATATGATTGACACGTAAAAACACATAATTTAACACCAAATTGGTACCTAAAAAACATTTGCTCAACAAATTCAACAAAAAAACATGTTTCACATAAAGGATAATAGATGATAATTTTTCTAAAAAATAAATTCATCAAATATTAATCATCTAGCCTTGATTACCCATTGAATCACCAACCACAATAATGATAACCCTTGAATCTCTGTGTGAGAATCCAACCACACCACAAGAACACCACAATGGAAATAGATAAAGCCTAAAAAAAAATTTACAAGATATATAAGATCAAACCCAAGGTTAAAATCCCTACTTTCTAGAAATTTGAAAAATCAAGATGAATATAAATAAACCCTATAAAAAGGGGAAAACCCTAAATAATTGGGAGGACGAATGAAAGAGACTCTCTTATTTGAGAGATTTGAAGAAATCTCCCCAAATACACAAGTAGATGAATTTCCAAACATCCACAAAATGAAACCGAGGAATGAATAACTCTTATATGGTCATGTGAAGTCTAAAATGGGGGTTGAATAGTGAGTATTGGAGTATTTATGAAGGAAAAATGTTACCTCTTCAAATCTGGATAATTTGAGAAACTATATATGTTTTGCTATAATTTGAAATGCATATGATATCCAAAGAGGGGGGAAAGAGAATGGGCATGTGTTTTGATTAAGTGGTCTCAGGTGAGACATTCAATAATGGATAAATAAAAAAATTGTCTGATATTAAATAAATATTGTTTAAAAAACTATAAATGAACTTCTGGGATGACACAATTCCTTAAATAAAAACCCAAATCCAAAATTATTATGGTTTTTTAATGGTCCAAAATTGAAATGGTGGTGTTAATACGTTAGGGTAGGAAATTTTAGAAGTGGAATGGGTGAAAAATGTTGATAAATGAAATATTTAAAAAAGAAACAGTGATTATTTTTAAATCCGAAAATGGGATCATTGTTTGGGCCAATTTTTTAAAACCCATCATTTCCACCAAAAAGCATGGGAACCACCCAAAACAAATCCAAAATCAAAATAAAATGAAAAATACCATTAAAATAATTCATGTATGTGACAATATTATTTCATTCATGTATAATAGAAGGAATCCTTCTACTTGTTATAGATCACTACATTGGATCAAGAGAGTGTGTGACCGAGTTGAGGCTCATGATTCTAGCTTGGCTACCTTTAGGATTTTTTCAATTTTATTATATGGATTTTAAAATGAATTATATTCTAAATTTGTATTTTTGTATATAAATTTGACATGTATCATCATTTTTTATATAAAATGTCTTCTATAATTTTTTAATATTATCTACAACTACTTGATTTGGTTATATGATTGTATTACTTCTAATTTAACTTGTATGTTATTGATATTATATTATGGTACCCTCTAGTGATGTGGGAATGGTCTCTCCTTATACAAAAATAGGCCCTCACTTATATATACTATCCTTTTGTGATTGGGAAGATGTGCTTGTGGCCATGTGTCTAATCTGGCTTTGGGAACTGTTGTGTGACATCTGGATTTGGGACATTAAAAAGTGGAATCAAATCATGATTTTTTGGATGGATTTTCTTATTAGAGGCAATATAAAGTTATTGGATGGAAATTGAATTTTATAATGAGTTGTACATGTAAGTGTCTGCAGCCCATATATTTAAAGGACACATTTTCTTGAATTGAAATATTATTCACTAGATTTTGACTATTATAGTTTATTTGATTCCACAGTTGGGTGATGCACATGAATTGTGATGTAATTATTGATATGATTATGGGTTATATTTTTTTTCAACCAGGCGATATGAGGGTATTCCATATTATTCATCATATAATAACTTGTTATAATTCAAATCACATGAATAATTTCATACTATTTTGGATGCATTACTTGTTACATGCATTTGTGATAGGTTTGCTGATAGTTATACATGTTGATGTAATAGGTATTCAGAAATGTTTTATTATGTGAATAAAGTGTGTGTAAAAAATTTGGTTATTGAGGATCATGGGACCTCATTATCATAATTTACCCAACCATCTCTTACAAACTATTTAAAAATAATGTGATATATATGTGACATAAATGAAATGGAATTTAATTTTTGAATAAAATGTAAACTGTGTTTCTAATAACAGAGAACATTATATTGAAAATTAGAAAGTATATTTGTATTATATATGATCTGTATGTCACCCAAAAATAAATCATGGAAAAATTAGAGGGGAATTTTTATATATTAGAAGTTTAGTACATGTACATTTTTATAATTTTCTGTTTTGAGTTGCGAACTATGACAATGATCAAGAACAGAGACATGTGTTTGGAATTGTATAGGCTATACCCCCAGACGACCTCCATTAGAACACCAGAAGGTTGTCAATGATCGTACACCAAAGTTGGTGGTACATGATATTCTAGTGGACCCTCCTTTAGTGGTAGCTTTAGATCTAGTAGTTGAAAATGACATAGGTTTTGAGGCATATCTCCTCAAGGGTTTCATGGTATTCCCGATGAACATTCAAGGACCACCATGACCCTCCTAGAACATTTTATAGGTAATGAGTTAGTTCAATATGTAGCATCAACCCATATTTTCTGAGGATGGAAGACCACATTCTATATTATCATTGATAGAGGCCCTAATATCTATGGTTGTGAACCTATATATGCCTCCTAAGAGGATGTTAAAGCTCTCTAAGTACATGTTTTAAGATTATAACAACCCTAATCATTATTACACACTTAATCATAATTTATTACAAAAATCCTTCACTTTTTAAAACATAGTTTATAGAGAGGTATAGTTTCATTGGGTCTTAATAACATTACATAAAGACTTAAAACATTAAACACAACATCTTTATTGAATAATTCATTTACATCACCACTACATTCCCTCGTACTTAGCGTTGCATGGGATAACCTGAGGACATACATAAAATGTGGTGATATATAAGTCCATGCAATGGAGTCAACAAGGAATTACATTAAGAATAAAATATATGTTAGGAAATATTACTATCAATGGATCATAAGTGAAACATGAACATAAAGGCATGATATATCATGATTTACATAACATGGAAATGTGGAAACAACATTTAACATGATATTTTAAGGATCCATGACTCATTGAACATAGAGCATGAGTAAAACCTAATTTCTCTTGACATATCATGATACTAATCTTTACCAAATGCATTGAAGTTCTATCAGGTCACACCCTTCTTAATAATTTCATTCCATGCATAAGTGTGCCCCATGAACCATATAACATGGATTCATTAAACCTCGTCATTTTTTCTATGAAAAATAAATTTGGAATTAATACATAAATCCATATAGTCTATATATGATTCTCTATAAAGTTGAATACCCCTGATTGAGAAATGGGCTTGGAATTCACTATACAATGATGTTGTCTTGGAAAATGACGGGGCAATTTCGGCAGCATAATGGCATGACATAAGAATTAATAAAAATGGTTTAAGAGACAAAAAAGGGGTTTCTCATAATATTTACATGAAATGGAATGTAAGGTTTTCATATAGAAACATTTCCCAATATATGTAATGGAATTTAGATTCATAGTAAAAAATAATTTCGTGAATGAAAATGAGAAGGGATAAATTCCTTACGGAATGTAAGCATGGTAATAGGTATACATGAGATGAATTAATGAGAGAGAAAGAGGTATCTCATCCTTAAAATATATATAGGGATGCATGGGAGAGGTGAGAAATCATACCCTCACCATTTTTAATTAGATATAAATGGTCATAAATATGTACTGAAATTCAGACAAAAAATGAGAAAAAGAGGAAATCCATTACATGGAAGCATTCTCCCAAAGGATTGGGAGAGCCTTGAGAGTTACTTATTGGGAGATTAGGCGACATTTTTAGGATTATAGATATATGAGTTCAGGGTTGGTTTAGTTCTAATGGCTTTCAGTAATGAGGAATCAGGATTATCAGGGGGATTGTTTATTAAAGGATAGATAATTCTTTATTATTTAGATTTTGGACCCTGCACATTAAACTAATCAAAACCCCAAACCATCCCATAATATTTTCCCATAGTTTTTCCCAAAAAGGAGTGGGAAAATATATTTAATATGGAAAATGTCTAAAAATCTGAAAATATTACGCTGCCTTATGTGTAGGTGAGTCTCACTCTCAAGGAAAACAATTTAAAAAGATAAAATGTTTTATAAGTCTTGGAGGGTCCTCTAAGGCACCATAAAATTAATAAAAAATATATAAAATCACATTATATTAATTATAAAACATATATTTCTTATAAATAATAGTTATAGTATTTTAATACATCATTATTGGGGCATTATGATTTCATAAATCACATTATATATTTAAAAGACATTTATTTTTTACCTAAAAATTCGACACTCTCAGATATTTATGAGAAATTCACCATTAAATAATTTTGGCATCATAATTAATAAAATAATATTAATTTTTTCTAATAATTTTACAAATATGTAAAATTTACAATTAATATAAAAATTACAGTTATCAAAAAATCATGGCTTTTGACCAAAAAAATCTTCCAAACCATAATAAAAATTGCAACTATATTCATAAAAAAATATCTGATCATTTAATAAAAAGTAATTTAATAATAAAATTTTATTAAAATATTGTTAAGTTAAAAAATACATTAATTATTAAAATAGATTTCATAATTGAAAATAAACTAAAAATATTATATGTTCTTTAAAAACTATTTACAAAATAATAATAATATTATTAATTTATATAATTTATTCAATACAAAAAATAATGGAAAAATCATAGTGCTAGCATCTTGTTATGTAACCCCTTAAATCACCCACATATGCCTTTATGGTAAGGTGCATGATGGTAAAATACTCTTTAGTATGCTCAAATAACATTGCATGGGTGGTAATCTCTATTGACATCAACTTCTCCTATATGTGGTTCCGCTCTTTCGTAACCTGTTCAAAATTGGCAGGAGACTGGTCAAGAGAGAACCCCAATGATTCTACCTCCATTCATAAATCAGTAATATTGGATTCATATAGAGAAATTCTACCAGATTAGTCACATTATTCCTTTCATTGAGTATATTGGATTTGTTAAAGTCATACATTTATATTAATCATGTGATCACTATTAAAAAACTATATTAGTAGTGTTTACAATTCATAATGGTATTTTGGAATCCAAAAATATAAAACCAAGGAAGTTCAAATTTTATATAATTCCTTAACATAATGATACAATTAATAAGATCAAGAGGCATTTTTATTAATAAAAATTTGGTTCATTACAGTCTTCCCTCCATAAGAAATTTCACCATTGAAATTTCTTTTTCCTACACTACAACAGATGTGGGTAACATTGTCTTATTACTTCCTATGGTTCCCAAATTTCTTCTTCAAACATGGGTTTTTTCCACAACAACTTGAAAACGAGCATTATCTTATTTCGTAAAACATTTTCTTTACATTCTAAGATCTTCATCGGCTAATCTTCATAATATCGATCATTCTACAATGGTACTAACTCTGGATATAGAAAATGGATTAGGTTAGCTCTGTACTTCTTCAAGGGTGGTATATATAATACATCATGTTCTTTAGATAGGTTCGGTGTGAGTGATAGTCAATAAGACACTTCTCCAAATCGATCAATGATCTTAAAAGGGATGATGTAACTTGGACTAAGCTTTAACTTCCTACAAGATATCATAACTCTCTTCCGTGGTGATATGTGAAGGAATACCATGTCTCTGACATCAAACTCTAGGTCCCATCGATGATCACAAACATAGCTCTATTGTTGACACTGAGAATAGTTATTGTGCTTTTGGATGGTCTGAACCTTCATCACCATTTCTTCGACCATTTCTGGACCGAAGAGTTTTCTATCCCCAAATTCATCACAACATGCCGGTGTTCCACACCTCTTCCTATACAGATCTTCATAAGGATCCATTTAGATTCTCGAGTGGAAACTATTATTATAAGAGAACCCAAAGAAAGAAATATGTTGATACCATCCTCCGTTGAAGTCCATTGAAAAATATCTCAACATGTCATCATGTTTTTGGATATTCTTCTCAGATTCCCCATCAGTTTGAGGATGATAATCCATACTAAAATTCAGCTCAGTAATCAGAGATTGATGATGAATCTTCCAAACCATAGAGGTGAATCATGGATCTAGATCGGATACAATAAATAATGATACTCCATTAATTCTTACCAAATCATTAATGTATATATATTACACTTGATCCAATGAGAAATCTGCCCAAATTGCAATGAAGTGTGCGGTATTTATAAGACAATCCACTGTAACCCAGTTAACATTGTTTCATTTGGATGTCTACAGAAGTCTGGTGAAAATGGATATAGTGATGTTATCACATTTCAATGATAGTATGGGTAATGGATCCATCACCCCCTTAGAATATTTCCTATCATCCTTCTCATACTGAGAAACTAGACACTTTGATTTATACTCAGCGATATCCTTCTTCAGGTTATCCCACCAATAATGATCTCATAGATCATGATTCATCTTTCTATTTCCTAGGTGAATAGAGAAATTAAAAATATGTGCATCATCAAATAATTCATCCATTATCACTGGATTTCATGAATCTCATAGTCTTGTCCAAAATCTCACAAATCCTTTTTCATTAACATTGAACTCTGAGGATTTCACTTTTTTGGTATTTTCTACATTCTTCTAAATTGAAACATCATCCTTTTGATAATCCTTTAAACATTCCAAAAGAGAATTTGAAAAATCATTTGTTAAAAGATTGATGATGTTACCTTCTTTATGATTCCCATGGGATTCTTCAACAATTCTAAGAATATTTGATCCTTTTCAATTCTCATCAATGAAAGAATTGTTGTGTCATTTCTACATAGAGGATCTTCCACCTTGTTTGCTTTCCTAGGGTGTTAATGGATTGAGCAGTCATAGATGCTGATCAACTCTAACCATATTCATTGGTGCATATTTAACTCATATTCTGTGAATATATACTTGTGGATTTGGTGGTCCGTTTATATTTCACACTTCTCCACAAATGGGTAATGTTGCCATATTTTTAAAGCAAAGATAATTGCATCCATATATAGATCATTTTTTGTATAGTTCCTTTCATGAAAATTCAATTTCCTTGAATCATAATCATTGAATTTTTCATTATGCATCAACACACAACCCAAGACCTTCTTCGAAGCATCACTAAATACTACAAAATGTTCTCCACTTGTGGGTAATGTGAGCACATGCATTGTGATAAACCTACTTTTTAACTCCTTTATGCTCTCTTCACATTCATGACTCCAAGAAAAATTTACTCCATCCTGAGTTAGTTTTCTAAGAGGGTTTGACAATTTTAGAAATTTCTAAAAAATCAGCAATAATATCCAGCTAACCCCAAGAATATATAGATATTTTTCACCTATGTTGGCCTTGGCCATCACTCAATTGCAGTTTTCTTGTAGGTATCCCCAAATATCCCATTGCATCTGATTATATGACCCATGAATGTGACCTCCTTAAACCAGAACACACATTTGTTGTACTTTTCACAGAGCTTATCCTTTATCAAGGTCTATAGTACAGTTCATATATGCTCCTCATAATCCTACTTGGTTTTGAAGTATATTATATTATCGTCTATAAAGAGAAACATAAATTATTTGATGTAATCTCTAAATATAATATTAATCAATTAAAAGAATATTTCCAGAGCATTAGTGAGTCTAAAAGGCGTTAATCTAAATTCATAGTGCATTTACCTTATACAAAGAGCTGTATTGGAGACATCATCCTTCTTCACCCTTACATGATAATAACCCAACCACAGATCTATCTTAGAGAATTATTTTGATCCACATAGCTGATAAAAAAATCATCAATTCGGGCAAGAGGATAGTTGATCATTATCATGATTTTGTTGATATCACTATAATATTTGAAAAGGTGCAATGACCCATAATTATTATTGACGAAGTGGACATGAGAACCCTACGGAGAAGCACTTGGGTGTGTAAACCCATTATCAAGATTCTCTTATGGTTGATTTTTTTAGCTCTTCAAGCTCCAAAAAACCATTCTCTATGGAGTCATGGATATTATCAACTCCCAAAGTATAAAAAATTGATAAATGAATACAAATTTTAGGAGGAATACCAACCAATTCTTTAGGAAACACATCAGTGAATTCCCTCATAATAGGCATGTCTTCAAGAATGGGTTCTTCCTTAGACTCAATCATATATGCCAGATATGTGTGCTAATATGGTAGTAATACCCATGATTGAGGTGATGGTGCTAGAGAAGATTCATCATCCTACTTGCACTTGTATATAATTGGGGGTCAATTCACCACATGAATAATGATTTCCTTATCACGACAATTTCTGTTGTCTCTATATAATGAAATCCAATCCATGTGAAGAATTGAATAAAATTCCACTAGAGGGAGTATAATGAGGTTCTTTGAGAATTTAAGTCAAATAATTATGACACAGAGGAGTTATATTCAGGGAATTCAATGATTTTCCAATTTATGTACAAACCGACATCTTAAATTATATGATTTGTGGTGGCGTTGGAATTGTTCTCATAACCCTTCAGGATATAAAAGAAATCATAGAACCAGAATAAAAAATTATTTTTTCTTTTCATGAACGAATAACTAGCATACCTATCACCACATCATTTTTGAGGTTCAATTCTCTAGTAATGATGTCAAATTATCTCCCTTTCTACCTCAGTGGTTTTGGGATTCTTCCGGAAACCCTTTTCATAGGGTTTTGATTTGAAAATCACCCCAGTTCTTTATAGTTGAAGTAATGAAAAACGTGATGAGGGTTGAAAATAGTGTTCGTCCCCAATGTCACATCCATGGTGTTCACTTGTCGATAGTTAATAGTAAGGTTCCTTTGACTTCCACAACTATTTCATTTCCTCATCCCCTTCAAGAAATTTATTGGGAGCTTCCTTCCACACCTTTGGCAAGTAAGGTCATAAATTTCATTGCACCACTAGATTTATACTTCAGAATACCCTAATTAAATTCCACAATACACATATTATCCCCATGATTCCTCAAATATTTACTGATATCCATTTTGACTTTGAGGAAACATTGGGAAATTTACTCATAGATCATTAAGTCATGGATCATAAGGGATTTCTATAGGCTAGGTTTTAGCCAACCATCTTAGAGGTCAACCTTTAATTTAGGGGTAACGACAAATCCAAAGGCATATGGTGCAAGCCTTATGATGTTTTCTTCGCACTCTCCAATGGATTTGTCATACAATTTCATGAATTCAACAAAGTCAATTTCCATTTTCAGTGAGAGGGTGTGCAAATAATATTCTTTGAAAACCATTTTCTAAAAATCTGTCCATTCTAATGCCTCATTATCTTCCCCAGGCTTTATATTTTGGATCATTTTACACCACTGATCTGATTCACCCTCCAAATGATAAGTATCCATAAGAACCTTCTATTTTTTAAAACATTTGAGGATGGAGAAGATATTTTCAATGGAGTTGATCAATTTTTCAGGGATTGAGGGATCTAATATCCCATTAAAAGTATGATTCCTTTTATCTCATGAAGCTCTCGATTGTGACTAGTTCATTTTTATAAGGGTTGAAAATTCCTCAAGACCCATGATTCTATTCAAAATGTCAGTTAACTAATAATGTATCATGATAATTTCCATGATTCTCACTCCCATCAGATTTAGAATCTCATTAGAATAGTCGTCACATTGATCTTCGCACCAGTTGTTAGCCTGAACCCCCCTATTACTGGACATTGGTTGTAAATAAAGGAATGTTAGTGGTAACACATAAAGGGTATTCCATGGACAAAAAATGACTTATAAATAACTTATACTTCTTTATCATTTAAATCTATAGGATTCAATGTATGTTATCCATGATCTACTTCCCATCATATATTCTGAGAGGCATTTTCCCTAAAAAATGTACTACACTTTTGAATTTACCAAAGAATATCCCTTAAAATTGTTATAATCAAGAGTGAAACAAGGACCATTGTCATGTACCAGGATTCCCCAAATCAAGCCTAAAACTCCTAGTCAGAGTTTTCACTCCTAGGTACGTATGTTCCATATTTACCTCTACCTGCTCATATCCAGAGAGGGATGTATTATATTGATAAACCAATGACTCAATAGTCACAAATACATAGTGATGTTTTTATTATACTTAGTCTTATCCCTAAGGCTTCACTATGTTTTTATAATCCTAATCCCAAAAATAAAAAACCTTTCATCTAATACTAACAATTACAACCCAGCCCTTTATTACACAGTTCACCATAATTTATTTCATAAATCCTTCACATGATACAACATAGAAGATATATAGGTATAGTATATTTGGGGATTATTAACATTAAATAATGACATAACACATGAAACAAAACATCTTTATTTAAAACTTTCATTTACATGAAAAATACATTCCTTCGTACATAGATTTGCATGGGATAACCTGAGAACATGCATAAAAAGAAGTGATCTAAAAGCCCAGTAAAGGAGTAAAAAGGCATAAAATAAAGAATAAAATACATGTTAGGCACTATGAATATCAATGGTGCATAATAGATACCTGAACACAAAGGCATGATATAACATGATTAACATAACATGGAAATGTGGAAACAACATTTAATATGATATCAGCATGAGCTAAGGCTCATTGCACATGGAGCATGAGTAAACCATCATTTTACTTGAATTAGAATGATTAAACACACATTTAACTGTAAGTATCATGTTATTAATTTTTACTCAAAGCATTAGAGCGTTATAAGGGTGCATCGTTCTTAATCGTTTAATTTCATGAAAAAGTGTGCCAAATATATCATATAAAATCGATTCATAAAAAGTCATAATTTTTTCTTTGATAAAGAAATGTGGAATTGATACATAAAACTATATAGTCAATATGTAAATGTGCATAATGGTAAATATCCTTTATTGGGAAATGGGCATGGTATTCACTACACAATGACTTTGGCTTATAAATTCACAGTGCAATTTCGGTAGCATAATGACATGACCTAAGAAATCATAAAAAATTTTGATGACATTGACTGGGTTATCTCATTATATGTACATTTAATGGATAGTAATGGGGCCAAATAGATAAATTTCCCAATACAGGTAATGGAATTTATATTCATTATACAAAAGAATTTATTCAATGGAAATGAGTAGGGAGAAATTCCTTATGAAATTTCTTCATGGTAACAAGTGTACATGGGATGATTTAAGTATATAGAATGTTGTCTCACATCCTTAAAAAATAAGTAGATAAGTATTTAGGAAGTGAAAAATCATACCCCAAAATTTTTAATTGAAAATTTATGGACATAACATTGTAAATAAATTTGGACAAAAATGAGAAAGGAAGAGATCACTTTCTTGGAAGTGTGATCCCAAAGGCTTGGGAGAGGATTAAGAGAGACATCATGTGTGTTTGTGGCAAATTGGGAGGAATCTAGATAGGGGATGGCAAAATTTTTTCTATCTCCAATTTATTTGAGTGAAGAGTAAGTTGGATCTTGGGTGGGTTTATATAGGAATGAATAATTAATTCATTATTATTTAGGTTTTGGACACTACACATTAAACTAATCATCAACACAAACCATATCATGGTTTTTTTCCATGGGTTATTCAATAGGGGAGTGGAAAATAATATTTTATATGGCCAATGGCATTAATTCATAAAATATTAGTCTTTATTATGTGTAGGAGAGTCACACCCTCAAGAAAAACAATTTAAAAAGATAAAATGATTTATATGTCTTGGAGGGTCTACTAAGGCACCATAAATTTAATCAATTAATTATAAAATTACATTATTTTAAGGATAAAACATATATTTTACTAACATATTATAAGGCCCCAGCCTTAAACCTTACTTAATCTTGAGTTAATACTAGATTACACATTGTGTATCTTTTCAGGTTTAGATTTTTAGAGAATTAGATCATAAAACCTGAATTACATTACACATTTAAACAAAGTGGTTACATAAAGATAATATTCATTTTTTCCCATCAACAGAAACATATTTAAAATAAAACATCGATTCTTTCTTGACACTTCCTTGACACTATCATCATATCATGTACCTTTCCCTTGACCTGTGAAAAACATTTCAAAAAAAACTTAGGATGACCATAAAAATCTCAGTAAGGGTTATAAAAATATTGAAAAGAAACATGAGTTTATATATACATAAGAATGAAATCATACTTTACCCATAAAACATAGGCACATTAACATACCTCATCAAATCATAAATAAATCATAGAAATCATAAGACATAGAAGGTAACATGAGGCATCATAACATTCTTTAGTAGGGAGTAACCCTCTTGGTTACGTTTGGAATACCCACCACAGTATATTCCCTAAATCTCTTCAGAGAAACCTTAACGTTTCACTCCTTCGCGTTACCCAATGCATTGAAGATCTATATCGGGGTCACCCGCCCTTAGTTTATCACGGAACCACCCATCTTTATAACAATGCCCAAGAACCATAACATAATCATAGCACATAACTTAAGTATAAAGGAAAGATAACTTTCCTACATTTCAATAACAATATGACATTTTAAGATATTGAAATAATGAATACATTCTAAAAACCATTTTCAAAACCATTCAAAACATTTAATAAAGAGATTTTTGAATCAAAGTGTCTCATACCACTTTGATGCTTTTAACATTTTAAACCATTAATATCCATATAAATAAATCCTTAAAACCATTTTTAAAACATGGATATTAATGAGAAATATTTATAAGATTAAATCCTTAAAACATTTAAAAAGATATTTTAGTTAAAGGGTTTTTAACAAAATGAGATAACCTTGAATAAAATAATTAAGAAATTACATTTAATAAAAACTTTATAATATCATGAGAATAAAGGGATTCATGATATAATATTCCAAATGATAATATATACACTATATAAGAGTTAATTAGTGCATAACAACAATGAAGTCTCAATAGAAATGTAAATTGAGATGAAATCCATAATAAAGATGATATCCTTAAATTAAGGATAAATCAATCTCATAATTATGTGCAAAAAATATAAATACTCCCAATATAAGTGGATATTAAGTGTAAAATAATCAAAGTTCATTCACACATATTCAAAGGATGACATATTCAATAACTACATGTTGAACCCAAAGAAATCAAAATTGGGTTAAGTAGTTCCCTTGACAGCCTAACGGCGTCACATCAAAATGAGTTGATGAGAGATAAAAATGGTATCTCATCACTTGGACATAAAATTTACATCAATAAAGATATATGAGAACATATCCCAACATAACAATATGTATATTAAATGACCCAACAAAAGAAGTCTTTTAAAAAGAGGAGGGTGAAAGGATCCCTTACCGACTTGGGTGTCTTTCAAAACATACACCCCATGAAAGAAGGACAATACATCATTGATGTAAATACTCATAAACAAAATTATATTACACAAAGAGTATAATAATGGGAAGTATATATACCACTCAATAGAAATGGTGGAAAAGGTACCATAAATCTCACGGGAATAAAAGCGAGATGAAAAATAACTTACGAAAACATGGCACCCTAACAGCGCCACTTAAAACATCCACAAATGGATTGATGAGATCAAATAGGGTCATTCATTATAAATTTTACAGCCAGAGGAATATAAAATACCATCCCCCAACATAAAAAAGAAGATCTTAATAGAAGTGACATAAAGGAGAGTACTTAAAAAGAAAGAGAGAGGTTGGATCTCTTATGAAAATTCACCAGCCTAACGGTGCCACTAAAAACATCCAAAATGGATTGATGAGAGAGAATAGGGTCTCTCATCATATGAACATAAAAATTAAAGTAAGATTAATATAAAAGAATATCCCAATCACATGAAAGATGAGCTTAAAATTAATGACATAAAAGAGTGTACTTATAAAAAGTGAGGGGTAGGATCCCTTACCTCAACTCCAACTTGTCTTGTTCGTTTCATTATATTCCTGAATAATAAACATTGGTCAGTTTATAATTTCTTAAGGACCTCATATGAAGATTATTATTCAGTTCGTATCATATATTTTAATGTTATAATAATTTTGGTAATAATATGAGTTCATATCAGACGTTTTTGTCGATGTTTGGTACATGAGTCAAAAATTGAACTTGTTGGAAAATAATTTTCCATGTAGTTATAGGTACATCATATCCAGAATAGTATTGATGTTTTAATTATCATATATATCCATTATATATTCATTTTATAATATTCCATATCATTTGGAGATAAAAGTTAAAAGCACCATTCATGGAGATGGTAGGTCGTACGTACGCATGAACGCTACTTTCATTTTTTTGTCATATTAATGGAATTAAAATAATATGAGAGATATATCTATGTTATAATTCCATAATTATATCCATCATTTAGATGTAATATATTACATATATATCCATCATATATATGTACCTATAATAGTACATAACATTTTGAGATAAGTAATTCAATGTACCGTTCATGGAGATGGTAAGTCCTACGTACGCATAAACGCTACTAACATTTCTATTTCATATTTAATTGAATTAAGACATAATGATACAAAATAGTATTTTAATTCTAGTATGGTATCATATATAATATCATTAAATATATTCTTTATACATACCAAATATGGTATTAATGAATCAAATCACATTGAGGGGGCGGTAGTCCGCACGTCCTTAAATGAAGATATCGCGTTCACCCATAATGGAAACCATAAAGGTATGCCATAAATGAAAAATACAGAAGCTTAAGTAAAACATAAAAATATTATATATCATATATATATATATAGTTTCATCTTAATGGACACCTTTGAAGGTGTTAGAAGGATATTGAACAATCATCGTTTCGTGAGACAGAAATTCGCCATCCACGGAAATAGTATGTTCGTTAACCATTAGATGTAGGTGTGTGTAAGTGTAGATCGAATATATCTTATAACAACATCCTAGTATATTGAAGATACAGTAGTTGTTACAAAAGAAATTAATAAAAAGAGTTTAGGGGGTTGGAGAAGCAAAATAAAACAAAAGAACACAAGTGAAGACATTACCTTAAAATCGGGTAAGTCTCTTTGATTTGAGCTCAAAGGCTTCCTTGGGAAGAATTCTGCCAAAAGTGAGGCATATAAGAGTAGTATTGTTATGTGTAGAGAAAAAAAGAGTAGGGGTTGGCTGAGACAAAGGCTTGAGTGGTGTGGGTAAGGTGGTAGAGGTGGGGGTCTTTTATAAGAGGAGAGGAGGGGCACTCTTGGAAAGTAAGAAAATGTTACTTTATTTTAGAATGCGTTTCAGATTTAAAAGGGCCCACATTGATGTGTGTCGAGTATAAGGTGATAATGGTTCGAAATACACTCATCCAATAGGTTCTGTACATGTGTAGGCCTTAGATTTTACAATATCTTTCAATTTTATTTAAATTGTTAAATAATGAAGTCATCGCTGCATGATTATGATGTCATAAATAATTTAATTTGTTTAATGTATAAAAATTATAAAAAATACTATGATGTAGGAAATCTTTTCACCTTTACAATTATTATTTATAGTCAAAAATCTGACATGAATAACCCCATTTAAAAATTGTTTTAGTAAAACAACTCATGTTTGTGTCATTTTAATTTTAACATTAAATAAAAAGTTATTTATGTAATTTTCAAAACAAAGTGGCTCCATGGGGTCCCCATGTTGACCCATGGATTTTATTGGTCGGCCATGACTCATCCAATGAGGGTAAAACATCTGTCTTGGTCATTTCATATTATTAAAACATTGTTTTTACCTTAAATTGCACTAATTACCTCTAATCGCTTTAAAAACATAAAAGTTACAATTCACCAAAAAATTATTTTAATCCCATTGAAATAGATTTTTCTTCTTAATGACAACCATTTATGTCGGATTTTTGAAATTCAAAACACAGAGGTGCTAAAAGTTTATTTAAAAGAAAAATCAGTTTTTTAACTACCACTTAGTGGTTTCACTATTCATCAAAAATTGAAGTTTTTCAGAAAAGTACCCAAACATCACCCTAAGCTATATTTGATATTACGAATTCAAAAATAATTTCTATTTTACAAAATTAAAAACATATAATTTGCATTAATTAATTTAATAATTAATTCCCGCTGTCAAAACAAATAGCATGTTTTTATGTAACAAAATGTATCAAAAGATTGACACTAGTTTATGTCCGATTTCAAAGTGAAATTAATTCCAACGACCACTATTGGATTAAATGGTAAAAATATATTCTAATTTCACTTTAAAACCAATTAAAAAGATAATATAACTGTATAAATAAATTAGATTAAAAATTAGTTTTGAATTAAAATACGGCACTTTTCACTATTCATTAAAAAAAAGAACTTTTTCGGAAAAATACCAAAAATTTACAAAAAGTAAAATTTGATGTCCCGATTCTAAAGAAGAATTTCATTTTTTCAAATATAACACATAAAATTGTTAAATAGTGGATTTAAAAGAGGTTCGCCATCAAAGGGCGGTTAATCGACCTTTTAAAGAATATTAGGATGTTTATGATTAAAATTGGATTCATTCGCATTTTTAATCCTCTAACATTTATTGAAAAAAGTAAAAATATTTGACAAACATATATAATCGTTTTTTTAGAATGTTTCGTTCATTCCCGCTATTACAACAGCTAGGAATTAACTACCTTTTAAAATAATATTATTTTATTATTAGAGTGCAACGTAAGATTTCAAAGGAACTCGTTGTTGCGTATTGGTTAAGCCATCGAGCATAGCATTCCCTTTAAATTAATATTGAAATTTTATTCACAAATAGGGATAAATATAAAAATTTCATATTCTTTATTTACCTGGGGTGTTACATCCTTCCCCCCTTTTAGGAATTGCGTCCTCGCAATTTCAAAATTGGGCTCGGAAACATCATTGAAAATCCACATTGGAACAAGAGTCAGTAAAACATTTACTTTAAAATAAAGAAAGATAAGTACAAAGGTCACCCAAGTTAACCCATAATAGGATTCCAAGTATGAAAATATGGACATTGAGGAAAAAACAAAGGGTCATATTCTGATGGAGAGTGATAGTAAACATGTCTAGGAGAAAGTTAACCATAAGAAAATCAAAAACTTCTGATGGGTTAAACGGTATTCGATTCCGTAGTAGGAAATGTTAATAGACAACAGTTTTGTTTTAAGTTACTCTTCATGGAGGGTTTTATTTTTGATCTTAAGGAAACATACTTACTTGTCATGTTGACTTTCAACTTTTACTAGATTTCTTACACAAACTCATACTTTCCCCAAAAGACGAGTATTTAGGAAGACTTGTTCACATTAAGAGTACCATAATAAACTTCTAGAGAATCACCTAATCCACAAAAGAGAACTATATACTTCCCATGAGTTTAGAATTTAACCAAAACTAGAACCAAAAAGGTTAGTACAAGATCAGATAACCAAGAAAAGGATAACCCTTTATAAAAAGAAAATCCATTCTTAATCTCTAAAATTTGTCCAACAAAACCCAACGTTCAACGAGGACCATTCGATAAACAATTTGTCCATAAAATTCTTCAACGTAAACCAAACTAATATTGAAACCCAAATATTTGAAGGATTTAGTCACATAGTCTTCCAAGTTAAATTGTAACAATTATCTCCAAACAACATCAGTTTCTCTTAATGTCTCGTATTGAAAAGTAATTAACCTAATCACATATCCTCCATGATAGGTTAATAAATTTCCCTAGATAACCCAAAATCAATTTACTCTTAATTAATAAAATCACCTAACTAAAAATAATAAGTCATACTAACAGGGGAATTCACGTAGTCCAGTGGTAGGCGATAAATACCAGTTGCACTTTGTTGTGGGTTTGATTCACGTAGCATTGTCTAGCACGACGGGTTTTCACACAGTCTACGTGTTGTCCTTTTTCCAAAACTATATAATTCTTAAAACATTCCCCCAAACGAGATAAAATCTTCAAAAATAATCATAACATATTTTAACCTCAAGTTTATCTCATGCCTTTAATTTTCCATCATAACATATAATACCCCTTAATTACCTCACAAGTAAGGATCATATAAACCATAATGGGTAACTTTATAATTATTACCTAAACATCCACATCAATTAGTCGTCTCGTACATGTTGCATTACAGAACATACCAAGGTTCAAGTGGTTGATCATGACTTCTTGATAGTTGGATTAGAACAACCATGAGTTTCCTCATTGAATACCCCATTTCATCCAGTCTCTTAATCAGAGAACCACCACAGTTTCCTTCAAACCTATTTTCACTTTGGTGCCTACTAGATCCATCCGTTCACTAAAAACAGATATGTCAGTGTGAGTATATCAACAAAACCATCATGTACTAATGAGGAAGATAAACAGTAAGATATACTTAATCATTTACTTTATCTAAATCTATGACTCTCTCTAAAATCCTAACCATTATGGTAATGTCACTTATGCTTAAAGAATACCCTAACCTCTAAAGTTATCTAAACCGACCTCTGATACCCACTATAAGGCCCCAGCCTTAAACCTTACTTAATCTTGATTTAATACAATATTACACATTGAGGATCTTTTCAGGTTTAGAGTTTTAGAGAATTAGATCATAAAACATGCATTACATTCCAAATTTAAACAATGTGGTTACATAAAGATAGTATTCATTTCTTCCCATCAACGGAAACATATTTAAAATAAAACATGGATTCTTTCCTGAAACTTCCTTGACACTATCATCATATCATGTACCTCTGCCTTGACCTGTGAAAAACATTTCAAAAAAAAACTTGGGATGAGCATAAAAATCTCAGTAAGGGTTATAAAAATATTGAAAGGAAACATGTGTTTATATTTACATAATAATGAAATCATACTTTACCCATAAAACATAGGAACTTTAACATACCTCATCAAATCATGAATAAATCATAGAAATAATTAGACATAAAAGGTAACTTGAGGCATTCATAACATTTTTACGTAGGGAGTAACCCTCTTGGTTACATTTGAATTACGCACCACAGTATATTCCCTAAATCTTTTTGGAGAAACCTTAACGTTTCACTCCTTCGCATTACCCAATACATTGGAGAGCTATATCGGGATCACCTGCCCTTAGTCTATCACGGAACCACCCGTCTTCATAACAATTCCCAAGAACCATAACATAATCAAAGCACATAACTTAATCATAAAGGAAATATGTCCTTCCCACATTGCAATAACAATATACCATTTTAAGATATTGAAATAATGAATCCATTCTAAAAACCATTTTCAAAACCATTTAAAGCAAATAATAAAGAGATTTTTGAATCAAAGTGTCCCATACCACTTTGAAGATTTTAACATTTTAAACCATTTATATCCATATAAATAAATCCTTAAAACCATTTTGAAAACATGGATATTAATGAGAAATATTTATAAGATTATATCATTAAAATATGTAAAAAGATATTTTAGTTAAAGGGTTTTTAACAAAATGAGAAACACTTGAATACAATAATTGAGAAATAACATTTAATAAAAACATTATAATATCATGAGAATAAAGGGATTCTTGATATAATATTCCAAATGATAGTATATACGTCATATAATAGTGAATTGGTTCATAACAACAATGAAGTCTCAATGGAAATGTAAATTGAGATGAAATCCATTATAAAGATGATATCCTTAAATTAAGGATAAATGAATCGCATAATAATGTGCAAAAAATATAAATACACCCAATATAAGTGGATATTAAGTGTAAACTAATCAAAGGTCATTCACACATATTCAAAGGATGACATATTCAATAACTACATGTTGAACCCAAAGAAATCGAAATTGGGTTACATAGTTCCCTTGATAGCATAACATCGTCACATCAAAATGAGTTAATGAGAGATAAAAAGGGTATCTCATCACTTGGACATAAAATTTACATCAATAAGGATATATGAGAACTTATACAAACATAAAAATATGTAAATTATAAGACCCAACAAAAGAAGTCTTTTAAAAAGAGGAGGGTGAAAGGTTCCCTTACCGACTTGGGTATCTTTCAAAACATACACACAATGAAAGAAGGAGAATCAAACATTGATGTAAATACTCATAAACGAACGTATATTACACAAAGAGTATAATAATTGGATGTATATATACCACTCAATAGAAATGGTGGCAAATGAAGCATAAATCCCACGGGAATAAAAGCGAGATGAAAAATCCCTTATGAAAACTCGGCAGCCTAACAGCGCCACTTAAAACATCCAAAAATGGATTGATGAGATCAAATAGGGTCTCTCATCATAAATTTTACAGCAATAGGAATATAAAATACCATCCGCCAACATAACAAAGAGGATATTAATAGAAGTGGCATAAATGAGAGTACTTAAAAATAAAGAGAGAGGTTATATCTCTTATGAAAATTCGGGAGCCTAACGGCGCCACTCAAAACTTCCAAAATGGATTGATGAGAGAGAATAGGGTCTCTCATCATATGAACATAAAAATTACAGTAATATTAATATAAATGAACATTCCAATTACATGAAATATGAGCTTAAAATGAATGACATAAAAGAGTGTACTTAAAAAAAGAGAGGGGTAGGATCCCTTACCTCAAGTCCAACTTGTCTTGATCGTTTCATTATATTCCTGAATAATAAACATTGGTCAATTTATAATTTCTTAAGGACATAATATAAATATTATTATTCAGTTCATATCACATTTTTTAATGTTATAATAATTTGGTTAATAATATGAGTTCATATCAGACGTTTTTGTCGATTTTGGTACATGAGTCAAAAATTGAACTTGTTTGAAAATAATTTTCCATGTAGTTATAGGTACATCACATCCAGAATAGTATTGATGTTTTAAATATCATATATATCAAGTATATATTCATTTTATACTATTCCATATCATTTGGAGATAAAAATTAAAAGCACCGTTCATGGAGACGGTAGGTCATACGTACGCATGAACGCTACTTTCATTTTTTTCATATTAATGGAATTAAAACAAAATGAGATATATATATATGTTATAATTATAGAATGATATCCATCATTTAGATGTAATATATTAAATATATATCAATTATATATATATGTACTTATAATAGTACATAACATTTTGAGATAAGAAATGGAATGCACCGTTCATGGAGACGGTAGGCCGTACGTACGCATGAACGCTACTTCCATTTCTATTTCATATTTAACGGAATTAAAACATAATGATACATAATATTATTTTAATTCCAGTATGGTATCATATATAATATCATTAAATATATCCTTTATACGTACCACATATGGTATTAACGAATCAAATCACTTTGAGGGGGCGGTAGTCCGCACCTCCTTAAATGAAGATATCGCATTTACCCATAATGGAAACAATAAAGGTATGCCATAAATGAAAAATAGACATGCTTAAGTAAAACTAAACATATTATATATCATATATAAATATATTGTCATATTAATGGCCACCTTTGAAGGTGTTAGAAGGATATTGAACAATCATTGTTTCGCGAGGTAGAAATTCGCCATCCACGGAAACAATATGTTCTTTAACCATTAGATGTAGGTGTGTGTAAGTGTAGCTCGAATACTTATTATAAAAAAATCCTACTATATTTGATATACTGTAGTTGTTACAAAAGAAATGAATAAAAAGAGTTTAGGGGGATGGAGAAGAAAAATAAAACAAAAAAAATACATGTGAAGACATTACCTTAAAATCGGGTAACTCTATTTGATTTGAGCTCAAAGGCTTCCTTAGGAAGACTTCTGCCCAATGTTAGGCTTCTAGGAGTAGTAGTAGGATGTGTAGAGACAAAATGAGCAGGAGTTGGCCGATCCAAAGGCCAGAGAGGTGTGGGTAAGGTGGTAGAGGTGGGGGCCTTTATAAGAGAAGAGGAGGGGCACTCTTGGAATGTAAGGAAATGTTACTTTATTGTAGAATGAGTTTCGGATTTAAAAGGGCCCACATTGATTTTTTTCTAGGATAAGGTGATAAGGGTTCTAAATCCACCCATTAAATAGGTTTTGGACATGTCTAGGTCTTAGATTTAACATTATCATTCCATTTTATTTAAATCGTTAATTAATGAGGTCATCGCTGCATCATCATGATGTCATAAATAATTTAATTTATTTAATGTATAAAAATTATAAAAAAGACTATGATGTAGGAAATATTTTTATCTTTCCAATTACTATTTATAGTCAAACATCTGACTTCTATAACCCCAAAATTGTTTTAAAAAAACAACTCATGTTTGTTTCATTTTAATTTTAATATTAAATAAAAAGTTATTTATGTCATTTTCCAACCAAAGTGGCTTCATGGGGTCCCCAAGTTGACCCATGGATTTTATTGGTCGGCCATTACTCATCCAATGAGTTTATGACATGTGTATAGGTCATTTAATATTATTAAAACATTATTTTTACCTTAAATTACACTAATTACCTCTAATCGAAATTAAAAAATTAAAAGTAAATATTCACCAAAATTTTATTTTAATCCCATTGAACTAAATTTTACTTCTTAATGATAACCATGTATGTAGGATTTTTGAAATTCAAAACACAGAGGTGCTAAAATTTCATTTAAATGAAAAATCAGTTTTTTAAGTACAACTTAGTGGTTTCACTATTCATCAAAAATTGAAGTTTTTCATAAAAGTACCCAAACCTCACCCTAAGCAATATTTGATATTACGAATTAAAAAATGATTTTTATTTTAAAAAATTACAAACATATAAGTTTAATTAATTAATTTAATAATTAATTCCCACTGTCAAAACAAATAGCGTGTTTTTATGAAACAAAATGTATCACAAGATTGACACTAGTTTAAGTCTGATTTCAAAGTGAAATTAATTACAATGACAACTATTGGATTAAATGGTAAAAATATATTCTAATTTATTTTAAAACCAATTAAAAAAATAATCTAACTATTTAAATAAATTAGATTAAAAAGAGGTTTTGAATTAAAATACCACACTTTTCGCTATTCATTAAAAAAAGAACTTTTTCGGAAAAATACCAAATATTTACACAAAGTAAATTTTGATGTCCTGATTCTAAAGAAGAATTTTATTTTTTCAAATATAACATATAAAATTGTCAAAAAGTGGATTTAAAAGAGGTTCACCATCAAAAGGTGGTTAATAGATCTTTTAAAGAATATTAGGATATTTACGCTTAAAATTGGATTCATTCGCATTTTTAATCCTCTAATATTTATTGTAAAAGGAAAAAATATTTAACAAACATATATAATCATTTTTAGTTAGTTCCGTTCATTCTCGCCACTACAACGGCTAGGCGTTAACTACCTTTTAAAATAATATTATTTTATTATTAGAGTGCAACGTAAGATTTCAAAGGAACTCGTTATTGCGTATAGGGTAAGCCATCGAGCATAGAATTTCCATTAAATTAATATTGAAATTTTATTCACAAATACGGATAAATATAAAAATTTCATATTCTTTATTTACCTAGGGTGTTACAGATATAGTATTTTTTTACGTCCATATTGGGTCAATATGATGTCATAAATCACATTATATATTTTAACGGTATTTAATTTTAATCCAAAATTCGATTGTATCAATAAATTACAAAAATATACTATTTGATAATTTCAATGTCCTGATTTGAAAAATACTATTCAGTTTATCTAAATAATTTTTCAAATATGTCAATTTTTTTACTTCTAAAAAAACAACATTTATAAAAAATTCATGGGTTTTAACAAAAAACAACATTCAGAACATAATTAAAATTACAGTTGTATTCATAAAAATTATATGATAATTTAATAAAATTTAATCTAATAATATTAATTTATTAAAATATTATTTAATAAAAAATTCCATTAATTCATTAAAATATCATTCGTAATTGAAAATTAACAAAAAAATAATATTTTTGATTTAAAAACTATTTACAAAGTAACAATAATAAAATGAATGTATATTATTTATTCTATACAAAATATTAATGACCATAATCATAGTGCTAGGTTATTGTCACATAACACCTTAAAACATCCACATATGTCCTTTTGGTAAGGTGTGCTATGGTAACAGACTCTTGATGTTGCTCGGGTAACATTTCAGCGGTGGTAGTCACTATTAACATCCACTTCTCCCGTAGGTGGTTCGGCTCAAGCATAAAGTGTTCAATATCAACTTGGGATTGATCAAGAGTGAAGGACAATGACACCACCTCCTTTTTTAGCATCGACAAATGGTCTTCATATGGAGAAATTCTACTAGATGAGGACATTGCTTCCTTTGTCTGAGTAAATTGGATTTATTAAATCCTTATATTTATACTAATCATGTGATCATTGTTCAATGGATATATTTGCAATTCTAACAATTCATAAATGTATTTTGAATTAAAAAAACATACAACCTGGGGAGTTCATATTTAATATAACCATTTTACATAATAAGACACTTAAAAATATCAAGAGACGTTTTTATTAATATATGTTTCAGTCATTACAATGATTCTGCCAATGTATGGTGGGAATTTCATTACTCAGTTTTATTATCATCGAGATATAGACTAGATGGAATTTCATGTGCCCTTTTATGACTACTTTAATCCTGATTCATTGAGGGCTAATAGAGCCTATGAGTTCATGAAGATGGAGTATGTCGCATTATCAGTGATGTATTATTTGGATTATTTTAAAAGGTTCATCACTTTGAAACTATTGTAAGGGGTTAAAAGTTATCTAAATACATATGATTTGAGGATGGATTTATTTATGAAATCTTATTTCATGGGAATTTATTCTCTATGACTAAAATTTCTAGAACAGTTAATTAGGAACTTATCATAGATCTTGACTTACGAGAGTCTATGGGAGAGTGGCAGGGATATTTGGCCTCTAGATCTAGTTATTCTTTAACTAGTAATATGTAGCATCGTCTTGAGATTCCACATAGTATCATTAGTAGCCAAAAAACCTAACAAGGTAGCCATGTAAGGTTCTACCAGTGTTTTAAACCAAGGCATACAAGGCCACATTGTACAAGGGACCCATATAAGTGTAAATTACTGACATTATGGGTCATCTCCATCACTTCTTCATATCATTTCCTTCAATAGCTAGTGAGAGAGGGTCTTCACTGACCCCATATTCAGTATTAGGGTTAGTATATTAAAACCAAGAAAGGATCTAGAGTTATGCTAGCCAATCACCCAGAGGAGTTGGACATGGTTTTGGTAGTTAGACACCAGTTTTATAGTTAAATAAGGGTAGATCTTATCGTGGTATTAAAGTCGTGTCATAGGTCCATAGTTTATCCCAAATAAAGATAGTGAAATTGAACCCTGAGGAGCATGGACCTATACCTTAAACATTAAATGGAACTATTCAAGTAACCTCTACTATATCTCATATAGTTTTTAATAAAGGTTATTCTCATATAATTATATTTATTCCCATTTTTGAGAGCCTTTGGCTCATTATTCACTCTATAGATGGTTTTATAATTCCTAACACATGTTTGGGGATTAGAACAGAGGGTGTATGTTAGTATAGGGTGTTCCCCCTTGAGATTAGTTGGTGTCACGTCATATATAACTCTTTTCCATTGAGATTACATGTTTTTATATCATTCTCAACAAGTAATGGTTGGTTCTGTTTCATGATTTCATTGAATGCTTCACCAAATGTTTAAAAATACATAACTAGAGGCTGTCAAGTTTTTTCACAAAGGAGAATATTATGTCCATGTGAGTTAAGCTATACACAAATATCATTGGACGGGTGGGATATTACAAATTTTTACCTATATTATTATGGAACACATCATGAAGAGTTTCCTATAGTGGTTAATCATTTTGAAGATATTTTTCGTACAAAAATATTTAGGATTTACTCTAGTGAGAGAGGTAGAGTTCCCTACCAAGCTAGATTCAAGAGCTCAACCGATGTCCATTTTTATTTATAACATCACTACTATTGATAAATAGGAGTTGAATATGATGCTTGGGAATTTATATACATAAGGGTTTATCTAAACCAGTAGTTCCCCATTGGGTTTCACGGTCATCTTGGGGAAAAAGGCCAACAGTACTAGCAGGTTATATGATGATTACAAAAAATTGAACTATATAATAATTAGGAATCTGTATCCTCTGTTTGAATAGACAATATCTTTGACTGTCTATGAGGATCTTGGTTCTTTATAAATTTTTTTTGTTATTTGGTTGTAATTAATTGCATGTTAGACCATCATACATACCTCTAACAACAATTCATAAGAGGTATAGTCTATATGTGTATTTGGTTATATTGTTTAGTCTATCTAACGTGCCAGTGGTTTTCATTTCATAGATGAACTGACTATTCTATCCTTATCGGGATTCATTTTTGGCAGTTTGGATGGATGTTATCGTGGTGTATTCTCACAATTGACATCACTTTTTAAAATATCTTGATATCATATTGGTTACATTGAGAGAGCATCATTTATATGGTAAAAATAAAATGATCCAACTCTGCATGGTTCGGATTCAATTTTGGGCCACATTATCTTTGTGACAGGTGTATCGACTATCCCAATGAAGATGAGAGATGTAGTTTTATAGAAGTATATCTAGAATGTCTTTGATATGTATAGTTTTATGGGGAAATACAGTTTTTTTTCTACATTTCATATAGGAATTATCATGCTTATCAGTGTAGCATAAGTGGTTGAATAAAAAGAGTGTGAATATTTTATGATCTTATTTCTATGAGACGACACATCATGAGCTAAAAGTGAGATTTACATCAGTGGTGATATTGATTTATCTTGATATAAAGATTAATTACATTGTATATTATTATGCATGAGTAATTTCACAAGGATTTGTTCTATTGTCGATAAATAGATTCATGGCATATAGGTCTTTGTATTTTAGGACATGTTAGTGGAATTTCCCAATTCATGATGTTGAGTTATCTTCGATAGTCCAGGCATTGCGATGATGGAGACAATACAGATATGGAGATAATTTTTTATTTTACACAGAACAAAAAATACTCAATTACGTTTTTTCATAGCATTATCTCAATCTGTGGAAGTAATGGTTGTTGAAATATTTATAGAAATTCAATTTTGATATTTCTTTCACGCATGTTATGGGAAATGAAATGGCTAATGCATTCAGCCTAATGAATCAGATACATGAAATTATATAGTCCATTGAGGAGTTATAACTCTTATATTTTTTTGTCGACATCCACATGGAGGTGCATTAATGTTAACGACGTGCTTATCTTTCTTCCATAGAAGTTATGTCTACCCAACTAGATTGAGTTAGGATGAGGCATATATCAGACTCTATGATCCTACAACAATGTGAAATTGTGTAAGATGAGGACCCTGAACATGGTTGGATAGTAGGGAAGGAAGAAATTATATATATTCATCGGCATAAATAGGTTTCATTATATATTCATGAGGAGATGGTGTGATACGATCATGCTTTCTCATGTGAAGTGATTCCTAGTGTCACCAAGATGCATCAAGACTTATATTGATAGTACTGTTGCACAGGTTTGGAAATAGATATATCTTGTTTTCTCATGACATTTTCCACTTGTTATATGGTGAATTTGGAATACCTACAACCAAATAGACATTTATAACATCTTCCCATTCTCAAGTAAAAATGGGATGATATCATTATGGATTTCATCACCAGTTTTCTAAGGTCACCTTGAGGTAATGATGTCATATGGGTTGTTCTTGACCATCTCACAAAGGATTCATATTTCCAACCAATAAATTATATATATTTAGTAGATGATCATGTGATTTTTTATATCAATGATACAGTAAGAATCTAAGGTGCATCACAGACTATTATTTTAGATCAGGGAACATGGTTTTCATATTGTTTCATCCATAGTTTGTAGAGGGATCTAGGTACAAATGTGATCCTGGTCACAACATTCCACGCAGACTGATGGTCAATCTAAGGAGATGATTTAGGTGATTGGGGATATGTTGCAGGTATGCATCCAAGATTTCTTATGCAGTTGTTGGAGTCATATAACACTAGTTTAATTCCTCTACAAAAAATATATTCTAGGGTACTATTTAGATTGCTCCTTATGAGGATTTATATTTTAGGCCATATAAATTACCTGTTATTGGTTAAATTTTGGGGGGGTATCTATATATGGACCTCATATTCTACAAGAGACAATAGAAATTGTGTTGTACATTCGGAAGCTGATGGATACTACATAGTCTCGACATAAATCATATGCCACTCACCATAGGAGACCATTAGTGTCCGTGGTCAAGGATTAGGTTTCATTATCTGTTTCACAATTGTTGGGACATAGGATAAATGAATGACTAGGTAAGATTTCACTCCAGTATGTCAGGCCATTTGAGTATTGAGATTAAGTTGTGTTAGTAGACTATCTGTTGAAGATACCTCAAAGGAAATGATCCTTTAACTATGTCTTCTATGTTTCTAATCTCCAATGTTTCTATTCAGACATGTCTCATGGATTTCAACATAGGGAGGATGAGTTATAGGTATACAATTCATTTGAGGAGAATTCTATTCATATTTTTGATCATGGCATGAAGTTTTTATAAGGCTGGATAGTTCTTCTAGTATTGGTGTCATGGATTCATAATCGTGTACTTGAAAACCCCAGGGGGTGGGAGACCGATGCAATATCATAGTGCTTGAGGTGAATCATTGATTATGCATCATTACCATTGAATGAGAAATTCATGGATGTATATCCTTAAAAAGGATGATTTTATGTACCTAGTTCATAATTATGGTATAGATCCTTTAATATAAATAAATTCAATGTTTAAATGATTAATGATTGAAGAATGTGAATTATCTATGTGGTCTAAGAGGAAATTGGGGTGTCCCAGGCTAGTCTGGAGTATATGATGCTTGTTTTGGGTTGTAATAATATTTGTACATTGTTAGTGAATACCATGTAAGTATTTTTTTCATAGTCAGTTATAACGATGTTTGGTTGGATAGTGTAGTTCATATGCCACATAGTTAGACTAAACCATATGATTTTGGGAACATGTGCAACTTTCAATGTCATCAATTTTGACAGTGAGGTTTTTCATGGTTTTCTCATGGATTTTTCATGATTGTGGAAAAACAATGTGGGATTCCCTTCCCTACCATAGAACATTAATTTTTATCCAATGGATTTGAAAAAAATGTTTCCTAAAGGAGTGACATAGATTTTTTTAGTAGAATTACCATTCTAACCAAAAATAAAATCAATTTCTAACCCCTTTTTCTAGTTCTCCTCCAATAGAGAAAATGATATGATTTGAATCTTCTTTGAGATCTAATATAGGAATCCAATTAAATCCTTCATCCAATCTATTGTACATCATATTATCATCTCATTATATTTTCATTTGTGATTTATCTAATCCATTTTATCCATTCATTATATGTTTTATTTTTTGTAGCACTATTTATGTGCAAGATTAATTTCGAAATTATTATTTTCGTTATCTTCTATTTGAGTTTACCCTTATCAAATTAAAATCATGGGATAAAAATGCATGATCAATCAACTAAGGAACCATGGTTGGATGTCTAAGTACATTCATAAAAATTTGAAATATTCATAAATGCCACTATGCTATGCTACCCTTTCTCTGGAAACACATTGAATGAATTTTATACCTTTAATAGAGTTGATAGGTTTAAACTATTAAATTAATTATTCTATTGAATAATGTTATTTTTTATGACCCTTTAATGAAACTACGCATTTTGGGGCACTGTGTATTTAGATGTATATTTTCGGATCTTATTAATGTGACACCCTTGAGGTGTTCCCTTTTTCCAATTTCCATCAGATCAGATGTTTTAATTGATTTGTAAATAAAATTGATGAATTGACTTATTATTTTTTATGTGATTTTAATTTTAATATCAATTGTAAACGAAATAATTTAGGACAGGGAATTTACTCTATGTCTCAAGGCCCTGCTATGTAATGTATTATGAATCTTGAGATGCATGTTTAACTGAAATACCCACATATGTTAACTTAAAGGAAATCCAAATAATATTTCCAATTAATGAGTCACCTTTTGAGGTGAGATTAGTTGTAATGTTCTTTTATTTGACATTGACATGTTTAAATGAATTTTATTAATTTGTTTATTTTGTCTAATGATTTTATGCATTGGTTGACATGTGAATTCATATGAGAATTTCTTAGATAGAATCAATTGGATTGTATCTTTCTTATTACAATGTGGAACTTGTACTATATTTATTGAATGATAAGGATATAATCATTAGGGATAAATATTATAGTTTGAGTGATACATTGATTCATATATTAATTCCATGGATGGACACAAAGGGTAGTTTATGAACATTCCATGGGTGATATTTACGCTCCATTATTAGATTACCTTAGATGGACTCAAATGGTAGAGAAGTTATTACACCCATATATCAATTCATGGGTTCCTAATAGGTTAACCATAGAAATGATTTTATGGTACTAGTTATTATTAAACCTAGAGGGATACCTTGATTCCTAATTTTGAATTCCATGGACGAGTTTAGGTTTATAAATTATTTATGAATGAATGGCTATTATGACTCATTTTCCAATACAAAGACAGAGAATGGATTTTGTCTTGTCTTACATGTTGTTGAAGGAATATTCAGATAACCTTGATAATATCACTACATGGGATGCACAACTTCTTTCTGAGTATCCAACCATATTAGTTTTATTAAATTGTATCATTAAATTAATATTTTTTATAAATGAATCATTCCTGAATATTAATTCAAGGACCAACCTATTGAATGATTTTGATTAAATGAATTGATTATAAAATGTAAACATAAACCTAATTGAAACTTAAATTTAAGTATTTATTGTAATTTTTATATATATATTTGTAGACTAGATGTCACCAGACATTTGGATGATTCCTAATAGGATTTAATATATCACTATGTTTGGGCTGAATTGGGTACCTGAATTGACTAAATGTAACATCCCTAAATTCTAAAGTACAACAATTTATTTGATAACATGTATGACACACATAACTAACCATATAAGGGAATATAATATCCTGAGACTCTAATATATATTTACTATTTTAAATAATCTCAATAAATGATATGTCCTATATTTTATGCTATACATATTTATCATGCAATACCCACAAGATATACCTTCCTTGATAGCTTGTGTTACACACAAGAGAGAGTTTCACAAAATAATAATTTATTATTAAAATATTATTATTTAATATGATATAACCTATCTATTATGTTAGAGTTTTGTCACGAACCAGCCCGGGTCGACCCTGAACCGGTCACCCGAGCCGGTCCGCGGCAAGTCCCGAGGGGCGTTCCCGATCCCCCCGGGATGGCAAAAAGTGCCGAGAATTGAAACTTTAATCATTGGGAACGATTTCAGCCCAAGCTAAAAAAAACAGAAATGAAAGAATGAATGTAAACTAAACAGACTGACAGACACTAATGACATAAACAACTACACCACGACATACCTCCATGTGACCTCGCGGGTCACCACCCAACTACAACCAACGTCGCTCCCACACTGAGCAACTCAAGCTAGGAAGACCTGAACAAAAGGAACCTGCAACTGAAGAAGGTAAAAGATAGGAGTGAGCACAAAAGTACTCAGTAGGTGAGCCCCACAACAATACCCAATGCACTGCCAGTAAATAAAGAATCTACATAATCCAGGTTTGAACTTTAATGTATAAAAGTAAGTTTCCATAATGCTTTACTTGAAAATCAAACACGAGACATTTCCCTTATTCCTTTTTGAAAGTTAGTTCCCTTTCATCAGTTTTAAACTCATTCTAAAAAGAAAAGTGTTACATTTTCAAATCTAACCCAAAGAGAATAAAACATTTTCATTTGAAAACCATTTTTCTCAAAGTCTAACAGTATAGGCTGTGAAATATGACTGAAAGAGAACAAGTAGGGAAAACAAGTGCAAGTAAAGGTAAACAGGTAAGGAAAACCAAGTGCATGTAAAAATAAACCAGAAGTTGTCAACAATAACCATGGGTGATCCTGAACATCCCTAGAAAACCCCTGGACGTACTCGGGTTCATACTACCTGCCGGCATGGTACTCCATAGTCAATAACCAACTGGCCGCCCTAATAGCCAACCAGTGGCACATCCCACCTGGCCTGTCCACAACTCCAGAGGGTACCAACCCATCTAATCAGGGTTAGCAAGAAACCGTCACTCGATAATCTACAAGATGCCCAGGAACCCATAGTGTTTTTTGTAATACTGTGTAAGTGGGAGACCCTCGCACGCGTGACTCATCTCACCGCACTTGCCAACCCCTTACACGGACATCGCTACATGACAACCCTCGAAGGGAAGTCCCCCTGTAGAAATTCCCTCACAAGTATGTATATATATATATATGTATAAATACTTCACATTTATTAAAGTGCCAACCGGGCCGCCATATCATTTACATTTTGACCATTTCATATTAAAGCATTTCTAAAGGGATATTACACACTCCATTGCATTGAAAACCAAAAACACACTTAGAACTTTGTTTAAGAAACCCAAATCAGCATATCACCCTGGAACACAATTGTTTCACAAGTAGAGCTATTTTCTAATATCAAAACGCACCCCACTTTTATCAAGAGCCAAACGGGCCTTTAATCACCTTTTTAAGGAATACTATTTCTCAAATGAAATCCAAACTTTTGTTCACACAACAATGGAAAACATCTCTCATCAACCAAGAACCACACATGAAGTTTCCAAAAACAATTTCAAAGGGTCACACGACGTTTTCTCTAATCTGGGTTCTCAGAAAACACCATTTTCCATGAACAATACATCTACTAATTTACACATGCCAAAAACCTTTCAAAACCAAATTCAACATGTCTTTCATTATTTAGGAGGAACCATCTAGCAACACTACCATGGAAGCACACAATTAAACCCAAGAAAACGCTTTTAATGAAACGCTAGAATTAAAACAACTTTTATCATCAGCAGATCACCAAACTATAGATAACTACTTATTAATACTTTTGAATTTACTGAAACTTAATAAAAAGTCAAGGAATAAATAAATTCTAAATTTAAAGGCGAGTGCAAAGGGAGACCTACCTCAAGATCCAAGCGCGGCGGAAAAATGACCTTGGAACCAAGGCGTGATGACACGACGTGTGTCCTAAGCCACGTGATAAAGTCCAAAACTCGGCATAATAGATATGAAGGACTCAGACACATACAAAAACTCACTAGAGCATGCGAAACCAAGCATCGGGGAGAAACACTCACCTCGAAACTGAGGCGCGGAGACGGCGGAACCTCGAAAACAAGGCACAGCGATGGCGCTCTCTCGAAAAAGCCCTGCGTGGGTCCTAAAACAGAAGACCGTAGAACGGGTTCAACGATCAATAATAATAATATAACAGTAGTAACCAATATATAAAGTTAATATCAGTAATAATATAATAATAATAATAACATAGTCATAATAATGACAATAACACTAATAATATAATTAGCATAATAATAATATATCAATAATAACAACAATGATAATAATAATATCATTATATTAACATAATAGTAATAATGATAATGATGTAGTAATAATGATACAACATCATAATAATAGTAATAATAATATTCATAATATATTATTAATATTAATAATAATAATATAAAAATATAATATAATAATAATAGTAAGGATAATATAATATAATAATAATAATAATAATAATAATAATAACAATAGTGATAAAATAATAATAATAATAATAATAACAAGATTAATAATGACAATAATAACAATATTAATAATTGTAATAATAATAATAATAATAATAATAATAATAAAATAATCATAATAATAATATAGCAATAATAATAAAAATAATAACTTAATAACATGATAATAATAATAATAATAATAATAATAATGTAGCAATAATAATAATAATAATAATAATAATGATAATATGATAATAATTATAATAATGATAATAATAATAATATGATAATAATTATAATAATAATAGTAATAATAATAATAATAATAATAATATTAATAACATATTAATAAAAATAATAATAATCAGATAATAGCATAATATAATAATTGTAATACTATTAGTAATAGAAAAAAATATTAGCATTATAATATTAATAATAATATTATTGCTAATATGAAAAAGAAACCAAAAACAAAACGTAATAATAAAAATAAAATGAAAAAAAGAAAACTTACAGCGTAGGGGGGAAGGGAACGCGCAGGGGGGGGGGGGTCGCCGGACGGCGGTCCGTCGGACAGGAGCAGGGCCGGGGCGCCGGTGGTGAGGGGAGGCCGGCTCGACGGGAGAGGGATGCGGGGGGGCCGGGACGGCTGGCAGGTGTGACGGCGGGAGACGAGCGGGACACCGGACAGAGGTTGGGCGTGGGCGGCGGGCGCCGAAGGGAGTAGGGCGCGCAACCGGGGTGCTGAGGTGGAGGATGCCGGGACAGGGAGGGCCGGACGACGGCGCGGGCGACGCCGGGGCGCACGGAGGAGGCCGGAACAGGGAGGGCGCGGCTGCGGGGAGAGCTGGAACAGGGGAAGACGGTGCGGCCGGCGAAGGGGAGTTGGGCGGTGGTGGGACGACGGAGAGGCCGGGAGAACCGGGGGAGCCGGGAGGCCAGGTTCAAGACCGCCGGAGGGAGGGGAGGCCGGCGGCTGTGCGTGGCGAGGTCGCGCGAGGGAGACGGCGACTACAGCGGCGGCTGCTGGGTGCGGAGGCCGGGACGGAGGCCGGGACGGAGGCCGGAAGCGACGGAGGTGGCGGGAGCAGGGCCTGTGCGCCGAAGAGGCAGGGGGAGAAGAAAGGGAGGAGAGAGGAGAGAGAGGGGGGTGTTGCGGCGATAGGGTAGAGTAGGGTTGATTAGGGTTTTGAATAGGTTTATATATATATGTGTGTGTGATAAAAATAATGATAATATTATTAATAATAATATTAGTAACATTATAAGAATAATAATAATAAGTATAATAATAATCATAAAACCTTAATATATTAATAACAATACTAAAACATTATAGTAATAATGATATAAAAACCTTATAATAAAATAATGAAACTTTATAATATTAATGATAATAATGATAAAACTTATAATAATAATAATAGAACTTATAATAATAATAATAATACATTAGTTAATTCTAATAATAATTATTTTGATCAAATAATAAAATATTTTAAAGATAATACATATATATACATTTATGCATATATAGATATATACATAAACATATATAGACGTATATGTATATATATATACAGTATTATACATATATATATATAACATGTATAAACCTGTATAAAATAAAAGTAACTATAATATTAATAACACAACTTTAAAAAATAATAATAATAATAAAAATAAAATTCCAACATAAAAATAATAATATTTAAAACGCCGGGTGAACACACTGTCCCCCGGGCTGAATGTACGGTCACCGCTAACGATGCGGTGACCGCGCACCGGCGTGAAAGCACCAATCGTGAATAATCTTCGAAAAAAATTTAAATCGGGACCAAGAAAGAAGTAAAATAAAGATATCTGCGGTCGGGGTGTGACAATTCTCCCCACCACAGACACTTTCTGCCCCCAGAAAGTCACCAAGCCAGAAGGCAGCCAAAATCCAAGTCTATGCCCAGACAGAGCTAAAGGAACTGAAGAGAACTGAGATTTTCAGGATAACCTTACCCCACACAGGTCACAGCCGACCCATCCAAGAGAAAACTAGAGTCCGAGGTTGAGGGGAAAACACGAAGGGGTTCTCCCCACCACAAGAACTCAACTAGTGCAGAAAAGTTGACCATCTAAATAGAAAACCCTGGGAAAGGGGGGGGGGTCGACGCGGGAACTCCCAACCAATTAGAACCAACTCTAATAGCATGATTAAAACAACACCTCCGTTGAGACATTGAATCCTTGACTAGAGTCAAAAATCTTCAACACCAGGGAAACCCATAGAAAAACTTTTAACCAATATCAAATTGGAGAAATGATTCACCGAAGTCCACGAAACATAACCACATCGACAACATAACTAAAACGAGGTCAACCCACACGAGAGTCAAACACACTTTTTAGATGGACACACGATTTAGAATACTACATTCACACGACAAGTCCACTTAGATTTATCATAGAACAAGTCCATTGTCACTTTTTATAAAAACAACACATTTACATAAACCAGACTACTTGGATTATAATAGAACAAGTCCATGATAACCCCATGGTAAAACAATGAACATACAATAACGTCAAAACTTAACAGCAGAAAAACAAGTACTAAAAGATCTTGATTGTTCCACTGCTAACACAGAACACAAAACCTGGACCAAGGCTTCACACCCCTGGGGGCTCCTGACTGTGCGCGAGCTTCACCCCAAGACCAGTGGTTGGGGCTCTGGTGGCTGAAGCATCTTCTTCCTCACAGTCAGGTACTGACGTTCTCCCATCACGGCGTCCTCTTTAAGCGACGCTTCCGGCAAAACTTCTCCAGATGACCCAGAAAACCGCATCTATGACACGTCTTCGGAGGGTTGTGACAAGACGACTTTAAATGCCCGAAACGACCACACTGATAGCATACCATCGAACGATCTGACGAACTGGAAGCTGAGACCAAAGGGGATAATTCCTTAGGAATAGGTATCTCTGGAGCCTTTTCCTCACCAGAGGGGGAACTCTTACGAACAACAACAGGGGACGCTGAAGTATTAACCACCCGCACACCAGAAACTAACTCAGCCAAGAAAGCTTCCTCCACCAGCTTCTCGAAACAAAAGTCTTTAGAAGGGAGGACTCACTCCTTAATCTCTGGACGAAGACCCCCAGTGAAAAGAGAGACCCTCGTGAGCTCAAGCGACGCTACCTCTGGAGAAAAGGGAATCAGTTCCTTGAAATGGTCAACATATGCCTTCACCGTCCGTTGACCTTGTTGAATATGCACAAGCTCTCTCTTTTTCCCTAGCTTCACTTCCTCAGGTACAACCATTGGATGAAAACGGTTTTAAATACATCCCACGTCATTTCAACTTGCGATGACGGTGGGGCAACCACCTTCCACTGGTCCAGAGCTGGACCCTCGAACAACTTCATAATTGCACGAACCTTAACATTATCGGGAGTTCCCAACATTCTAAAGACACGTTCCACTTCCTCGAGCCATTTTACTGCCTCTAACGGACCCTGATCACCATGGAGAATAGGCAAAGTCTGAGGAGGACCAAAAACTGGGCATGACCTATCAGAATCCTTAGGGACCTTTCTGGGCGGCATTTCCTGAGCGACATATAAAACACAAGGCCAAAACCAACCTCAAATCGAAGCAACATCAATAAAAGCGCCTTCATCAAAAATAGTCAGCACAATGACCAATCAAATACAAAACAACCCAAAATAAAATCTCCTCTTTAAAATTCCCTTTTCATTTTTGATTTCAAAACCACCCTTTTTCAAGATCACTTTTCAAAAACCAATCCACTTTCAAACCAAAAACTTTCCAAAACCATTTCCTCTTTAAAACCAATTTAGAAAACAAGGTCAAGCCCTTAATTTCAAATACACACCCAGGTAATCTCATGAACCGTTGTACATGTCTTTATCCACATTCCATTCATACTCACACCAACATGCACTTTTCATGCATTCTCACACATGTGAAAACGTTCATAAAGAGGACCTGGGTTTTCATCCTGAACCATTCTTAACCAATTCCAACCAAACAACAGATTTCCAAATCAAGAGATTTCAGTTTCTAAAACCCATTTCATACATTCAAAGTCTTTTAAAAGAAACCAGTCTAATTTTCAAAAACCCTTTTTCATTTCCAACTACGCACTCACACAGACCAAAATGAAAACAACATCCATATTTGCATCGATCACTGAAATGAGGGACTAGTTGTCACACTCAACCTGGAGACATGGTAGTGGGCCATGTCCCAAGTCAGCGTTGACCACTAGGAGGAATTCAAACCATGTACTCGGACTCCACATAGGTCACTACTCCATGTGAAATTACGATGTAACGTCGGCTTTCCTCCATTATCATCCCTCAATCCAAGACAAACCAGGAAAGACAAGGACACAATCCCCGAACTACCCCTGATAACTCGAGGATCAGTGCGAGCAAGAGTTCGCGACGCTCTTCCCGTACCTACCCCTCGAGTTCCGACAGTCCTAATCTCCTTCTACCGGACAACCCAATTAACAAGAACCACCTCTGATACCATTTTGTCACGAACCAGCCCGGGTCGACCCTGAACCGGTCACTCGAGCCGGTCCGCGGCAAGTCCCGAGGGGCGTTCCCGATCCCCCCTGGATGGAAACAAGTGCCGGGCATTGAAACTTTAATCGTTGGGAATGATTTCATCCCAAGCTATAAAAACAGAAACGAAAGAATGAATGTAAACTAAACAGACTGACAGACACTAAAGACATAAACAACTACACCACGACATACCTCCATGTGACCTCGCGGGTCACCACCCAACTACAACCAACGTCGCTCCCACACTGAGCAACTCAAGCTTGGAAGACCTGAACACAATGAACCTGCAACTGAAGAAGGTAAAGGATAGGCGTGAGCACAAAAGTACTCAGTAGGTGAGCCCCACAACAATACCCAATGCACTGCTAGTAAATAAAGAATCTACATAATCCAGGATTGAACTTTAATGTATAAAAGTAAGTTTCCATAATGCTTTACTTGAAAATCAAACACGAGACATTTCCCTTATTACTTTTTGAAAGTTAGTTCCCTTTCATCAGTTTTAAACTCATTCTAAAAAGCAAAGTGTTACATTTTCAAATCTAACCCAAAGCGAATAAAACATTTTCATTTGAAAACCATTTTTCTCAAAGTCAAACAGTATAGGCTGTGAAATATGACTGAAAGAAAACAAGCAGGGAAAACAAGTGCAAGTAAAGGTAAACAGGCAAGGAAAACCAAGTGCAAGTAAAAATAAACCAGAAGTTATCAGCAATAACCATGGGCGATCCTGAACATCCCTAGAAAACCCCTGGAGGTACTCGGGTTCAGACTACCTGCCGGCATGGTACTCCACAGTCAATAACCAACTGGCCGCCCTAATAGCCAACCAGTGGCACATCCCACCTGGCCTGTCCACAACTCTAGAGGGTACCATCCCGTCTAATCAGGGTTAACAAGCAACCGTCACTCGATAATCTACAAGAAGCCCAGGAACCCATAGTGGTTTTTGTAACACTGTGTAAGTGGGAGACCCTCGCACGCGTGACTCATCTCACCGCACTTGCCAACCCCTTACACAAACATCGCTACACGACAACCCTCGAAGGGAAGTCCCCCTGTAGAAATGCCCTCACAAGTACATGTATATATATATATATATGTATAATCACTTCACATTTATTAAAGTGCCAACCGGGCCGCCATATCATTTACATTTTGACCATTTCATATTAAAGCATTTCTAAAGGGATATTACACACGCCATTGCATTGAAAACCAAAAACACACTTAGAACATTGTTTAAGAAACCCAAATCAGCATATCACCCTGGAACACAATTGTTTCACAAGTAGAGCTATTTTCTAATATCAAAACGCACCCCATCTTTTATCAAGAGCCAAATGGGCCTTTAATCACCTTTTTAAGGAAAACTATTTCTCAAATGAAATCCAAACTTTTGTTCACACAACAAAGGAAAACATCTCTAATCAACCAAGAACCACACATGAAGTTTCCAAAAACAATTTCAAAGGGTCACACGACGTTTTCTCTAATCAAGGTTCTCAGAAAACACCATTTTCCATGAACAATACATCTACTAATTTACACACGCCAAAAACATTTCAAAACCCAATTCAACATGTCTTTCATTATTCAGGAGGAACCATCTAGCAACACTACCATGGAAGCACACAATTAAACCCAAGAAAACGCTTTTAATGAAACACTATAATTAAAACAACTTTTATCATCAGCAGATCACCAAACTATAGATAACTACTTAATAATACTTTTTAATTTACTGAAACATAATAAAAAGTCAAGGAATAAATAAATTCTAAATTTAAAGGTGAGTGCAAAGGGAGACCTACCTCAAGATCCAAGCGCGGCGGTAAAACGACCTTGGAACCAAGGCGTGATGACATGACGTGTGTCCAAAGCCACGTGATAAAGTCCAACACTCTGCATAATAGATATGAAGGACTCAGACACATACAAAAACTCACTAGGTCATGCGAAACCAAGCGTCGGGGAGAAACGCTCACCTCGAAACTGAGGCGCGGAGACGGCGGAACCTCGAAAACAAGGCGCAGCGATGGCGCTCTCTCGAAAAAGCCCTGCGTGGGTCCTAAAACAGAAGACCGTAGAACGGGTTCAATGATCAATAATAATAATATAACAATAGTAACCAATATATAAAGTTAATATCAGTAATAATATAATAATAATAATAACATAGTCATAATAATGACAATAACACTAATAATATAATTAGTATAATAATAATATATCAATAATAACAACAATGATAATAATAATACCATTATATTAACATAATAGTAAGAATGATAATGATGTAGTAATAATGATACAACATCATAATAATAGTAATAATAATATTCATAATATATTATTAATATTAATAATAATAACATAAAAACATAATATAATAATAATAGTAAGGATAATATAATATAATAATAATAATAATAATAATAATAATAATAACAATAGTGATAAAATAATAATAATAATAATAATAACAAGATTAATAATGACAATAATAAAAATATTAATAATAGTTATAATAATAATAATAATTATAATAAAATAATCATAATAATAATATAGTAATAATAATAAAAATAATAACTTAATAACATGATAATAATAATAATAAATATAATAATGTAGCAATAATATTAATAATAATAATAATAATAATAATAATAATTATAATAATGATAATAATAATAATAATAATATGATAATAATTATAATAATAATAGTAATAATAATAATAATAATAATATTAATATTAATAACATATTTATAAAAATAATAATAATCAGATAATAGCATAATATAATAATGATAATACTATTAGTAATAGAAAAAAATATTAGCATTATAATATTAATAATAATATTATTGCTAATATGAAAAAGAAACCAAAAACAAAACGTAATAATAAAAATAAAATTAAAAAAGAAAACTTATAGCGTAGGGGGGAAGGGAATGCGCAGGAGGGGGGTCGCCGGACGTCGGTCCGTCGGACAGGAGCAGGGCCGGGGCGCCGGTGGTGAGGGGAGGCCGGCTCGACGGGAGAGGGATGCGGGGGGGCTGGGACGGCTGGCAGGTGTGACGGCGGGAGACGAGCGGGACGTCGGACAGAGGTCGGGCGTGGGCGGTGGGCGCCGAAGGGAGCAGGGCGCACAGCCGGGGTGCTGAGGCGGAGGAGGCCGGGACAGGGAGGGCCGGACGACGGCGCGAGCGACGCCGGGGCGCACGGAGGAGGCCGGAACAGGGAGGGCACGGCCGCGGGGAGAGCCGGAACAGGGGAAGACGGTGCGGCCGGCGAAGGGGAGTTGGGCGGTGGTGGGACGACGGAGAGGCCGGGAGAACTGGGGGAGCCGGGAGGCCGGGTTCAAGACCGCCGAAGGGAGGGGAGGCCGGCGGCTGGGTGTGGCAAGGTCGCGCGAGGGAGACGGCGACTGCAGCGACGGCTGCTGGGTGCGGAGGCCGGGACGGAGGCCGGAAGCGACGGAGGTGGCGGGAGCAGGGCCTGTGCGCCGAAGAGGAAGGGGGAGAAGAAAGGGAGGAGAGAGGAGAGAGAGGGGGGTGTTACGGCGATAGGGTAGAGTAGGGTGGATTAGGGTTTTGATTAGGTTTATATATATATATGTGTGTGATAAAAATAATGATAATATTATTAATAATAATATTAGTAACATTATAAGAATAATAGTAATAAGTATAATAATAATCATAAAACCTTAATATATTAATAACAATACTAAAACATTATAGTAATAATGATATAAAAACCATATAATAAAATAATGAAACTTTATAATATTAATGATAATAATGATAAAACTTATAATAATAATAATAGAACTTATAATAATAATAATAATACATTAGTTAATTCTAATAATAATTATTTTGATCAAATAATAAAATAATTTAAAGATAATACATATATATACATTTATGCATATAAAGATATATACATAAACATATATAGACGTATATGTATATATATACAGTATTATACACATATATATAAAACATGTATAAACCTGTATAAAATAAAAGTAACTATAATATTAATAACACAACTTTAAAAAAAATAATAATAATAATAAAATTCCAACATAAAAATCATAATATTTAAAACGTCGGGTGAACACACTGTCCCCCGGGCTAAACGTACGGTCACCGCTAACGATGCGGTGACCGCGCACCGGTGTGAAAGCACCAATCGCGATTAATCTTCGAAAAAAATTTAAACCGGGACCAAGAAAGAAGTAAAATAAAGATATCTGCGGTCGGGGTGTGACATCGCTTACTATTTGAATTAATTATATTATTATTTTTTTGTATATATAAATATAAAATGAATTCATTGGTTACCAATTACTATGAAATGAAAATAACAACCCATTGGATATAAAAAATAATTTTTTTATTATTTATTCTTCCAAAAGAGTTTTGTATTAATAAAATAATTAATTAAAATAAGTTAATTATTTCAATGAAATTTATATTTATATATAATCAATAATGTATTTTTTATATTCACCCATTATGTTTCAATAAAAAAGCATTCGTATAGCCTTTTAATAATGAACCCATTTAAAATATGAATTCTTACTATTTAATTGATTTAATATGTTAAAATAAAAATTATATTTTAATTATAAACAATGTAATTATGTTAGGGTTAATTTTATATATATTTCTAAAACATTTCATTTTTAACCAATAGTTAAAATACTGAATTTTAGTTCAAAACTATTTGTTCATATAATTTATTTATATGGTTAATTAATAATATTAATTGTATTTAAATTTTAACTATATCTTATATTAATAAATGAATAAAATTTGTTGACATTGTAATCAATTTCAATTGTAAATTGATTATACAAACATAGAAATCATTCGTACATTTATACTTTTAAAATATGGATTGCCATCCTACCTATGAGATGAATTTATAATTGATTTATACCACTTTTATGATTTGAAATTGGGAAAATGGATTAAATATTTTTGGTAATAATAATTTATAAAATGAAAAAAAAAATTTTGACCAAAAATATTAGTGAATGTGATTAAAATTATATATAATTATATAGGAAAAATTAATCTAAATAAAGGACTAAACCATTAACATAGGGGCCCAATTGTCCTAGAAACATGTCCCACACAATTTAAATTATTTTAAATAATCGATGAGCTTTCTATTATTTAGTATATTTTTTAATAGTTTTATTAGGTAAAATCTTGTGTGTGCTTAATTTCATTGGAAAAATACCAAGTGAGTCATTTTCCTACCTTATAAAGGCCACCACCTCTTCTAATTCCTCATACCTCTCAAACCCATTCGGTTCAGCCAAGATCATCCCATATAGATTCCGAAAATCCCACCATCTATTGTGAATCCTCGATTTAGGATTAAATTCTTCCAAGGAAGCCTTTGGGCACAATCCAGAAGTAATTACCTGATTAAAAGGTAACATCTTCTCTCAATCCTTTAAATTTTATTTTCATTCTCAATCCCCTTGTATATTCATATTATATTTCTGAATAACAACAAAAGTCACCATAATATAATATTATTTTTATGCTATATTTTATCTCTACACATACACACAATTCCATCTAATTTGTAATGAACATACTATTTACATGTAAGGCAGACTGCTTCCTCTTGAATAGATGATTGTTCATTATTAATTAACCATATATAATGGTTGGACATTATGAAGTAAAATGTATTCATATATGATATATATGATATTTATTATGTATTTATAATTTTTTAATCATTTCATTCATATAACTTTAACACATCCCTTTTTGCATTAATACGATAACATTGTTTGAGGGAGTGTGGACTACCACCCATTGAAAGCGATGTGATTATTTAACACGGTCAATAGAATAGATAAAGAATGACTATAAATAAACATTGGTGACCTAATGTACTTATATATGATATTAAAGACATAATTATGTTTTTATAAAAATGATATATATATTTTATACCATATTAATTATTAACCTTTCACACAAACTTAAATAGTGAAAATGTCATTCGTGGATGTGTAGACAACAGCTTTTTTGACACGATGTAATTTTGTTTACATAACAAGAATTATATGTATATATATATATATATGAATATGTGGTATTTAATATATAATGATCCTTATGGAATGATATAGTGTTACTATCCTTATTTCCATAATAATTATTTAAATATGAATATGTTACACTTTTATACTAATGGCCTACCATATCAATTATTGTACCACTGGTTCATTTCTCAAAATTATATTAGATTATTGATATTAAAAATTAAATTAATATAAAAATTTGATAATTATTTCCAGATAATTAATTTTAGATTTTATATAATGACCCCATTGACCAAAGTTTACCTTCCATAGTTGTTTTTTATAGATAAATTGTATTTGGCCAAAGCTGCCGACGTAAAATTAATTGTATATGTATTTGTATAAAACATAGTAAAATTGAAATAAATGTAAAAAATGAAAATGTTATCATGAAAGTATAAAATTAACATAACATTATTATAAATGATGTTATATTATTCTCATAAGAAAGGAAACATGAGGTAATGGATTTCATATCAATTTATATTCGATTGAGACTTATTTTTGTTATGTACCTAGTTTCTTTTATATTGTGTATGTACTTCACTTTTCAAAGATATATCATGAATCTCATTACTCTCAAGATATAATGACTTTAATTTAATTTTATCCCTTCATGAGGATTATTATTTAAATTGTTTCAAGGTGGGGCAGGAAACAGTAGAATATTTAATGATTATTTTCCTCAAAAATAAATCTAATGATTTTTTAATGGGATTTCCATGCTAGGAAATTGTATGACCATTATTCTTTAAAAACATTAATTTTAATCACCTCTAGTTATTCATGACCTTTTCAAATATTAATACCAATTTTGTACAATTTTTCACTGAAATTATATTATAAAATGTTTTTTTAGGAAACCAAACATTATTTCCCTCATTAATTGGAGAACCTATTTTCCAAAAAAATGTATTTTTTAAAATGTTTTCCGAAATTTTTCTATAATTATTTGGTAAATATAATTTTTCCAATTTGTTTTGTTTACCAATTTTTTTCAATGAAATATTCATATCACATTCTGAACAAGGCATTTTTCTTTCCATTAACTATAATAAAAGAATTTTTTTTACCTCGTACGACTTGTAACGATTTACCTTAATTAATTAATTTGAAGCATTCATTTCTAAATTAAACGTTTTTTTAAATAATGTGTTTAAAAAATTTATTTTCGATTAAAATATTTTTCAAATGGGTTTTTATAATAAAAGGATATTTATATCAAAAATGTTTTTAAAAGACCATTTTCTTGTATTTATATTCATCAATGACAAAAACCCTTATTTTTACTTCATATGGTATATGTTGTATTAATTCTATACAATTTCTACCCATGGATGGTTTTTTAATTTTTTTTCCATGTACAGTATTTACATTCCCAATATTGATTTATTTAATAGACACCTTGAAATATTCAATCTCCATTGATCATTGAACATTAAATTTCCCCAAAATTATCCATTTCATTTTCGACTTATATTACTAATGAAAAAACATTATTCCATTTTATATATTGGGTCTACATTAACAAATTGATTATTTGGGGAAATATTGCAAAATCTGTATTTCTATACGATACATATAGTTGATAAGGAATATTTTTTGTTAATTAAAACTATTACTTCATATGAAGAATAACTTGGACATGTTATGATGGGTGGATCCCATAATATATATAGATCCTTGATGAATTAAAAAGTTCTCATGAGCAATAAAAGAAGAGAAAATTAAAGAGGTTTCTATCCTTTTTTTTAAAATACTCAGACGATGAATATCGATAATATATGTTTTTATATTCCCAATACATGTTGTCTAATAAATAATCGTTGACTTAATTTTGGTTTATTATTTATTATCCATGATAATTTGACATGATAATATCTAAGGAAGGATTTAATTTATAGTTTATTGATAAAATAGAATTGTTTGTAGCTACTTACATTTCCATATTTATTATGACTTATCTAATTATTTGGATGGAATGTGTTTCCATTTACTACAGTTCTATATTGTTTAATAACTAACTATTCCGTTTTTTTTATTATGCGATATGTGTGTTGAAGTATTTACTATGCCATAATTATTTTTGTAATTTATTTCTTATTTTTATCATTATAATTTTCCTTACTGATGATTTAAGCTCTCCATTATTATGTTTCATTCCCTATGAATCCATTATTATTACAATGAATGATATATAGGGATTTAAAAGATGGATTCGAGTTATATTCAAATTTATTTATTTATAAACACAAAAAATAAATATGTAATTAGTGTATTAATCTATAATAAATCTCTCATTTTGTATCTAGTTTACCAAAAAAACTAAACTCTTCAGTCCGTTATAATTTGATAACTTGTAATCATTATAATGTAATAGTAGTAGACACTAGCACTTGATTATCTTTGATTGATTATCTATAACTGGTAATAGATTAATTATAGTAGCAATGATCAGACATAGATTTTAGAAAATAATGATTTGATAAGAAAACCCTAAGGTATAATTTGAGTATAATTATCTTGGAACATCATATATATGTTCTTAAGGTAGAGAATATGTGGATATTCCTAAAAAAATCTCAATTTGGAAACTACAGGTGGATGTGGTTCTGGAACACATGTTTCTATGAGTAGAAACACCGATAAGGTGTTCCAGGGCTAACTCCGTGTAACACGATACATAAAAATGCCTTATAGTGCACCTGATATAGTACTCCTAGAGGATTTTCTTAGAATAATTCATAATTTTCAATACAAATAACTATAATGAATTTTTATAATGAATAATCTATGTTAAACCTATGGTGTGATTGATTAAAGTTATGTTTTTATGATTCAAAAATCCAATATATGATATTATAGGTAAACCCCAGACCAAAGAAGGAATTATCTAGATAATAATTGGATGATGTATTTATGTATAGTGGTATTTTTGAAAACCATAGTTAAAAGGCCATTTAGGTATTACCCATATTTCAAGGATGTCAATCATATTAATTTTTTAAAAATATTAATTTGGTTTTATGGAAGGAAACCCATGTATTTTGGTGGAAACCAATCAAATCTGAATAGGTAGTGGGTCTTGAACCCATGACCAAAAGATTATAATGGTTTTATGGCAACTAATAACCAATTTAATATCCATATTAATTTGACATTTTTTTAGTTAAACAATTTTATAAAAAAAATTAATGATAAACTAATAGAATTAATTTTTGGTTTAGAGATTAATGAAATAACCATAGTGGTTTTGTAAAGTAAAAAAATGAAAAATTGTTAGACATTTCACTATTATATATGCCTTATAATCAATTAAAAGTTTCATATTGGCATTCATGCATAAAAAATAATTATTGGAAATTAATTTCTAGGAGTAGAGGGATGAACTAAAATTTTCCCAAATAATGGTAAAACATTGGGATTTTTCATATGAAACTAAAACTTATCAAGTATGAATATTTATATATATTTGTTATTAGTAACATAATTACACAAAACTAGGAAAATAATTCAAAAAATATATTCCTAATACCTTAATTTCTATTAAACATAATATAATCTAAGTCATCACATATTTAAGGCTTTGAGACCCTCAACCTTTTATTGACCATTCACTTGTTTGTAATTTATGGATTCAATCACTCCCTATAAATATTTAAACTTTTCCTATATGTATATATCATTACTTCCAACTAATGATCTCTAACATATATACCATGTATAATTTTATTCCATGTTACTCATGTACTTCTCATTCTCTATTTTCTACAGGATATTTTAAAAACTCTTTTAATAATGTGGTATTTCAACATAGGAAACATCAATCAATATATTACTAGGATAGAGTCTAAATTTTGACGACTCAACTTAATTATTGTTTTTGGAATGTAACACCTAGAAATTACAAAGTACAAATTTTCATCTGTTAATGAATATGAAACGCATCACCAAGCGCATTATGAAATATAATATCCCGAGACTCTAAGATATATATATTATTTTAAATAAATTAAATATATGATTTTACATGTAATGAATAATATTCCATGTTATATTACTTTACATTAAAGAGAAACTTCCCTCTATAGGTTGTGTTAAATGCAAGAGTGACCATCCTCGATATCATGCATTATATGCAAGACCAAGTTTCACCAAATAAAATGTATTATTAAATTATAATTATTTAATATGATATGAACAATACATTATATTACTATATAAAAATCATATTATATATCATATAAAAATTAATGGTTTATATAAATAAAAAATATATTCTTTGTCTAACAACTATTGAGAATTTTAAAAAAACCAATTAGTTATAATTTTTTTATATTTATGTTTCTATTGTAATTTTGTCTTTAAAAAACAATTTACTAAAATTTAGTGAATTATTTTAATTAAAATATGTCTTTTATATTCAATAAAATATTTTTTACACTCATAATAGATTTTTTATATGCATAACATGAGAAAAATCCTAATTTCACGGATGAAAACATATAATTTTAAAAAGCCAAGTATAAATCCTTTTTATGGAGAACCCATTTTAAAAGCATAATTTGAAACCTTAATTGAGTTAATATGTCAAAATCAACATTATATTTGAAATATATATATTTGAATTATTTAAGGTTAATTGTTATATTTTTTTAGGAAATATTTTAAATTTTATTGAATAGTTGAAAAACAGAATTTTAGTTCAAAAATGCTTGATCATATAATTTATTTACATGGTTAAATTATAATTTTAGTTGGTTTTGAAGTTTAAATCAATCATATTATTATTAATTAATAATTGTTTTTAATTTAAATCCATTTCAACCTGAAATTTATTTAAAAACATAGTATACTTTACGATATTTTAACTACAAGAACCCACATTTTCATCCCACCCACTGGGTGATTTATAAATAAACTTAAACCATTTAATTGACTAAAATTTGGTAAATGGCATCCAAATTTTGAAAAATAAAATTTTATATTTAATAATAACACTAAAATTTATTTCCAACATAAATATTAGTGAAATTTATTAAAATTAATAAAAAGTTATAGGGTAAAATTTATATTAATAAACAACTAACCCATTAAAATAGAGGAAAAAATAACCTAGAAACTTATCAAACACCAAAGGGATAGAACTATGTCAAAAACGATTATTATATTATTGATATTTGTAGGTTTTGGAATACTTTTCAGGGTAAAAACATGGAAACAACAGGATTCATTTCAAAAATACCAATTGAGTACCTTTCCTCATTTATAAATGGCCACCATGTATCACCATTGCTCACACCTATCAAACAACATAGGATCATAAAATATCTACACATATATCCTCCATGAATCTCATTCCTTGATCTAAAGTCCTTTAATTGGGAAGAAAGGCTTCCAAGGAATTCTTTTTTGTGCCAACAAAAAGTTGGTACCTAATTTAGAGGTGACATCTTCTCCATACTTTTTAATTTTAATTCCATTATCAAACCCTAATCCCTTTATATTATATTTATGTATAAAGAACCATTATCATATTTATACTAAGAATTTTTTATTATATGTTTTTGACGTAAACATACACTTCCATATAATGGTTAAAAAGAATATTGTTTATGTGTATGTTGAACTTCAATCTCACGAAATGAGGATGGTTTATTTTTTCCTTCACAAACATTAATGTTTGGACATTCTGATGGAATCCAATTGTATATGTGATATATATGATAATGATTATTTATTTTTTACTTATCTAATCATTTTATAACACTCAGCTTTGATAATTCACATTTTTAGTTAATACGATTACATCATTTGAGGAAGTGTGGACTAATACCCCATCCAAGTAATGTGATTCGTTTAAACAATCCATGGATTGTATAAAAGATGATTATATTTAAAATTAGGTGACATAGACAACATATATATGATATTTATGACATAATTAAAATTAAAATAAATATAATATATATATATATATGTCATTTTAATCATTAACCATTGATACACACATAAAAAGTGATAACTTCGTTCTTAGACGCGTGGATTACCACATCCTCAACAAGATGTTATTCCTTTTACTTTATAGGAATTGCATATATAGGTATATATTTTATTTAATATATAATAATTATTATTAAATGATATAGTGTTACTTTCCTTCTTTATATAATGATCAATGAAAAAAGAGATCATTACTCATGTATACCAATGGCATACCGTCTCTATGACTGTAACATTGTTTCATTTTTCATAACCATAATTAATGATTTATTTTTATATTAAAATTATTGTAAAAATATAATAATTATTTGATTATATTAATTATGTAGATGTTATATAAGTAATCTTTAGACAATAGTTTACATACCAATGTTGTTTTTTTTCACAAAAACTAAATTCGGTTAAAAAAACTAGGAACACATAATTGTAATAGTAATTGTATACAACAGAGTAAAAAGTGATGTCAAATTAATGGTAAACATGAAAAATAATAAAAATAAATTAAATAAATTAAAATAATATTTTTATAAAGTAAATTATTGGATTTCCACCTGAATGTAAATTCAATGTAAGGGATTTCATACCAAATTACATTCTATTGAGACTTATTTGTTGTAATAAACATAGTTTATTTTAAATACTGTATATACATCCCTTTTAAATTATATATCATGAATATTCATACTCTCATGATATTATTAAATTCATTTAATTGTATGCCATCATGAGTATTTTTATTTAAAATGTTTCAATGTGGTATGGGACACAATGTATCGTTTAATGATTATTTTCCTCAACTTTAATTATAATGATATTTCACTGGTACTTCTATTTGAAGATTATATAGTTCCATTGTTCTATAAATCCTTTAATTTTTAGATCCTCTTTTTATTTATGGAAATTTTCATGTCTTTGTACCATTTTTTAACCTTTTTGTACATGGAATGTTTTATAAAATGTTATTTTAAGAAAACCCAAAATCCTTTATCTCTTTAGTTGTAGAACCTATTTTATTCTAAAAACTGTGATTTATTAATGTTTTTTCAACAATGTTTTTATAATTAATTGATAAAAAAAATTTAACCACTTTTTTCCTTTCACTATTGTTTTCAATTGAATATTCTTGTCTCTTTTTGAATAATAAATTTTTCAACCTTTAACAATGCAAAAGGGTTGTTCATTTTACATCATATGGAACGTACGGAATTGATAATTTTCATTTCATTGAATCATCCTTCACCTATTTAAAAGGTTTATTTTTTAAGAAAATATTTTCAAAAGTTATTTTCAAAGAAAATGTTTTTCAAAATGATTTCCATAAAAAAGAACATTTTTCTCATAAATGTTTATGATAAATAATTTTGTAGAATTTCTCTTAATCTATGAAAAAACACAAAATTTTACTCCATAAGGTATATGTCATATTAATACCAAACTATTTCTTCCATTAGATGATTAGTGATTTACTTTTCAATTGATATTATTAATATACAATTCCATGATTCATTTGGTATTACCCTTGAAATATTTAATCTCTTATGACCATTGAACATTGAATTTCCACTAAATAATACATTTCCATTATCATGGATATTACTGTTGTATAAAACCCACACCTCATTATATAAAGTGTCTACATTTGTAGTTTTTTTTATTATTTGGTGAGATATTAATAAATCTATTTTCATTATTCTGTATGGATATTTTATAAAAAATAATTTTTATTAATGATACCTATTAATCCTTATGAAATTTTTTTTACATTGAATGACACGGGGATCCAAAAAATTATAATGTTCATCGATGCATCAATAGGTTCTCATAAGAAAAATAAATATTTTTCAACTTAAATAGGTTTTAATCGTTAATTTTAAATTGTTCAGTGGTTAGATCTTGACAGTATAAGTTTTATATTGACCTAGTGTCCTATAATTAATCATTAACTTCATTTCGATTCATTTTTTTTTTATCAATGATATTTTCACATGATAAAATATATAGATGCATTTCACTTTTATTGTGTTGATTAAATGGAATGTGTTCTCAGTTTCTTTCCTTTTATACGTATTTTACCTTATGTAGTAATTTGTATGGAATGTCTTACCATTTATTACCTTTACATATTGTTTAAAAACATCCTTTTCAGTTTTTAGATTACATGGTATGTGTGTTCAGTTATTTACCATGAAATAATTATTATTCTCATTGATATATTATACATTCCACTATACATTACCCTTACTGAGCATCTGAGCTCACAATTATTATATTTCATTACCAATGAATTAAAGAAGCATAATATTAATGATATATAGGGATTTATTAGAAGGATTAGAGTTATCCTCAATGTTATTTATTTATAAAGAAAAAAATATGTTGCAATTATTATGTTAATTTGTAATAATAGTTTCAAATATGTGTCTAGTTTACTAATACTACAAAACTCTCATGTCCATTGGGATACAATTCCACATAATCGGACCTATGTAATAGTAGAAGACACTAGTTCTGGGATATCTAGGGTTGGGTTGCTACACTAAATGATTGTCAATACTGATAATAAAATTTTTTATAATATATTTTCTTGATTAATTTATTGGAGTAAGAGTGTATATTATAAAGAAGAGGCTAGTGATTCTAGTTCGGATACATTCAACATTTGGGTTCTTTTGTTCCATGTATTGTACGACTACCTTATATTACTGTTTTGGATAATTTTTAGTGACATATGACATGAATTTTTAATTATTATATGATCTATCTTCTGGAATTGTTTAAATTTCATTCTTATTAATTTTACTTTTTTCTTTTTCTTGTATAACGTCATTCAATACTTATATGTTATTGATATTCCACTGTGCTACAATATAGTAATGAGGAAATAAACTCTAGACAGATACTTCTAGTCATTCTATGCTAGTCAGATGTATCTAGGGTTTGGGGATATGTGCTTGGGGTCATATGGCTAACTAAGCTTAGGTATCTATTCCGTGATATCCAGGTCGAGGACATTACTAATATTTTATAGTGAATATTGAATCATTATAATTTATTTTGAATATATATTTTGGATTGAAAAAATGAAATAATTTATATTTTTTTATATAAATAAAAAATAATAAACATAGTTCTATTGAAATATTTAAAAATCCATTTTATGTTTATTAGAATCATTTTCACGGTTGAATATTTTATAAATACATTTTTGGATATAAAAAAGTGATTTTATAAAGAACAAATTTTTATTGTTTTTCTTGTTTATTTTATTTATTATTTATGGAACATAATGGTATCAATATTGATAAAATAGATTCTTTATTTGGAATCATTAGGTTCATGTTTGGTAAATAGGTCTCTTTTTCAGGGTAATTAGTAAATATATTAAAATATATCATATTAGCTAATGATAAATATGGATATTCTATGTTAAAATAATTTATTAGGTCATAATATATCATCGTAATTATTCTTCAGTGAATTTAATTATACCATTATCCCCATATTCTAGAAATTAATATTTTAAATTGACACTTTTCTATGAAAAGTTCTAATAAAATATTTAAAAGAAAAAACTTCACAAAATGCCTCACTCATAGTTTCAATTATCAATTATGAGTCCAAAAAACAAAATAAGTTTTTATATTAATGAATATAATATAAATTTTTATCATAATATAATTATCATAGGGTTTATAATTGATTTTCGATTTTTAAGATTATATAATTAACTTAAATTCCCTCATAATGCTAGTAAAATGGTTGTTCAATTAATAATAATATAAAGTATGTGAAATTTAAAACATTAGTTGTCTTATAATTTGGGTTATATATATTGTTCCATAAATTTTTACATTAACATGTCATTATTTTATGTGTAATTGAATTATTTTCAAAATATTACTTTATGGGGTTTTATTTGAGGACAAATTAAATGAATAGTTATCAAATCGACCATACTAATAATATAAAAAATCAGTATCTTATTAAATCCATCAAAAAATATAAAATCAATGGATGTTGAAAACATGGATAATATATAGTATACAATATATTCCATCACTCATCTATGAGACAATTGTTATATTATATATAAAATTATAACCCTTTAAGAATGAAAAATATATTATCTCAGTCCATGTTAAAATTGTTTAATTTAGAGGTTAAAAAAATTATATAGTATATAATAAAACAAACAAAATTCCAAATTTCACTATATTTTGATATTTTATCCCTATCCTAACATTGGTTCTAATACCAAGATATTTATATGATTTTGGATTGTAAATGTCATTATTATTATTTTGTAATTTATGAAATTAATAATTTTCACCTCACGTAAACTATAAATTTGAACATAATATGTCACTAATTTAAACTACATTATTCCATATACATAGAAAAATAAAACCTAAATATTTTATAAAATACCCTTTCCACATTATAGAGGTTTTGGTAATTTAATAATAAAAACCTGAAGACACATAAGATGATATTTAAAGGAGTTACTTCTATAGAGTGGTAATCACCTTATGCCATAATATTATTTTTACATCTTCAATAAATAATTTAAAACCAAGTTATTTTTCAAAATAAATACTGAATTTATTAATTTTTTTATTATTAAATTATCATTATCGGCCCTCTTTCACATCAAATCAAATGTGAAGGTATCGCTAATGCTTATATATGGATTACCATCTCTGTAAAGAGATTCAATTAATTTTTCAGTAAAATATTTAATTGGTGGTTATTATTTTGTGTTTAATGTTTAAATATTTTTCTTATAACATATACCTTCTTACCGTGAAACCTATTTGAATAAGATAACATTATTCATGTGTATGTGGGGATTACCACATCCATGATGTGATGTGATTTATATTACATTTATATTCTACATGAATTTTAATAAAGACGGATTTGTGAAATTTAACTAATTTATATTATATAATAATGATTCTATAAATGATAATTATTATTTTCCTTTATTTCTTTCAATTTATAAAAAATTAAAATTTTGTTCATGTGTATGAATGGCTTACTGTCTCCATGAATAGTGTAATTTATTTATCTATCTATAATTTTTATCGATGATCCAAAACAAGTAAATAATGAATACGAATGATAATTTTATCATTATTATGATTATTCTACTTGTATATAAGTGATCAGAGTATATGTACCAAAATAACTAAAGGAAAACATATATGAAAAAAGAAGGAGTTAACACCGTAGATCATGATAAAATTAAAGTATTGCTGATAAAATTTTAATAAAAGGTTATAAGTGAATACTATATTGTATTATATATTAATATGGTTATAAGAAAAAGTTTTTAATAAATAATTAATTCTTACACATAAGGTTTGGATGTGAATATTGTTAATCTGACCAGAGGTAATGGTTTTTAATCTAACTTACACATTCTGGAGACATATTATATATTCAACATAGATTTATTCAATTTGGGGTGTATAACTACCCAGGTAAAGGTTATATCATGATTCTATTTATCATCATGGTCTATAATGTGTAAATATTTTTTAATTCATTCATGGGGGTCATGATTCAAATGCTACTAAGGAGTCAATGGTTTATGTCACAACCACATCACTATTGAAAATTGTTTCTCCTATTGGTGTCTTTTATTCAAAATCCATATTTTCTTAAAATGTTTTTAATACTATTTTAATTATTGTTTAATATTTTATTAAAAATATTTTTATCTAGTGTTGGGACTTATTTAATATATAATTTATGATTTTAATTGTTTTTAATTCTTTAATTAGGTACTTTTTGAAAAAAAAATTAATACTGTGAAAGAAATAACTTTTTAAAATATATGGTCCAAACAAATTCTCCACCATAAAAACATCACACACATAAAATATAAAATTATATATTCACATGAACCATTTAAATTAAAATGTATTATTAAATTTTTTAAAATTTATTTATATTTTAAAATAAATTATTTTCAATGTTAAATTGTTTTTTTCCTAATGAATTTTTCAAAAATCATTTTAATTTATTTTTAATTTCTGTAAAAATAATGTATATAAAATTTTTCTGATGATACACTCTAATGATATAATCCCTTATAATTTTATTGTTGGTTTTTTATCGGTTTCACTTAAGATGTAATAATTTTATATCATTCCCTATAACAATATGAATAGTCTATGTTCATGTTTACTAATTGGCAAAATTATTAATATTTACAATGAATGTATTTTAATTTAAATTTTAAGGTTGATTATGTTTCACCCCATTAATAGGAGGAATTAATTTTAATTAGTGTGCGATTAGAGGGTACCACTATATCACCTTGAGGTATCGTTAGGTCTCATGCGAAAAACTAGAATTGGTTTTACCCAAGGCCTTACCCATTTTAGTATATATCCAATAAATATTTCCTAAATGTATATTCAGGTGTCTTGTAGGAAGTTCTCAATGGTATGTTGAAAATGCTAGTAATTATGAATTACATCATTATGAAATCATTTATTGATGTCAATGTAGTTATATAATTTTTTTCGATATACATGGATATGTTTCTAAATCCTAAGATTATGTATATGGAATCATTTTATCATCTTTTATTATTTCCACATCATCTATGCCCTATTAGATTCCATTTTATTCATACCCTTATTTATTATCAAATTTTAACATTAATTCATTTATATTCAAACAAATTTATGAACGGTATTGTGAATAACAAAATAGGTGAAATAATTCTTTTATTATATGTATTTTCTATTTAAATGTAATATGGGAATCATTATTGACTGCTATTTTATGCCACCCTTTGAGATTTTATTACTTGTATATAGTGGAATTTTAAAAATGTATCCACCGAATTTGGGTTAATTGGGTCTGTGTCATTATTGTATAAATCCTCAAACAATGAAATAATTGTCTAATCACTTATACCACAATGATAATACCCATTGTTCCCCTTAAACCATTCCATTAATAGTTATCCTTATGAATCCTCTATAATAAGTATAGAAAATTCCATACCCAAAAAATTAGAATGGATTGATCAAATATTTATCTAACGTATACATTAAGATTTATTCCAAAACAATATAAAGTATCTCATAAAGTCACATAACCAACTCCTGAATACTATGATCATGCATTATCTTAAAATATGGTAATATTTTTCCAAAATATCTATCATCACCATAACACCGGAACAAAATCATATCAGATACCTGAAATTATGATAATATTTATTTCATAATTTATGTTTACATTAATAATATCATGTTCCTTATATAAATTAATTCATCAAGAATAAAATTAATAACATTGAAACCAAATTATTTTTCCAACCAATTGTTATATATATGATATAAATATGTTTAATATTTGTAATAAGTCTTCTTTTCACATCTAATAACAATTAAATCAACATAAATGAACATATTATACAATAATTTTAACAATAATATTAAACATATTATCAAAAAATATAAAATTATTATTCCTACAATAACATTTGAACTAAAAACATATTAATCCAAATGTGTATATTTCTTTATATGTCTCCCAAAATATCCTTAATCATCTTAAACTAATATAAATAACGCAAGGGTTATCTATTCGTTTAAACATTTGATAAAACATAGAATAATAAATGAATTATGTAATTGGAGTTTACAATATCAGTATAGAATTTAATAAGATTCCATGGGTAAAATCATCTCATTCGTCACAATAATTCCTAATGAAAAATGTGAATTAAAAAATCATATCCATTGGGAGTTTCCATCTATGTGTGCAACCATATTACTGTACATTTTGAACTTGTGATGTTGTTGTTAATACTTAATCCACTAATTTTTATGTTTTTACCCTTTGGTGCATATGTAACACATCCGTATGAACAATCCAATATCAAAATAGGGAAGTATATTCTCATAAAATAGCAGTCCATTATTTACTATAACATAAGTTATTTTTATATACAATAAGTTAAACATAGGTTTCTCAATATATTTTTTCTCATACTAACCTACAAAAGTAACTACACTATGATTTCATACTAGCTATAGAGACCCATGAATTTTATACATAGATATAACATATTGTTTTGAATATTAAATTAAACTCCCAAATAAAAAACCTAAATAACTATAAATATTAATTTCACATGGATTATATATACAATAAAATATTATTAAAGTAGAATATTCATCATCTAAAAAATATTCTGTTTCATATGTTTCCCATCTAGTGTTATTATACAAAATACCATTTTTAAAACAATAGGAAACATGATCCTTAAAAACCAGTTTTTAGTGAGGGTAAAATTATGTGATACTAACCATAAATAATAAGTGATAGTAATATATGCATTAGTGTTTATGTACGTAATAATTTATTATAATTTCTATTACCAATTAGTCAAATTTAATTAATCATTTATCAGGGAGTAATTAATTTTCATAACCAATGATAAAAGACATAATATTATGTAATAGTTAATAATAAACAATGATTTATGATGACATATCATAATAGTATGATAAATTTTCTTTTCATACATATCTGAATTTAAATTCGCGTATTTATTAATGGTTCACTCCAAATACTATTACGATAGATAAATCCTAGAAATGTAAATTCATACACTATCAATTACATCATTCTCTATGAAGTAACATACATATGTTTAAACCCCAAAACTCTTAGCAGATTGTTAAATTCACCATATATTATTATTTTTAAAATACAATAATCCTTGACCACTAAATTGTAGTGCTATAATGGACCCACCCACCATCATGAGGTCTGTGGGCTCACCCACAACTTCTTCATAATCAATTAAAATGTATATCCCCTGATACTAAAACATATATAATTTTATCTTAATATAAAACATAAAAATGAAATTGGACTATTAAAACATTCATCATTTCATCATTATATAATTCTAGGAAATCAAATGGTTTTTAAATATGTTTCAATACAATTTAATAATCTTGAGATAAAGAAATGGTTTTCATGAAATCAAAATTAAATAAACTTCCCAACACGTTATATATAGAATGAAATTTGATATTATCATATGATAATACCCCCAATGAATCATTCAAAATAATAATGAAATATTATATAGATGAAAAATAAATTTTAAATTTCATTAAAGAAATTCTAGGAAATTTTTTAAAAAGATTTAATATCCCTCTGATGAAATTTTAACAAAAAAATAATAAATATCTTATAAAATGAATTATAATTAAAAATTAACATTTATATTTTCATAAGAATTATTAATGATGACATTGGTCATAGAATTGGGGAAATAAATTTATATCACATACATTAAATGAGAAAATAGATTTCACAATTGTTTAAAAAATATTACATCTTCAGAAATCATTAATTTAAAATCATTATTTTGTGAAATTTACTAAAGTATAAAAAGTTAATATAATTGAATATTTAGAAAACATATTGGTGTTTTTTTCAAAATATTTGTATTTTTTTTAGTTTTTGGAAAAGGGTGAAAAATTTCATCAACCAAATAGGAAATAAGGATGGATATTATTTGAAAAAAATTTCTTGTTCATGTTGAGTAAAAAATAATGTCAAATGGAAATAATAAAATAAAATTGATTGAATAAATACATTATACTAAATTATATTGTTTTTCAAAGTTATTACTCATATAATTTCCCTAAATCTATATTTAACATTGAAAATATCAAAAAGAAAAGATATTCTATCATATATCTATTTCTATATTATTTAAATTTGTATAAATATCTACATGAAATAAATAAAAAACATTTATATAATATAATGAAATGAATATTCAAGATATATATAAAATGATCATTTATATACATCCCATGAAAAAAGTGGCCAATAAGGCTTATGAATCACGAATACAAATTTGAGTCAAGAATACTTACATGAAGTCTAATCACTCTTTGTATGAATAAAATATCCTATAGTATAAATAAATATATATTTTAAAAAATTCAAAAGCAAGATTCATATATAAATTAAAATTTCATGGTTTTTTATGATTCTATATTATACTTATTTATTAATCATTACTTTATTAAAATGTCTATTTGTGTGAAAATGGTTATGTTATTTCTTCATATTTTGGTGTGATGGTTCTAGTTCAATCTCTTTGGTCATAGTTTCATCATATAAAAAATTTTATTCATGAAATAAATATAATATTTATAATTAGTATCTAATTTTATAATCTTTCATTTAAAATTTATAGTAAAAATGAACATGATCAATTCGGGGAGGTTTTAGTCCATACTTATAGAATAGTGTTGTTTCCACTTTTTATGGATTGAATGAGAAAATATTAAGTTATAATTAACATATAAAAAATTATCCATAAATATTAAATAACATATATATTTATTAAATATGTTATTATTACTATGAATGTAAATTATACATGGAAAACATATCACATCACTTTGTAAATGTGTTTGTACACACATATACAGGAGCACTGTTATCAATTTTGAACACATGGGAAGTTAAAAGGTAGATAACATATTAAAATAAAAAATCATAATTATTTCATTAATTTAAGATATAAACATTAAATCTACCATAATAAACTACCATTAAAAGTGTTGTTGATAAATGAATCATATTGATGGGTTGAGGAAGTAATCCACATGTATGCCTATGGGGTGCATCTGTTTCCCATTTTATGGAGAGGAAGTGGAAACAATGATTCCCCATATTCATAATAACCTAAAAATATATATGTGATAAAACATTCAGCCGTTAATTATTTATACAATAGATTTAGATAATGTTAATTAAAAGGTAATCATTGAATGTATTGGGTAACATAATCTCCTCATCATCAACAGACATCCATAAACTAGCATCTTTATCCTTTGAATGATGGTCTTAAGGTAAGAATATAATATCTAAAATTTGAATACCAAATCAAGGAATTTATTTGGTTGGTTATTGTATTATTTTTATGTCTCATGCATTTTAATAATTTATAATCGTATGTTTTTTTACAAATAATGGAAATGTCATAGAGGGAATTACATAACTGGTTCTAACAAAATTACTATATATTCCAAATATAATGAATAAAAATAGACATGTATTATATTAAAAATAACATATATTATAAATATAATTATAAATAATGAATTTAGAAGTTTTAGTGTCATATTAAACCATACATTTGGTTTAACCACTTCTTTTACCATTTATTCTTTATCTATGGTAACAGATTAAGAGTCATTATGGGTTAAACACTTGGTTGTAATTTGAATGGTGTATAACAACTCATCCATGGACTCTATTTGAGGCCAATAAAAATTACCCATTTTATGTTGAATGATTTTTGTGATTTTTAATAATTGAATGTAAAATTATTTAACATAAAATATAAATAACATCATTTTTGGGAAGCATCATTATATTTGAATACATATACATCAGTACAAAAATGAAATTAAAATATTAAAACATTTAAAATTATTTATACATTATAATTAAGTTCTAAATAAATCCAATACTCAAATCCATAAAAAATATAAATTTCATTATTTTTAACACATTTATTATTATTATTATTCAACTACCTATATAATAATTATGTTAATATTGTTTAAAAAATAATTTAATTATATCATCACTAACCATTTTAAATAAGTAACGATTGAAAGAATAATGTATGAATATAAAAATAATTTTTTTATATTATAAATTCTTTTTTCCTTAATGAAAAAATATTATAGCTATTAAAATAAATATAGTGACATTTTGTAATTCTCTTAACATAAAATAATAAGAATGTAATTATCAAAGGAAATTCGAAAAAAATTCCATATTTTAAAATTTAGGATGTATTTGGGAGAATTAATGTCCACCGATTCTATTAATAAAATAGTTGTGTTAATTTTGAAACATTATATCACTATTGTCCCCTTATTACACCTATTTTACCCTTACTCTGGTGAAATTTAATTACCATGATTACTATTCATTTGAGTGAAAAATAAAAGGATCTTATTAAAATATTTCTAGAACCCTGATTGTAATGACAGAATCCATGTTTTATGATTAAATTTATCAAAGTGGTAAAAATAAATATTAATATTAATCTATAAAATACTATGAAAATAGTTTTTTTGAAAATGTATTATTATTCACGAAAATTAACATATATCAATATAAAATATAAATATGATTATTATGAAAAAAAATAGATTTATTATAATTAATTTAGACATATATTATATATTGATAAATCTAATTAAAAAATTGATGTTTATAATTTCATTTATTAATGGAAAAATTATAGTTTTACAAACACTCATATCTTGGGAATTCATTAAATAATATTTATTTGTTTAAAAATTGAAAACCCTATAAGAAAGTATGGGATTATTAATTGAAAATTGAAATTCTATTCCTAAAATATAATTTCTAATTTTTGGTAGAAATTATTTATAATAACCCCTCATAATTTTTAATATATCAATTTTTTTATGAAAACATATTTTTTGAAGCAGAAAATTAAATTACAATATAATTTGGAATTTATTTCAAAATAATTATTATTTTAATTTTAATTTTTTAAATAATTTCTATATATATTTTAAAAAAGACTTAAAATCATAACATTCAATATAATTGTTTGGTCATAATATATTTGGGTTTTTTTGAACTCACTTCTACAAGTCATGAAAATAATTCATCACTGAAAAATATTTAAATTAAAATATATTCTAAAATATCCTTGTGTGGTAATTTCCCATGAATTTTAAATTAATATATTTTAAATACACTCATATTTACTAGGGTTCCAGTCCCCTCGCATATAAATGGAACCCATCCCCTCATCACATCTTCCCACAAATTTAGTAACTCTTCCTGGGTAAGGAATTTCTATATAGCATGAAAACACCCTTAACGATATCTTAGAGATTTAGGTCTCACAAAAAAACCTAATAAAGTTAAATGAGAGTTCCAATGATCCTATCCCAGTATAATATCCTATGAAGATTTAATCATGTCAACATAGTGATTCAAAGTTTTCCTTCTATATTCACTACCTCTGAATAATTTTTTACCCTCATTATAAAATCAAAAACATATAATTTTTTAAAAATATATTTATTCCAGTGAAGAATCTATTCAACACTTCTTATCGATCCAATAAAAAATTGAAATGTTGCTTTTTCGTAAGTGTAAACTACCACCTCCATCGAGCAATATAATTCACTTCTCATTCCTTCTTCACAATGATTGTTAAAATATAGTAATTTAATTGACAAATAATATATAATTGATATAATTATTATTATATTAATAAAAATAGTTATTTACATTGCTTTTATCTACCTATTGAATGACTAGACATTCACCTATTTGTACATGGAAACAAATTCCTCCAAAAACATGGCATACAATTTCTTATCACCACATTATAAATATATATATATAAATTATTTTCTTGAAAATGTTTATATTTTATTGGTTATATTGATAATATTTTCATTTAATGGTCCTTATGTATTTAAATACCTAAAAACAAGCTTTCCAAGAAACATATCTCAATTTCTAATATATATTTATTATAAATCAAATATAAATTTAAAATAATATTTCACTATAATTGAAAAAATACATATATCTATAGAAATTTTGATATGGGGAAAAATATTTAACTCCTTTGACTATAGTCAACATTTTGAATTATTTTAAAGGGAATTTTCCACACAGCACCTAGTGGCAGATGAAAAAATAAAAATTAATACAAAATATGTAATATGTAATATTGAATAAACCAAAAAACGAAATTTATTTGTAAAACATTATGAATCTTGTATTTAATAATAATAATTCAGATATTTAAGATGTTAGAAATAGACACTAACTGAACTGAGATATATGGAATGGTTTTTATTGAATAAAACAAATTTAATTGTATAATAATCTATGTTCCTTGAAAATGATATTTTAAGATTCCTTTACACTATAGTTTATTCATTATAGATGATATTTTCAACATTATCTAATAAATTCAAATTTTATCATTAAAATATTCCTCATTGATAAATTATTCCATTACTGAAAATAAATCATTGTTAAAAATAATGTATACCCTTTCTAATAGCACATTTTCATCCATTCCAATATTCTTCATCTTTCTAAATCTCTTCATTAAAATTTTAAAATAAATTTTCTTTATCAATTGTGATATTTAAATTCCCCATTATATAATTCAAATATTAGTTTTGTTATCTGTTTAAACAAAGTTGAAATCAAAATTTCATTTCAACATAATAATATAACTTATTTTTCATGTGTCAATTTTAATCATACACTCCACATTTATTTTATTTAACTACATTTATTTTAATGCATTATATAATAATTAATCTTCTATGATAAATGTTTTAAATTTAATATATTAACCACAAATGAAATTTTCTTATTGAAATGAAATCAAATTTCTCTCAAAACTATGTTACAAGATCTTTATGAAAATCAATTTTATTAATTTCATTTTCATTATCATTTACACCTATAAAACATATATATATATTGAAGAAATGTTCCTAATAATACTTTAAATTATATTTTCCTGTTATTTTTAATTTTGAATTTACATTGAAAAAAATATATAATCCTGATTTAATGATTTATGATACCTTTTGAAAATCATATTAAAACAATTTTTCATTTAATGGTTTTTTCAAGATAATATTATTGATTATTTTAAATTTAAAAACATATATATTGTATTGTATTTTGTGATAGGTGGGACCATATCTTACTCTCATAGGAATTGGATGAAAATTTGTACATCATGAGATCATGGTTATGTTTTTTCAATATTAGGTTTTTATAACATAATGAGTCATTATAATGGGATTTTGTCATGTTTTAATTGATAGAAATGGTTATGTTTTTTCTCAACAATATGTGTGATATTGATTGGGTTTTCAAGAAATGTTATGATTACCTACTCCTGATATGAAGTGAATTTTATATGTTATACTGCAATACATTATAATGCTAATAAGGTTTATGTTTAAAGTCACTTATTTCTAGGAAAAGGTATATGTTTAATGTTTCCATGCCAATTATTTCATCTCAATCCAAGATCCATGTTGTCATTTAATTACTTATGATTATACCTTTTTACTATCATTCCATTTAAATTATATAGTCCTCTATTTAATGTTATCTTACAATTTTTTGATCAAAACAATTTTATTTTATTGATAGTTTTCCAAGACTAATAATTTGACATCAAAAAATATTTTTTATTATATTTTCCTGGTAATTATATGATGAAGGTTTTATAAAAGAATTTTTTATGTAGAGTTGATTATGGAATATTTTGAAGAAATAATGTATAGTAATTTGTTCACTGTAGCCTATTTATAATGATATTTAACCTTCTAGTTTTGAGATTATGTTATGACTTAATGGGAGTAATGATTAAATTATGAAAATAAGGTAAAAAAATTTTGTCGTATAACATGGATTGTATTATGTTTTACTATATCAATAAACATTTGGGTTTTGGTTTCCCCATCCCCTTAAACATAAATCATTATTCCTTAAATTTCTACAATATAAGGCATCATGATATATTCTCTATAATCACCCACATCATTTTATACCACCATAAGTGATTTTTGATCTCTCTAAACATATTATAACATCCATGATTGAAGGATAGTGATAATCTATATACATCATCCAATAGAATATTATTTATGTACTGAAAAAGTGGAACACAAATTCATTTCAGGAATCATATAATTCAATTATTTTTAAGATAAACTCCATAATATTCAAAATATTATCTTGTAGCTCCATATCTCTCTTATGTTCCACCATTATCATTACATAGATGGATATTTATGTAGTGATTTTGGAATAATTGATATTCATACTTTACTATCTGCTTTATAAATTCATAATTATCAAATCTAGGAGTACTTGTTCAATTTCAATCATAATCATGGATAAGGGTGTTGATCCTTCTTCCCCAAGGAATCATCCACCATTCTTTCTTCACAGGGATTTAATGCATGTTGTCCACATAGTTGTTGTTAAAATCCCACAATTTCCATTGGAACATGATATAACCCTCCAATGTGAAAAAATACTTTATACTCCTGTGATATGTATGTGTTTCATAATTTTCCCAATGGATTTAATGACTCTACATCATCAATTTGGAAAATATACGTCTCTACTCTAATTAATTTATCTTCTAATATTTCACATATATAATTAATTATCATGACACATAATTTATTTCTGTGTAATTATTCATGGGAACATTACCAAATCCCACAGTTGATGCATATCAATATATCACAAACTCATCTCCACTATAGGGTATTGAGCATAAAGGTGTTGTGACTAACCTTCATGGGGTATTATTTAAAGTTTCATCGCATTATTTTTTATTTTTTTTATTTATATAATTCAATGTCAAAATGTGAAATGTATTTGACAATCGTGGGAGATTTCTCATGAAGAATTAATAGTATCTTATCATATTAATTAAACAATGGATCACTATTTTTATTTTTTTCTATGATATTCTTCAATTACAATTATCATTTATGTTTTCATATGTATACCCTATCCTATCAATATATAAACAATTAATCCTAATTTCTAATACCGTAATACAAACATAATAAATTTAGTATGGAGTTTCTAAATTTTATGGGATATCATCAAAGTAATTGAGTGATATTTATTATATAAATATATACCAGAATATATGACCTTATATCATATAATGTGCACAAAAAATTGATCATCATAATCTATAAAGATTGTATTCATTATATCCATGATTATATAAGGAGAATTTTTTAATCACATTGGGAGTACATTGTATTTAAAATAACCATGTCTTCTACAACATTATTTTAGTGATATATCCTCCCTTTTAACCATTATTCAATTATATATAGCAGATGTTAAATATTTTTAATGTATTTAAACCATCACAAATTATCTAATACATCGTCAATATAGTGAATACGGTGCTTGGACTTTACAATGATTTTTTAGATCAAGATAATCATTTTCAAGACACGTTGATTCATTTTTCTTCTACAAAAATTGGACTACTTCACCCCTTGGTGATGAAATTTAAAATATAAATCCCAAATTGAGAATTAGATGAAGATTCTTATTTATTTTTCCCTACTCAATATGGACCATTATATAAGTTGTTATTGATATATGAAATTAATGAGATGATCATTTTATGAAAAACTCAACCTTGTGATCTATGTGATACTTGGAAAATATTCATCAAAAATATCCCTATATTCCAAAAAATAATATGTTCAATGTAAATATTTTATAGAAACATTGCTCAAAAAACCCTTAATTATTAGGCATTACAAAATATATAAATTATTTAATTTATATTTGGATATCATTATTGTATATTTTTATATTGATGATTGTTGGTTGATTTTGGATATAAAATATGATTTATCAATCCTGGAATGGATATGGATTTATATATAGAAATCCATTACTCGAAAAAATCACACGAAATTAGAAAATAGATATCATTATAAGATTTTAAATAAATTTATTATTATTTTTATTAATGTACATTTCAACTTTTTTTTGAAATCAGTACATAACAAAAATATTTCATTGTTAATTCAATATCCAGTTATTATGGTGGTGATTTTATTTCCCTGAAAACTATCATTGTAATATTTTCTAAAAAAGAATACTAAAATAAGTATTTTGTAATTATATATTGGTTGATAAGTTTAAATTTTACATCTTACTTGTTATAACCCAATTCAGTAGGTGTGATTATACAATATTTTCCAGTCTTTAAATGTTTTGGAGATTTATCACATTCATTTTAATCATCAACACTCGTATTAGGACATTGTTTTTTGTAATGTATATGCTATATTCAAAAAATAAATTATACTATCGATAGTACATTTTTATGGGATTTATCTCCTTCCATTCCATTATATTAACACTTAATATTTCATTGGAATATCTGTTCTTGATGGAATTCCATTCCGCACTTAATGGATTTACATGTTCTATTGAGAAGATTTCCACTATCCTTCTGCCAACATTTTGAGAAAATATACAGATTATCTTTCTATCCATGAGAATAATGTGAGTCTCCAATCACTATTTATACTTCGATAGAACATCATACAAATAAATGAATGCAACCAGTGACTCGTATATCAAATTAAATATTGAGAGTCTATTTTAATCCACTAATTAAATAGCCTATTTTACATTCATGTTCAATAATAAAAATGATGCATACTTATAATTTCATAGGATTTTTTACTCATGGGATATAATATATTCATCTCCAATTTTATTCATCTAAAACAATTCCATTTGTGTTTTAGTGAAGAGATTTCATGAACAATATTTAATGAAAAAAACATCTTTAAAACCACTTCTACTAAAGATTTGATGTATTCTTATTTACTCATATTCTCAATGATTGTAAACAATTGGATAAATTCAATATTAAATGATAAACAATTAAGAAAAAATTATATCTTCTTGAGAAAGAGAATAAAAAATATATATATATTATATTTATCCATTTTCCAACAATATTTGGGTTTGGATAACTAATATAGGGTGTTTAATGACACATGAAGGAATTACTGCATTTTTTCCCATCATTGGACCATTCAAGTGTTAAACATGATTTATGATATTATTCATGACATTAGAATGTTAGGTGAGCATTATAACGATATTTTCCACTTCACCTCACATATTATTTGGTTTCAAAATAGGATATTCATTAGACTATCCATCACATTCATTTAAAACATTATTCTTTATTGTTTCTTTTATTGAATAAATAATAGGTTAGTTCTAGTATCAATAAAAAATAGTGAGTGATAATTAATTTTAATTCATAATTAATCCTTATATATCCAAAATTGTGAAACCTTAATTTCATAATTTGATATATTAATTTCATCAAACATAACTTTTAAATCATTATAGGATGTTTTAGTTTATACCCACTAATTCCCAATTAGGATTTGTAAATTCCATGTAAATAAACCATAGTATATCACACATTAGTTTAACAATAGGTGTGTCGTTAAGACTACTTATTATGCACCTTGTTAAGATCATGATAAAGTTAAACAAAATATTCTAGTTTTTATCAACCTTGGAGAATGTCATTCAAATTTATGTTTATTTGTTATTACCTTGGTAGGGATTTAATTTCATGGAAACCAGAGACACCATATATTAACAAATTCTAGTAGTTTTTCTTATTTTTTATATTATTCTTATGATTTCTATTAATATTTTCTTTCATAATCCAAAGAAATAGTTTACCCTTATCATGACAATAAAAAAGACTAATGTATGTCCTATATGGATATTTCATTAAATTATGTTAACATTCATTAAATATCAAACTAAATCATAACCCAAAACCAAAAATGTTTAATGTATATAGACATTCTATACAAAATTATATTTTTCACAACCCAAGTAGTATATCCCATGAATACTCTTCTATAATTATACCAATTTAATCATATCAGACATAATATTTTCCTCCATAAACAATGGAATGGATTCATATGAAATGGTTAAATTATCTATTAATAAGGGTAAAATTTTGAGAAAAACATTGAAGAGTACAAGTTAGAAAAAGATAACTGTGAAAGTTCGAGAGCACAATAACGATTGATGGATGTTTGATAATAGAAATATATATAATAAATAATAGATCATAAATCATGTAAAGAGCTGTAAATTTCAATGAAATTTTTTTATTAATTTCTTTGGAATTTTACGAGTGTGCAATTTTAGACGACACCTAATTCCAAGGCTGAGTGTGCCCGGAATCAATTTCTAAAGTTTAGCTTGGGTATGTTCAGAAAATGAACGAGCGGGTTTTTTTATCTTTTGAACTGGTGCTCAGAATTGAAATCTGAGGGCACTGATGAACTTGCAATGTCGATAATTGCTTAAGGGCACCTTTTTCATGGTTACGTTCGCACGAGTGGAGAAGTTAAATATTGTGGATTAAATGAGGAATGAATAAAATTGTGAAACAATTTTATTTTTTTATGTCTATGGTGGTTTTATCCTACATGGTGGAGTTGGGGTGGCACCAAATACCCATGTGAGGATAAAGGTGAGGTGGGGCCCACATAATCCCCAACCTTTCACACTCCCATAACTCACGATTTAACTCAGCTCAATCCCGGATTTTATTAATGATGTCGAAACCACGGCTGCTGGAGAACTCCTCCTCTGTCGAGTACAGTGGGTCTGCCGCTACAACCGAGTGCTTCCCACTATCAATAGACTACTGAAGTACTCCACCTGTCGAGTACTATGGGCCTAATGCTACATCCATGCGCTTCCCACTATGGGTCTGCCGCTACAACCAAGCGCACCCCCTAATAGCTTACAGAGGTACTCCTTCTGTCGAGTACTGCGGCTCTGCCTCTACAACCAAGCGCTCCTCCACCGTGGGTCTGCTGCTACAACCAAGAGCACCCCACTGGGCCATCCAAATCACTACGAGTTGATCAGTCACCAGTTGTCAAGTCTCAGCCAGCTACCAGGTCTCATCACACTATATGCTCATCTCTAGGAGGGCCAGCTCCAGGAGCTACTGGTCGATACATCCAAGTGTCATGTAATCTCACGTGCAAGTATCTCAAAAAACTTCCTTGTTATAGGGTTCTCAACGCAACAGACGGTGTGTCAATCGGACGCCCGGTCTATGAGTTATTAGCATTTTCGTTCCAGGGGACCGGTTGGATTTCAGGTATAATCAAACCTAGCCATGCTCAAACCACAACCAAATCTAGTGTAGAGTATTCCAAAAGGACTGTCTCCTCAAGAGAAATCCAACATAGTCGATGACACATCAATCGGACATCCAGAGCACATGTTATAAGCGTTTCCACTTTGAGGGCCCTGTTAGTTTCGGGTTCGAACCAACCCGGACATACCAATACTTTTCCGAAACCTTAAGTGTAATATACCAAAACAACCACCTCGATCCAAAATATCTAACGCCACCAATGGTGCATCAATCGGAGGTCTGTAGCCCATGATATTTGTGTTTTAACGAACCTGGTCCAAAAATAGGGGGTCTAGGCCCGATCCGACCCAGCCCAATACCCCATGGGTCGGGCCGGACCAGCTGGGCGCGGCCCGGCCTGGCTGGCAGGCCGCGGCTTGGCACTGGTTGAGCAGAACACAAGTGGTGCATCCCCTTGTTGTAACCGGCGGCGCCAGCTGGCATCGCTCCGCCTCCCAGATCCCGTGCGGCCGTGGGGTCCGGCTCCTCGCCGTCGTGGCTGTGCCGCAGAAGGATTTCGTCCGGCGGTGCACTGGGACGCCACCGCCTCCAGGCGGTCAGACAGCTCCGCCTGCCACACCGGCGCGACATGCCGACAGTACCCTCCGCCGACCACAGGACGCGCTCCGGTGGTCCATTTTTCCTGTCGTCTTCGCCAGTGGTCCTCCCAGGACGCATACTTCACTATGATGGCTATCAAATGATGTTACGTTCCCATTTCATCGTCGCCCGTCAATCCGCGCATCAACAAACAATATGCGGAGGGTCCAAGCTGGTTTTTTTAGCCCGTGTCCTCCATGTTAGAGGTTTTCAATCTAGATCAAACTCAATTCCAATCCAAAAATAATCCCTGCATCTATCCCGCAATGAACGAGAGATCCGCGGATCAACTGGGAAGAGGATGGTCCGCGCTCATCGTTCTTTTCTCAAAAGGTAAAAAGAAAATCAAATATAATTCCCCTACCTCGTGTCGTTTGATGTTTGTCTAATTTGACGCAAGGAATACGTCAGAGTCAACGTAGTTCGTTGTGCCCGCACCATGCTACCAATCTCTGCTCGTTCGTCGATGTCTCTTTGGAGAAGATGGATCCTCAGTATTCTTCAATGATGAGGTGTCATTCTTCGTGGGAGGAAGAAGTTCTTCGTCGAGAAGGATGATCATTCTTCGTTGGTGAGTTGGTACTGTTCAAAAACTCAAGTGCTCTCCAATCCTCCATACACCAATTTCCAACACCCATTAAAATATGACTTCCTCTTATTTTAATTAATCATGCCAACCTTTCAAATTTCAAAATTTAACACACATAATTAATCAATTAAATAAATTCAATCTATTAATTAAGGGTGTAGGCATGATTTAAAGAGAGAGAGGAAGTAAAGAGAAAGAGTTACACAATTAGTAATATTAATGGGGAGTTCAAAGGGGGTTAAGAGGTTATGGAATGTGAAAAGTTTGGGGCTTATATGGGCCCCACCTCACATTTATCCTCACATGGGTAGTTAAGTGCATGTGGGTCCCACCCCATCTCCCCCATGTAGGATAAAACTACCTTAGATATAAAAATAATATTGGTTCATAATTTTATTCAATCCTCATTTAATCCACAATTTTTAACTTCTCCACCCATGCAAACGCAACTTCGGAAAAGGTCCCACTAAGAAATTACCAGTGCTGCGAGTTCATCGGTGCCCACAAATTTCAATTCCAAGCACCAGTTCAAAAGATAGAAAAACCTGCTCGTTCGTTTACTGAATGTACCCCAGTTAAACTTTGGAAATTGATTCCGGGAACACCAGGCCTCAGAATCAGGTGTCGTCTAAAACTGCGCACTCGTAAAATTCCAAAGATATTAAGAAAAAAACATCCTTGAAATTTCCGGGTCTTTAAATTACTCCCACCTCAGTTCTTTACATCCCCGTAAAGCTACAACACAAACTAGGGAAACTAAAGGAGGTACCGAGCATGCATATGAGCCTCCCGCTCCCATGTTCTCTCCTAGAGTTTCCTGTGCTACCCGCGAAAGCACACAAGACGAATCGAACATACTCATAAGACTTGCTTCTGTTGATCCTCATCCTCAAATAGAACCCCGTGAAAGTCGCCCCGGCCAATCCTCCATAGACCCCATCGAGGAGAGACCCATAAGAAGTCATGTTAGTCACCCTCGAACTCCAGTGGTCTCGTCTCTTATCAGCATAGGACATTTGTCTACTTTGTGAAGTCTTCATCCGCTCATGGATGATCTGCACCTTCTCCGTCGTAGCCTGAACCATCTCTAGTTTTACATGTGTTGACTCCATCACTATCTACAAAGGATATCTGAAACGTGGCCCGCTGCTATCTCGCCACTCCTAATAGCTGAATTCCCAATCTCTTACTAAGAGCATATGCTACAACCTCCCCCTCTCCAGGAGAATAAACAATATTGAAGTCATAGTCCTGGAAGAATTTAATCCATCACTGTTGTCCCAGTTTCATGTCCTTCTGAGATAAAATACACCTAAAATTATTTAGATGAAGAGAATTGTAAGCCGTTCGCTCAACAAACAATGGGTGAGACTAGCCAATCGTCAGAACTCATCTCCACCCTTCTTCGTCTACGTTCCACCAAAGAGCTTCTGGGATTTCTCCTCTGCCGAAAAGAGAAATCTGGTCTCATCCATTGGATGGACCACTTTATTATCCAAATATAGTCAATATTGACATGAATGATACATTCATGCCATGGATGACATCCTAAGGCCTCGACACTACTACCAAGATATCCAACCGTTACTCTCATCTCCAAGGGTCGAGTCACACTGTCGGCAGCAGTGTGTTGTCTCTCGGTGTCCTCTAGTAGGTATCTTGAAAGTGAGGATCAAGTCAATGGTTTTAAACTGGAAAACAACAGAAAGAGAGGATAGTAAAGTAAACGCCACAATGAATGGTGTCTTTTATTACTGTAGCTAAAAGTACAAGAAACACATACAACCACAACAATAACAAAAAGGAAGATAGAAGCACTAACAACAAAGGCCTCCATGACTGGAACTAGTCCCTCTCTTGTCCACCTACTTCTAGATCTCTATTGTCGTATGCATCAACTATATGAAGCTGAGCTCTCCCATGTCCACTTGTTCCCTGCGGTCGGGGTGGATCTCCTGGTGGTGGTGGTGGAAACACCTAGAAGCGTCTTCCACTTACAGCTGCACGACCAGGTCCTCTGCCTCGGTCTCCTGCTCCTTGCGGTCTACTTCGATCGAAACTCTGTCTCTTCCTGGGAGGCCTTTCGTCTATCTGCAGATCATCTGTATGGAGGTTCGGACAGTCATGTGCCATGAGACCAAGCCCACCAAAGGAGTAACACTATCTTCCCCTGGTAATTCGTTCTCCACCCCGGGTGCCTCTCACACACGATCCTGAGTCATGCGGTCGACCACCTATAGATATGGTCCTCTTGGACCTCTGCATCATCTGTCTACTACCAGCTACAAGAAGATTCTGCTGCATGCCAGCTAGTGGTGTGTCCCGTTTATAGAGACTGCTCAGTAAAGAAACTCTCCACTAAGAGAGCTCGCTCCAACACCCCCATCTACATCGGGATGATGTGGGAGACAACTGAAGCTCTAATCTCTCACCTGTGCCCCTGTTCGAAGGTCCAGGCCCTGAAGAACGGGTCTTCTACCATGTCTATAGAGTAGCATGAGAGGTCTGTGATCCTCGCTGAGTAATGCGCCACTATCATTCTACCATGTTGTAGATGCAGTAGCTCCGGAATCCGCACCGCTCGAAAGGTGTCTGGTACAAACTCTGCCCAGAACATGCTCTCGATATCTGCCCATAGAAGTGACATCTTTCCATGATTATAGAGCATCAGGCTCCACCATCTGCCTTTTTCTGCCTGAGGGAGGCTGGAAGCAAGGATCACCATAATGTCTACTAGCGTCCCTACTAGCCTCAAGACTATAACCATAGAATCCAGCCAATCCTCAGCCATATGTGGGTCCATCTCTCCCCGTAACCTAGGTGGCCTCTGGTGCTGGAACTCGTGTTGTGTGCTCAAGCGACACGCATCTCCTGCTACTGGATCTGGTGGCATCGATGGCCCAATGGCTGGTAGTACCGCTGGTTCCTCCACTAGTGCCTAAACTGGAAGAGTGCCCTATACTGAGACCTTGTCGCCTGCTTCTCAGTAGGTACAACTCTCAGTGCTCTAGCTGCTCGTCCATGGGGAGGTATCCTGAAAGAAACAGATGTGACACGATCAAAGACTAAACCTGGTGAGCTGACCTGGTTTGAGATAATTTAAAAGATACTTTTGAAAACACACAAGTAATCAATGTTTTCTTGCAATGAGTCGAAAATCAGAAATCAGGGTCCTGGTGTATGGATACGTCGGCCACCCGCACAAACACTAGACTCCCTGAACTGAAAACCACACTTACAACCCTTAACACTATTGCTTCACATAAAGAAAATATCAGAGTATTATGTTCTGTGGTAGAACCGACTCCTCTGATACCAATTTGTCACGACCTGTCCTCGGGGCCCATGCCATGACTACCCCAAGCCCTCCTTCCATAGGCCAGGGGCTGGCGACTAGCACCAAAGGTGTAAAACGCAATAACTGGGAAGGCATAGCCTTTATAAAAGTAAACAAACATCATAGAGTATAAGCAGAAGTAATACACTAAGTACAAAATAAAGTGCTAAAATGTAAATGGGCCAGAATACAAACCCAACTGAAAAGTACAGCTAAAACTGAACGAAAGTACAACAGAAAAGACAAACAGCTAGCAAAATAGAATCAGGTCCTAGGTCATCCACCTCAGATACTACCTGAAGGGGAGGTACAAATAGCGTAGCTCCAGGATCGTCCACCACGGATCCAACCTGAAGGGTAGGTATAGATAGAATCCTCAACGCTCTCGCCCATCAAACTCCTCCAAGTACTGTCTCGTCCTGAATTCCACCTCCGGATACCAACTCGTCATGATGTCCACCTCTGGGTACTAACTCGTCGTGGGGTCCACCTCTGGGTACTGTCCAGTCCTCATACACTCGGTCTTTCTCAGTGATGTCCGTCATCTGCATCCAACATAACGAGGTGCTGGCTCACAATGTAGGGGAATTATATTTGATTTTCTATTTACCTTTTGATAAAAGAACGACTAGTGAAGACCAAACTTGCCCGGTGGATCTGCGGATCACTCGTTCATTGTGGGATAGATGTAGGGTTTATTTTTGGATTGGAATTGAGTTTGATCTAGATTGAAAACCTCTAACACGGAGGGCACAAGCTAACAAACTAGCCCAGACCCTCTGCAAATTGTTTGTTGATGCGCAGATTGATGGGTGATGATGAAATGGGACCGAAATGGCATTTGAAAGCCATCTTAGTGATGTATGGGTCCAGGGAGGACCGTTGGTGAAGAAGACGGGCAAAACGGACCACCAGAGCACGCCCAGTGGACTGCGGAGGGTACTGCAGCGTGTCGCGCCGGCGCGGTAGCCGAAGATCTCCATCCACCTAGAGGCGGTGGTGCCCCAGCGTGCTGCAGGATGAAAACTCGTCACAGCACAGCTACGGCGGTGAGGAGCCGGACCCCGCGGCCATGCAATCTCTAGGAGGTGAGGCGGCGCCAGCTGGCGCCGCCGGTTACAACAAGGGGGCGCGCCCCTTGTGTTCTACTCCACCAGCACCAAGCCGCGGCCGGCCAGCCGGGTTAGGCCATACCGCGCCCAATTGGGCCGAACCCTGAACCAGGTCGGGTCGACCCAGTTCGGGCCGACCTAGGGGGTATTGGACCGGGCCCAAACCCCCTATTTTTAGACCAGGTTCGTTCAAACTCAAATATCTTTGGCTACGAAGCTTAGATCGACTCAACATAAGTTGTGTAGGATTACATGGATCGAGACGGTCATTTTGGTAGATTACACTCAACATTTCTCCGAAGTATGGGTATGTCTAGGTTGGTTCGAACTCGAAACCAACTGGGCCCTCAGAGCAGAAACCGTTATAACTTGAGCTTCGGACGTCTGATTGATGTTCCGTCGACTACGTTGCATTCCTTTTGATGATACGGTTCATTTTTAATACTCTAAACTGGATTCGGTTGTGGTTTGATCATTGTAGGGTTGGATTGTACCCAAAATCCAACTGAGCCCCTCGAACAGAAATGCTAATAACTCACATCTCGGGAGTCCGATTGACGCGCCGTCTGTTGAATTGAGATCCCTATGATGAGGCAGTATTTTGATATACTTCCATGTGAGATTACATGACACTTGGAAGTATTGATGCGTATCTTGTGGTATGGACCCTCCTAGAGACGAGCATACGGAGTGCTGAGACCTAGTAGCTGGATGAGACTAGACAACTGTTGATCGATCGACTCGTAGTGATTCGGATGGCCCAGTGGGGTGTGCTTGGTTGTAGCAGCAGACCCACAGTGGAGGAGCACTTGGTTGTAGCAGCAGACCTATGGAACTCGACAGAAGGAGTACCTCTGTGGGCTCTGAGGGGGCGCGCTTGGCTGTAGTGGCAGACCCATGGTGGGAAGCGCTTGGTTGTAGCAGCAGACCCACAGTACTCGATAGGTGTACTACTTCAGCAGTCCAAGGTTAGTGGGAAGCACTCAGTTGTAGCGGAAGACCCACTTTACATGACATAGGAGGAGTTCTGCAGTAGCTGTGGTTTTAATATCATGAATAAAATCCTAGTTTGAGCTGAGTCAATGACCTTTGTGTTTACTTATGATTGAGATGGGTTTCTTGATAACATAGGTATATGTATGGGCTTATACCTAAGTAAGGGTTATTTGTTGAGATCCTTATTTGTGGTTATATTTGTTGGATTTAGTGAGACCTTGAGTGTCTCGGGGTCTTTACTGAGTATCGTTATACTCACCCCTACACCGGCTATGCCCGCATCTCGTTGTGTTGGATGCAGACGACGAAAAACGCTGACAGAGACCAAGTGTACGAGATTTGGACGATACCTGGGGGTGTAACTCACGACGAGTCATTACGTGGAGATGCACATCATGATGAGTCATTATCCGAAGTTGGACTTCATGACAAGACAGTACTAGAGGAGGTTGACGGGCCAGAGCGTTGAGGAGGCTATTGGTACCTACCATTCAGGTAGGATCTGTGGTGGACGATCCAGGAGTTGCGCTATTTATACCTACCCTTCATGTAGGATCTGAGGTGGATGACCCAAGAGCTGCTTCTATTTTTTCAGATGTTTGTATTTTCTATTGTACTTTCATTTAGTTGTAGTTGTACTTTTCATTTGGGTTTGTATTCTGGCCCATTTAATTTTCAAAAATTTATTTTGTACTTATTGTATTACTTCCACTTGTACTCTGTGGTGTTTGTTTACTTTTATAAAGGCAATGCCTTCCCAGTTATTGTGATTTATGCCTTTGGTGATAGTCTCCAGCCCCTGACTATGGAAGGCGGGCTTGGGGTAGTCATGGCACGGGCCCCGAGGACGGTTCATGACAAATCATTTATCCGGAAATAATTTTCTAATCATTATAATACATGATAAATAAGTGCATTAACACATTAGCCAATAATCATTGGCCATGAGAACATAACATGGTAATTAAAAAGTTAATACAAAAAATCCCAGAAAAATAAACATATGTGAAAGATCATATTCAAAACCATATTCCCATAGTGGATTTACTCCCTTGATGTATTGTGTTTTATCTCAATTCCCTAAGATTTTATCTCATGAGATATACATTTTTAATCATACATTACATGGGTCACTAATTTGGGGCCCACCCAACACATAAATGATATATCTTCTTTAGTGATAGTGTATAATCCCCATTTCATCATATATCCGAAGATATTTATTTACCAAATGAATTTGAGGGGTATATAATTGTTTGACACCCATCAAAAATATTTAAACCATTCTTATATGGGTGATATCGAATCATTCTTAATTATATCATAACCAGAAAGATATGTGGTAATGAAATGAGTATGATGAGATCCCCTATAAGACATTACCATAATACACACAGTTAAAAAACATGATGGTATCCAAAGATATTTTTCTAATGGATATATAATACTCTTAAAAGGATATTTTCATATATGAAAGTACACTTTTATAAGAGAAATATTTTTTTCGGAAAGAATGGGAAATAATATTTAATTTTTTAAAATATTTATTTTAAAAGAAAATATATTATAACAAAAATTGAATAAAAATTTGTTTGAAAATGCATGATATCTCGTATGTTATTTTTAATGAAGATAAAAATATAGTGAACTGAAAAAATTTTATTATATAGATAACATTTAATACGTTCATTCCATTCAAAAAAATTAGTGAATTTCCAACTTGAAATATAGTTACCATATAAAAAATATAAAAACATAATTTGTTTTCTTAAAAAATAATTTCTAGTGATAAATACTATATGTAATATCACAAACATCATCATTTTCTTAAAGAGTTGGTAGATAATTACTTAGACTTATATAAAATCCCCCATACAAAAAGGCTGGTAATAAATTCCAAGGGCTTCATTAACAGGCGGGAATTATTTTTCCTATTAAAAAAACAAACAACAATCCTAGCCATATCAGAATAAACCAATACATGATTCATTATAACAATGAAGGAAATTTTAATCTTTTTATATGTATTGATACAAGTATAAAGAGTAGAACATATAAAGACTATAATGTAATCAATTACATAGTGGATGAAAAAACCAACAAAACTCAAAGATGACTATATTACTCGAAGGATTTAAAAATATCCATGATAAAAATCCAAAAAATCCCATGTATCAATATTAACCATTAGATTAGTGTGATACATTACCTTTTACCATGTCCCGATACATTCTATCTGCAAAAGCACCAATGTGAAAAATAAAATGTGAGTAATGAAACTCTGTATGCTTTCCACAAATGACTTCCTCACCCAAGGCACTATGATATAACATGGTGGTTCATTTACAAAAGTAATTTTATATAAAAAAATTAAACATTTTATATCATAATTTAAACAAGTTCCATAATAAATTAGTTTTTAAAAAATGATAATAATTTCCACGGAATATAACCAAGCCATGCTCTCCAAACCATTTTTAAAGTTAAACATTATTACAATGCATTCCATTTTGGATATACACACCTTAAACCATGCATGAAACATGGAACTTCCTATACTCATGAGTGGTGATTCATCCTTCCAATATGTTGTCACATAGGTAACCACATAGAGAGGAGTACAACATTCTTTTATTCGTCCAAACCCTTTTTTGTGGTACTTCATTCCCTTATCCATCCCAATTCACCTGAATGCATTCCAATCATGCCAATCCTAGGACAAATCCAAATATTAAATAACCATTTCACAAAAAATTAAACTATTTTTACCCTATAGAAAAACACTCAAACATATTAAAATATTCATTTTAAAAGCATGTTTCCAAATTCACTTTCCAATAAAACTGCCCAGTTTTCCATTTTCCCAAACTGCCACTCAAGAGGGTTTTTAGAAATAATGTTATATCAATTTGGCAACCAATTTCAAAGAAAACTATCCAATTGAAACTAATACATAATATTATAAATATAGATGTCAAGAGTAAATATACATACATCAAGAATTTTTAATAACAATGTAGAGTGGCCTTAAAACACCACAAAACCAATTTGAAACTCCAAATAAAACACCTTATATCTCTTCCCATATTATCATAAAAGAAAACTATATTCATATATGGAATCAACTACCTTGTATATATTCATATAATACATAGATCTATGAAAAAAAAATAATTAAATATAAATAAAATGTATAAAAACAATGATGAAAAAATAATTACCTCAACAATAAATCTTCAAAGCACTAAGAAAAGCCTTTAGATAACCTCTATATTGATGGTAGAAGCCTATAATACCTTTTGGGAAGGGAAAATATTAGTTTATGATAGGTTTGGGGGAAAATCAGGTGATATAACACAGGACTAAGTAATATCCTCATTTAGTGGATCTTATTTTTAAACCATGTATGGTTACTCACATGGTTAGAAAAACTATGCACTAACAATGAACTGGCCACTAAATTATAGATAGAACATTAATGGTTGTAACACATGGATAGAAAACCAATATATAAACATGAAAATAACTAATATATCAAATATAATGTTTTCTCTTTGGTCGATGCATGGTTTTGACACCATGTGTGTTGCCCATTCTCTTTCCCCATAGCCTCTTCCCCATGTAAATAGTTTCTAGTGTAAGATTCATAGTATACCAAAACTATGAAAAAAATATTCACCCTTATATAATCCCACAAAATATTAAATAAATATTCCAAACCCTCCCAAACATCACGCAAAAATATTTTATACATAAAAACTATAAACAAAGGGTTACTTACAAGGAACAGGGGGTGCTGCATTCCCCCCAACACATGCCTTTCCATCCCCATAATGTAGAAAACCAACACAACCCTAAAATAATTATATCCATTCTCTTTCATTTATTTCTCCTGTTTCTAAGACTTATCATGAATTTAACCATTCTTTCTACTTAAAATTCACTAGAACGGTGATTTTTAGTGATAAAATTTCTCCTTATTATCCACTGTTTTCACTGGGACATTCACCAATAAATGTACCAGCTAAAGTCAACATGGTCCCACTGATTAACATGGTATGTATCAAAATGATACATTTTTAATTTAGATACAATAATCGCATTATGAAAAACTATTAACCATGTTACAAATTCCAATCTATATTCCACCTCACCAAGGTGTTCATGAATCACAAAAGATCCAATTTATCGAGGATATGGAATTCCCTACACACCAAAATGATAATGCCCATGCCATAGATAGATCCTCAAGAATACATGATCAAATATATCAAATTAAAATGTCTATTGATGTTGATCCACATATTATTTATAATGAATCTTTTCCATATCCATCCTTATCCTAATCAAATGAATCAACTATGTGGTCTCTTGCAAGAGGATTATCCCAAATAGTGGAGTCTCACCTATTTCCACCCAACAAAGGGGTGAACGATAGGGATTACCATATACTGTTTTATAATGGTACATATATTTCAAGGAATACTAACCTTTTTTATGATAATTCTACCAAATGAATGTGTTCTTCACATGAGCCACTAATATCCATTACAGAAACCCGTAACATATCTTTCAATGCATGTGACATATATTTGGATTTGTGTCCATCTTAAGATGCCACGCCATACTCATTGTCAAATAATTCCAAGGGGAACTCTCTAATGATTTTTATAAATTATACGTAGTACCTAGATCACTATCTAACACTACGAAAACTATTTCTCCATAATTCATTAACTAAAAATGGATATAGATTTTTGAAAATTCATACAATTTATTGAGATTCACAAATAGGAATGAAATGAGATAACATTGTGAGTTGATACAATATGCCCCATATAATATCATATTTTTGAACCATACATGGGATAAATTTTTCGAAAAATATACCTATCAAATATCATTTATATACTATAATTAGTGATGAATTCAACATAACCTCTAGTCACAGATTCTGTGTCTTATCTTTTTGACATGTTATGAATTTGAAAAAAAAATACTGACACATTTTTTTCATTCCAAACCACCAAAATTATACTTTAAATTCCTTATACATCTTATTTATTCCATGAAGAACAAACCATCTCAAATGTTGGTAGGAATTAAGAACGTTTTGCTCATAAAACATAAATATGACTACCTGAATTTTGAAACAGAGCACTAAAATATCATCATTATTTCATCTTTCAATGGTGTTCCCACCGTTTAGTTTTTTCCTCATCATCACCCATTTTGCATCAGATTTATGTGCCTCTATAAATGTGTTCACCAAGTTAGGAACATACAAATATGGAAATTAGGCCACTAATTCACCTTATAAATCGTATTCCATGTTCATTTCATCCATGACCGACATCAATTGTAACTCATCTAATGCTTCTCTTTTCAATATATCACATGAACATATACATAATGAATCAACATCTGAATTTTCTTTTCCCAGTGTATAAATTTGGAAAATGTCCAACAATTGATCGTACTAAATTATTTTTCTTTATCCTTGATTGAAATCCATATGATAGAAAATATGAATCATGATCTTATGATCCTTAAACACAGTAAATATCTCACGAAAGAGGTAATGACTCCTTATCTTTAAAGTGATCATTTTGGAAGCTAATTTCAAATCATGTGTTGGGTATTTACTCTAATGTAAATGCAACTTCCTTGAGCTATGTATAGAAACATGCTCTCATTCCATGATAATACCTCCCAGCCCTGATACCAAAGCATCACAAGACAACACATACCATTTTCCTCATTTCATTAAAACATGATTGGGGCTAATGTAGGGTAAACATAAAACAATTATATAGAAATATTTCATATAATGTTATATTGAAATATATAATTATTATTTTTCAATGATTTAAAAAGTAAAAATAGTTGTGATAAGTTGCAAACAATGAATTGGTAATAACCATCTAGACCAAGGAAACTATGTATCTCATAAACAGTCTTTGGTTGTTGCCAAGAGATAACAACTTCTATCATTTCTGGATCCATAGAAAAACTCATTTCATATATTGATGTCAATGAAATCAAACCTCTTATATCCCAAAATCACACATTGATAATTTTTCATATAATATATAATCCCAAAAGATATATAAAACTATCACCGTGTGTTCCTCATAATCACTATTTTTCCTTTATTAAATAAATATTTCATCCAAAAAAAACCACAGAAAATGAATCTGGATACCAATAAAATATTTTATTCATCCATTCAATGTATACTGATGGTGAATTCTTAGGACTGAAATATGTATCAACATATTCATAATAGATATATCTACTAATGGTAGATGTATTCTAAATACCATCCTTCCAAAACAACAGTTGTTGATTTTCTAATCTCATGTAAATCATAGATGACCATTGACCCCCCCTTAATTAAAAACAATATCTTCAATTCATGGAAATTGATAATGATTCATTATACTAACTTGGATATGCATACTATAATCCACACACAACTAAAAATCTTTGTCTCCGTTTTTGAACGACATGAATGGAGCTACACATGGAGACATGCTCAGCTAAATGAATCCTTTTCATTCAAGATCTCCCCACTGCACATTCAACTACATTAATTTTCTAGGATCTATCATATAAGATTGACGGGAGATATGATTGTTCCCCATAAAGAGATCTATCATAAACTACCCTTCCCTTATATGTGGTAACCTAGAAAAGTTATTGGTGAAACATATGCTAAATGATCCACAGTTGTGGGAAAACATATATTTTTTATTTCTTCCATTGATTCTAAAGTCAAATCCTATAATTGTTTAATACCATCCAAATACTGGTGTCAACAAGACTTTTACACCCACCATTACATTCCATTCTCCACTTAAGAGATTTTCGACAACATCATCAGTCGTAAAACTGACTCTCCATTTATAATTTTTGAGGTGATCCTTAAACATCATTAACCAAACCATATACATTATTATTTCATAGAAATCCATCTCAAGCACACAAAAAACTTATATTCTATCATCCTCATTAATAGTTATATAACACACTCTACACAAAAGATATCTAGATACTCTTTGACCATGAGTAGTTTTCAATTTTAATAATGAATGTATCCTCTCTACTTTTAAAGTCTGTGTAACAAGAAAATGATAAAAAGTAAAAGAATTAGGCGTACATGTATCAAAAAATCATTCAAAAGTGTATAATTAATAATAATTAACCTCGCACTTTAGGTAGTCCTAACTTATTATCCACAATAACCTACTCAAATCTATATAATTTCTTTTACAAGACACTTTTTTATATTTTTCCTCTGTTGAGGTTTTCCTTACTGAGGATTCATTATATTACTTGAATAACCATGTCATTCTCTATCATGTGGAAAAGGCTGGAAATTATTCCCTCGTCCAATAAGATAATATTAAAATTTCATCACCTACGAAGTGTCCTGAACAACTGATGCCTGCTTACTAAAACAATTGTATCGAATATTCCCCATCCAATTGAATTTTAGAATTATCTAGATTGTGGAATACAGTATATTTATATGTGGTCAACATAACCACATCCAAAACATCCCACTTTTCTCTTGGGTCATGGGAAAAGGTTTATTGTTCCATTTATGTTATTTTTATTAAGGGTCCATCCTTGAAAACAGATGTATCTCTTTCTATTCCCCCAGTAATATAGTTCACACCGTTTCCCAAGGTTATCCACATACATCCTCCTTCCATATCTCTTGAGATGTCTCATTCAGTTATCGTCTCTATATTGACCATATCTATATAATACATAATTAAATGCACAATAATATTTTCGTGAAACTTCTACCTCAACCCCAATTCGAAGATCTGTGCCTTCAAGGATTATCATACAACAAAATAAACAACAAATCATATTAAATTCATGAATTTAGAAGCATAATCCATGAAAAAAATAATTTCCCACTTCAGGAGGAATAAGATGGGTGTTCTTTAAATTAGGAACATCTGAGAGTAGAATAGTTTATTGAACAATTCTTATAAATCATCCCCACACTTTTCATGATATTATTTTTAATTAACAAAAAAATCCCAAAACTATTGTGAAATATCTTACAACATATAATTTTTTATCTTCACATTCAACTCTAATGGTGTGTCGACGAAATCAATGATATTATTTATCCTATAAAGCCACACCTCATCCTTATCTAGTTTATAATCACCTCAAATAATGGGTGGATTTTTTTTAGAATTGGATGCAATGATCCAAATTCCTTGTATCATCCCTCATATTCAATATTTCTACCACCTAAAGTTCATGGACAATATATTCAACCATATATTGGTTCACTTCGTCATATGTCAATCCACATTCTTAACAACTTCTTTTAGGTGTGCTCTACAATTCCCGCTGGGTGAAATTTATATACAAATAAAAAAATTATATTTCTCTCAATCTCCATTAAATGATGTGTTACCATATCAATTTATACCACATCATACTACCACATAAGTTCATTCCAAATTCAACTAGTTTCCATGTTTAACAATTTTTGAATAAATATCTACTTCTACTGAAAATCAACCATTACCAAAAAAACCAAAATTATAATCTTTTTAAAAATATATTTTTTTTAAAAACATACACATTGATAAAATATAAAAAAACATCATCAAATATTTAGTAAGAATGAACTCTTCACTCTTAGTGGAAAGTCATTTCTACAATGTATGTTGTGCATATATCATTGGTCAAACCCATTGAAATGATATTTAAATTTTGATAAGCGTCTCCAAAAAAATTATGAACCCAACTAACTAGTAAAATTATCTTCATCATAAAACAGTTAACAATGTCTTTTTATTCTCTCTATTTCATGTATAGACAATCAATCATTTTCTTACCACCCCCTTACACAAAATAAACTAGAATGAATTTCAACTCCAAAACTAAAAACCAAATCCAAATCTATGGCAGGCCAAGATTAATACCATTTGTTACAAAAGTTATTTAGAAGGACCAAGATGTTACAACTTGTAACATCCTTTCCATCCTCATTGGATTGAGAGGGTGGCAGAACATTACTTCGACCATAGTGACATCCCCAAGATTCCAAAGTGTTGCAATAAATGACTGGGGCTTTATTAATAGATGGTAGATGATATTCATTTTTAAAAATAATTACCATCCAACCATTCCATAACAAAATATATAAGTACATGATTCATGATAACCATTAAAGGAAATTCAAACATTACATTTTTGTCAAAACCACTACAAATAGTACCACAATAGAATAATACAAAATAACTAGTTACATATAGAAACAAAAGAAAAAACAAAACAAAAAAATGAACATATAAATCTTTGTGTCCATCAAACTCCATTCTCTAACTCCAAAACATCCCTAGTATAATTACTCATCTCAACAAAAGATTGTTACATTACCTTTCTCATATCTTGATAAATGATACCTGGAAAAGCACTAATGATCTAAAATCATGGGTGAGTAATGTAACTCATTAGGATTTTACCAAATGACTTCCCTACACACGCTAGTAGGATAGAACATGTTATCACATTTATATAAATAATTTTAAATAAAAACAATTTATAAAATAGTTTATATCATAATATAAACAAGATCTATAACAAAGCAGTTTTCATAAAATAATAACAAGTTCAAAGGAAAGTAACAACATAACACCCCAAGCTTCTACAATACGGTTCCCTATGAATAATGCAATATCTAGCATTGTACGCAACTTAAAGTTTCTAACACACCATGACCAATTAAACTTGCCTTTATGAATATTAATACCCACTTTTTGAAATTTTATATATTTCTTTTAAAATGAACATCATTTTTGGGATTCAGAATATCAAAATTAGTTAGGGTGTATTTTTTTTATTTTTCTGAAGACTTCCAATTTTTGATGAATAGAAAAAAACATTGCGTTATTTGTTAAAACAAAATTTTTATTTAAATAATTAGTTAATTTTTTTATTTTACGTCAAAAAATATACAATATCTATATATATATATATTTGTGTGTGTGTTCAACAAAATTTATTGTAGTCATTTTATAATAACAATAGATTTATAAAATATTATTGAACTATTTATCGTCTTTTACCCACCTCCTAGGAGCATTTGAAAGTTTTTATAAAACATAACTATACAGCTTTTTGAGTAAAATTTCAAAAATCTGAGACACACAGATGATATCAAATAGATAAATTTAGTTCAATAAGATGAAAATAATATTTTGTAATAGTATCTTTTTAATTTTAATTACCACAGTTATAGGTAAATATGGCAATAATGGGAAAAATGATATTATTATTACTCTAACCCATATCTTAATTCTATTGGAAGTTGTATTTTGACCAAAAAACCTTAGGGATAAAATATTGCCCTTTAGGTCCACTTGGATTTGATTATGAAATTTATTATTATTTTATTTAAAGTAGAGTTAAAAGAGTTAAAATCAATGTTTAATAACTAAACCATTTTAATATAGGGATATACATAAGATAAATTCGACTATAAATATTAGTTTTGAAGATGAAAATATTTTCTACATGATGATATTTTACTTATAATTTTTCAACACCATATAATTAAATTTATTTATGACACATTGATGATGCAGTAATTACCTTATTAATGAATGGTTAAAATAATTGATATGATAAATTTCCAAATAAATCTAATTTGAGTCTTTTAAATAATTCCATTAATATTCAAGGTTATTATTACATGTTATGGTTTATTTAATTATTTTTCTTCAAATAAATAATTCTTTTAGGAATTTAAAAAAAAAACCAAATAGTGTCAGAATTTACATAAAAGAGTTTTTAAAACTAATATTATATTATTAAAATGTATTATATTATTAAAAATATATATTTCAGTCGGAGGGATTATATAATATTATATATGTCATAAATGAACCACATGGGGTTTTATTGGATGTTTAAAGTAAGTTTATTTACCATATAATATAAAAATTCCAAGAGATGTGGTAAATATCAAACAATTTAACTAAGAGTTAAATATAAAAGATATGTTTAATATAGTGACCCAAACCTATATAAAACCTATTTATTGAGTGATTTTAGACCCATAACAACCATATCCTAGAAATAAATCATTTTTAAGCCATTAGAAAACAAAAATGATTTTATTATAAAATAATATTTCAATCTTTTCCTAAAGTGACCCTCACCTCTCTTATAAAAGGACACTTCCCATTCTCTCAAATTCACTCCATCAATGCCATTTTGATCATACAATCCCTATCCAAATATCCTCCCAACCATCCTACCTTCATCCTATAGGACTTCATTTAGTCATAATGTAAATTTATGGAGCCATTTTGATCAAATGAAATGGAAGAACCCGAAAAAGAGGTAAATATTTCATCACCTCATTCAAATCCTTTTCTTCTTCCACTTACTCTTTCTTTGTTGTTTCCATTATAAAATAATAAATCTAGTATATTCTATATACTATGAAGTTATTATAAAAATGGTACAACCATATTCATTATTCTATCTAACCTATAAATGGAAAAGTCACCATACGTGCGTACGAATGGATTGCCGTCTCCACGTCGTGGTGTAGTTTGTTTTTCAAAAACATAGTCATTTTAATGGGTATAATAATGGTTATAAATGAGTTAAATAATAAATATTTCATGATAATTATTCTTTATATATTATATAATATCCAATTATATAATATTTTAATATCAAAATAATCATTTTGTCGCTCATGCATATGTACAGATTACCATCTCCACGAACGTGATGAGATTCATTCCCCATCGTAATCATTGAAGAATAATTTTCATTTGATAAATTTTAAAGAGTTAATATCATTCTTAATATGAATATGATACATTCTATCCATAAAAGACAATACTTATGTAACAAAATATATATAAGAAAATAGTCAGTTAACACCTGAAATGATGATACTACTGAAATATCATTAACAAGGAAATATTAGAAGATCATATATGATATAATATTAATATATATGGTTCTTGTATAAATTAATAACAATTATTTCACCATTATACAGGAGGTCTACCCACACTTTACCTTGTAAATGTACAAGGTAAAGGATAATTTCACTATATCTTTATTATCCGAAGTGGTTTTTATGTAAGTATCTACAAGAACTCTTTATTATCGACATCCATGTTTCTTAAAAATGTATTCCAAAAAAATGAATTTAATAGACTATAGGATTAAAGTAATTTAAACCCTCTTTTGACTTTTTATAAAATGTTTAGAATGGATTCATTCCATCATTTTTCAAACAATATACCTTATGACCTTTTTGACAAAGTTAAGGTAAGAAAGTTTTTTTACTTATAGGATAGGTGCAACTATTTTATTCCATTATAACATCATCGTAACATCCATTATAATCTTATAATAATATCTTAAAAATAAATTTTTTATTTTATAATTATATGACTTTTACATGATTTCTAAATAGAAAGAGATATTTTTCTAAAAATTGTTTTAATTTCATCTATATCAACATCCTTTGATGTATTGTGAGATTATTTGAAGTTTATTTATTATGATACAAAATATCAATATTTTATTGAAGTTTTTATCATATGTTTGACTATGTATGTGTTATTTATAGGAAATTCATGGTTTATGAATAAATTATTGACATTTAGTATGCTTGTTTTAATAAGAATGTTTATGTTATGTTTAATCCTTTTCATATGAGAAATTAAGTGGACTTAGTGATGGGTGGTGTAACGTCCTGGTTCCGGAAGCCACCCTGAGGATCCTTGTTTGTAACGCCCCAGCCCTAGTTACCCAAAGATGGTGCATTACTACCTAACATTGGCCTGATCACAAAAGATGAAGTCTCGAAAGACCGATTACTTTTGATGACTTGGAATCACTAGATACATTCATAAAGTTTACATTACATTATAAAATGAAAAACTACAACAACATCTTGTCTCCATAGACCAAACTCATATCCCCTCATACTATCCCTGCAGGTCATTCATGAAATATTTCTTCACATCTTGGGAAAAATAAAACATATAAAGGGGTGAGCTCATATTCTCATTAAGGATAACAATATAGTGGAAACTTTCATAAATAAGCAAAAAACATTTAAGGCAATGTATAACTAATAAAAAAGCCTTTTAAACATTAACATTATCATAATAAAGAAAAAAATAAAATTAAATAATTCCATTTACTTATTCACATGGATATTCTACTAATCGAATAATCACATGCAATATCAATAACCACTTTCATAATGATGGAATGCATAATGCCAGACTATCATAACCACATAGTCAAGGCCTTGTGCTAAGACTACAAATAATTTTTTTCAAGGCCTTGTGCCATGACACTAGTTTTTCTCATGAAACCTACTGATCCATCAAGGAGCTATAGTAGGCTCCACCAGTCACTTATTAAGTCCAATGCATTCCTCATATGAATAGGTTTAAACATAACATAAACATTTATATTAAAACTAGCATATGAAATGTCAATAATTTCTCCATAAACCATAAAGGGTATAAGATAACACATCCAAAATCAAACATATCAAAATACCTTCAATACAATATAAAAGTTTGGTATCGTAATAAATCCACATCAAATAAGCTTAAAATCCATCAAAGGATGTTGACATAGATGAAATCAAAACTGTTTGAGAGAAATATCTCTTTTTTTAGATACATAAAAAGTCACATAATTATAAATTTAAAACATTTACTTTGAAAATATTACTGTAAGCTTGTAAGGGAAGCTTCAAGGATCTTATAACGGTGTAAAATATCCACACATGCTGTATAAGTTAAAAATATATTCATACCATAATTCTATCGAAAAGGTTAAAAAAGACGTTGTTTTGAAATCGATGGAAATATTCCTTTATAAAATTATTATAAAGAGTCAAAAAAAGGGTACAAATGACATTAAACCATAGTTTGTCAAATAGTAATAATTATTTGAAATACATTTTTAAGAAATATGTATGTGGATGATAAAGAGGTTCTAGTAGATAGTTACGTATAAGCAACCTCGGATAATAAAAAGATTGTGAAATAAACTCGTACCTTTTACTTTTCCTTGGTCAAGGGTAGGTTAACCTCCAATATAATTGTGAAATAATTATTATTAAATTATAAAAAAATCATATACAATAATATGATATCATATTTGATCTTTTAACATTGCTTTTTTAATAACATTTTAGTATTATCGATGTTTTGGGTGTTACCTTACTCATTTTATTTTATATGTTTTGTTACATCATTCGTATTTATTATGGATAGGATGTATGTTATTAATATCCGGAATGATATCATGTTCTTCAACATTATTTGTAATTATCAAATGATAATTATACTTTAATGGATATGATGGGGAATGAATCTCATCACGTTCGTGGAGACAGTAGTCTGTACGTACGCACGAGGGACAATATCATTTTTTTTGATATTAAAATAATATATAATTGGATGTTATATCAAATATACAGAATCATTATCATGTTATATTTATTATTTACATCAATTACACAACATTATCATACCCATACAAATAATAATGTTTTGAATAACAATTACACCATGATGTGGAGATGGTAAGCCATACGTACGCACGTATGGTGACATGTCATTAAATAGATGGATATAATACTAAATATGGTTGTAACATATTTATAATAACATTAATATATATATATATATGATACTATATTTATTTTTTATAAAGGAAATAACAATGAAAGAAGAAGTGGACGAAGAAAGGAACTTGAAATAGAGTGGTGAAATTATTACCTCTTCTTCGGGTTATTCCTTTTGATTTGATAATAAGGGATCCTTAAGATGGATTTTAGATCAAAATAAGGCATCTAGGATGAAGTTATCGAAGTTTACATGATATTTGGGTATGTTTTGGCCAATCTAACATGCTTTTAATGTATGAATTTGATAGAAGAGGGAGTGCCCTTTTATAAGAGGGGTGATGGGCACCTTAAGAAAAGCTAGAATTAATAATTCATAATAAATTAATATTCGGTTTTAAATGGATAAAAACTGATTTATTTCTAGGATAAGGTGGGGATGGGTCAAAAACCACTCAATCTATAGGTTTCAGATAGGTTTGTGTCACATTATTAACCTTATCTTTTAATTTCAACCCTTAGTTAATCAGTTTGACATTTACCATGTCTCTTCGTATTTTTATATTATACTGTTAATAAATTTACTATGAACCATAAGTGATTCATTAATTATACACCTATCATTATATAAGTCTCTTGTCCTATCCTTATATTTTTAGGAATAGAATATCAGATAATAATATAATATATGTTTTAAAAACCCTTTTATGTCAATTTTGACACTTTGGAAATTGATTTTTGTGAAAATCATACTTGCATGATTACATCAAAGAATGTTAATTAAATAAATTATAAACTGTCATATTAATCTATAAATTTAGTGTAATTCATAAAAATTCTAAAATTAAATTTATTTTAGTGTTTATAATATCAATTGTTTTAATATTTCATTAATTAGGTAATTACGACATCATTATTGTGTTATAAATAAATTAAATTATTAAATGTCTAAAAACTATGAATAAAATACCATTAGGAAGGAAATATTCTTAGCTTTCTAATTAATATTTATAGTCGAATTTATCTTATGAAAAACCCTATATAAAAAATGTTTTAGTTATTAAACATTGATTATAACTCTTTTAACTCTTCTTTGAATTAAATAATAATAAATGTCCTAATCTAATCCATGTAGACCAGAGAGGTTAATATTTTATTCTTTATGTTTTTTGGGGTCGATTTATACTTATCCAATACAATTAGGACATGTTTTAGAGTAATAATAATATCATATTTACCCTTAATCACCCAATTTACTTTTAACCGTGGTAAATAAAAGTAAAATGTTACTATTCATGAAAAATTATTTTCATATCATTGAAAAAAATTTACATACTGATATCAACCGTGTCTCTTGGATTTTTGGAATTCAATTCATAGAAGTGTTAAAATTATTTTTTCTGTGAATTTGCAAATTTTATTAGGAGGTGGGTTAAATACGATAAAAAGTTCAATAAAAATTTTGTATATCTAAATTAATATAAAATGACTCCAATGAATTACATTGAACATATATAGGTATTATTAATCTATTTTGACCTAAAATAAATTTAAATAAAACAAATAATTATTTAAATAAGAATTTGGTTTTAACAAATAACTCAGCGTTTTCAATTATTCATCAAAAATTGAATGTTTTCAGAAAAATACCAAAAATTCACCTTAGGATAATTTTGATATTCTGAATCAAAAAATGAAGTCCATTTTGAATTATAAATTTTATAATATTTCAAAAAGTGGGTATTACGATTCATAATGGCTAGTTTGATTGGCTGTGGTGCGTGTTAGAACTCGAAGTTGTGTACAACACACGCTACTATATTATTCAAAGAGAAACGTACCATGGAACCTTGGGGTGTTACATTATCCCCTCCTTAAAATAATTTCATCATCAAAATTTCTAGAATACTACCACATGAAGAGACTCAGTTGGTTCTTCATCATATGTTCTTCTGGTTCCCACGTTTCCTCTTCCATCTTATGGTTTCTCCATAGATCTTTTACCCGACGATTCATCTGGTTTCTCAGCACTTGTTCTCTTGTATCAATAATCCTAACAGAATATTCACAATAAGACAGATCAGGTTCCAGTTCTACTTCCTCATAAGTGAGTACATGCGTTGGTTCGGGCATGTATTTTCTCAACAGTGATACGTGGAACACATCGTGTACTTTGGAGAGACTTGGCGGCATTGCCAAAAGGTAAGCTACAACCCCAATTCAATCTAAAATTTTGAAAGGACCTATATAACTGGGACTAAAATTACCTTTCTTGCTAAAACCTATAATTCCCTTCCAGGGAGATACCTTCAATAAAACAAGATCTCATACTTGAAATTACAAATCCTTACTTTGGTTGTCAGCATAACCCTTATGCCTACTTTGATATGCTTTGATTTGGCTTTGGATTACCTTCACATTTTCCATCGTTTCCTCCACCAGTTCTGGGCCTACGAGTTTTCTCTCACCAACATCATCCCAAAAAGTTAGTGTGCAACATCTCTTTCCATATAATAATTCATATGGTTCCTTCTAGATACTTTAATGGAAGCTATTGTTATAGGAAAATTCTACCAGAGGTAAATATTCATAACATATACCCTCAAAGTCAATTGAGCTAGATCTCAACATGTCATCTAAGGATAGAATAGTCTGTTCTAATAGTCCATTAGTTTGGGGGTGGTAGGTAGTGCTCTAACGAATTTTATAATCCATGGCCTACTGAAGACTCTTCTAGAATCTTGAAATAAAATGTGGATCACAATCAGAAACATTTGATAGGGGTACTCCATGAAGTATCACAACTTCATTAATATATAGTATTGGTAGACGTTCAAGTGGTAGATCATCCATTCTAGTAAGAAAATGTGCTGACTTGGTTAGGCAATCAATAATAACCCATATTGCATCATTCCTTCTAGGAGTCCTTGGTAGTCCCACAACAAAGTTCATCGTGATATTATACCATTTCCACTCAGGTATGGGAAGAGGTTGCATGTCTCCTCCAGAATGTTGCCTTTCAGCTTTCACTTGTTGACAAACCATACATCTTGACTCAAAATCATTAATCTACCTCTTCATGTTGTCCCAACAAAAATGTTCCTTCAAATATCTATACATTTTGGTGCTCCCATGGTGTATAAAGATATTGGAACTATGAGCATCATCCAACAATTCTCTTTTCATATCAGGTATATCGGGAACACAATGTCTCTTCCCAAATTTCAAATTTCCTTTTTCATACACAAAGTTACTCAATCTCCCATAATTCACTGCATTAATCTTCTTTTGAAATTCTTCATCATTGGTATGAGAACTCTTAATCCTTCTAGTAAATGTGTTTTGACAAAAATTTGAAAAAATATTGATGTTTCACCTTCCATGGTGATTCCCATATCTAGCTTTACTATATCCATGATAATTGGATCCCCTTCAACTCACATTGTGTTCAAAACTCCTTGATCCATTCTTCTCGAAACATCTTCCACCTTATTTTCCTTCCTCAGGTGGTAGTGTATCGTGAAATCATAATCCTTGAGTAGTTCAAGCCATCTCCTTTACCTCATGTTGAGTTCTTTTTGTGAGAAAATATACTTCAAACACTTGTGATCGGTATATATCTCACATTTTTCACCATAGAGATAGTTTCACCAAATCTTCAAAGAAAATATTATAGCTTATAACTCAAGATCATGAGTAGGATATTTATGCTCATTAATTTTTAGATGTCATGGTGCATTGGCAATAACTTTATCATTCTACATAAGGATACAACCAAGTCCTTTCTTTGAGGCATCACTATAAATAACGAATACACTATTCCCTAATGGTAGAGTCAAGATAGGATCATTGACTAATATTCTCTTCAATTCATTGAAACATTCTTCACAATCTTTTTTCCAAACAAATTTAACCCCTTTACGTGTGATATTTGTTAATGGTTTTGCCAATCGGGCAATATTCTGGACAAAACGTCGTTAATAACCTGCTAAACCAATAAAACTGCATACCTCGGTTATACTCATCGGTGTTTGTCATTCTTGGATTTCCTAGGTCATAAAAGGATCAACATAGATTCTATCTTTAGATACAATATGACAACGAAATGAAATATCCTGAAGCCAGAATTCACACTTGCTAAACATCCCATATAATTCATGCCTCCTACGAGTCTTTAGAATAATCCACAAGTGATTTTCATGATCTTCATAGCTTTTTGAATATAAAAATATATCATCAATTAATAGCACTAAAAATCATATAGATATTCCATGAAAACTCTGATCATTAGATCCTTGAGAACAGAGGGTGCATTAGTCAGTCCAAAAGGCATTATTGTAAACTCGTAATGGCTGTACATGGTTTGAAAAATTGTCTTCAGAATTTCTTCCTTCTTCACACACAACTGATGGAATCCAGATCAAAGGTCAGTCTTTGAAAAGTATTGAGCTGCATGTAGTTGTTCAAATAATACATCAATGTGAGGTAGGGGATACTTGTCCTTTATTGTTATAACATTGATCTCCCTGTAATCGATACATAACGTCATAGATCCATCTTTATTTTTTTAAAAGAATAGGGTCTCCCCATGGAGAAACAGCAGGGCTAATAAATACCTTATTACTCAATTCCTATAGTTTTTTATTTAGTTCAACTAATTCCAAAGTGGCCATTCTATAAGGGGCCTTCAATATAGGCCTCAAACCCGGAATTAAATCAATGGCAAACTCAATTTCTTGTTCTGGAGGATGTCTAGGTAAATATTTCGGAAACACATCTACAGATTCTTTCACTATAGATACATCCTCTATTTGAACATTCCATTCCTCACCCAAATTTATTTCATTCTCTTCCTCCCTAATAATTGAATTTAGTTGAGCTACTGGGGGTGGATCTGGATAAAAATTTGGTGGTGATGATTCTTCTCTAATGATAAGGTGTTATTTATCATCATCATCACAAAACATAACCTCCTTCTTCTTACAATAAATCTTCACATCATCATCCGAAATCAAATCCATACCGAGGATTATATCAAACTCAATCATGGGTATAATTATGAGATCAGCAGATAAAGAACATTTATATGCTCTAATGGGGACTGATTCACAAAACATTATTGCGATAATTCTACCCTTAGAAGTTTTAACTAACAACTCCCCTGTTAAATCAAATTGAAAATATCTAATTTCTTTAGAAAACTAGGAATATATGAAACAATGCGTTGATCCAGAATCAAATAAAGAATTTTCTAAACATGATAAAACTATTAAATTACCTTCCACCACGTCTTTCGGAGCTTCTACCTCTGCAGTAGTGATAGCATAAGCTTGGCCTTGATCCCTTGGGTTTTTTTGATGTATGTTCCCCTGACTCTATTAAAATTAATTTTAAAAATGTCTCATATCCCTGAAATTGTAGCATTGATCATCGGTAGCTTCCTTCTTCCCCTTCCAATGATTAACTTGGTGTCCTTTATAACCACATTGGTAACAGACTACCATTCACTTCAAGCAAGTACCGGGGTGTTTCTTCCAACATTTACTGTAGGATGGATATTAAACTATTCCCTTCTTCCACTTATTTCCATTCCCAGAGTCATCAACAAATCTCTTCTTCTCTTGATTTTCTTTACAGTTGTAAGACTTAGAGAATTTCTTTTCTGTATTGATACCACATGAGACAATATCTTTGTACGACAAGAAGGATTGTGAGACTAATGCTCGATGGAGAAATTATTTAAACGCATCAAGGAAATAATCAGTCTTAATCTATGGGTTACGTAAATAATCTGCTGCTTTCCTTGCTAACCTTGTAATGTTAGCCTCATACTTTGCGACATTCACATCCCCCTTTTGTCTCAGACATAGAAATAGCCTTTCAATATATTCTTGATGGTCATGAGGAAAGTATTTTTCTAAGAAATTCTCTTTGAACTCCCTCTATTCCATATTTGATTCTTCATCATCCTCCTTTGTTTTTTGAATCAATGACCACCATTGGTCAGTATATCCAGCGAGGCATTAAACTACCATGATAACCTTTTCCCTTTCACTACTCCCCAAGGCATGAAATATTTTCTCTATGGATTTTATCCATTACTCCGCAACTAGTATATTTTTACTCCAATTTAATGTTGGGGGTTGTGGCCTCATGAAGCGATCTAACATTGATCCTCCATGCTATGGATTTGGGTGCTCTATTAGGGTATGGTTATTATTCAAAACCTGAGTGAGTTATGCTAGTATAGTGATAAGTTGATCAGCACCAGTTGTATCACAAGCTCCACTATAATTATCTTGAGCGGGAGGGAAATACCTAAATAGAGTGCATGCATTGATACAGTTCCCATTCCTTCCACTAGGAACCATTTCTAAACAATGGCAGAAACTAGATCAGTTTATGAATCAGAATACATAATTGCAACCTTGTAAAACACTTAACACAAATTGGACAGTTTATGTTTATAATCCATAATCATAAAAATGTTTTCATTAAGGAAATATATACTGATAAACCCTTCATAATTGTTTATAAAGAAAATTAGAATTATCCTAATCATACACCCAGGAGTGTCTTAACCAATAGTGCAGCAAGGCCCGTTGTCGTGCACCACTTCCCCTTCGAGTCTTGCTCAAAGTGGTGTTTTCGAGTTTTACCCCTAGGTACATCTATTCCAGAGCCGCCTCTACCTGCTCCTATCTAGACAGTGATATATTTCTTGGAAAACTCACAAAATCTCTACAATACCAAAATTCTATGAAGTTATTCTATACTAATCTTAAATGTCCATCTTAGGTCTATGTATTCTAATGAGAGTTTTTCTAAATCTAGCTTCCAAGGTTTGTACTAAACATACTCTGATAACAACTGTAATGCCCCGACCCCAGTTACCCAGATTCGGTGCATTATTACCTAACATTGGAATAATCACAAAATATCAAGTCTCGAAAGACTGATTAGTTTAGTAGCCATGAAATCACATGATACATTCATAAATTTTACCTTACATTATAAAATGAAAAACTACAACAACATATTGTCTCCATAGAACACACTTATATCCCCTTATACTATCCCTAAAGTTCATTCATAAAATACTTCTTAACATCCTGAGGAAAATAAAACATAGAAATGGGTGAGCTCAGATACTCAGCAAGGATAACAATTTAGTTGAAACATTCATAAATAAACATAAACATTTAAGGCAATGTATAACTAAAATAGAATCCTTTTAAACTTGATCTTCAGTATAATAATTCAAATTTAAAATGAAATAATTCCATTTACTTATTCACATGGATAATATAATAATCTAACAATCATGTGAAATATTAATAACCCCTTTTATAATGATGGAATGCATAATTCCATATTATCATAACCACATAGTCAAAGCCTTTTCCCAAGACTACAAATAAGATTTTGTCAAGTACTTGTGCCAAGACACTGGTTTTTCTCATGAGACCTACTGATGCGTCTAGGAGCTATAGAAGGCTCCACCAGTCACTTACTAAGTCCAGTGCATTTCTCATATGAACAGGTTTAAACATAACATAAAAATTCTTATTAAAACTAGCTTACGAAATGTCAATACATTCTTCATAAACCATGAAAGGTATAAAATAACACCAAAAGTCAAACATATCACAATACCTTCAATACATTATGAATGTTTTGTATCATAAAAAATCAACATCAAATAATTTTAAAATCTATCAAACGATGTTGACATAGATGAAATAAAAACTCTTTGAGAGAAATATCACTTTTTTTAAAATCCTTTAAAAGTCACATAATTATAAAATAAAACATTTATTTTGAAAATATTGTTGTAAGCTTTTAAGGGAAGCTTCAATGAATATATAATGTCATAGAGTATCCGCACACAATGTATAAGTTAAAAAAACATTCTTACCTTAATTCTGTCAAAAAGGTTAAAAAGGACCTTGTTTGGAAAACGAAGGAATGATTTCTTTATTAACTTATTTTAAAAATTCAAACAAGGGTATAAATTACATTAACCTGTAGTCTGTAGAAGAGTAATAATTATTTGAAATACTTTTTTAAGAAACATGGATGTGGATGATAAAGAGGTCCCTGTATATAATTACATATAAATAACCTCAGAAAATGAAGAGATTGTGAAATCAACCCTTACCTTGTACTTTTCCTAGGTCGAGGGTAGGTTAAACTCCTTTATAATGGTGAAATAATTATTATTAAATTATACAAGAATCATATACATTAATATTATATCATACATGATCTTTTAACATTGCTTTGTTAATAACATCTTAGTATTATAGTCATTTCAGGAGTTAACATACTCGTTTTATTTTATATGTTTTGATACATAAGTCATATTTTTTATTTATATGTTGTTTATTATTCATATCCAGAATGATATAAAGTCCTTAAAAATTATTTTTAATCATCAAATGAGAATTATACTTTAATAGATATGATGTGGAAAGAATCTCATCGCGTTCGTAGAGATGATAGTCCGTACGTACGCACGAGTGACAATATCATTCTTTTGATTTAAAAATAATATATAATTGGATGTCATATCATATATATAGAATCATTATCATGTTATGTTTTTTATTTTAATCAATAAAACATCATTATCATACCTACCCAAATAATAATGTTTTGAATAACAATTACACCACGATGTGGAGACAGCAAGCCTTACGTACACACGTATGGTGACATGTCATTCAAAGAATGGATAGAATACGGAATATGGTTGTACCATATTTATAATAACATCACAGTATATAGAAGATACTGGATTTATTATTTTATAAAGCAAATAACCAAGAAAGAAGAAGTGGAAGAAGAAAGGAACTTGAAAGAGGGTGGTGAAATTATTACCTCTTCTTCAGGTTCTTCATTTTGATTTGATCAAAAGGGCTCCATAGGTTGGATTTTTGATCAAAATATGGCCTATATGATGAAGTGAGGAATGTTTAAAGGATGTCTGGGTTGGGATAGGCCAAACAAACAGGATTTTAAGGTATGAATTTGAGAGAAGGGGGAGTGTCCTTTTATAAGAGGGGTGTGGGGCACCTTAGGAAAAACTAGAATTATTAATTTATAATAAAATCATATTCGTGTTTTAATGGCTCCAAACTGATTTATATCGAGGATAAGGTGTGTATGGATCTAAAACCACTCAACCAATTGGTTTTAGATAGGTTTGGGTCACTATATTAACCTTATCTTTTAGTTTTAACTCTTAGTTAATTAGTTTGATATTTACCATGTCTCTTGGAATTTTTATATTATATGGTTATTAAACTTACTATAAACATCTAAGAGAACCAAAAGTGGTTCATTAATGATACAAATATTACTATATAAGTATCTTGGCCAAATAATAGATTTTTAGGTATAGAATATTAACTAATAATAGAATATTTGTTTTAAAAACTCTTTTATATCAATTTTGACACAATCTGGAAATTCATTTTTGTGAAAATCATAATAGCATGATTAAATCAAATAAAGTTTATTAAATCAGTACTAACATGTCATATAAACCTATAAAATTAGTGGAATTCATAAAAACGCTCAAATTACATTTATTTTAGTATTTATAATATCAATTATTTTAATATTTCATTAAATATGTAATTAATGTATCATTATTGTGACAATATTAAATTAAATTATTAAATGTCAAAAAAATATAAATAAAATACTATTATATAGGAAATAATTTTATATTTATAATGAATTTTTATAATTGAATTTATCTTATGTATAACCATATATTAAAAATGTTTTAGTTATTAAATGTTGATTTTAACTCTTTTAACTCTTCTTTGAATTAAATAATAATAAATTTCTTAACCACATACAAGTGGACCAAAGGGGTTAATATTTTATTCCTATGGTTTTTTGTCGAATTATACATAGCCAATAGAATTAGGACATATGTTAGGGTAATAATAATATCATTTTTACCATGAATTACCCTATTTACTTTTAACCGTGGTAAATAAAAGTAAAAAGTTACTATTTAACGCAAATTATTTTCATCTCATTGAACAACATTTTACATACAGATATCAACCGTGTCTCTCGGATTTTTGAAACTAAATTCATAGAAGTTCTAAAATTATGTTTTATGTGAAATTGAAAATTCTCCAAGGAGGTTGGTAAAATATAGTGAAATGTTCAATAAATATTTTATATATCTAAATTAATATAAAATTACTCCAATTAATTAAATTGAACTTATATAGGTATTATGTATCCATTTTTACCTAAAATAAATTTAAATAAAATAAATAATTATTTAAATAAAAAGTTGGTTTTAACTAATAACTCATTGTTTTTAACTATTCATCAAAAATTGAATTTTTTCAGAAAAATACAAAAAAATCACCCTAGGATAATTTTGATATTACAAACCCAAAAATGAAGTCCATTTTAAAATATAAAATTTATAAAATTTGAAAAAGTGGGTATTACTATTTATAACGGCTAGTTTGATTGGTTGTGGTGTGTGTTAGAACTCGAATTTGCGTACAACAAATGCTATTGTCTTATTCAAAGAGTAGTGTACCGTGGAAGATTGAGGTGTTACACCGTACCCAGTTAGTCAATGGCCTCAAGAAAATTTCCTTGAATGCCAGAGGCTTCCGACTAGCAGCGAGGGCCTTGGGTGTGGTAGTGGGGAAACTATGCCCTCATTGGAAGAGTACACCTCGGAAGATAAACAAAAGCAATAGTAGAAGCAGTAAAAATCCATACAAGAGTGAAATGAGGAATTATAAAAGTCTAAACAAATGGAGAACATATATATATATATATATATATTCATGATACATATATGTATAGGAAAGCATCCAAACAAGTCATAATGCTGAATAAAGTACTAATCCAAATTGTAAAAGTAAAATAGATAAGTAACTCCACAGCATCTGATGCCTCAGCATGGTCTCATGCTCTCCAGCTCAAATACAATCATGTACTTGAAGTCAATGGGTGCTTGGACTTGTCTATACATGCAGAAATATAATCTATTTGGGACCAAAAACATGGCCCAAACATGGTGTGAGAATAAATCCGAGTTGGAAACCACAAAAAGATTTGTGCCTAACAGTCGGTGAATATATGGCAGGTAAAAGTTCAGAATGCAGTAAACAATGAATGTATTCAACTCAAAACAATCTATAGTTTCAAGCATTTAATTCACAAACAAGTAATCAGATACTTAAGCAAGTAGAAACAAATAGGTAACCCTATGGATAGTTCTCACAGACTAACCCCTATGGTTCAACCAAGAAGTACTAGCAACCCTCTGGGAGGCACACACAGTCTCACCCCTATAGTTCATCTATAGAATAGACTCTCTGGGGAAGCACTCACCATCAATTCCACCTATAGTATCGTATCATACTTAAGGAACTTTGGGGAAGTACTCAACATCAATTCCCCATGTGGTCTCACATCATATTATAAAGACACTCTGGAGAATCCCTTACGTCCATTCTCCCTATGATCTACTACACTAGGTTCCCACATCCCAATGTAAAGTCAGCAAGTATCACATCACGTAACGGCCCAAGTAACCTCAATAACTACTTCGCTAGCATTCTACAGCATCGCAACATGTCATGAATAAAACACTCTATTCTAAAATACTAGGTATGAAACTGGAAATATCCTAATAGGTAAAACAAGACAAAATTGTCATGAACATTAAACACATGCATGGGAAAAACATCCAAGGAATTGTAAAATTTCCCTATTCACAAACAATATCATCTAATCTACCATATAAGATATGCAATAAACAATAGGGCTAAAATGGTAAATGTGCAATACATCATTCATGGTTATTGGTGGAATTTGAAAAAACATTAAATGACTTTCAATGGAAAGGGACAAACCACCTACTTCAACGGTTTTGATGAAAACCTCCACAAACAAAGAACGCACAAGAAAACCAGGTTGATTCTCCAAGAACAGACCGTAGATCTCATCTCCTAACAAGACCATGATGAGAAATAATCAAACATGTCATCTACACACTTAGATCTACCCATAACGGGTTTAGAACTAAGAAACCAAGAGAAGAGGAGAAGTAGATCAATGTAGATCTATGAAACATAACAAGAATGAAGATGAACATCAATATACTTCAAGAACATAGATTCGATTCACCCAGAGAAGCCTTCAGATTGCTTTTGAACTGGTGGGAGAACCATCTCTAACCTTAGGAGAAGAAAAATCCTGAGTTATGGCTGCGTAGGAAGAAAAAACGAGCCACTTAGAGGAAAAAATGTCTGAGATCCACTTTTTTAGAACCTCAATTAAGTGCCAGCATGGATTTATCATATGGTTAGAAAAACCATGTGATAAAAGTGCGTCAGTCACTACGTCGGTAGGCCCTCCACGCATAGTTTCTCCGCAGAGTTAAACAAACTATGCACTAACCGTGCAATAGCCACTTCCTCGGTAGACCCTCCACTCACAGTTCGGCTACACGGTTAGACAAACTGTGCGCTACTCGTGCGACTTCCCCTTTTCCTCAAAACATCATCCAATGTTCTTCTGACTCTCCCATTATCGCCCTTAACATTATAACCATGAAAAGCATCAAACAAGGGTCATATACCTGGAAAAAAATTGTCTCTGTTCTTACAAAAGTTCCCCTTAATTAAATCCATCCTTGAATATCCCTAACAAGGTGGCACAGAAGAAGAAACCCCGAAAAGTTCCGGCAACTATGCTCGAACACCAGCCTCCCTCTCCCAAGTCTCATCTAGCACCTGCCCATGCTACTATAGCACCCGTACTAGAGGAACAGACCAACCACGAAGAACCTTCATACTTCGATCAACGATCCGGATAGGATGCTCCTTGAATGAGGCATCCACCTCTAACTCAACCTCCTCGTGTTGAAATACATGAGACGGGTTTGAGATGTAATGTCTAATCTGAGAAACGTGGATGAAGTCGTGCATAGCATGGTACCTCTGAGGTAACTACAAATGATAGGAAACCTTCCCAACACTCTCCAACAACTCAAATAGCCTGACACACCTCAGTGAAATCTTACCCTATCTCCTGATCATTATGTGCCCCAACCTCGGTGTGACACATAGAAAACCATGATCCCCAACCACAAACACTAGAGGTCATCTCCGCTGATTATCCTAAGACTTCTAACGGGACTGTACAGTAGCCATCATTTTCCGAATCAACTTTATCTGCTCTGTGGTCTCCTGAATATGATGAGGTCCCAGCAAAACTGACTCTCCTTCCTCTAGCCAATATAAGGGTGATTGGCATGGTCTGTTGTACAAAGCCACATAAGGTTCCATCTGTATCGTTGCTTAAAAACTATTATTATAGGCAATCTTCACAAAAGGTATATGCTTCTCCCAAGAACCTCCAAAATACAAAATTTTTGCTCAAAGCATGTCCTCAACCACCTGAATCGTACGCTCAGACTGGCCATCTGTCTGGGGGTGGTAAGCTATACTTAAAAGTACCTCTGTACCCAATGCCTTCTGAAGCCCCCACCAAACCCAAGAAGTTCAATTTTCATCTCTGTCTGAAACAACAGATTGTGGAACTCCATATAAGTGCAGAACCATTCAGATGTACAACCATCCCAAGTCATCAACCCTGAAGGTCTCCTTGATTGAAAAGATGTGAGCGACCTTTGTAAGCCTGTCAATGACAAACACAGCTGCATCATTCCATCAGGGCGACCTTGGAAAACATGTCATGAAGTCCATCGCAACATCTTTCGACTTCCAATATAGAATGGCTAAATAATGAAAAATACCTACTGGTCGCTGATGCTCTGCTTTTACCTGCTGACAAGTGGAATATCTAAAGACAAAACCAGAAATATATCTCACCATACCTGGCCCCCAATACAGGTGGTGAATATCATGATACATCTTGGTGACAGCAGGTTGAACTGGCCATATTGAGGAATGAAAATCATGCATCAGCTCCTCGCATGTTTCCTCTGGAACCCATACACGTCCCTAGAAATGCAAGATCTCATCCTCACCTATGGTCCACCCACGAATAGGGTCCTCTCCTGACACTCTTTCAGGTAGGAATAGGCCTTCAGAATCTAATAACTACCTCATTCGAACTCGGTCAATAATTATAGAGGTAACATACAAAATAAAGAAACACTTTCCCCTTTCTTTCGTGCACCTCCAGATGCTTCTCAAAGAATAGAACCAAAAGCTTCCACTCACTAATGGCCTCCTGAACTACCTATATCTGAGTTCCCCTACTCAGTGAATCAGCCACTACATTGAATTTCCAAGTTTTATAGATAATCTCAATGTCAAAGGACTAAGGATACTCAACCCACCTGCACTGTCTCAGATTCAGATCACGCTGAGTGAAGATGTACTTGAGACTTTTGTGGTTAGTGAAAACCAAAAAATGCCCTTCCAGAAGGTAGTGTCTCTAACAGAGTAAGTTATGAACAACAGCTTCCAACTTGAGATCATGCGTCAGGTAGTTCCTCTCATGTGGCATCAATAGACGAGACCCGTATGCAACGAATCCATCTCCCTGCATAAGCACAACTCCTACCCCGATACCTGAAGCATCACAGTAACCGGTGTAGCTCTTTCCTGGCTCTGAAAGACTAGTATCGGTGCTGAAGTCAACATCTTTTTCGGCTCTTGAAAGGCTGACTCACAAGAATCGGACCATAATAACATTTCACCCATCTTAGTCAGACCTGTCAGTGGTGCTGCAAAGCGTGAAAATTCTTGTATGAAGCATCTGTAGTATCCAACCAGCCACAAAAAACTCTGTACCTCAAATAAGTTCTTTGGTTTGTCCCAAGAAACGACTACTCTCACCTTCTTTGGGTCCACTGATACTCCTTTCACTGAGATAACGTGGCTCAAAAAGTGAATATGATCCATCCAAACGTGACATTTCGAGAGCTTTGCATATAACTGATGCTCCCTTAGTATACTAAAAATGATCTCAATATGGGTAGCTTGGTCATGTTGAGTGTGAGAGTACACCAAGATTTCATCAATGAAGACCACTAAAAAAGAGTCTAAGTATGGATGGAACACTCATTTCATCAGTTCCATGAAAACTGCTAGCGTGTTCGTGAGGCCGAACAACATAATTGTGTACTCGTATAGACCATACTTGCTCCTGAAGGATGTAAGAGGTATATCTGATTGTCCAACATGCAATTTATGATAATCGGACCTCAAGTCGATCTTCGAGAATACTCGGGCTCCTCGAAGCTGATCAAAGAAGTTATCAATCCTAGGAAAGGGATATCGATTCTTGAACGTTATCTATTTCAACATCCGATAATCCACACAAAGCCTGAGGGTACCATCTGCCTTCTTCGCAAACAGAACAGGAGAACCCCACAGAGAAGTACTGGGTCAGATGAAACCCTTTTCTTGCAAGTCCTCCAACTACTTCTTGATCTCCTGTAACTTAGGTGTATCCATCCTATAAAGAGGAATTGACATTGTTGCCAATCTTGGCATGATCTCAATAGAAAACAGTACCTCTTGCTCTGGAGGAAAACCTAAAAATTCATCTGGAATGACATTTCTTAAACGATCCAACACTGGAGGAAAGTATAACTGTGATGTCCCCTATTCTTCGAGATAAATACTAGTAATCTAGGTTGTAACTGTCCCCAACCCATGATGATTTGGACCTGCTCTGTGTAACACCCCGAGATTTTATGAAATATATTATTTTTAATTTCATTAATGTCTTGTGTTGTATGCTACACCAAAAGAAGCTTTCACAACATGCATCCTTGACTTTCCTTGCCTTACACGCAAGCGCGACCTTCCGCGATAGCATGTGTTGTACGCAATACCGAGTTTCGCTAAACAATGATATGCTATTAAAATATTATTAAATCTAGCCGTTATGAATAGTAATAACCACTTTTTGAAATTTTTTAAATTTTATTTTTGGATTCGGAATATCGAAATTAGCTTAGGGTGAAATTTTGGTACTTTTCTGATAACTTTCATTTTCCGATGAATAGTGAAAATTGCTAAATTATAATTAAAAACTACCTTTTAAATCGAAATAATTAATAGTGATAAATTATTAATTTGAGTGGTTTTAAAGTATATTTATAATATATTTTAAAAATTTAATATAATGTTGGTCATTGGATGTAATATCACATTTAAAGCAGACATAAACAAATGTCAATCTTTTGATAGTTATTATCTCTTAAGAACACGCTATTTGTTTTGACGACGGGAATTAATTTTTAAATTAATTAATTCAACTAATATGTTTAGAATTTGGTAAAATAGAAATCGTTTTTGAATTCATAATATCTAATATAGCTTAGGCCTAATTTTTGGTATTTTTCTAGAAACTTTCATTTTTTGATGAATAGTGAAACCACTAAGTGGTAGTTAAAAAAATGAATTTTTCATAAAACATAATTTTACCACTTTTGTGAGTAGAAATTAAAAAATCCGAGAGACACGGTTGATGTCAGTAAGTAAAATGTGGTTCAATGATATGAAATTTTTTTTTGGTGAATAGTATCTTTTTACCTTTTTTTACCACAATTAAATGTAAATAGTGTAATTAAGGATAAAAATGATATTATTATTACCCTAAAACATGTCCTAATTCTATTGGATAAGTGTAATTCCACTAATAACAACCTTAGGAAAAAAATATGACCATTTTGGCCCACTTGGATTAGATTAGGACATTTAAAATTAATTTATTTAAAGAAGGGTTAAAATAGTTAAAATCAATGTTTAATAAGTATATCATTTTTAATATAGGGTTATTCATAAGAAAAATTCGACTATAAATATTCATTAGAAATATAAAAATATTTCCTACATAATGGTATTTTATTTGTATTTTTTATAATTTATATAATTTAATTTATTTATGACACAACGATGATGAAGTAATTATCTTATTAATGAAATATTTACGTAAATGATGTTATAAATATCCAAATAAATAAAATTTGAGACGTTTAGTGAATTACACTAATTTTATTGGTTAATATTACAGGTTATTATTGATTTAATTAACATTTTTCGTACTAATCATTCTTTTATGATTTTCACAAAAATCAATTACTAAATAGTGTCAAAACTGACATAAAATAGGTTTTAAAACAAATATTATATTAGTAATTGTTATTTTATTCCTAAAAATATAAGGTTTTTCCAAATGACTTATAAGGTTATATATATTAATAATACACAACTTGGGGTTCGTTTTATTTCTTATAGTATGTTTATTAACCCTATAGTATAAGAACACAAGAAGACGTGGTAAAAGTAAAATTATTTTACTTAATGTTAAATCTAAATGATAAGTTTAAAATAGGAACCTAAACTTGTCTAAATTCTATTGGATGAGAGTATTGCGACTCCTATCCACCTTAGCTTCGAAATAAATCAATTTGGAGCTATTTAAATCCAAATTTGACTTTATAATAAAATAATATATTTAGTTTTTCTAAAGGAGCCCCTCTCCTCCCTTATAAAAGGGAACCTCATCCCTCTCTTCCTCACACCACTTTGAGCCTTCATGCTTGGCCAAACCCTGCCAAATTCTCTTCTCCACTTCCCTAGAAATATCTTGGAGGACTTGTTCTTCTTCAAAGACCAATTATAGTGCCCTAAGAGGATGTCTCAAAGAGGCGCTTCAAAGAAGAGGTAATGTTCGTTACTGATTCCTTCAACATTATTTCTTCTTCCACTTCTTCTAATTTAGTTGTTTCATTATGAAGTAATAACTTCAGTATCAATAATATACTGATATGTTATTATAATTATGAAAAAACCTTATTTCACAATTTATCTATCCTATGGAAAATGAAATCACCGCGCGTGCGTACGTACGGAATACCATCTCCACGCTGTGGTGTAATCTATTTTCCACCACCACCTTACTTGGATGGGTATAATGGTGTAAATAATGACTATATATGATTATTGTAAAGTGATATTGGTTCTAAAATATTATACATACACTTTAATAAAATTCCATGATCATGGGAATGATATCATCGCTCGTGCGTACGTACGGACTACCGTCTCCACGATGCGATGAGATTCATTCTCAATGATTAACCATTCATGAATATATATAATAAGTAATCATGAAATATATGACATAATAATGATACTGGATTTATGTATATATATATATATATATATGTATGTCATCTACTTAATTCCATTCAATTCAATAAGGAAATGAAAACAGCGTTCATGCGTACGTACGACCTACCGTCTCCATGAACAGTGCATTTCTTTCCATTTACTAATCTATTATATATATTTATATTCATAATATATATTATATATAAATCATGTTTTATATTCTGGAATTAAGTAATCATGATCTATGTAATCATATGAATAATTACAAGTCAAAACATGGACGAAAAATGAAACGATTTTACCCAGAACTCTCTTTAACATTGAATTTACAAAAGAACGGGTAATATAAAGTCATAAGTGAACCATATATGATATCATAACAATTTGTATGATTCTGGAATAAGTCAATGACATTATTTAAATCATTATACAGTAGTTTCGGACACTTACGAAGCAAATCAGACCTAAGGTAAGGGAAATATCACAATCTCATTTTTATCCGAGATTGTTTATACTTTTGCATTTACTGGGGTGTATTTTATCATCCATATCCTTGTTTCCTCAATATGTAAAATTATTTCCATCCACCTATTATTGTTTAAATCCAATTTTACCCTTCAGTGTGTTTTTAGTAAAGGATATGAAAGGAATCTTTTGTCGTTTTTCGTACGATGTACTTTTTGACTTTTCCGACAAAAGTACGAAGAATGTTTTTTTTAACTTATACAGCATGAATGGATTTTTAAAAAATTATTTCCAAGAAGCTTCCTTTACAAGTTTTCAAGTATATTTTTAATCAACTTCTTTTAGTTTAAAATTGTATTAAATGTTAAGAAAGGAAAAATGTTTTTGAAGTAGAAAGGATATTTTCCTCAAGAATGGAGTTCAAGTGTTTTATCAAAATTATTTTCCATCTAAGATAATATAGGGTTCTGTTTCTATCTCTATTGTTAAATTTATTTGATTATGTTATGATGGAATTATTTTTATGAATTCCTTTATCTTATATTAATTTTTTTATGATGTCACGATGTTTAAGATTTCCATTTTTATTACATGGGTTATGCTATGATGTATGGTTTATGATTTTGTGCCACAGAAAATAATGGTATCATTATGAGATGGGTGGGATTTATATCTCCCTCCAATTAATTTGGTAAATATTTTATATCTCATGAAATAGACATGGCTGGAACGGCAGGTTAAACCGGTTCAGTGAAACAAGACTGAAACGAGGAGTGAACTCGGTTCAGAAATTGACTATGTCCACTAAGATAGTCTTGGCAATGAGTCTTGACTAATAAGAAATGATTCTCTATGATTATGTGTGTATTCCACAAAGTTTCATGTTTTATGTTATTATTATTGGGATTACATTTCACTACAATGATTTATCCCATGTTATGATATTATGATCTGTTTTACAGGTTAGGATTTCCAAAATGTTATGTCCTTATGAATATGATGTGATTGATATTTCTTTTGTTTACCCTTACTGAGAATTTGAGCTCACCCTTTTATGTTTTCTTTTCCGCAGGATATATAGAAAGGTTTTAGGTAGAAAAAAGGAAGATCTTTATGGGAGATGTTGAAGATCTTTCACCACGATTAAAAGATTATATTCCAAGTTTCCAAAGACACTAAACTATTATGGTCCTTGTGTGTGTGTTTTTGTTATGTACTAAGTATTCCTCAAGAGTAATGTAATGTCCATGTACGTTAAGCTTCGGGTCTCTACAGTTGGTATCAGAGGAAAGGTTTAGTCAACCTTTGGAAACTAGGATGCGAGAACTTTAGTGAGATCCCTAGAGATATTTCTATGGTATGTCTAGGGATGTCCCTAAGGATAAGTATACGTATAGGATATAGTCCTAGAACTATGGTAACGATATTAGATTAAACCAAGGATTTTAGATATTGAAGTTACTCCCCCTTTATTATGATTTTTACCTCTCACACTATTCTTTTTGGGTTTTAGACGATGGTTGGAACCCGAAAGAACCGTGTTGATCAATGTAATGGACAATGCAATGATTTTACTCCTGAACAAACAGATGTTATGGGAGATGGAGTGCGAAATATTATTGCTATACTTACACAAGCTATGAATTATTCTGGACTTCCAAATGAGCAGAGAAGGGAACAATATTCTATTGAGTCCTTCATGAGGCAACGTCCTCCTTCTTTCAGTGGGTCTTCTAATCCACTTGTTGCTAAACAATGGATCAGTACTAATGAAAAGATATTTTCAGTTCTTCAATGTTCTGAACATGATAAAGCCATCTTAGCAGTGTATCATTTGGAAGGTGATTATGATCAATGGTGGAATCTTACCAAGAATACAAGGCCAAGAGATGAAATTGAGTCCATGGAATGGGACGAGTTCAAGAACTTATTTTTCAATAATTACTTCCCTCGTATTCATTGAACAAAGATGGAGAAGGAGTTTCTTGAACTATAGCAAAAGGATGATGAATCTATTGGTATATACGAAGCCAATTTTACAAGGCTTGAAATCTATGCATCTGGATTTATTATCCAACCTGAATGTAAAGTTGATTGATTCTTTAGTGGCTTAAAACCAAATCTTCAAAGGGCATTAGCTATAAGAGACTTGAGTAGCTATGAAGAAATTGTGCATTGTGCTATCATGGTATAAATGGAATTTGATGTTACTTATCCATCTCATAGATTTGACAAGAAACGAAAGATGGAGTTTAAGGGGAAATCTCAGAATAATGGTGAAAAGAAGATGAATGTTTTCTTATGCTCAATGTTTGGAATGAAGCATGGTGGAGATTGTCTTAAAGGGACTAGAAAATGTTTTAAGTTTGGAAAAGAAGGTCATCGAGAAGCTGAGTGTCGAAGTAATAAAAAAAGTGTTTCTAATGATGTGAATAAAGAAAAGACTGCAGAGAACGCACCACCAACACTTCAATGCTTCAAGTGCAAGGAAATGGGGCATTATGCTAATAAATTCCCTAATCCAAGGGTTAGTGATGATCGACATGAGCAACCACTTAAGGCAAAGGACAAAGGGAAGTCACATGCGATCACTATTGGTGATGTTGAATATGAAAACGATGTGGTTGAATGATTAAGTTTTTATGTAATGGGATTCCAAAATAATGTTGTATATAGTATCATCGAATATTGTAATATATATGTATTGGTATATTGTGGTTTTCAATGGTACTGGTAACCATACAATGTGATTGATATATTTTTGGAAAAAAAGATGATATCCACGTAATGAAAGGAAAATGAGAAAATGAAATGTTTGACCGTATTCATGATCTCATGACTGATATAAGGAGAAGGTTATATCATGGTTTCAGTATATAGAATTTTTTTATTTTGGTATGTGGAAAGAGTTAACTTTTGACTGCATTCATGTTTTCACTATGGTTCAATTAATGGGTATTCGTTTTTCAAGAGAATACATGATTAATGTATTCACATGTTTGTAATTTGACCAACAAGATATATCTTATGATATATGGGGGATAAATGATGGCATTCACGTGATTGTTATGTGACATTTCAAGTAATCATTTTTTTTATACTATGAGCATGGACCGAAGTATTTTAGATAAGCCAAAAGATTGGAATGGATTATGTTGGACATAAGTTAGGATAGAACTTTTTTCAATATTATTGATAGGATGTTATAGTAATATAGCTTTAGAAAAAGGACAACCTATAGGACAGGTGATAGCCCATTGCGTCGGACAAGGCTGTGGGAATCGAACGCAAAACCAAACTGCGACTAGCCTTTATCGCCTACCACTGGCCTACAGGAATTCCCTGGTTAGTAGAAACTAGTTTTGTTTTATTACGTGTTATGATATATGAAGTATAAGTTCATTTTTGGAATCATATACGATTAACCTCACCATAGATGGACTTATGTATATTTGATAACTTTTTCTAACCTTTTTTTGAAACACATGGAATGTCCCATCATTCTATCACATGATCTATTAACACTTCATGAATAACAAATTCAAATTCATTTCTTTAAGAGATGATGCGGAAATTATTCAAAGCACGAACAACAGTGAAATTGTACCAAAATCATGTAAGTATTTCATTTAATTCTCCAAATTTAGGGAAATGATCATAAAAACCAAAAATGTTGTCTTAGTGCCCTTATATCTGATGAATCAGATGGTACCTTAGATCATCTCAAATCTATGGCTTTGTGATTGTTAGCTATTTCATAGACATGTTCTCTACCACTCTCCATCAGAACTTGGTGGTTAGATTTTTCTTCCATATCCATATTTTCAACTATGTTCTCCTACGTGGAAACCCAGTGATGAGTTAATTTGGGTAACCGTTATATTTCATACATTAGTATTTAAAGCCATGTTTGGGTATTCCTTTTTATGATGTGGGTCTCTATTAAACAAACTTTCGAGTAGTAAACCATTTATAACCCCGAAGAATTTCGAGGGAGAAATTCATTTTAATGGGGGTAGAATGTAACACCCAGAGATTTTATGAAAAATATTCTTTTTAATTTCATTATTCTCTTGTGTTGTATGCTACACCAAAAGAATATTGCAGAACACACATCCTTGACTTTCCTTGCATTACACGCAAGCACGACCTTCCGTGATAGCGTGTGTTGTATGCAGTACCGAGTTTCGCTAAACAGTGATATGCTATTAAAATATTATTAAAACTAGCCATTATGAATAGTAATAATCACTTTTTGAAATTTTGTAAATTTTATTTTTGGATTCGGAATATCAAAATTAGCTTAGGGTGAAATTTTGGTACTTTTCGGATAACTTTGATTTTCTGATGAATAGTGAAAATTACTAAATTTTAATTAAAAACAACCTTTTTAATCGAAATAATTAATAGTGATTAATTATTAATTTGAGTGGTTTAAAAGTATATTTAGAATTTATTTTTACAATTTAATACAATGTTGGTCATTGGATGTAATTTCACATTTAAACCAGACATAAATAAATGTCAATCTTTTGATAGTTATTATCTCTTAAGAACATAATATTTGTTTTGACAACGGGAATTAATTTTTAAATTAATTAATGCAACTGATATGTTTTTAATTTGGTAAAATAGACATAATTTTTGAATTCATAATATGAAATATATTTTAGGCCTAATTTTTGGTATTTTTCTGGAAACTTTCATTTTTTGATTAATAGTGAAACCACTAAGTGGTAGTTAAAAAAATGAATTTTTCATAAAACTTAATTTTACCGCTTATGTGAGTGGAAATTCGAAAATCCTAGAGACATGGTTAATGTCAGTAAGTAAAATGTGGTTCAATGAGATGAAAATAATTTTTGGTGAATAGTAACTTTTTACTTTTTTTACCACTGTTAAAAGTAAATAGGGTAATAAAGGGTAAAAATGATATTATTATTACCCTAACACATGTCCTAATTCTATTGGAAAAGTTTAATTCGACCAAAAACAACCTTAGGAATAACAAATGACCATTCAGGCCAACATGGATTAGATTAGGACATTTATTATTAATTTATTTAAAGAAGGGTTAAAATTGATAAAATCAATGTTTAATAAGTATATCATTTTTAATATAGGGTTATACATAAGATAAATTCGACTATAAATATTCCATAGAAAGATAAAACGATTTAATACATAATTGTATTTTATTTTTAATTTTTAAAAATTAAAAAATTTAATTAATTTATGACACAACGATGATGCAGTAATTATCTTATTAATGAAATATTTACATAATTGATGTTATAAATACCCAAATAAATATAATTTGACACTTTTTATGAATTCCAATAATTTTATTGGTTAATATGACATGTTAGTATTGATTTAATTAATTTTTTTTGAACTAATAATTCGGTTATGATTTTCACAAAAATCATTTACTAAATAGTGTCAAAACTGACATAAAATAGTTTTTAAAACAAATATTATATTAGTAATTGTTATTTTAGTCCTAAAAATCTAAGGTTCGGCGAAAGGACTTATATAAGGTTATATATATTAATAATAAACAACTTGGGGTTATTTTGGATGCTTATAGTATGTTTATTAACCTTATAGTATAAGAACACAAGAAGACATGGTAAAAGTAAAATTATTTTACTTAATGTTAAATCTAAATTATAAGGTTAAAATAGGAACATAAACTTGTCTAAATTATATTTTATGAGCGTATTTTGACCCATACCCACCTTAGATTTTAAATAAATCAATTTGGAGCTATTTAAAACCGAATGTGGCTTTATAATAAAATAATATTTTTAGTTTTTCCAAAGGAGACCCTCTCCTCCCTTATAAAAGGGCACCTCCTCCCTCTCTTCCGCACACCACTTTGAGCCTTCAAGCTCGGCCAAACCCTGCCCAAGTCTCTTCTACACTTCCCAAGAAAAATCCTAGAGGTCTTTTTCTTCTTCAAAGACCAATTTTAGTGCCCTAATAGGAGGTCTCAAAGAGGCGCTTCAAAGAAGAGGTAATGTTCGTTACCGATTCTTTCAACTTTATTTCTTCTTCCACTCCTTCTTATTTAGTTGTTTCATTATGAAGTAATAACATCAGTATCAATCATATAATGATATGTTATTATAATTATGAAAAAACTCTATTTCACAATTTATCCATCCTACGGAAAATGAAATCACAGCGCGTGCGTACGTACAGAATACCGTCTCCACGCTGTGGTGTAATCTATTTTCCACCACCACCATACTTGGATGGGTATAATGGTGTAAATAATGACTATATATGATTATTGTAAATTTATATTGATTATAAAATATTATACATACACTTTAATACAATTCCACGATCATGGGAATGATATCATCGCTCGTGCGTACGTACGGACTACCGTCTCCACAACGTGATGAGATTCATTCTCAATGATTAACCATTCATGAATATATATAATAAGTAATAATGAAATATATGACATAATAATGATACTGGATTTATGTATATATATATGTATTTCATCTACTTAATTCCATTCAATTCACTAAGGAAACGAAAACAGCGTTCATGCGTACGTACGGCCTACCGTCTCCATGAACAGTGTGTTTCTTTCCATTTACTAATCTATTATATATATGTATATTATAAATATATATCATATATAAATCATTTTTTATATTCTGTAATTAAGTAATCATGATCTAAGTAATCATATGAATAATTACAAGTCAAAACACGGAGGAAAAATGAAACGATTTTACCCAAAACGCTCTTTAACATGGAATTTACAAAAGAAGAAGTAATATAAAGTCATAAGTGAACCATATATGATATCATAACAATGTGTATGATTCTGGAATAAGTCAATGACATTATTTAAATCATTATACAGGAGGTTCGGACACTTACGGAGCAAATCGCACCTAAGGTAAGGGAAATATCACAATCTCATTTTTATCCGAGATTGTTTATACATTGGCATTTACTGGATTGTATTTTATCATCCAAATCCATGTTTCCTAAATATTTAATATTATTTCCATCCACCTATAATTGTTTAAATCCAATTTTACCCTTTGGTGAGTTTTTAGTAAAGGATATGAAAGGAATCTTTTGTCGTTTTTCATTCGAGGTACTTTTTGACTTTTCCGACAAAAGTACGAAGAATGTTTTTTTAACTTATACGACATGAATGGATTTTTAAAACATTATTTCCAAGAAGCTTAATTTACAAGTTTTCAAGTTTATTTTTAATCAACTTCTTTTAGTTTAAAATTGTATGACATGTTAAGAAAGGAAAAATGTTTTTGAAGTAGAAAGGATATTTTCCTCAAGAATGGAGTTCAAGTGTTTTATCAAAATTATTATCCATCTAAGATAATATAGGGTTCTGTTTCTATCCCTATTGTTACATTTATTTGATTATGTTATGATGGAATTATTTTTATGAATTCCTTTATCTTATATGAATTGTTTTATGATGTCACGATGTTTAAGATTCCCATTTTTATTACATGGGTTATGCTATGATGTATGGTTTATGATTTTGTGGAACACATAAGAATGGTATCATTATGAGATGTGTGGGACCTATATCTCCCTCCAATGCATTGGGTAAAGATTTTATATCTCATGAGATAGACATGGCTGGAACGACAGGTCAAACTGGTTCAGTGAAAGAGGACTGAAACGAGGAGTGAACTCGGTTCATAAATGGACTTTGTCCACTAAGACAGTCTTGTCAATGAGTCTTGACTAATAAGAAATGATTATATATTATTATGTGTGTATGACACAAAGTTTCATGTTTTATTTTATGATTATTGGGATTACATTTCACTACTATGATTTATCCCATGTTATGATATTGTGATCTGTTTTGCAGGTTAAGATTTCCAAAATTTTATGTTCTTAAGAATATGATGTGATTGATATTTCTTTTGATTTCCCTTAATAAGCATTTGAGCTCACCCTTTTATGTTTTCTTTTCCCCAGGATATAAAGAATGGTTTTAGGTATAAAAAAAGGAAGATCTTTATTGGAGATTTTGAAGATCCTTCCCCATGATTAGAAGATTATATTCCGAGTTTCCAAAGACACTAAACTATTACGGTCCTTGTGTGTGTGTTTTTGTTATGTAATAAGTATTTCGCAAAAATAATTTAATGTCCATGTACGTTAAGCTTTAGGTCTCTACACTCTACTTAACCGGATGTCCCAATTACCCTTATGAAGAAAAGGTCCACCCTATGGTGATATAAAACTCACCCTATGGTGATAACAGTCCACAACTACCTGGAAGGGAACTAGCCAGTCCATTATGAGAATGAAATCATAGCATGTCATCTCTAGGACATTCAGATCCCATATAAAGTGATACCCAGCCACCTCTAGAGGTCACTCATTGCACTAATGTACACTAGCCGTCTTTTTCCGCAACAGTGTGTCTAGAGTAAAAGTATCGGTAGAGGAAAAGATGCAGAGCCCAAGGCTCTCCACAATAGTTATAGAAATAATGCTCAGGGAAGCCCCTGTATTGAGAAGAGAAGAAGATAAAGCTGAGGCTAATAAGATCATAACTCGAACTGTAGAGGATCTGGGATCCTAGTCTTTCTGGGTCTGATCCACTACAAAAGCATGACCGGTACCACAACCCTGTGACCCTACCTGACCGCTCTGAGCAAATCCAACCAGCTCTCACTGAAAGACCGATGACTGACCACCACAGCCTCAACCTCCACCTCGACCCAAATGGTAAGAATAACTCTAGTTACTATATTTTAGAGAAACTGGTGGTGCTTATCCTAAAAGTGGAGTCATGTATATGCCCCTATCCCCAACTGCTAGTGAGAAAACCTGACAGAAGCAAAAATGGTGGCCCATTATGCCGCAAGATCGGCACTCCACTGGGTATCTCTATCACTACGGCCTCATATGACCAAACCTTCCACACTAGTAGCATACCACCTGGCTTCTTGAAGATTTGTCACGCTGCCTCAGATCACCATGTGTAGACTCTCTACGTTGCTTCCTGCTATTAGCTGGTGAAGCAGTAAATCTGGAAGCAGAACTGCCCTGGCTCTCAGCCCCAGAATATCTCAGATTGTGCTCCGAAATCAGTGCTTGGTTGACGATGTAAGTGATGGAAGTCAACCTGAAGATATTCACCTACTAGTGGATCTCTTGTCTGAGACAATCCTCAAACATCCTTGCCAAGAACAACACATCTCCACCTTGGAGGGGTTTGAAACATTAATGCTCTGTGAAACAAGAGGAATACTCCATAACTGAAAGAGTATCCTATTGTAGAATCATGAACTCCCAGGCTCGATTGGGCCTCAAGGTATCTTGATAGACGTAGTCATAAAAGTTGTGATGAAACTCTCCTATGCCATACCCTAGTGATGACCTACCTGTGAGATCACGTCCCACCACCTCTTGGAAGATTCTCGTAGCATATAAGTAGCGAGCCTGACCCGCCTTTCTGGAGGCATCTCTAGATACTCGATGATAGAATGCATGGATTCTAGCCATGACTCTGCACCCTGAGTTCCTCCTTCCCCTGTGATGATGGGAGGATTCTTCTGCTGTAAAATCCACGTCAAGTCTTCCAAAGATGAGGCAATAGGTCGTACACCCTAGAAGGTCATCATCATCCTCAGAAAGACTTCCCTAAACAGCGCATCAGTGCCTTAAATTGATATAACTACTGGTGCCAAGGCTAGTGCAGTAAGAGGATCTGCCGGAGCTCCCTGATCAGCCATATCCAATGTCTTATCACTGCCTTGTGGCTGGCATACAACCGGAGGAAGTCTGGGTGGCATAACTCTGCATGTTTAAAAGCACACCTCAGATCAGGATTGGCAGGGGCTGAATCATAGGAGTAAATGGTGTGTACAGAGAAAGACTGCTGCTTCCTAAATAGAATAACAAAAGTCATGTAGTGAAAACTACACGGTGTGAATTCTATGTTTTTCTGGACAGTAAACCTTAGAAAGTACTCCAGGTCCCAAAGAATAACTGAAATGAACATTAAACATGCCAAATTCCAATGCGTGAGGGCCCATACTCCCCAAGAATTAAAGCATGGAATCTTACACATGTTGAAAACAAGCAAAGACAAGGCGATGATCCACCATGTTTTGGTGCATGAGGGCCCATAACACATTAGGAACCAAAATATGGCATTCATTCAAATAAAAGCATCACAAACAATACCCTATCAAACTTCATGTATTTTTATCAAGTCATCTATCACAACACCATGAATATTCTACAAAACATCTATCACAACAACATGAAATTGCTAATGCATCCTAGATGGCATGGAAGAATGCATGACATGTTAATTCTAACAAGTTCCTATATGATGCATGAGATGGAATACCCTCATATCATCGGGTTTCAATAGAAATAGTACCACAACATCAACAACAGTAACATCAAAAAACATGTGAATCTCCTAATTGTGAAATCAAGTCAACAGTAAAATTGAAATCCAATAAAATTTCAATAAATGAGGTAGTATGGATTTTCCTTGTACACGGTTTAGCTACTCCCAAGAATAGCTTATTACCAAGTACCTATTCTGTCCTATCCCTAGCTATAGGATCCAGACAGTAAATCAAGAGAAATGAAACCCTCTGATACAACTTTGTAACGTTACGGTTCTAGAAGCCACCCAGAGGCGCCCCACTCCCGTTTAGTCACATAGCCTCAAGAGCATTTCCCCAAATGCCAGAGGCTGCCGACTAGCATCGAGGGCCTTGGGTGTGGTAGTGGGGAAACTATGCCCTAATTATCAGAGTACACATTGAAAGATAAAAAAAAAGCAATAGCGGAAGCAGTAAACATCCATACAAGAGTGAACAGCGGAAGAATAAAAGTGTAAACAAATGGAGAACATATATATATAAAGATGCATGATATATGTATATGTCTAGGAAAGTGGCCAAACTAGTCAAAATTATGAATATAATACTAAACCAAAGTGCAAAAGGAAAACCGATAATAAACTACTCAGAATCTCAAGCCTCATCTTACTCCCATGCTCTCCAGCTCCAATGCAATCAAGTACCTGAAGTCGAAGGGTTATTTCCATTGACTATACCTAGATCAATATAATTAGTTTAGGCACAAAAACATGTCCCAAACAGGGTGTGAGACTAAATCCCAGTAGGCAACCACCACAAGATCTGTTATTAACAGTCCGATAATATATGGAAGGAAAAAGTACAGAAGGTATTAAACAAGGAAATTAATCAATAGCAAACAATCCATAGTTTCAAGCATTTAATTTACAAACAATTAATCTACTACTCATGCAAGTAGAAAGAAATAGGTAACCCTCGGGATAGTTCTCACAGTCTAACCCCCATTGTTCAACCATCAAGTACTAGAAACCCTCTAGGAGGCACGCACGGTCTCAACCCTCTGGTTCTGCTAAAGAATAGACTCTATGGGGAAGCACTCAATGTCAATTCCCCCTATAGTCTCGTATAATACAAAAGGTGCTCCGGGGAAACACTCAATGTCTCATTCCCCATGTGGACCGTGTCAAGTAACTACAAACACTATGAAGAAGCACTCAACGTCAATTCCCCCAGTGGTCTCACATCGTATTATAAAGACACTCTGGATAAGCTCTTACATCCATTCTCCCTATGGTCTACTACACTAGGCTCCCGCATCCCTGTGTAATGTCAGCAAGTATCGCATCATGTAACGGCCCATGTAACCTCAAGAACTACTTGGCTAGTATTCTATAGCATCACAACATGTCAGAAAAATAACACTCCATCAAACACCACTAGGCATGGAACTGGAAATAGCGTAATAGGTAAAAATAGACCAAAATTTCATGAACAGGAAACACGTGTATGGGAAAAACATCCAAGGAACATTAAAATTTCCCTTTTTACCAACAATATTCTCTTCCCTACCATATAAGAATAGTAGGAAATAATAGGGATAAAATGGTAAACACGCAATACCACGTTCAGGGGTATTTGTGGGATTTTCACAAAACATTCAACGACTTTCAATGGAAAGGAAAAAACCACATACCTCAATGGTTTTGACGAGAACCCCCAAAAACGAAGAACGCATAAGATAACTGGGATGAATCTCCAAGAAGCCGCCTTATATCTCTTATCTTAACAAGACCAAGTCCAAAATTCATCAAACTTGTCATCCACACACTTAGATATACCCATAACGGTTATTGATCTAAGGAACCAAGAGAACAATAGAAGTAGATCTAAGTAGATCTATGAAATTGAACAAGAACGAAGAATAATTTCTACAAACCTCAAGAATCCGGCTTCGATTCTCCAAGAGAAGTCTTCGGATCACTTTCGGATCGATGGGAGAACCTTCTCTGACCTTAAGAGAAAAAAAATCCCGAGTTATGGACACTTATGAAGAAACTTGAGCCACATAGAGGCAAAAACATGTGAGATCCACTTTTTAGGATCTCAAATAAGTGACCGTATAGTTTAGTCGCATGGTTAGACATACCGTGTGCTAACCGTGTGCTAACTATGCGTTATTCATTACCATATCAGACCCTCCATGCAAGGTTTGGCTACATGGTTAGACAAACCATGCAGTAACTGTGCATTAGACATGGCCTCGGTAGACCCCCCACCCATGGTTTGGATGCACAGTTAGACAAACTGTGCGCTGCACGTGTGACTTCCCCTTTGCCACAAAACTTCATTAAAATTTCTTCCAACTCTCCCATTCATCACCCTTAACATTATAACAATGAAAACATCAAACAAGGGTCATATACCTAAATAGAAGGTCTGGGTTATTACAGGTGGAGCCCGCTATAGCTCCTTGATGCATTAGTATGTCTAATGAGACAAACCGGTGTCTTGGAACAAAGTCCTGACAAAATCTTTTTAGTAGTCTTGGAACAAGGCTTTGAAAATGTGGTTATGAAGTCTGGATTTATGAATTCCATAATTATGAAGGTGGATATTGATATGGCATGTGATTATTCAACTAGTAGAATATCCAAGTGAATATGTAATGTAGAGACCCAAAGCATGACGTACATGGACATTACATTACTTTAGTGGAATACTTAATACATAACAAAAACAGACACATAAGGACCGTAATAGTTTACTGTCTTTGGAAACATGGAACGTAATCTTCTAATCGTGGTGAAAGAACTTCAACATTTCCCATAAAGATATTCCTTTTTTTCTTACCTAAAACCTTTCTTTATATCCTGGGAAAAAGAAAACATAAAAAGGGTGAGCTCAAATGCTCGGTAAGGGTAAGCATGGATAAAATAAAACATACCATATACATTTGAACTTAAAAACATGAACATAATTTTTAAACATCAAAAGCTTGAGAAATGACACAAAACATGGAAGTACGTAAGGCATAGATCAAAAAGAAACATTAAGAATGATAAAATAGCATGGGAGTAAAACATGTAATTGTGGCAACCATTATGCACATGATATTATTTCCATAGTATCCAAGGCATTCTACCAAGACCATCTTAGTGGACAAAGTCCCTTTTTGAATCGAGTTCACTCCTCGTTCCAGTCCTGTATTACTGAACCTATTTAACTTGCCGTTCCAGCCATGTCTATCTCATGAGATATAAATCTTTACCCAATGCATTGGAGGGAGATATAGGTCCTACCCATCTAATAATGAAATCATTCTTACTTGTGCCACAAAATAAACATACATCATTCATAGTAACCCAATAAATAAAATGGGTTTCATAAACATCATCCCATAATCACATAATTCATATAAAAGAAATGGATATCATTTCTTAATAAGAAAAGTGAAACCATGTAAATCATAGAGACATTATACTTCAAGCATACACATATGAAATAGTGTCATCTTAGATGTAAAAAGGTTTTTATAAAACACTTGAAATGAATTCTTGAGGAGAATATCCTTTCTTCTTCAAAGTCAATTTATTTTCACAAAACGTCATGATATTTTAAAATAAAGAGATTTTGTTGAAAATAGTTATGAAATCTTATTAGGAAGTATCATTAAAATAAGTCTTTACAAAACTATTAAAATCTGTTTGTGTCGTATAAGTTAAAAAACATTCTTTTTGTACTTTTGTCGGAAAAGCTAAAGTACCTCGTAGGGTAAACAAAAGAATGATTCCTTCCATACCATGGGGTAAAAGTCAAAATGGGTATAAAATGACTTTAAAAATACATTAATACACTTTTATAAAACATGGACATGGATGATAGAAATAACCCAAGTAAATACTTACGAATAAGTAATCTCGGATAAAAATGAGATTTGCACAATTATCTATTACCTTAGGTCTGATTTGCTTCGTAAGTGTCCGAACCTCCTGTATAATGATTTAAATAATGTCATTGACTTATTACAGAATCATACTCATTGTTATTATATCATATATGGTTCACTTATGACTATATTACCCGTTCTTTTGTAAATTCCATGTTAAAGAGCGTTTTGGGTAAAATCGTTTCATTTGTCATCCTTGTTTTGACTTCTAATTATTCATATGATTACTTAGATCATGATTACATAATTTCAGAATATAAAAAATGATTTATATTTAATATATATTCAGAATTTACATATATATAATAGATCAGTAAATGGAATGAAATATATCGTTAATGGAGACGGTAGGTCGTACGTACGCATGAACGCTGTTTTCGTTTCCTTATTGAGTGGAATGGAATTAAGTAGACGACATACATATATATACACATAAATCCAATATCATTATTATTTAATATATTTCATGATTACTTATTATATATACTTTATAATCATTCATGAATGGTTAATGTGGAGAATGATTCTCATCACGTCGCGGATACGGTAGTCCGTACGTACGCATGAGCGATGATATTGTTCTCATGATCGTGGAATTGTATTTGAGTGTATGTATAATATTTCAGAATCAATATCACTTTACAATAATCATATATAGTTGTTATGTACACTATTATACCCATCCAGGTAAGGTGGTGGTGGAAAATAGATTACACCACGGCGTGGAGACGGTATTCCGTACGTACGCACGTGCGGTGATTTCATTTTCCGTAGGATGGATAGATGGTGAAATAGGGTTATTTAATACATATAATAACATATCAGTATATGAGTGATACTGATGTTTTACTTCATAATGAAAAAACCTAATAAGAAGAAGTAGAAGAATAAATAATGTTGAAAGAATCGGTAACGGACATTACCTCTTCTTTGAAGCGCCTCTTTGAGTCCTCCTCTTAGGGCACTAAAATTGGACTTTGAAGAAGACCAGGACCCCTAGATTGTTTCTAGGGAAGTGGAGAAGATAATTTTGCAGGGGTTGGCCGAGTTTGAAGGCTCAATGTGGTGTGAGGAAGAGAGGGAGGAGGTTCCCTTTTATAACGGAGGGGAGGGGCACCTTTGGAATAAAAAAATATTATTTTATTATAAAGGAAAATTAAGTTTTAAATAGCTCTAAATTGATTTATTTTGAATCTAAGGTGGGGATGAGTCTAAATCCTCTCATATAATATAATTTAGACAAGTTTAGGTTCCAATTTTAACCTTATCATTTATATTTGACATTAAGTTAGATAATTTTACTTTTACCGTGTCTTTTTGTGTTCATACACTATAAGGTTAATAAACGTACAATAAGAATCCAAATGAACCCCAAGTTGTTTATTATTAATATATATAACCTTATCTAGTAATTTGGATGAACCTTATATTTTTAGGAATAAAATAACAATTAATACTATAATATTTGTTTTAAAAACTATTTTATGTCAATTTTGAAACTATTTAGTAATTAATTTTTGTGAAAATTATAACAGACTGATTAGTTTGAAAAAAGTTAATTATATCAATACTAACATGTCATATTATCCTAGAAAATGAGTGTAATTCATAAAAAGTCTCAAATTACGTTTATTTTTGTATTTATAACATCAATTATGTCAATATTTAATTAATAAGAAAATTACTACATCATCTTTGTGTCATAAATAAATTAAATTTTTTAATGACTAAAAATTACAAATAAAATACTATTATGTAGGAAAGCGTTTTATATTTCTAATGAATATTTATAGTCGAATTTATCATATGTATAACCCTATAATAAAAATGATATACTTATTAAACTTTGATTTTAACTATTTTAACCCTTCTTTATATAAATTAATAATAAATGTCCTAATATAATCCAATTGGGCCTTAATGGTCATAGTTTATTCCTAAGGTTGTTTTTGGTTAAATTACACTTATCCAATAGATTTTGCACATGTGTTAGGGTAATAATAATATCATTTTTACCCTTAATTACCCTATTTACTTTTAACCGTGGTAAAAAAAGTAAAAAGTTACTATTCACCAAAATTATTTTCATCTCATTGAACCACATTTTACTTACTGACATCAACCGTGTCTCTCATATTTTTGAATTCTCACTCACAAAAGCGGTAAAATTATGTTGTATGAATAATTCATTTTTTTAACTACCACTTTGTGGTTTCACTATTCATCAAAAAAAAGTTTCCAGAAAAATACCAAAAATTAGGCCTAAGCTATATTTGATATTATGAACTGAAAAATGATGTCTATTTTACCAAATTCAAAACATATCAGTTGCATTACTTAATTTAAAAATTAATTTCCGTCGTCAAAACAAATAGCGTGTTCTTAAGAGATAATAAATATCAAAAGATTGACACTTGTTTGTGTCTGGTTTAAATGTGAAATTACATCCAATGACCAATATTGTATTAAATTGTAAAAATATATTCTAAATATACTTTAAAACCACTAAAATTAATAATTTATCACTATTAATTATTTCGAATAAAAAGGTTATTTATAATTAAAATTTAGTAATTTTCACTATTCATCATAAAATGCAAGTTATCCGAAAAGTACAGAAATTTCACCCTAAGCTAATTTCAATATTCCGAATCCAAAAATGAAGTCCATTTTGAAAAATAAAATTTACAAAATTTCAACAACTGGTTATTATTATTCATGACGGCTAGTTTTAATAATATTTTTATAGTATATGGTTGTTTAGTGAAACTCGTTATTGCGTACTACACACGCTATCGAGGAAGGTCGCGATTGCGTGTAATGCAAGGCAAGTCAAGGATGTGTGTTGTGCATGATCCTTTTGGTGTAGCGTACAACACAAGATATTAATGAAATTAAAAAGAATATTTTTCATAAAATCTCGGGGTGTTATATTCTACCCCCCTTAAAATGAATTTCTCCCTCGAAATTCGTCGGGGTTATAAATGGTTTACTCCTCGAAAGTTTCTTTAATATAAACCCACATCGTAAAAAGGAATACCAAAACCAATATTTAAAAACAAAAGTATGAAACGTAATGGATACCCAAATAAACTAATCACTGGGTTTCCACATAGATGAAAATATGGATATGGAAGAGAAATCTAACCATCATGTTCTGATGGAGAGTGGTAGAGAACATGGCTATAAAAAATCCATCAATCACAAATCCATAGAATTGTGATGATATAAGGTACCATCAGATTCATTGTATATAAGGGCACTAGGACAACATTTTTGGTTTTCAAGATCATTTCCCTAAAGTTGATGAATTAAAAGAAATACTTACATGATTTTGGAACATTCTCACTGTTGTTTGTTAATTGAACAATTTACATTTCATCCATTAATGAAATGAAGTTTAATTTGTTATTCGTGATGTGTTAGCATATCATGTGATAGAATTATGGGTCATTCCATCTGTCTCAAACAAAAGGTTATAACACATAAGTCCATCTATAGTGAGATTAATCATATATGGTTCCTAAAATGGACTTATACTTTATATATCATACTGCTTAATATAATAAAACTAGTTTCTACCAAACAGGGACTTCCTGTAGGACAGTGGTATGCGATAAAGGCTAGTCGCACTTCGATTGTGGGTTCGATTCCCACAGCCTTGTCCGACACAATGGGTTGTCGCCCGTCCTACAGGTTGTCCTTTTTCTAAAACTACATTACTATAACATCCCAAAAATAATATCAAAAAAAAAGTTCTATCCTTAAACAATACTAACTTATGTCCAACATAATCCATTCCAATCTTTAGGCTTATCTAAAATACTTCGGTCCAAGATCATAGTATAATGAAAACGATTACTTGAAATGTCATCAACCAAGCATGTGAATACCATCATTTTTCCCCCATATATCGTGTTGGTCACATTCCAATCATGTGAATACCTTAATCGTGTATTCTCTTGAAAATTGAATACCCATTAAACCTTAGTGAAAACATGAATGCTGTCAAAAGTTAACTCTTTCCACATACCAAAATCTGAAAATTCTATATACTCAAACCATGATATAACCTTCTCCTTATATCAGTCATGAGCTCATGAATACTATCAAACATTTAATTTTCTCCTTATCCCTTCATTATGTGCATATCATCTACATTCCAAAAATATCTGAATACCCTTTCATGGATACTGGTACCATTATTCATACACTTTCAAAACTCAAGGAAAGACAAAAATGTAACAATCCTTAGATGAATCTTTATTCCATAGTACCATGAGATTACTTATACAACATTACACAGGATAAACATGTAATAATTCCACTACATTCTTAAACTATTGACCGAGCTTCAACAATTCTCTCTTCTCACATATCATTTGTAGTCTCTTCATCATCATCAACATAAATACTACCCATACGACCATACTGATTCTCTTCATGAGACTTTCAATTAGGGAATTGGTTTTCATAATGCTCATACATTTCACATTTAAAACATTTAACCATTGTTGATGTCGTAGCAACACCATTATCCTCATCCCTGCTGTTAACTGAACCTTTTCCTTTGCACTTATTGGATTTGTGTCCTTCTTTTCCACACCCAAAGCATCTTCCAGTTCCTTTGAAACATTCTCCTTGATGCCTCTTCCCACATGATTTATATAGGGGAAATTGAACTTTCTTTCCTCTATGATCATCATGAAACTCCATCTTTCTCTTATTTGCCGAGTCAGGAAACTTACCAAATTTTACTTTATTGATCATATTATGAGATTGCTGATTAGGAATAATAATGATGTTTGGGCTTGCAAATCCCATTTCATTTGGTTTCTCATGAAGAATATCATTCCATTGTCCATGATATCCTCCATTATCGCGAATCATCTTGTTTCCAGCCATTTTCTAAAACACAAAAAGAATAGTGTGAGAGGAAAAAATCATAATAAAGGGGGAGTAACTTCAATTTATAACATATTTGGTTTAATCTAATATTGTTACCATTGTTCTAGTACTATATCCTATACGTATACTTATCCTTAGGGACATCCCTAGACATACCTTAGAAATATCTCTAGGGATCTCACTAACGTTTTCGCATCCTAGTTTTCAAAGTTTGACTAAACTTTTACTCTGATACCAACTGTAGAGATCCAAATCTTGACGTACGTGGACATTACATTACTTTAGCGTAATACTTAATACATAACAAAAACAGACACACAAGGGCCGTAATAGTTTAGTGTCTTTGGAAACTTGGAATGTAATCTTCTAATCGTGGTGAAAGATCTTCAACATCTCCCATAAAGATCTTCCATTTTTTTTCTTTCCTAAAACTTTTCTTTGTATCCTGGGGAAAAGAAAACATAAAAAGGGTGAGCTCAAATGATCACTAAGGGTAAGCATGGATAAAATAAAACATACCATATACATTTGAACATTAAAACATGAACATAATGTTTAAACATCAAAAGCTTGAGAAATGACACAAAACATAGAAGTATGTAAGGCATAGATCATAAAGAAACATTAAGAATGATAAAATAGCATGGGAATAAAACATGTAATTGTGGCAACCATTAATCACATGATATGATTTCCATAGTAGCCAAGGCATTGCTGCAAAGACCATCTTAGTGGACAAAGTCTCTTTCTAAATCGAGTTCACACCTCGTTCCAGTCCTGTATTACTGAACCGGTTTAACTTGTCGTTCTAGCCATGTCTATCTCATGAGATATAAATCTTTACCCAATGCATTGGAGGGAGATATAGGTCCCACCCATCTGATAATGAAATCATTCTTACTTGTGCCACAAAATAAACATACATCAATCCAAGTAACCCAATAAGTAAAATGGGTTTCACAAACATCATCCCATAATCACATAATCCATATAAAAGAAATGGATATCATTTCATAATAAGAAAATTGAAACCATATAAATAATAGAGACATTATACTTGAACCATACACATATGAAATAGTGTCATCTTAGATGGAAAAAGGTTTTGATAAAACACTTGAAATGAATTCTTGAGGATTATATCCTTTCTTCTTAAAAATCAATTTCTTTTCAAAAAATGTCATGCTATTTTAAAAGAAAGATATTTTTCTCAAAATAGTCATGAAATATTTTTAGGAAGCATCATGAATATAAGTCTTTATAAAAATATAAAAATCGGTTTTTGCCGTATAAGTTAAAAATCATTCTTCTTGTACTTTTTTCAGAAAAGTTAAAGTACCTCATAGGGTAAAAAAAGAATGATCCCTTCCATACCATGAGGTAAAAGTCAAAATGGGTATAAAAGGACTTTAAAAATACATGAGTACACTTTTATAAAACATGTACATGGATGATAGCAATAATCCCAGCAAATACTTACGAATAAGTAATCTCGGATAAAAATGAGATTAGCACAATTATCTCTTACCTTAGGTCTGATTTGCTTCGTAAGTGTCTGAACCTCCTGTATAATGATTTAAATAATGTCATTGACTTATTCCAGAATCATACTCATTGTTATGATATCATATATGGTTCAATTATGAATTTATATTACACGTTCTTTTGTAAATTCAATGTTAAAGAGCGTTTTGGGTAAAATCGTTTCATTTGTCGTCCGTGTTTTGACTTGTAATTATTTATATAAATACTTATATCATGATTACATAATTCCAGAATATAAAAAATTATTTATATATAATATATATTCAGAATATACATATATATAATATATCAGTAAATGGAAATAAATACACCGTTCATGGAGACGGTAGGCCGTACGTACGCATGAATGCTGTTTTCGTTTCCTTATTGAGTTGAATGGAATTATTTAGACGACATACATATATATACAAATAAATCCAGTATCATTATTAAGTCATATATTTCATGATAAATTATTATATATACTTTATAATCATTCATGAATGGTTAATGTGGATAATGAATCTCATCGCGTCGTGGAGACGGTAGTCCGTACGTACGCACGAGCGATGATATCATTCTCTTGATCGTGGAATTGTATTGGAGTGTATTTTTACTATTTCAGCATGAATATAACGTTAAAATAATCATATATAGTTATTATTTACACCATTATACCCATCAAAGTAAGGTGGTGGTGGAAAATAGATTACACCACAGCGTGGAGACGGTATTCCGTACGTACTCACGCGCGGTGATATTGTTTTCTGTAGGATGGAAAGATCGTGAAATAGGGTAGTTTCATACATATAATAACATATCAGTATATTAGTGATACTTATGTTTTTACGTCATAATGAAACAGCCTAAGAAGAAGAAGTGGAAGAAGAAATAAAGTTGAAATAATCGGTAACGGACATTACCTCTTCTTTGAAGCCCCTCTTTGAGTCCTCCTCTTAGGGAACTAAAATTGGTCTTTGAAGAATACCAGGACCTCTAAGATGTTTCTAGGGTAGTGGAGAGGAGAATTTGGCAGGGTTTGGCCGAGATTGAAGGATCAAAGTGGTGTGAGGAAGAGAGGAAGGAGGTTCCCTTTTATAAGGGAGGAGAGGGGCACCTTTGGAATAACGAAAAATATTATTTTATTATAAAGCCAAATTCGGTTTTAAATAGCTCCAAATTGATTTATTTCTAAGCTAAGGTGGGTATGGGTCGAAATAATTTCATCCAATTGAATTTAGACAAGTTTAGGTTCCTATTTTGACCTTATCATTTAGATTTAACATTAAGTTAGATAATTTTACTTTTACCGTGTCTTTTTTGTGTTCTTACACTATAAGGTTAATAAACTTACTATAAGAAGCCAAACGATACCCAAGATGTTTATTATTAATATATATAACCTTATATAAGTAATTTTGCCGACCCTTATATTTTTTGGAATAAAATAACAATTAATAATATAATATTTGTTTTAAAAACTATATTATGTCAATTTTAACACTATTTAGTAAATGATTTTTGTGAAAATCATAATAGACTGATTAGTTCGAAAAAAATTAATTATATCCATAATAACATGTCATATTAACCTATAAAATTAGTGGAAGTCATAAAAAGTCTCAAATTATATTTATTTTGGTATTTATAACATCAATTATGTCAATATTTCATTAATAAGATAATTACTGCATCATCTTTGTGTCCTAAATAAAATAAATTATATAATATCTAAAAATTACAAATAAACTACCATTATTTAGGAAATCTTCTTATAATTATAATGAATATTTATAGTCTAATTTATCTTATGTATTACCCTATATTAAAAATGATATACTTATTAAACATTGATTTTAATTATTTTAACCCTTCTTTAAATAAATTAATAATCAATGTCCTATTCTAATACAAGTGGGCCTTAATGGTCATATTTTATTCCTAAGGTTGTTTTTGGTCGAACTACTCTTATCCAATATAATTAGGACATGTGTTAGGGTAATAATAATATCATTTTTACCCTTAATTACCCTATTTACTTTTAACCGTGGTAAAAAAAGTAAAAAGTTACTATTCACCAAAAATTATTTTCATCTCATTGAAGCACATTTTACTTACTGACATCAACCATGTCTCTCAGATTTTAGAAATTCCACTCATAGAAGCGCTAAAATTACGTTTTATGAAAAATTCATTTTTTTAACTACCACTTAGTGGTTTCACTATTCATCAAAAAAATGAAAGTTTCCAGAAAAATACAAAAAATTATGCCTAAGCTATATTTGATATTATGAACAGAAAAATGATGTCTATTTTACCAAATTAAAAACATATCAGTTTCATTACTTAATTTAAAAATTAATTCCCGTCGTCAAAACAAATAGCTTGTTCTTAAGAGATAATAACTATCAAAAGATTGACACTTGTTTATGTCTGGTTTAAATGTGAAATTACATCCAATGACCAAAATTGTATTAAATTCTAAAAATATATTCTAAATATACTTAAAAACCACTCAAATTAATAATTTATCACTATTAATTTTTTAAATTAAGAACGTTGTTTTTAATTAAAATTTAGTAATTTTCACTATTCATCAGAAAATGAAAGTTATCCGAAAAGTACCAAAATTTCACCCTAAACTAATTTCGATATTCCGAATCCAAAAATGAAGTCCATTTTGAAAAATAAAATTTACAAAATTTCAAAAAGTGGTTATTAATATTCATAACGGCTAGTTTTAATAATATTTTAATAGCATATTGTTTCTTAGTGAAACTCGTTATTGCGTACTACACACGCTATTGAGGAAGGTCGCGATTGCGTGTAATGCAAGGCAAGTCAAGGATGTATGTTGTGAAAACTCCTTTTGGTGTAGCGTACAACACAAGATATTAATGAAATTAAAAATAATACTTTTCATAAAATATCGGGGTGTTACATGTAAATGGAATTATTTGATTTTTTCTTTCCCATATTATTCTGGAGTTCAAGTTTAAAATGATTTTGTTTTAGTCATACATTTCCATAAATTTTTATTCTTATTTTTGAAAGATTCTGCTATATTGTTATATTTACTAAGCATCTAAGAGCACCTCTTTCTATGTTCAATTTTTTCCCTTGGATACAAAAAGTATATTAGGACTGACAAGAAGGGATAGTCTAAGTAATATGAGTTTGTCTTATAGAGACTACATTGTTGTAGTTTTTCATTTTATAATGTAATGTAAAAATTATGAATGTATCTAGTATTTCCAAGGATACTAAACTAGTCCGTATTTCGAGACATGATCTTTTGTGATAATTCCAATGTTATGTAATAATGCACCGACCCTGGGTAACTAGGGTAAAGGCATTACAGTTGGTATCAGAGGAAGTTTTGTACAATCCATAGAAGCTAGATTTAGAAAAAATCTGATTAGAGAACATTACCCTATGATAGACTTTGAGGATTAATATATAAGAACTTCCTAGAATTTTGGTATTGTAGAAATTTTGTGAGTCTTCCAAGCAGTACATCCCTATCTAGATACGAGCAAGTAGAAGTGGATCTGGCATAGATGTACCTAAAGGTAACACCGAAAAACACCACTTTGAGCTAGACTTGAATGGAAACCGGTGCACAACTATAGTCTTTGCTGTACACTTGGCTTCGACACTCCTAGGTGATATTCTTAAGATAATTCTTATTTTCATTACAAACCATTACGATGGGTATATGAGTATATAATTCTTCAAAGAAAACATTTTTATGATTATGTATTATACCATAAACTGTTCAATTTGTGTTAAGTGTTTTACATGTTTGGATTTATATATTGTGATTCATAAACTAATATAGTATATGACAATGTTTAGAAATGGAACCTAGTGGAAGGAATGAAAACTGTATCAACACACAAAATCCATGTAGGGATTTCCCTCCTACTAATGATAATTATAGTGGAGCTGGTGATGAAACTGGTGATGATCAGTTTATCATCATACTGGGAAAACTCACTCAGGTTATGAATAATAACCTTACCCTTATAGAGCACCCTGATCCACAACACGGAGGATCAATGTTAGGCCACTTCATGAAACAACAACCACAATCATTAAATGGGAGTACAAATCAATTAGTATCTAAGAAACAGATAAATTACTTCGAAAAAATATGTCATGCAATGGGGAGTTGTGAATGGGAAAGAGTTGTCATGGTAGTTTATCGCCTCATGGGAGAATCAGATCAATGGTGGTCATTGATTAAATCAAAAAGGAAGATGATAAAGTAAAATATATTGAATGGAGGGAGTTTAAAGTGAATTTATTAGAAAAATACTTTCCTTGGAACAATCGAGCAAATATGGAAAGACAATTTTTTAGTCTGAGGAAAAAAGAGGATGTGAATGTCATAAAATATGAGGCTAACTTTAGAAGGTTATAAAGGCATGCAGTAGATTATATATGTTACCTGTGGAGCAATATTGATCGATTATTTGATGGGTTACATCCATTTATTCAATAGGAATTAGTCTCACAATCCTTCTCATCATACGAAGATATTGTCTCATGTGATATCAAGACAGAAAAAGAATTTTCTATGTTTTATGACTTTACAGCAAAGAAGAAGAATAAGAGATCTACTGAACACTCTAGAAATGGAAATATGGGGATGAAGGGAAAAGTTGAATATCCATCCTGTAGTAAATATGGGATGAAACACCCCAGTAATTTCCTGAAAAAATGGGAGTCAGTTACAGGTGTGGTGAAAAAGGCCATGAAGCTTGTGAATGCAAGGGGAAGAAAGAGGCTGTCAATGTTCAATGATAAAATTATAGAGAAAGGGGAATTATTAAAATGAATGTCCTAAGAACCAAGGGAACTTATCTTAGAAAAGGATATGGGATCAAGGACAAGCTTATTCTATCACTACTGCTAAGGTTGATGCTCTGAAAGATGTGGTGGCAGAAAATTTAATGGTTTCCTCAAGTTTAGAAAATTCTTTATTTGATTGAAGATCATCGCATGGTTTCATATCTTCCCAGTTTTCTATGAAAATTAAATATTTTTAATTTGACTTAACAAGGTAGTTGTCAGTTAAAACTTTTAAGGGAAGTATCATCATAACTATTCTTGGTGAATCAGTTCCCATTAGATCATATAAATGTTCATTATCTAATGATCCCATCGTCATACCCATGATTTAATTTGATATACTCTTTGGAATTGATATAATTTCTGACCATGACGTGAAAATTTATTTTATGAAGAAGTAGGTTATAATTTTTTATGATGATAATGGGTACCTTACCTTTAGAGCAGAAACATAACCAACAAATTCTTATCTAGATCCACCCACAGTAGCTCTACTAAGTTCAATTATTGGGGAAGAAGAGAATGAATTATCTATGGGTGAGGAATAGAATGTTAGAATAGAGCATGTACCTATTGTTCAAGAATATGTTGATGTGTTTCTAGAAGATTTACCTTGATATCCTCTAGAATGAGAAATTGATTTTTCCATTTATTTAATTCCTAGTTCAAGTCCCATAACAATGACCCCTTATAGAATGGCCACTGTGGAATTAGTGGAACTAAATAAATAACTAGGGTAATTGAGTAAAAAGGGAATTATTTTCCCTAATGTTTCTCCATGGGGAGACCCTATCCTTTTTGTTATGAACAAATATAGATCTATGTGGTTGTGCATTGTCTACTGGGAGATCAATGATATGACAATAATGAACAATTATCCCTACCTTTAATTGATTATTTATTAAACAAACATCATAGAGAACAATATTTTTCAAAGATTGACTTTCAATCTCGATATCATCAGTTTTCTGTGAATAAGGAAGAAATTCTAAAAACAAGATTTCGAACCAGGTATGGGCATAACGAGTTTACAGAAATGCCTTTTGGGACAACTAATGCAGCCTCTATTTTTATAGATCTAATGAACATAGTTTTCAAAGAATATCATGATGACTTTTTAGTGGTATTTTTTGACGATATCCAGGTGCACTCTAAAAGCTATGAAGATCATGAAAATAACTTGTGCACCATTCTGAGTACCCTCATAAGAAATGAATTTTATAGGATGTTTATCAACTGTTAATTATGGATTCAAGAGATTTATTTTCTTGTCCATATTGTCTCTAAGGATAGAATATTTGTATATCCTTCAAAGACCAAGGTAATCCATGAATGTCCAACACCGACAAGTATAACTGAGGTACTTAGTTTTATTGGTTTAGAATGTTGTTATTAGAATTTTTTCTATAATGTTTCTTGATTGGCTAACCCATTAACCAAGCTCACATGTAAAGGGGTTAAACGTTTTTCGACAAAATAATCAGAAGACTTTTTTGATGATCTAATTGGAAGATTAGTCAATGCTCCAATCGTGACTCTACCATTAGGGAATGATGGGTTTGTTATTTATAGTGATGCTTAAAAGAAAGGACTTGGTTGTGTCCTTATGCATAATGATAGAGTTATTGCCAATGCATCACAAAAGCTAAAAATTCTTGAGAAAAAATATCCTACTCAAGATATTGAGTTAGAGGCTACAATATTTTCTTTGAAAATATGGAGACACTATCTCTATGTTGAAAAATGTTAGATTTATACTGATCACAAGAGTTTGATATATGTTTTCTCACAAAAGGAACTTAACATGAGGCAAAGGTGATGGGTGGGAAACTCAAGGATTATGATTGCACAATACACTACCAACCGGGGAAGGAAAATAAATTGGAATATGTTTTGAGCAGAAAGAATCATGGAGATTCAAACAATATGAGAGTTGAAAGGGACTCTATTTTCATGGATCTAGTGAACATGGATAAGGGGATAATCAAGGAAGATGAAACATCAATTATTTTTCAAATGGTTGGAAAACCTCCTTTACTATAAGGGATAAAAAGTGCTTAGGACTATGATGATGATTTTCAGAAGAAGATTAATGTTGTGAATGATGGGATCTTGAGTAACATCATATATGAAAATGGTATTTTGAAATTTGGTAAGATACATTATGTTACCAATACACCAGATCTAAAATAGGAATTTTTAGATGATTCTCATAACTCCAATTTCTCTATACACCATGGTAGCACCAAGAAGTATATAGATCGAAAGAAATTTTTTTGTGGGACAACATGAAGTGAGAGATTGTTGATTTCGTGTCAAGATGTATGGTTTATCAACCAGTGAAATCTGGAAGGCAATAGACTGGAGGAGTCATGAAACCTCTTCCCATACCTAAGTGGAAATGGGATAATATTACGATGGAATTTATCAAGGGGATACCAAAGACTCCTTGAAGGAATGATACAATATGGGACATTGTTGATCAGCGTACCATGTCAGCACATTTTCATGCTATAAGAGAAGATTTACCACTTGAATTTATAGCAAGAATATATATTAATTATGTTTTAAGACTTCATGGAGTACACTTATCGATTGTTTCTTGATCATGATCACTGATTTACATCAACATTTTGGGAGTGTTTTCAGAAATCCTTGGATACTGAACTTTATTTAAGCAATGCCTACCACACTCGATCTGATGGAAAATCATAATGGACTACTGAAACCTTAGAAGAAATGTTGATATTTTTCCCACATAACATTCAAGGTATGTGGGATCAATATTTACCTCTTGTAGAATTTTCCTATAATAATAGCATCCATTCAAGAATTCAGATCGCACCATACGAAGCGTTATATGGGAAGAGAAGTCACACACCAACCTTTTGGGGTGATATTGGTAAACAAAAACTCGTAGGCCCAAAACTTGTTGAGGAAATAGTAGAAAATCTGAATGTTATCTAAACCCACATCAAAACAGCCCAAAGATGGTAGAAGAGCTATGTCAATAACTGAATGAAGGATTTGGAATTTTAGGCAGGTGATCATGTTCTCTTGAAGTTATCTCCATGGGAGGGTGTTATACATTTCAGTGAGAAGGGTATATTGAGTACCAGGTACATCATAACTTTCAAAATTATAGAACGAATTAGAGTCGTATCCTATCATTTTGAAAAGCTGCCAAGTCTCTCCAACGTTCATGATGTGTTCCACATATCACTGTTTAGAAAATGCACGTCTTACTTAACGCATGTACTCAAATAAGAGGAAATTGAAATAGAACATGATATATCATATTGTGAATGGCCTATTAAAAATCTTGATACAAGAGAACAAGGGTTGAGAAACCAGATGACTCGTACGGTAAAAGTTCTATGTAGAAACCATAAGAAGGAAGAGGAAATGTGGAAACCAAAGGAACATACGATGAAAAACCACCCAAATATTTTCGTGCAGTAGTATTATATAAATTTCAAGGACCAAATTATTTGAATTATGGATGAATGTAACACCACAAGCTTCCATGGTATGTTTCCCTTTGAATAATTCAATTTCTTGCATTGTATGCAACTTCGAGATTCTAACACACCGCAACCAATTAAACTGAGCATTATGAATAGTAATACCCAATTTTTAAAATTATATAAATTTTATCTTTTAAAATGGATTTGATTTTAGTATTTGGAATATCAAAATTATCTTTGGGTGAACTTTTGGTATTTTTCTGAAAACATTCAATTCTTGATGAATAGTAAAAAACATTGTTATTGGTTAAAACCGATTTTTTATTTAAATAATTAGTTATTTTATTTTATTCTTGGTCAAATTAGATACATAATACATTTATATTTTCATCTTAATTCATTGGAGTCATTTTATAATAAGTTTAGATATAAAAAATTTTATCAAACTATTTACTGTTGTTTACCCACCTCATAGGATCATTTTAAAATTTGTATAAAACATAATTTTATCACTTCTGTGAGTGGAATTTCATAAATATGAGAGTCACGGTTATTATTAGTACGATAATTGTTGTTTATTATGATGAAAATTATTTTTTGCAAATAATAACTTTTTACTTTTATTTATAATGGTTAAAAGTAAATAGTGTAATTAAGGGTAAAAATGATATTATTATTACCCTAAAACATGTACTAATTTTCATGGATAAGTTTAGTTAGTACAAAAAAAACCTTAGGAAAAACAATATGATCCTTTAGGTCCGTATGGATTAGATTAGTAAATTTATTATTATTTTATTTAAAGAAGAGTTAAAAGGGATAAAATCAACATTTAACTAAACCATTTTTAATATAGGGATACTCATAAGATAAATTAACTATAAATATTCATTAGAAATATAAAAATATTTCATAAATAAATGTAATTTATTTATAATATTTATAAATTATATAATTAAATTTATTTATGACCCAATGATGATGAAGTAATTACCTTATTAATGAATGATTAAATTTATTGATCTTATAAGTATCGAAATAAATCTAATTTGAGAATTTTAAATAATTCCATTAATTTTCTATGTTAATATGACATGTTAGGGATGATTAGAATAAATTTTTTCAATTTAATATTGTTGTTTATAATTTAATAAAAAATACCAAATAGTGTCCAAATTGACAAAAAAGAGTTTTTAAAACAAATATTATATTATTAATTGGTATTCTATTTTTAAAAATATAACGTTTGGCCAAAGGGCTTAAATAATATTATATAAGTCATTAATTAACCACTTGGGGTTCTCTTGGAAGCTTATAGTATGTTTATCAACCATACAATATAAAAATACAAATAGACATGGTAATGTCAAACTATTTAACTAAGAGTTAACTCTAAAAGATATGGTTAATATAGTAAACCAAACCTATATAAAACCTATTGGATTAGTTTTTATTTGACCTATCATCACCTTAGCCTCTAAATAGAATATTTTTGAGCCATTAGAAACTGAAAATGATTTTATTATAAAAAATATTTAATGATTTTCCTAAAGTGACCCTCACCTCTCTTATACAAGGACACATCCCCTTCTCTCAAATTCACACCATCAAAGCCATTTGGCTTGGACAAACCCTGACCAAATATCCTCCCAACCTTACTCCCTTAATTTTAAAGGCCTTAAATTAGTCCTAAATATATCCTTAGGATCTCTTTTTCTCAAATAAAAAGTAAGAACTCGAAGAAGAGGTAAATCGTTAATAACCACTTTTATGTTCTTTTCTTCTTCCAATTCCTCATTATTTTTTTCCCATTATAAAATAACAATTCCTGTATCTTTTATATATTTTGATATTATTATAAAAATGGTACCACCATATTCATTATTCTATCTGTCCTATAAATAAAAAATTCACCATACGTGCATACATACAAATTACTGTCTCTACATCGTGGTGTAGTTTTTCATTCAAACACTTCATCATTTTGATGGGTATAATAGTGAGTATAAATTATTTAAATAAACAATATAACATTATAATGATTCTTTATATATTATATACCATCCAATTATATACGATTTTAATATCAAAAGAATGATATTGTCGCAAGTGCGTACGTAGAGATTATCGTCTCCACGAATGTGATGAGATTCATTCCCCATATTAATCATTCAATAATACTTTTCATATGATAATGTTTAAAGAATTAATATCATTATGAATCTGAGTAATATACATTGTATCCATAACAATTTTTTCTTATGTAACAAAGCATATAAAGGAAAATGAATCAGTTAACACCAGAAATGATGATACTACTGAAATATCATTTACAAATAAATAATAGAAGATCATATATGATATCATATTAATCTATATGTTTCTTGTATAATTTAGTAACAATTATTTCACCATTATAATTGAGGTTAACCTACCCTCGACAAAGGAGAAGTATACGGTAAGGGTTAATTTCCTAATCTCTATATTATCTGAGGTTGTTTTTACGTAAGTATCTGCTATGACCTCTTTATCATCTACATCTATGTTTGTTAAAAATGTATTCCAAACCATTTTAATTATTTACTAGACTATTGGTTAATTTCATTTATATAATAGTTTAAAATTTTATAAAATGGTTTGAAAGGAATCATTCTGTCTTTTTCCAAAGAGGTCACCTTATGACATTTTTGACAAAATTATGGTAGGAATTTTTTTTATCTAATAAGGTAGGTGAAGCTATTTTACACCATTATAACATTGTCGATGCTTCAACTAAAAGATTATAAGAATATTTTAAAAAAAATCTTTTTTAATTATATGAATTTAAAATGATTTCAAAATAGAAAGAGATATTTTTCTAAACAATGTTTTGATTTCATCTATTTCAACATCTTTCGATGGATTGTGAGTTTATTTGAAGTTGATTTATTATGATTCAAAACATCTATATTTTAATCAAGGTTTTGTGATATTTGTTATTGTGGATGTGTTATTTTCATCCTATTCATGATTTATGAATAATGTATCGATATTTCACATGCTATTTTTAATACTAATGTTTATGTTATGTTTAAAACTTTTCATATGAGAAATGCAATAGACTTAGTAAGTGATGGGTGGAGCCCGCTATAACTCCTCGATGCTTTGGTATGTCTCATGAGACAATCTAGTGTCTTGGGAAAAGGAATTGACAAAATCTTATATGTAGTCTTGGCACAAGGCCTTGACTATGTGGTTATGAAGTCATACATTATGCATCCCATCATAATGAATATGGCTATTGATATTTCACGTGATTTTTCAACTAGTATAATATCCATGTGAATAATTAAATGGAATCATTAGATTTTATATTTTCCATATTATGTTTAATTTCATGTTTAAAAGGACTTTGTTTTAGTCTAACATTTCCTAAAATATTTATTCTTATTTGTGAAATTTTCTGCTATATTTTTATCCTTACTGAAAATCTGAGCTCACCCCTTTCTAGGTTTTATTTTTTTCCCCAGAATGCGAAGAAGTATATTATGAGTGAACTACATGGATATTCTAAGGGATATGAGTGTGGACAACAAAGACTATGTTTTTTAGCTTTTCATTTTATAATATAATGTAAAACTTTAGAATGTATCTAGTATTTCCAAGGCTACTTAAGTAATCGGTATTTCGAGACATGATCTTTTGTGATCATGCCAATTTTTTGTAGTAATGCACTGAATCTAGGTAACTAGGGGCAGGTCATTACAAATAATGAAATTCCCTATAAACAATTTCATAAATTCCAATTTGTCATAACACATTTTATTTTAGAGATCCACACATCAAACCATGAATTTAACCAATAACTTCATTTAATCGGTAGTGGTAAGTAATCATTCAATAATACTTCAGGTAGTAAACCACTTTTATGGGGTACTTCATAGATATATATTTCTTAACCATTTGATGGGGGTTCTTCATGACATTATCTATCCCATTGTACATAAAAACAAGCCAAACATGAAAAACCCATTCAAAAACCATGTCTAACAAAACCATTTCAATTAAAAAATTATTTTATACTATTTTTCCATGTATAAAAACACCTAATCATCCTAAAAGGATAACTTTGAAAATTATTTTTCCAATTTCACTTTCCAATGAAAAAAATAATTTCCCAATTTCTCAAAATGTTACTCAAGAAGGGTTTCAACAAAAAATTTATATCAAATTCCTACTCAATTTCATGAAAAATAATAAATTGTAAACAAATAATTCATATTATAGAAATAAGATTTGATATTGAAGCAACATATATCAAGAATTATGATGATAGTGAAGAATGGTAGGAAAACACCACAAAAACAGGTCGAATCTTTGAAAACCATCCATTTGTCTCTAAACATTTCCTAAAAAAACAAATATAATCATATTTAGAATCCAATTTCCTAGATCTGTCTATAGATTATATATATATACCAAATCGAACAAGGGGTAAAAGTAAATCTAATAATACCCAATAATAAATTCTATGAATAAAGTCTTACAATAAAAATTGGGGTCCAATACACCTAGATAATCATTAGGATAACCTATAGGTCAATGTGAGAAGCCAATAATTCCATTTGTAGGAGATAATCCCGTGTTAGGTTCATTTTGGGAAAATAATAGTGGTTAAAACACAAAAAATACCTAGATCTATTTTTTGTGGGTATTTTTTTACAACATTTCATGGTAAGTCACACAAATAGGGAAAATGTGCACAAACTGAGTGCTAGAAAGTACATCATAGATGAAAATCAAATGGTTGGAATTAATATTTAGAAAATTCGGTTCCAAATGTTAAAAATCCAATTTTCTCAGAGGAAACAATTTCTCATAGGCTACCAAACAGTTTAAACAACCCTTGTGGCACTTGTACGCCATCCCCTCAGCCTATACCCCACTGTGCACTATTTCCTATAAGAGTTTTTTGGTCTCCCAAAACTATGAACAAACTATTAACTATTATAAAAGGCCCAAAAACATTCCAACCCTCTTCTAAACATTCCCTAAATTCACTATAAAAGATTTTATACATAAAAATATTAGATAAAGGTATACACACTTGAAACTGGGGGTGAAATTCCATTATAAATCAAGAATATAACTATAATGTAAATTCGTAAAACAAAATAAAGTATATTTTTTTGAATATAAATATTCCTTAAAAAGAATAGGTATGTATAGTTTGTCAAACTAGCCACACCTTCTGTGACGTTTTTACCAAAAAAGGATGAAATATGGTAAGACGACATGTAACACTCATCTAAAATAGTAAGATAATAAACATTACATTTTGTAAAGCTAAATGTATTATAATTCCCCAATATAAATTATTTTTTATAAAAATATCAAATTCTAAATGTGATTGGAATGAGAACAATATCAATGGATTATTAATATGTTTGATTTGAAAAAAACACTTTTAATCTAACCAAAAAAAATATTTTATACGTTAAATAATCTCAGTCAAATATTTTATATTTAATTTTATTTAATTACAATAAATAATTATTCATTAACTAGATAACTATTTTTTATTCAATCATCAGATGTTAAATATTTTTATTTTGTGTGCATGGTTAGGGATGTCTATGTCCATCCCCACTAATAGATAATAATATAATAATTCATAAATTTTATAAATAATATGTTTTTTATATTATAATTATTTATACTATTTTATTTTTATCACTTGTTACATTTAGTTGTGTTTCTTGATGATGAAATTGAAGATGATCTTATTTCGGTAATTTTTAATAAAAATTATAGTATATTAAAACATGATTACATATTAATATTAATCTTATAGAATCATAATCATTTCATTGATATATTATTTAATCAATAAATAAAGTCTTACAACCATCATTTTTGGGTGGTTATTAGAATCTAAATCGTCCATTCATTGATGTGGAAGTCTACATATATCATGAGTGACATTATTAATTTTCAATGAATTGGTGGGGGATAGAATATGGATGTTACATTAATATATTAAAAGTTTCCTAAAATAACAATAGTAATATAATTATAATATTATGGTTATAATATGTTTTGTGGAAGAATATATTAGAAACATATAGGAAAAAAATTTAGGTAATGCATAATACAAACACTAAGGACACCAATATTCTCTTGACAAAAATGTTGGAAATTCTGGATTTGGTAGATTTTAATGTAACTAGGGGATGATAAACATGGAATATAGATATGTGGGATGTATAATGTTTAGTGTTTCATGTGAATTTTTATTTTATATTGTGTTTTGAAGTGTTTTTAATTAAGGGAAATTTATAGGTGAAATATATTAAGATATACATTGATTATATAGTTAGGTGAGGGGTAAAGATGGAAAAACATTGGAGTTAGGTTAGTTTAGGGATGAAATATTTGTGACATATGTGTGTATTCTATCAAACCATAAAAAGTATCTTCTTTAATTACCCAAAATTATAGTTATTATGATTTATTCATTTTTATCCCCTTTATGTTATTTAATATTCTAACCGTGGTTATTATTTTTTACCAATAATTTATGATCATCGAAAATACTGAATATTGAATAGATGGTTATAATTTTATTACTCCATTTAATCTATTTCAAATTAAAAATATTATAAATTTATCTTATAAAAAACATTTTATATATATGAAAAAAATTATTAAAAAATGACATTTTAATCACAGTGAAAAGATATAGAACTCACCATACTATAATTAAAAGTGATAAAATTAAATTTCTAAAAATTGAAATTAATATTATTTTCATAATAAGTATTTCATAATTCATAAACAAGAAATGGGATATTATATGGTTTCATTACCATCATGTACACAATAATTCCAGGATTGTTCAAATATATTTGAATTCTTGAATTTATGAAAACGTTGTTATTGGAATTTTAATATACATATTCAATCAAAAACATCAATTCTCTTAGATTATCTGTTGAAATAATTTTTAATATTTTATATATTTCCCATAAGATTACAATTATATGAATAATGATACACTAAAGGGTATGATCTGATGCCACCTATTATTATCATACATTTAACATCCCATTAAATTGTTTTATATTATAGTTCATAAATTCATGTCATTTTATGATTCAAAATGTTTTCTATTGTTTTTTGAGGTTTAATAAATACCTATTAAAATGTAAAAATTTATTTACGTGAACCACTATAGGGGAATGTGTGACCACATAGTATTGTACCTCGTAGTGTTTCTGTGTTCTATAAATGTAGGGTGACCATTAGATAGATTATGAGATGCGTTTTGGTGAGATATGTTGTGTAGTTTCCTTGCATCATGGAATGGTAGTTTTCTAAATGGATACCTTAGGATATGGACATGGGACAATTCTTGATTTATTTCCTATTCAAGTTGGATTGGAAAATACAATGAAGATTGGATGGATTAGAAACACGTACCATAGAGTAGTTGGCCACACTACAGTTTCCTGGTGATCATGGAAGTCTAGAATGCATCAATTTATAAAAATTAGTTTATTTTCTATTTTTATAAAAAAGAAATTATTTCTTTTGCACCGTTTCATCCACTTTCCATTTGTATGAATTTGAGTAATCATAGAAGGGGATCCCCCTCCATTTTTTATATTGATTTAATCTATTTGAATTTATTTCAAGTGGGTATTCATGGTAACATTCTATTTTAATTTTTTACACATCTCCCTCATTCTACAAAAATATTCTCATGGGTTGATTTTATCCCATAATTCATTTGGTCCACATAAACAAATATTCCGGTAGAGAGAGATTATAATTTTGGGAATTATTATTTCCAGTAATAGAAGATGATACATCATTCTTTATTATTCTATTTTCAGTTATGGTGACTTGTTGTGTACTTTTTTATGGATGTAGGTATTTTTAGAATATACATTAATTGATATAGGATTGAGTATTTGGTGTTTTATAATTCATTTTGTATAGAATAAAACTTATATATAATAATGTTCATGTAACATTAAATAATTTTATCTTCTTTCAATACATCAAAAAAGGATATTTTATATGTTTTATATCTATTTAGGATGCGTGGAGTGCATTGGTTTAGGAATATTATTATAAGAATTTTATCAAATTAAATACGTTTGATAATTTGAATTTAACATCGTTTGGTACTTAAATGGGAAAATACTGGTTTTCCAATAGTGGAATATAATATATATATGTCTTGAGTAATTTTTATTGGTTTTAATAAAATCTAGAGTTATTTATTAGATTAAATTCATGTGATATATTTCCCTGATTGGACTTATAGTATATTTAAATGTTTTATTTAAATTGAAGAATTTTACTTGGGATCCTAATATGGTTTTTAAACAGCTTCATTTGAAATATTAGAAAAGTGATTTTTATTATTAGTATTATTTACTCGATTATACACCATGGTTTTTATTATTAATATTTTTTCTATTCTGGTGAGGGCGTGTTGAGTTTTTTTAAATACGTAGGATATAAAAAATTGTGGTTACATTTTTGTCTATCGCAGTTGAGGTGAGTTGTATTTTTATGCCATTATTTACAAATCATGTGACAATAATTTGATTCACATACACTCTCACCTCCTCTTACTAATCTCATAGCAGACATATGTTGGAATTTAGAAGATTTGTGTGAGTGTTACAATGTCATTTATTATCCACTAGCTATATTACTATATACAATTGTGTTTTAGTAGGGGTTACTTATGGTGGAATCCAAGAGGGTAATTCAGTGTAGATTGATGTTGAGTTTACTTGGGGTCAGCTAATTCCATTTTAGGAGTTCCATAATCCATTTTCAATAGTTTGAGCATACCATATTTCAAATTATTTATATATAATATGAACTATTTCTTAGGGGACACTATTATTTTTTTTATATCACCTAATTATAGATTTCTATATTCAATACAATTTCATAAATTTCTGATTAATTTTCCAAATTGATATCGTGGTGCATGTTTGTTTCTATATTCCATTTCAATTTGGTATTTTATCAATTATGATATTTATTTTTAAAATGTATTGGATTGTTTAACAGTAGTGGTAAGCATTGTGTAGGTTCATAAAAATTTTTATATAAAATGTAATTAATGGGGATGGGAATTTGGGATGTTTTTTATAAACCAAATAAAGTAACCTCATTTTATGGGTTATGTGTTTTTTCCAAAAGGAATTGGTTCTTCATATGACTATGCAAAGAAAAAGGATGGTTTATAAGGATGATTTTGCACAGTTAATTCTTTCATACAAATGTGTTCAAAAACTATTTTAAAATCATATCTAAACTTATAAATAATTACATTTATTTTAGTTGGGATTTCATAATGTCTTATTTAAAATTATAATATAAAATAATTTTCTGGCAACTTAGAAATGACAATGGGTGTATATAACTATTGTGAATATTTTGAAATTCATAAGTTATGTAATATTTTATTGGATGATTTGTATGATAGTATTTATTGGATGGCAAGGAATGTGGTGAGTATTTATAGGCTATCTAGATATAATAGTATACAACTTAGATCAAGATTAATTTTTCATATTTAATATATCTTCATTTTGAGTTTGAGAATTGTGTTTTACTTATCTTGTATATATGATGTTGGTAAAAAGTTTCTATTGAGAATATATGATGCTGTGTCTTTAGAGGGTTTTATTAATTATATTTTGTTATACTCGATTTGAAATTTCATTATTATCAGAACTATATAAATTTATTAATGCGGATCAGGAGAATTGTATTTCTGTGACATATTTAAGGGTGTAATAAGTTATGTGATTACCTAGGATCTATTGGGGAATTAATTATCAATTGATATATTTGGTAACCCCAATACATGTTTTTATCATAAGGTCATCAAGAATGTGAATCAACCTATATGGATAATAGTTATTGCAGGTAAAGGGTTAGGTTAACCTGATTCAGTTCATCAAAAACATTTTATCTAAGAATCTTACTTCTCTATTGATGTTATTATTGTAGAAAATAGATAAGATAGTTGATTGAATCATGTATATATACCATCGGTAAGTTACAAGTCACCACCTTTCTTGATTAGGTATTAGTTTCATTGGGTTAACAAATTTGAGTAATCATATATATATTTATTATATGTAATTTATATTTTATTTATCTACATTATGATTTTTCACATACATTAGGATATGCCATTATTTTATTATGGAAATAATGGAATAATTCATGAACACTTTTTTTCTAGAATGGTCAAAAAATTGATGGGTTTTATGTTCATATGGTTTTTATATCTTTTATGTGGCTACTAGAAAATTGGTGGATGGTTTGACACATTATGAGATTTTTTTGATGTTCTTAACCCCCTTAAAATTAATTTTTATGACACTTTTTAATTAAAATTTAATATAATGAGGTTTCCATTTATTTATTATGTACTAAATATAGTTTTAATTCAACTAAAATAATGTTTGAGTTGACATTTTTTGATCAACTGTGATTTGTTTTGTGGTTTTGGAGTTTAACAAGATTTTTTAAAAAAGGTGAACATAATTCGGTATTTTCAATTTATATCAAAATATTGCGGTTGTTTATAAGCTGATTTATTTATACTTATGTCATTTATAAGTGTCAAATAATTTATGATGAATCAGTTCTGATTTATTGAAACTCAATGCATATTAAATAATTTTTTTGAAATCTATTGTATAGATTTTATTATTCTAACTTGAATAAGATTTTTGAAGTCTATTTTCAATGTTTTTATTAAATTATTTTAAATGATGGTAATACTATAATGTGTATGTGTTATGATTTTGAAAAATGTTTTAAATTAATTAATTGGAATTTTTATTTTTAAATGATTTCAATATGTGAAAAATGTTTTTCTTTCGATTATACCTTATTTTATTTGAGGACAGTTTAATTGCAACTATTAAAACAAAAAAATTAGATTCATTTATCATGTTATTTTTAGTATTCCTACATTATATTATTCCATCTATTATATAAATTATTTTTTTGAAATTCCCATTTGGACGTTTTATCGTATCAAATATATGTCTTCAATTATGTAGTTGGGTCTACCTAGACTAAAAATGGAGTGTTAGAGATCAAATCATCTATTATATTGTAAATATTTAATATTCAGTCACCTAAATTTTATCAAATTTAAGGAAAATAGTGGTGTTGTTTCATAGGGTTCGTATTCCTTATACATATCTTGTCATATATAACCTCCAATAAGATAATTTTTTTATAATTCTATTTATCCTAACATTATGTTGGTTTCTCAAAATTATGCTACTCTAGACCTCATTATTCATTGACTTTAATAGAAATCAAAATTATTTATGGTATTTTATTTTTTAATTCTAATCCCTATTTATTAATGGATTCCAGTTATACTATTTACAAAAGTCATTCGATTAAACATTATAATTTTAGCGAGTTGGATTTCATAAATGATCATTATTGTTGATGTTATGTTTTATATAGTTATTTAGGTTACATATTGTGTTTAGTATGTATCATTTTGAATAAATTATTTATTTCATTAATTTAAATTTATTATTTTTGTATCTCATAAGTTATCCATTATGGATGGGTATTCCTATTGATACTATGAATTTCTTAATGGTTTGGTTTTTCTATAATGTTTTTATATTGATGGTTTTTCTTATGTTGATGATTTTTTCATTGTTGGTTGTAAAAGGGTAACACTTTATTCTAGGATTCAGTAAGCTAAATAACTATTTTATTAGTTTAATTGTCTACTTATTATTATTTTTATATGAATTATTAATTATTTTCTATGAGATGGTGATTCGAAATTGGTTTCATATTTTATGAACTTTTTTGATGTCATGGCCCAAGGATCGAGCCATTTGGTTCTTTATTAGTAGTTCGTGTAGTTTTAATTTCCTTGTATTGGTAATTAGTGTTCTAAGTAATTTTTTATGGATATGATCTTATTGTTTTTGGATTCCTTATATTTTTAATATTTTTCATTGGGATTTAGATCTAGTGATCATTACTGTTTTTAGATGTCGGTAAAGAAGTGTATATCTATAATTCATCCATTTAGATGAAAAATAAATAATGGGGAGACCTATGATATGTAACTATTATACATAATCCTAGTTTCATGTGGTTCTATAGGAGTAATTCTTAATGTTATTAGGGGATGTTTATGGTTTTATTTAATTAATTTTGAGATATTGTTTAGTGTTTCCATTCATTAAGACCATATTTAGTTAATTTTAAACCTACCCACCTCTTCTAATGAGGGAAATATTTGAAATTAATTCATTTAATTTCATTTATTAAAAAAATAATTCTTGGGTAGTATTGTGGAAACGTTGAGAGAAATATTACATCTCTCTATCACCATTTTATTGTTTATTATTTATTTTCAGTAAATTGTATTTTTTTGAATATTTTTCTAATTATCAGGTGTTTTATGTATAATGAGGGGATATAGGATATGACTATTGTAGGATATGTCGTCTAATTGGGTCAGTGTATAGCTTCCTGAATCCAAGATTTTTTGAGTTCTATGGCATTGGATGACCACAATTCATATTATGGGATGTGTCTTAGAGAGATTGATTATGAAAGATCAATAAACCCTAATGGTACATTGATCAGGACCCTGGTATCTTTTTATTTGATACGGTACATAAATTTTATTTAGGGATTTACTATGGAGGATATTCGAGTAGGTGTATTACACCATCAACTGGACAACCATGTCTTGGTGACCTAGGGTTTACTGAAATAATACAAGCCCAATTTGGGTGTTCCATGACCGAAGTGGGATGTATGTGACATACAAGCTTTATAGAGTGTTTTCCTTGTACAAGGGAAGAACGAGACACACTATAGTGTAAAATATGAAAAACAAAATTGAAAAAAGTATTATTATTTTTTCCCATACCGATACATTCATTCATAGGATAAATTTTTTCACTCATTTCTCCCATCCATTATTGTTCAAAGGCATATATTTTCATCCATCGCATTTCTATTGATGTTAGACTCATTTCCTATAAATTTGAGATAGTTTTCAAGGCATACCCATATTTTCAATTATACATCCCCTCTCTATACTTACTCAACAGTAATAAATTTTTTTGGTGTTCTACCTAAAAATATATGGTTTTTGTAGGGAAATATAAGTGTTGTGGTTTATTTTAATTTTTAGCATTCATTATTAAGGTATTTTATTGGATCATTTATTTTTTAGGAATACACAATCGATTTTGGATAGTCTCACTAAGATTTCAACTTCATAAAGTTATTTTATTCTGTTCATTTCCTTTATTTATAAATTCATTTAGTAATTAATGTTATCAAATTCCTTGGTTTCTAAAAATATTTTATAAGTGCAAATTGTGGTTGATTTTTATTTTATTATATGCATCCCACACATGGAATAAATGATTAATGAATTCTCTATATGTTATTATGGTTTTAAAGGACAAGTGTTTATGATAGTAAGCTAATGTATTTCTTATATTAAATGTTTTATGAATCCACCAAATGTGGAAAAAAGTGCGTCTTAAGGTGAGTGAAATAATGGATTTCAATGTATGTCTTGAAATTAATGTAGTGTTGTAAAATCATCAATGGTTCGAAATAAATGTGGGTTTTTTCATAGATTTGTTTCCATAATGATTATTATTTGTTGTGTTTTATAGTATCAAATATTAGTGTAATTAAAACAGTATTAAATGGAATTTCATTCTGAGTTGGTTTATTAAATGCAATGATTTACAATAAAAATTATGTTTTTTCTTGATGACTATGGGATGAAAAAATTTTCTCCCATTTTTTATTATATTTTACTATTATTATGTGCATGAATAGGATATTTTAAATTATTTTAAATTGGTATTTATTGAATTTGGGTTTTATCTTATGAGTCTACTGGAGGTGAGTTGAGATTTATGTTTTTGACATTATCATTGATTGAAGTGAAAATTTTCAGATTCAATTATTTTATCTCCATTTTTGACTGATATCATTGAAAAAATAGGTGACTATAATGAATTTCAGTATTAATTCTTCACTGGCATAGAATGTAAACTAGCCAGTTTCTAGGGATTTGATGATTTCTTCTATAGGTTACATATTAATGATATAAAGACGGTATGTTTGTTTGACTAATATTTTATTCAACCACAACCATCCAATTCTATTTTTTAGTTCAATATATTTCGTTTAGTATCATTTATCTTATATCGTAGTTATATTCCCATTAGTATTGTTTTACCTTTTAGATAATAATGGTAGTCACAAGTTATTCAGTTTTTGTATACCATAGATTTTTATTGTTATATGATACCATGGATCTATTTTTTATTTATTCTTCCTCATTTAATTATTAATTAATGTTGGTGTATATATTCTATTTTGTTTACAATTTTTGGATGGTTTTCAAATTGATTTAAAATAGTGAAATTATAATGTGTTATTTTAAAGGAATGTGACCAGTGAGTTTCAAAAAATGTTTTGGAAAGATGAATATAATTTTTTATTAATTTATATACATTTAAATGGATATAATTCTAGGATTTAAATGTTTTTTACTAAACAGTGTTACGTCATCCCTCGTTACATCAATAAATATAGATGCTTTATAATTTTATACTGGCCAATGATATGTTTCATTATAAGTTTGTGTGAACAAAAATAGATATTTTTAGAAAACATTAATGAATTATTTTTCTAATGGATTGTGTAAAATTTTCAATGAAACCCTATTGTGAAGTATTTTTTTCACACCCTAAATACACTAGTGGGTGAATGAAACATTCATAGTGTCATTAAGGTACCTATAAAATATTTTTCCATTAATATTTTATTTGGTATTCTAATAATTTATATAGGTTTCATTTGGTGATTTATGGACATTTATATAATGTGCTAAGTAGTTTGATAATGATTTTTTAATGTTATATATTGGCCACGTCAACCCATTTTATTATCTTTATTTAGCTTGTATTTTTTTGTCCTAATGTATATTTTATGATCATGAAATTTGTTGGAGTGGTTTATCAATTGTTTCATTAATTTTATTTTTTAATAATATAATCCAATAATTCATATATATTGGAACTCTTTATTAGGTATGTGTGCATATATTATATATATAGGTCAAGTTATACATCAAGGTGGAATCCAAGATGTGATTAACTTTATTTGAAATTGATATAATTTATAATCTATTTATTTTGATACCCTAACTATAGATTCTAATAATTGGTGATTGGGAACATTCCCTCAGCTATGTGGAGAGTTGCAGTTCATGATTATTTGAGTTGACCAAACCCATCACAGTATAATATAGAAGATGAAACAATATTCATGTGGAAGAATCACATTTAAATTTAAATATATCCAAGAAAAAATATTAATTAATACTGCATTTTTCAAATATTGATTCTGACCATGAAATAATTTTCTGGTAATTTTATTTATTAAAAAAATATGGTTGATTAAAACTTCCCCAATAGGTAATTAAACCCATAAATATTAATTTGTTAGATAAAAAATTATAAAATAAATCTAACTTAATGTTAAAGTATCATGGTGGTTCTATAGTGATATGGGAAGATAAGATCATCCCATTGTATACTCCACCAACACACAACATGAGCATGGTTATTTTCTTCCCATCCTATTTCTAGGGACATCAAAACATGAGTGCAATTTGTTGTTACATGGAACAATTCATTAAAAGTTAATGTGGGACTATTTTCTAGAGAACATGTCAACCAAATACATATGCTTGAACCATCAATCTATAACATATTACATGTATATGTGACATAAAAAACTGATCACATGCATTAGTCTCTTAAATTGTATGAAATAAACCATAGAGTAAAATATGTTTCAAGACACAAGCTTGACCCAACAACTAATTATATATATCATTACTCAAAAAACATGGACAATAATTCATGTTCTATAAAGTAATGATAACTCATCACAATTGATATCCAATTGGTACAAATACAATGGGGAAACATGTTTTTTCACATATTTTTCTTCTTCTCCTTAATTCATTCTCTTCCTTACATTAATAAAATGCTATCAAACCAGGGATGTTAAAATTAAACATAAAATAATGTTTAATGTATTAAAATTATCAATCCATAGAAATATATATGTGTGAATAAATTATCAAGTTTCACATACCATTTTAAATAATTATTAATAAATTGTTCCATTCAATCGGTATATATCTCTAATAAATTGTATTTTTTTAATTTTTTTTTACTTAAAATTAGAAAAGTAGGATTAAATTTCAATATAAATCATATATGTTATCCTCAGTAAATTAAAAATATTCAAATAGTTCAACAACTATGAAATATCTCAACAATTATCTCTATAATAATCATAACATTTTTGTTCGTAATAAATTATAGTAACCCTTTTAATAGATCATAAATATGATATTACTGATATCATATATTATCATCAAACAATTTTACCATAGTTGACTCATAATATCAAATCAAAACATTCCCAATAAATTGAATATGATTTATTATAATATACTATTTAATATTGAATATAAAATTATGATAAAATAACTATAAAATAGAAAGTTAAATTATCTATAACGTATATTTTTAAAACATATTGAATAATCCTTATTAAATGTTTCACATTTCATATCATTTTTATGTTATTATCATAATTTATTTGAAGTTTTTAATTTCTATTTTTTTCTCGTTCATTATATAAAAAGGATGTTATACATTCAACTCAAATATTAATTGATGACTTCATAATATCTAATATGACATCATCTTTTTTATTCCAATTTAGTATCATGTATCTCATGCTGAAATTCTTATTATCTTAATGTAATTAATGTTGGGAGTTTTGTTACTTCTGTGTCATTTTCTATATTTTCGTTATTATTATTTGTGTCTAATATCATCTTTATAATGTTATTATTATCATGTAATCCAACCTATGTTGTTTGAAATTTGGAATATTGGGTTCCCTCAACCATCCTATATAATCATTAGAAAAATTTTAATCCTATATCGTAATATATTCCATTCATAATATATATTCTCTTAGATCAAATTTTGAATCTATACTTCCTTCGTCATGTTGTTGTATTAAATATTATATCTTCTTCTATTCATTTTTTATATCATACTTCTAAATGTAATTCTTTATGAGTCAGTGAACAATATAAATTCAAGATATCATAAGATTAATTATTGATTAACATATAAATTTTTAAATAAACCATGGGGATTGTATTTCATAGCATAATTATAATAACACAACATTATTTATCATGTTCAGTTTCGAAATCATGACTTTTAAAAAACATACATATGATATTTCTCCAATAATGTAGATGTGATATATATTTACATTATAAGATATATCAATTATCTAAGATATTTATGATGAAAATATAGGATACTTCCAATCCATATGATATTTCAAAATTTCATAATATATCATGGTTGGAGGATTTTCTCTTATTTTGTGTTTGATTTTATTGCATTTATTAAGATAATGTACATAATAATATATTGTATCTTAATAAAATATATTGTCTCTATTTTTTTTAATGTTGATATTAAATATATTAATACAATAATAAATCCTATAAATATCATATTTATCTTTATTTCTAGTTTAAATATTTTTAAATAATTCCCTTATATATCTAATAAATAATAATTATCATATATTTGACATCCATATATATACAAATGACAAAAATGATTATAAAAATTATCTAAAATGTTTTTAAATATATCAAAAATAACAAAGTTACATTAGAAAAAAATATAATCATCCAAATTATAAATTAAATATTCTTAATAGTTGAATAAAATGTAGAAAATATTATTAGATATCCAATGAAAAAATAAGTCATAATATTTACCATCCTATAGATCATGTTAGGATCCAGTTATAAATAACTAACAGAAATAGAAATACATTATGTTATTTTATTGATAATATAATTTTTATATTACACTTCATCAAATGGAATATATTCAATAAATTTTTTCCTGAATATAAAATTTCAATATGTATATATTAATAAAAATTAAAAAACAACATGTAATATATTTTGTAAAATTTAATAATATTAGTTAATAGATAATAACATATTAAGTGGTTATTATCTTATTCATTTAAAATTTCAATATTTAATAGAATAATACCTGTAGATGAATAAATTGTGGTAAAATTTATCAAATAAAACTACCTATAAATAATTATCAAATAAAAAACGAGGAATAAATATAAAACACTAATATGAGCAACATATTATTTAAGGATTATATTTCTCTATATTATAGAAGATGATAACATGATGAGGGTTTGAACAGAATATTTTACTCTAAATATAGATTATTCTCTTCTTATCCATAATATTTTTATAATTATAAATCAATAATTTATGAGGGACTATGATTTTAGTGATGTTGTTAGACATTAATAAGTTAATGAAAAACATTTTCCAAACTTCCTTGAGGGATAAGTCATTCAACAATTTATAGAAGAAGTCAGTTGTAGATAATATAGACGTGAGAATCCTCACCATGTGTTGAATATAAGAACACATTGTTATTATTCATTATATAGAGAATAGATAAGAGAATTTGGTAGTGTGAAATAATTATAAAGGATGTTGAAAAAAATTCTATTAATCGACATGCATAAAATAATTTATTTTATATGATTCATTATTGAATCATCGATAAAAAATAATATCCAAGTCATTTATTAGTAAAAATATGCTTGTAATTGTTTTTCGATTCTGTTAATTTTCAAAAGTGGAAAATGATTTTTTAAAATAGCTCACATAGTTAGAGAGAATACAATTAATCATATGGAGATAAATTCAATTGTATTTGTGAAGGACACATTCACCATGACATGAAACACAACATAGTTAGTGAGGATAAAATGAAATGGACATGGGAACATATTGAGTATAGTTGTATTGTAATAATTTTAGGATACTCAATATGATATGTTGATCAATGAAAAATGATTAAGATCACCTTGAAATAAGGATATTGTGAAATACAGTGTGTCAATTGTTTATGTCACTAAAATATTATTATTTAGAACAGTATAATAAAATATTATTTAAAAAAAATCCAACACCGAACTAGAACAACTAGATTAGTTATCCACCCAAGGTAGTATACATTTCTTACATCGGTTCACAAATATAAATGTATACATGAAAATGTATCCATATATTTCATGGTGTTGTGAATTGAAGATGAAATAATAAGAAATATGGGTCTATAATGTGGTAGATTGGTGGTATTATGTGGTTTGGAACAACGGTAGTCAATAATAAAGTCTCTTATAGTCAATACAATCAACAAAACACAAATCAAGTGAGAAACATCCTTTGGATAAAAGAGTTTCAAATATATTTAAAAAAGTGGATAAATGAATTATATTTAGAAAATAGAAGAATACAACATGATTATGAATTGAACCAAAACTATGATGGTTAAAAATTGCTCTATATTTTTAATTATAAATTATGGGACTTTATTGTGATATATATGTTTACCATTGTAATAGATTGATCAAGGAATGGTGGAGTTCAGGGTTTTGATGATAAATTTTTTGATCGTTGAGTTATAAGTAAACATGGAGAATCCAAAATAAGAAGAATATTATTTTCATGTTGTAGCTCCATTATGGAATATATTAAATTAGAAATCCTAGGGAACCATAATAATGTCATAGGAGTGGTGGATTTCCTAAATTTGCAATTTGAAATAAGGAAATAAAAATTTAATTTTTGATTTCTATGGAGTAATTACATAAATGAATTATAGTTGAGAATAAATTACAGTTATGAGGATCCATCCATGTTGTAGGGTGCTTATAATGGAAAAATAATGTTCTACTAGGATTTTGATTATATATCATGGTATTTTTTCTAGCTTAGAGTGGTTTTTAAAATCTATATTCTAGGTTGGTACATGATTAATAATATAATAAAATTAATTGGTGGATAAATAGTACTATTAACATCAATTATGTTTGTTAAAACATAGAGAGATAAATTGAACACATTTTTTTTATTTATCATTTATTATGATGAATATTTATTTAATAAAAATTGATAATAGAGGGGGGTTATTTTACATATTTATTAGAGACGAGTATAAAAAAATATCCATACTAAATTCGGCACATGTGTATTCATGGTTTTAATTATTGGGTGAAGGAGGAGAGGAACTAGTACCCATACCATGTGAATTGTTTTATCAGTAGTTCAGGAAATGTACATCACCTTTCTGGTGAGTAGTTAATGTATCCCTCTTATAATAATAATTGTTTATTAATATTCATTATAAGGTTTTAAAACCAAAGGATCAGTTTAGTATCTCAAAAAAAATTGAAGTAATGAGAACTTAAACGTTAGGATAATTTGAAATTTACCTTTTCTTACAAATTAGATTACTCTAGTTTGGGGGATATATGTAAAATTATATTTCCCTTTTCCTATACAATGGAATTATATTCTTACATAAATAATGTAAAAGATATTATTTTTCCATTTAAAAGGTAAAATGATCATTGGAAAGTGGAAATTCAAAATTGTTTTATAGTGATTCACCTTCTACCCTCTTGGGGTATTAACCTTTTCTAGGATAAACTTATTTTATCAATATCAAAGGTTTGCGATAGATTTATATATTTTTAATAAGTAATGTAACAGTTTATATTCAAAATATAATCAATATCATTTATGTTAGAAAATATAATATTTGGAAAACAAAAGGAAATAATACTTTCAGTTATTGGGAATGATCATTTAAAGGGATTATACGCAGAAAATCACAACATTTAGTGAGATTTTATACATATAATATAGATATCACTAGGTCATGGGTTACAATTCCAAGGATATTAATGTATTATGGGACTATTTGGCTACAACTATCTATATTAATTAGATTACATGCACAAAAAATAATTCAACGTGAGAAATATAAATCATCTTTAATGAGGGTGATTTTAAGGTTTTGTAAGAACATATGTCACTCCATAGGAATATGAATGAAGATTTATAAATGTTCCAAAGTAATATTTTTGATGAATTCAGTGACCTCATGAAAATATTTATAGAATATATTATTTGACATTTAAAATTAAATTATGAAAATAATTACTAAAATAAACCTAATTTGATTACTACCCTAAATTACTCTTATAGATTTAATAATGGAGTATAAATATCCAAAGTATATAATTTTGGATATCCACCATTTTAATTCCATTGTATAAGAATTTAAGAACTATGAAATTAATTATATCTAATTAGAAAATTATAAGGAATTAATTTTTAAAGAAAGAAATTTATTTTCATTAAAGGATGATCCAAATAAAAAAAGTTCTCAAATTTTTATGAATTTCCCAAACCTGAGTCACCCAATCTGATACACTGTGACACATTAAATAATCTGATCCTCATTGTATGAATGGTTATTAAATATATAAGATTGGTTTTAAAGAGGTTTCTGAATATTATACCCACTATAAAAATATATATCACTAGTTAGTAATAAAATTATAATAATCCAATGGAAGAACTCATCATAAGATAATATGAATAAATTAGACAACAGATAAATTTTAAATTAAAAAATAATAGTATAAGAAAATCACATTAATATGGTCAATACATATATGATGTAAAACAAGAATAATGTGTAAATTAAAGTGCATATGTCACAATCCAGACTCCCTCCCTATATCAAGTCCATCCACCAACTCCAAGCTCCACACCAACCAGTGTTAGGGCAAATTCCCTTCCCCAAATCTCTAGTCATGAATTGTTCATGCACACCATGATTCTCATTCTCTCCTTATGAAAATTAAATAATTACATTGACTTATAAGATATGATGTAAAATTAAATACACAAATTAGAATAAAATAAATCATGTATTGAGTGATCATGCATTAACTTAGCCTCCATGAACCCTAGTTGTATTTGCTCCAATAGTATATAGGGATAATATCAAATGTAACCCATCATATGACAAAGATTATAAAATGTAACTTCAACCTCTATTGAGTGAAAAAAAATTTCATCGTTATGAAATATCTCCACACCTTCATTTAAGATATATTCATTTATTGACTCAATGTTATATGATATCTTGTGAAGGTACATGATTTTAGAAAAACTATAAATTGACTCTCTATTATATGCTTGGAAATTCACATTTTTATAGATAATACCAATATATATAGACACTCATAGAAATTATTTATAGAAATAAAATTGGATATTCCATGATTGGTTGTTATCCACCCAATAGAAATCTATTAATAAACAATCATATTTTATACACTCACCCTATTTAGAGCCAGGTCCACCTATCAACCTAAATAATGAAATGGGTATTACACAAGATATTCACAAAAACAAACTCATTTCATTAAATTTAAATGAATAATATATCAGTATATGTAATTACATTTCTATAAATCATTTTAAATGTAATAAACCGCCTATTATAGAACACATCAGCCATAAATAAAAAAGGATCTCATAAGAAAACATAAACATTTATATCATTTATATCTTATATGTTTTTTATATAAGGAAAATAAAAAATCCACGATTGATAAAAAATCCAAATAGAAGATTAATTTTTTATAGACTTCATATCTTTAATGATTTGTTATCAACATCATGATTTTCCAAGATTTGTTTCTCAAATCATGAATGTGCACCAATTAGATCAACTCGACATTACAAGGGTCCCTAAAATATGTTCTAATACATCAGGAAATAGGTTATATAATATGATTCAAGATGTTATTCAATCCACGGTGTGATATCAAAATCAGCATTGGAAAATTGAGTTCATCATCAATGGTCTAGGTATATAAAATAAGTGGAAACCAGACCAATAAATATGATACTTGATAATCCTTGGAGAACAACTTCAAGATAGATTTAGATCACACAAAATTGCGTAGAGTAGTACTAGGGTTATGAGAAGATGGATGATGGAGAGTGGTAGACTAATTTGTAATCAAGTAAGTTAATCTGAGGGAATATACTAAACTCACTATATAAATTAGGGTGTCAAATCATGAATAATTGGAATTTCTAATATTGAAAAAATTTAATAACCACAAGTTAATATCCTGTAAATCCATTCACATCAAAAATAAAATAAAATAACAGTAATTTATTTTCAGGTCCAGAGTTTAAAATTGTTCCTTTAACCCAATATCCATTAACATAATGAATATATATTCAAGATCTGAATGTGACCTAATATATTGTTATTATATTTTGATTCATTTCCTTATCTGAATGCACCAAACATGCCTCAAATATCTCAATTAAACCCTTAATTCATCTCAATTATAAAAACTAAAAAATGTATTGATTTTGTTAAAAATTCACCACCTAATAACTTATCATCCTTGATAGTGTCTCCAAATGCTTCATCTAATAACATGTGACATTTTATCTAAACAACTAAATATTGTTCCTATGCCTCCTTTTAAATCAATCTAAATATGTATAAGACTCTATATAGAGGTGATTATTAATACATTTTACATTTCTACTCTAGTCTATGATCTACCTTGGGATATCTATAAATGATGGGTGAACCCCATCTCAATGAAAACATAGTGGACCCTATTTTGGGGATCCTGAATGTACATAAAAATCTAATATATATGGAAAAATCAGGAATACCTTTATATTGTTGCGGATGATCCAAAATGTATTCCACTATCCCAATACAATGTGTAATCCGTAGCTATTAAACAAATCTTTTTACAAGCTTTACTTGTTTCTATAGAAATAGATTTCATAGCTGAGTATTCACCTGCAATACAACTTAATCAATCATAGAGAACTATAATGGTCACCTCCTCCAATCACCAAATGATTACTATCTTTTCAAAGTGGTGAATTATTATTTTTGGATCCATTACACCCTTTAAGAGGTATCCTATATAATGATTATCCCCTCAAATAATACCTCACATTCCTTATTCCAACATAAAGATGAGTAACATATTTATCCATAAAGATCTTAAAAGGGTTCCATATGAATTGATTCCTGTGAACATTTACATTAACACGACTATAGACACGTGATCATCCTATGATCTAATAAATCCCAGTACACATTCCCACTAGATATAAACTAATATAAATAAAGTTGTATCTATATTTTAATTTGTCATCAGAGGCAATATTGAACACAACTTCTATTTTAAAACTAAAGACTTCAGTAATCCCTTCAAAAACTATGTTTGTTAAACATGTTTTTCTAGTTACCATTTTTTAATCAATAACCATGGAGGTATAAATTATCCCACAGATACATCTATCATGAATAATCTCTAGAATGTGTCTAAAGAATCATAATAAAATTATTTACTCTCTTAAAAAGATCATGTTTCACCCAAACACCATCATAATTACTTGGGGACCTAGGTAACATTATCATGAAGTCAATTGTCACATCATTCGATATCTACATAGGCACTAAATGTGAATGAAGAAAACCACTATGATTCTAATGATCTAACATTACCCACTGGTAGGTAGGGAATCATGAATCCATATTGGAGTGTCTATCATCATACCAAGATACCAAATAGGTCATCACATATTTGGGTACATCTTCATCAAATCTATAATAACTAACCATATTTATGAATATGAGTCTTAATATATTACAACATTGGGGATGTTGTAAATACATCCCCCAAAATATAATGTTTCATCAATAAAACACCATATTGAGTCTTAATCATCCCCCAAGATATCCTTCATCATTACACACTCAAGATATGTCCCCTAGTTGAACTATATCTATTCCATTAATGATGATGTAAAAACTAATGATTCAACTTTCAATACATAATGATCATATTTTTCAACAATTATTCATTCATCCAATAAGAGAATCCAATGTCGTACCCCCATTTAAAGACATTATCCACTCTCCTATAACTCTAACTCTATCATGATAATTAAATAATTGATTGCATTTCCATTTACTTGAGTATATTCCATCCTAAATTAAAATTTCAATAGATAATCGACAAAACACCTCATCCTAAGATTGAGATCCATATTGACGAATATTTATCATATGATCTTATGGTATATGTAGAAAGAAACCTAACACCATAGATATATTTTTTTAAACATGTTACGATAATGAAACAACTATAAACTCCATGTCATATTTTTAGTTTTCCTTTATTGGGGTCACAACTGATGTGATGCATGAGAGACAACTTGATATATCTACAATAACAAAGCACCCATCCTAACACAGAAGGCTTCAGAGTTATTGCATATCTAATCCCAGAATATACCAAGATAAAAACTACAATTTTTTCTAAATATAAAATTATTGTCAAGAAAGAACATATCAAACATTTCATAACCCAAAAACATAAATAAAATTTTGTTCATCTCTATCATCAAAGCTAAATTAAGATTCATCCTACAAAAATAGTAAATAATACATTTCAATAATAATTAATAATCTAATATAAAACACATTCACGGTATATTCCCTGGACAATATAGAATCTTTCTAATCTAGATCCCCGGTAATCGTGGTGTAGAAATAAAATTCCCGAGGAATCACATATCCTTAATTGAGATGTTTCACTTTGAAATATTATTGTAAAGAAGATGTGATTGAATCATGACGAATATCATTTTATGGTTTTTAGAAATAATATTTTATATTCTGTAATATATGTGGATATAATCCTTGAATACAATAACAATGGAGTCAATATAGAGTTAGAAAATATTTTTGATGAGAGTCATGAACACTACGTGAGAACTAAACCCTATAGGAATGAAAAGATACTCATATATCCCATATATACTATTAATGGTTGTCATGGTAATATCATCCTCTCAAACATGTAGAAGATAGAAACACAAATGAATATCAATCATTTGAATACACTAGGATCACAATAATAGATCAAAAAGATCATTAATCCTTAGTAAATGGTACCTTTTACTCAATATTACCTAATACAACTTACAATATTCGACACATATCTATTGACTATTCTATTCTGTCATGGAAAATAGTATAGAATCTCTCCAAGAAGACAAGATCATTTAGAAAGATCTCTTCACCAACATAATCTATTAATTCACATTTAACACCCTCAATAAAATTAGTTCCAAAAGATACATAGTAATCGATATTATTTGATACCCAAGAATAATATCAATCTCAAACTCAATTAACATTTCTAATGGAAGACATGGGATGTCATTAGGGAAGAAATACTGATAATCATCCACCACTATAATAAATTTGATTGGGCAGTTGTTGATTTCACAATGTTAGAAATGAATGGTACTTAGGTCATGATAGATTCTACCAGACTCATTTCTCATCAAATCTTGTGATCTCCAACATCCCACTCATTGGTTAAAATGATGCTCCCTCATTTCATAGTGTCAAAATATACAATTCAATGATAATAGTAAATATGATCTCGATAACATGTTATGAATTCCATTATGAATATAACATTGAAACTACTTAAATACATGGTCATAAGTTTTTGTAAATTTGTGTATACACCACTGACTATTTGAAATTTAGTACGTCATTGGTGATGGTATATACTATTTCCAATTATTGTGTAAAAAGACTGTATCTTAAAGATAAATTATCCTATAAATTTAGTCCATCACAGACATGAGAATATATGAATGAGTGTGAATAGATAGTATAAATCAATGTATTATAAAATGAAAAGGTAATCAAGATTGTTATATGTATGTAGATATTAATTATCTACTGTTGTCTGTTACCTCATTAATATGGTAAATATTTTCTTCCTATAGAGAAAAACACTCATGATTCACCTGCGTATGTGGTGAAATGGTCTTCTACTAATAATCCATGGCTTCACACTGACTGGATCTATAAGAATATGTCTGTGGAATTATAGAAAAAACAAAAAATATTTTATATATTACCATATATATAAAATTAATTATAATACATCATGCATGATGTACTATAATTACCCTTAAGTCTAAAATTATATAACCTTTTCTATCCTCCTCCAAAAAAATGGATTATAGTGATCTATACTATACTCTACCTATTAGACAACATTTTGTACGACATAATCCATCCCCTTCATTAAACAAAAAAGAAAGTTGTTTACAAAATTTGATGTTCAATCATCAACACATAGTAATATGGATGAAAATCAATAATAAGCTTGTCAAACAACCCAATTAAGAAATCACGATGTTTCAACGAAACTAAACACACATCAATAGATAGAATACCTTAACATGACATTATTGGTCAACACAAATGCCTTTATCAATAATCATACACATCTATGAATCATTACCATCAAAACAAGGAGTATTTAATTGTAACTCCATAAACAATTATGTTTAATAAGGAGAAGTTATCATACCATTCAAATACCTATATTCTTGTATGATCTATCCTAATTTAGCACGTTGGGAAAGAAAACATTAAATAATTGATCTATGAAGGCCTCTCATGTAATACCCTTGTATGTAACTTCATGAAAAATAATAGTTCATAACCTCCTAATAGATCTATGAATAATAATGGAATCCAATATAAAATTACTATCTCTAGGAGTCTCCAATAGGATAATTATTCCCTCAATAATATCACTATAGTTCTACATATCTCGAGGACCACAAGTTTTTTAAATTATTAGTGAATATTGGAGCCAAAAATCCTATAATTAGTCAACCATTTCCCACCACACACATCAATTTAGAATAAGTGAAAACTATAATAATGTTCTATATGGATGTCTTACCACATATACAAATAGACATGGTTTTCTCACACTCACCTGGGGATCTAAATACATTTCATTTGGTTGAAAAAATCATGTCATCTTGAGTAAAAAAATTCTTCCATCTATTAGGGGGAATATTTATATAATTTGAAAATTTTACTAGAACTCCTATGACAACCTGATAATTATAACCCTCCTAGTTATATTCATGGGTCAGTACTTGTCCACTATAACTACACATTAGTAATAATCATATATATAAATATATATTAATATACTTTTAAATAAAAACAAAATACATACAAACATATATATAAAAAAACTATGAATTCATATATATCACTCAACAGTTAGCACAAATCAATGAATATATTTAATAAACTATTATGAGGAATAAAATGATATTGTGTATATATATGATAAATGGAAATATTTTCCTACTCATGTTGAATGAAAAAATCAAAATCCCATACCACTATAACAATAATTCATTCACTGGATATTTATATGTTAGTACATATGATCTAGCCAGGCATGTTGAATCTCCCATACCAAATTTCAATACTAATTATCTTATTAAAAACAAAACCCCAAAAGTGATGAATGGGAGCTTTAATCCCTTTTATAAAAATATTCAACTCCATGAGCCATATAACATGATACACAATAGTGTTCTATAAAACCCCAATCATAACTTATCATGCACAATTGGTTGTTGATTATTATCGAGGGTTTAATGTTGATTGGAGAGTCTATACCCTCAGAAATCATAACCATCACATCTTAGTAAAAACATAACCTTAGGCCAAATATAAATCATTGTAGAAGATAATATTAAAAAATTATTTAATGGATGTCATTTCAATTAAAAAATTATCAAAAAGCAACAACCAATATGATTGGGAATCATGTAAAAATAGTACAATTGCTCGAATAAATTAATAAATGTGTAACATGAACTATCTAGACTCTATCCTAATATTGTGTTTATTACCTAACTCCATTATCCTCAGTAACCATATATTATTCACATTACCTATGAAGTATCCCATACCATGAATTATATCCATGCACTATGATATCATGTAGAGTGTGAGTATAAACCTAGTAAATAACCACAAATACATAATTAACACAAGTGAACATTAACAAGTAATTGAATGGAAGGATATGAAATTATATTCTTCTAGAAAAATAAAAACAATAATGCCTTAGAAAATTGGGTGCTAACCAATCACCCATACAACCAAGTCATACCTAATTCTATTCTACATTGGTTGAATATAGAATTTAACCAATCTATTTTTTATCATTTTATATAACTTCATCTTCCATTAAGGAAAACAATGATTTTACTTTAAGGAAAAACTCAGTTACATGCTTTAAGGGATGTTCTTACCATGATACATAGTAAAAAATCAATCCTATGATAGTACACATGCATAGAATATATGAACATTAGTATCTATCAGATATTCAAGGATGTTCCCCTTCAACAAATCATTATTTTTAGATAGACACTATATGAATGGATATATTGTGTTCTCATGGATTATTTCATGCTAAGGTACTAATATTTATACATAATGTAATCATTTATGAGTCATGTTATCCATGACCCCCCTCATTGTATTCTGATATGTATCTTTGGTAATCCATTCAACCAGAACACTAAAATATAGATTCTACAAACTATTAATAATCTCATATATAATGCATAAAATAGTCATCAAATAAATATCACCTCATGTAATTCCACATGTAATAAAATTTTATACAATTAATAAATTTCATTGAAAGGAAAAAATAATTCATAATCAAGAAAGGATGTCACATGCCTCACTACACACTTCAAAAAGTCAAACCATTAAATTATCTCTATACATTGAAAATACACACAATCCTATCACACTAAATAATTACAAATAATGATACAAGATGATATGTAATTCCTGCCTTTAATTTTATGACATAAATATCATTATTATAATACTGTTTATAATTTAATCATTCCCACATAGTAATCAGTTCAAACGCAAACACTTAGGTTCCATACAACCAATTTCGATCCATCCTGAAATTGGTTCCATAATACGATTAAATAATTGAATCAATCAAATATATTATATCCACATCACAATGCAAAAAGGGGATATATTATAAATGGTCTATTTTTAGAAAATAATAAAAAACCAATCCTCTAGGTATTTTAAATAAATATCCAAAATAGTGTCTTATAGGGTGTAAATGCATAATATTATAATACATAAATATACATATTTTTAATTGAATGTTAAATAAATTTTAGATATAAACACTTGATGAACATAATGGTTTAGTGTGTTTTGAGACTACATACAAAATATTCTTATCTTGTTAGATATATTACACTTATTCCACATATAAAATTTTATATAGTACTCTTCATAGATAAAACCTAATTAAAACCATTATTTATAACCCATAGAATGGAAACATATGAGTGGGAGAGATAACATTATTTTTATGTTTAAAATTGTAATATAGTTATCTATGGTCATATGTAACCATAACATAATAATATTTTTATGAGATTGGGATAATTACACAAAATTTTCATACCCAGTATATCAAATATCATAACCAAAATTAATGGAAAAAATGTATCATTTCAGAATACATGATTCATAAGAGTGTGCAAAAATCCTTAATCAGTCATGAACCATATTTTCTGGGTATTAAATATTGTGGAACCATCATATGTATAGAGTGTATTCCATATATAATGGGTAACTAAAAAATCCTTTAAATCATAATTGATTTTTCCTCAAACCTATTTGCCAAATTGGATTAACACATTGATTTAATTTAAATAAAGGATAAAATGTAGCGATTTGTTACCTATAATGGATAAATCCCATTAAATTTCTCCTATAGTTATCTAAAGATATATAAAACATTACAAAATGAATTAGTGGGAGATATAATTACCACCCACACATTTTTATAATGTTACCTCTATCCTTATCTATAACATAACCACCATCCAAGTTTATAATATAACCACGTTCCATAGTTATAACATAACCACCATCAAATAATGAAATCCATACTTATATGTTCCAGCATATATAAAAATAATTCATCAAATCATCACATCATACCCAATGCAAAAAAAATGGGTTTCATCATGATTTCATCAATTTACTATAGAATATCCCATAGATATTAAATGGGTGTAGAATACATATAATAATAACAAACTGTAATGATAAAATTAAGATAAATTATGGTATCATTGGATCATTTACAAATTAAATCATTATTCATCTCAATGATTTCATCTTATATAGAAAATGTTTTTGGAACATCATTAGGAATATTCTTGCGGAATATATACTTTTCACATTATAAAAAAACCTATAAATCTTTATAAATTAACAAAATATTGAGGAAATCATAATTATTTGAATTAATACTTGAATAAATGTGAAGTACCCTTAAATTATTTGAATTTTCATGATGTAAGTAAATTTCTTTCATGTCAAATACAATATAATAATACATTTTATTCCCACATATATAATACAATTAAAAAGGTAACTCATTCAAAAAGGAACAAAAATATTACTCCAGAACAATATTTTAGAAATTTAATTATTGTTAGAAATTAATTAAAATAATCATATGATAATAATAAGAAATATATAGAAAACATTTTTAGAAAACATTGATATTGAAGAGAATGTGTTTTCAACCGAAGAGACAAATAATATGGTTTTTACTTAAAAATCATTTTGATAAAATAAATAATTAATGGATGGAAAATGGATTGAAATCATATAATATAGTGTAATTAATAAATGATATTAATATTCATGAGTTTGATCAGAGATATATCATAATGTTTCCTCATCAAAAACATAATCATAAACAACTCTGATAAACAATATGGTTTTAACATAAACCCATATTAATTTTGAATACTTTGAATCATATTCATGATGAAATAATGAAAAATATTTGGGCCATTATTTCAAAAACATTCAAGATAATAATCCTAAAATACACTTATGGTCATTATATACACCACACAAAATAAATAATTAATGTATAAGGCATGTGTCCAATAAAAATATAAGTGAGATAAATTAAATTTCCTTCTTTAAGACTTCCATAATGTATATTGGAACATATTTTATAATAAATATAAATTTATTAAACATTTATTATGTATCCATACTCATACATAACATATATTATTTACTTAAAACCTTTTTCATGGTTTTGTTAAAAATAAATTATTAAAATAGTTCTTTGAGATGTTATCTAATTTTTTTTCATTTATATTTTGGTTATCTATATTTGGTACTTGTATATTGATCTCGGTAAAATAATAACCATAATTTTAAAAATGATATTAATATGATATTTTTAATTATATAAATTAATGGATTAATTCATCATATTATCAATAAATATTAATGATTCAATTCATGAGGACAATGTATCGAACGTACACATGAACATTGTTTCCAATTTTTAGATTTTCTGAATGAAATAAAGATAATTAATAATTATCATTTCTATAAAAATTATTATAACAAATATATATTATATATTCATTGATTCTATGATTACTATCATACATGTAAATTAGAAATGAACAATGGATCACATTGCTTTATGGAGGTGGAAGTCCACACAAAGGCATGAGTGATGTCATCATTTCATAATGGAGTATAAGGTATTCAAATATAAATGATATAATCATTATAAAATTATAATTACTTCATTGGTAAAATGTATAAAAATTAGACATCATCATATTTCCCATCAATAAAATATGGAGATTAAAAATGAATAGTATCACTATATAGATGTTATAAGTTGTACCTACGCTCAAGCAATACTTTCACATCCTATTTGATAAAAAAAGATTCGATAATGGTGGTTTCACACAAATAGTATCATATCAGTATATTAATTATACTTATTTTATAATTTATAGATAAATACCTTATATTTTATGGATGTAAAAGAATAATTACTACTAAAGTGATTGGTTAAGTAGATTATGTATAATTTGAATGAACACTTTTAGATCAACTCATAAATATTCTAGTGTTGGCCTTTTCAAAATACCAAAACCTCTAGAATGTATTTATATATGTTTCGGTCAAATTTTTATTGGGTATAGTCGAGCTACAAGGATCAATGTTGTAAGATCCCGGTTTTCCACTCACATATGGATCATTTAATTCTCATTCTAAATCTTTACATTAAACATAATATGTATACCTAATGAGTTAGAGATGGTTTGGATGGTGTTATGGGATTTTTCAGAGCCCAGAACCCATCTTTTTAGAGAAAAAATCAATACCCATGGTTTTGAGTAAACTCTATGGATTTCAACATGGTTTTTCAATTTGTGTGGATGGTGTTTTTTCAAACAGACCCACCTCACATGGTTGGTTCATGGTCATTTAGCCTAATCATTAGATAACCCCTTTTTTCACAGGTACTTGTGCATGTGTTTTGAAAGGTTCGACAAACCATGTGGACCAAACCGTTTAGGCAGAGCTATTCCGTATGGTTTTTGCACGATTTAACAAATCGTTTATACAAACCGTGTGTTGGATAATTTTTTGGATAAATTTCTATTTTATTCCCTTAATGATCAAATTTAGTCGACCCTTCCCCAATAATATGAATTTATGTATGATTGAACTATTTCTCTCTCATTGTTTTTGGCTTTTTTAAGATCTATCCTTGGAATCAAAAAAATTCCATCACACAACACCAGATCGAGCTTCCGTTCATCATGTTGGATGTGAAAAAGTAAGTACAAGAGTTGTCTTTAGTCGTTCTTCTTCTCTTTCACTCTAAATCATGATATCATCCTATGAGTTTTTTCCACTCTTTCTTTGATCTAATATGATCCAAGGAAAATCAAGGGTTTATACTGAAGGATAGGGATCATACAACCATAAAGTGGGAGGTATATATCTTATCCCCAATGTTCATTGTTCCTTGAATATTCAAGTGGGGTACGTTCATTTCATTAGAAGCCTTTTCTTAAATTTTAATTCGATGATTATAATCATTAGAACATTGTGATTATTCTCTTTCTAATTAAGTGATTAGTGGTTAGTGGTTACACACACAACTCAATCCGCCTCATGGTGAAGTTCATGCCATTTATGTGTTTTTAGTATTTCAGCATGTTTGATCCACCACTCGGGAGTGAATTTTCTTGAGAATTATATTGGACAACCATTCCATAATAAATTACTTTCTATTAATGAGAATTTCATAATTGAATGTACTATATATTCTCCCCACATGACCGTCCAGTGTTAAGTACTTCCATATGATTATTAAATGTAAAATTTGAAATGGAATATAAAATAACTATATATCTTTTCCTTAACAATTACGATTAAATAATGGTTACATGTCTGTATCACCCCTTTCCATGTTAATGGAAGGATGAAAAAGTGAACTTCTCTAATAGAATATTCCATAATAGTTAATTATACTTGATTAAATGGTTTCAATGCTACTTATCCTATCCATAATAATGTAAGACAAGGCTTGGACTAATAAATAAATTCTTGCAACTCTACTTGACCCATCCACACAAATTGAAGTTAATAAATGAAACAAATGAAATATATAATGATTAAAATTTAAAATAGTAATAGGTTGACTCGAGCTGGCCTTGTATTTTAAGAGGAGAATACACTTGGGTCTTTCGAACCCCATTCCAATTCAAGGACATGAATTTCTTAAGCTGATACCCACCTATACATTGGTTCTTTTTTATTCCATGGATTCCTAGTACCCTGCCATATGTTCCTTTTCATTATTACAAGATACCCTAGATACACTCATTGGATCAAATATTAACTAGTAGGTGACATGGTGAAATCCCATCAGGCTCAATCCTTGCTTAGTCCCATTACCCTTTGTCAGTCACCATTGAATCAGTATTCACCTTATTATAGAATACCATGGATTATGATCCTTGGATCACACTCTTTACCTTTAGACAGAATTAGAGACTTCTGAGTTTTCATTCCATGAGATCTACATTACCATGGTTTTAACCCTAGAACTCCCTCACTAGATTGCATTTTTAGGCTTCCATGTTACATTTTGGGAACTTTACTATTATATTATCATGAGGTGATGTCAGTGTTGGCCATGCCTAATGTGACCAATTAAAATTAAATGGTATTTGGTTGATTAATGAATTGGTTACATTTTCACACCCAAACCGAGTGCTGAAGCAGGTAATTAGCTATTTAGTTATATTTTGCTTCTTGCATTACATTATATACACACACATGCACACTACTATATTCTATTACACTGGTCGGATATTGTATACACCTTTGGTGGTGGCCCGCTGAGATTTATCTCACACCTTATCTGAGTGTCCTTTGGTTCCCAGAGTAAATTACATAGTTATAGGTAACGAAAATGGGATGAAAGTAGCATCCTATACATGATTGTCTGTTATTAGGATAGAACTTGCCATCATATGACTGAGTTGTATCACGGGATGTGATGAGTAGTCATTGATTTATTTTACTTTGGGGAAATATTATTCTTGTTATCATGTATCCATGTTTTCTAGTTTTCTTCTGACATGACGTCACATCATCAGTGTTCCAGTTGATATAGTTATTATTATTCTCGTTTTTCTACTGCATTAGTTTGCTTCCACTGTTCGATTTTATTACTTCTGCTATTTATTATTCAATTATATTTTTTCTCAATGTTATTTACTAAAAATTAATTATAAAATCACATTTAAAAGAGAAGTGAGAAACCCAAAGTCCATCAAAATAACCATATTAAAAAAATAAAATAATCCCAATCAAAATACATGTCCTAACTCTACCTATAAAATTCATCATTAAAAGTCCCTGCATCAAAGAATAAGTACTCGGTAAGTAGTCTTGTGCAATGATGCCCCGGTGTGAAACTGATGGACAAGCCATACCCTCTCACTCTTCCACTCCAAGTGGCTTGTAGAAGTACCACCTTATTTTATGAACCCCATATAAAGAAGAATTAGGTAAAATGATAGTGTTGGAATTCTCAAATTCACCTTAATTCACACAAACTGATAATTAACTTCCTCATTTTCAAACACTTTAATGATATGTAAGCCACCAAAAATTAGCAATAAAATGACAGAGAAAAATCAATGAAACTCTATTTAATTCTACATTAATCCATATCATTTAATAACATATAGGATATAGTGGTTACCGGAGTGTGCAACTCTTCAATTATAAGGTCTTTAAATGAGGAAGTCAATTTATCCTTGACCTATATATAGTCATCGAGCCTGATCATTCCATTATTGAAACCCACAACATGGATCATGTCCTATTTTTCAACCCATGAATATTGAATCTCATTTATATTAACTACAATATCTTATCCCATCATCTTATCCACTCCCACTTTCGATGCATTGAGAAATAACACCTTCTATTTCACCTCATTGTCTAATCTTAGAATCAAATCCATGGATAGTTCAGGTGGACTAGGTGATTATAGTTGACACCTGGCCTCACTTTACATATTCTCATACATTTTCTTTTTTTCTAACTAAGTATTTAAAGGATGTGTCAAGGAGTAGTACTCCTTCCTACCCTTCCCCCTCCTATTATATTTGTTGCTTCTTGAACTGGATTCCCCTACTAACGAAATCTTACTGGCTTTAATGGAATCCTCTATATAGTCTCCATTAGTATAATATGGGTTCTCTTGGTCTGTGTTAAGACCTTCAATTTTAAGGCCATCAAATAACTTCATGTGAACCTCTTCTCCCTCACATAGATTAGATGATTCATCTTTCTCCCCTAGCTCAAAAAGCCCTACAAAACTTTTACTCAAGAGGATAGTGGTCCGAATTGAAGAATCTGAACCCCCTATCCTCCCATGTCTATTATCCTTGGTTTTATCCAAAGCATATGCATACTTAACAGTACTCACATCACCACTGCTACTCCCCTTCCTCTGACAAGCCACTCGAACCACATCATACTTGAACATCTCAATATCCTTCCGCAAACCATGATTAGAAAGACCTCATGAGTTGGTGCAAAGAGACTAAATATATTCCTGCACATAACCATCCTGGCCTACTTGATGTACATATCCTCAACCCATGAATTGTGGTTGGGGATTTTTATCAACATCCAGACCGCAAGGGCCCTCACCACTGGTCTGCACCTCCCTTGTTGCAGCATTCACAAAATCCTTCTCCTTCATCCCAAAATCATATCCCTTGAGTAGCACTCCCTCCTTCCAGATAGTATCAAATTGAACAAGTACATCTTATTCCTGCTAAATAGGGACCTCGTTCACTTTATAAACTTTCCCTACAACCACAAGTCCTCCGGATGCATGTGTCATACCCCTAGTATCAGCCGCACCCTTGACAACAGTTTCCTTTACACCAACCCCCATGATCAGATGGTATCTAACCCTATTCAACACTGTAGAAACCATTAGGTTATATAGAACCCCTATAGGATTTTATTGAACCAGTGTATCCCAAGGTCCCAGTCTAGGTGCATTTTTGGGTTGATCATCCGCAACAGGAAACTTCCCCTTGTAAAAAATCATACATAGCCTATTCTCTGAACTAGGTGGCCTCATTCTCGTGGCTCCACTTTGGTACATAGAATCTAAATTCCCCAATCAATTATAGTTTGAGTAGTATTCCATCCAAGATTCATAAATGACATCATTCATCCATCTAAATCCACAACCCACCAATATCCAAATCCATTCCACCAGAGGCCTCAAGATATCCACCTCAACACCAAACCGAGGGTTGATCAAGTGACTCACTGTAGATGTGTGAATATCCGAACAAATAAAACAGCCTAACAGGTTCCCAACCATATTAATAATAAATGTGTTTTGAAAAGCTAATGGTAGATAATGAAGACAAGACCAAATCAGAATAGAGGTTGGGTTGTTATTTATATAGATATTGAACGTCCAATGGAAGAGAACAAACATACAACTGATGCATCACCATGGTGCACATGACCACGCACCTAACAAATCATCTTCCAATGAAAATAAAATCATTTAATGGCGATAAATGAGAAGGATAATAACTTTATAGACTTGATAATACCATTTACCAAAAAAACAAATCAAAATCATCAACTGAAGGGCTTTTAAAGTTGAATTGAGATACCATAGTCAGATCCGTGTAACTCGTCTCTTCAGAGAACTCCAACACTATGATAGGGAAGTGAGGATTACTATCGTAGATAACAGGAACCACCAGTATTAACACAATCACCGAGAACTCTGAATGTTAGTTATGGTTGTAGATGGGTACAATGGTGGTCTGTGGCCTCAAAGGCGGCTAACCAAATCATCCCCCCCTTCTTACCTCTAAGTAGGGGGAGGGTAATCTTTTTTATAAATCTCCTTCGGCTTCCATCCTTTGTGTTACCCTCTTTTAATGATGTAATAGTCTTCCCACATACAAAGCATAGGCCCTCACTGTTAGTCAGCAGCCTCTAGCATTCAGGATGATGTGCTTAAGGCCATGTGGCCCACCAAGCTTAGCCACCAATTATGTGGATTATAGGTCTGGGACGTCACAATGTTATATCAAAGGGATGGTTTCACTTCATACATTACTATTTGGAGATAATATATTGGAGAATTAGAATGTTTGGGACACCTTCATAACATTTTCTTGGGTACCGCGAATCAATGTTCGAGGTAAAATCCATGTTACACATAATACTATTGTTGTTATGCTTTTTCCTTTTTTTGGGTATTATTTCACTATTTGGTGATGTACATGTTCTGTGGTGTTTTTGGTTATTACACCATTGAGAATTTATTTCATCTTCATCATGATGATGTGAGGGAAAAGGTCATTTTTGCATGCATCCTTATATGAACCTAGAGATCACATGTCATGTAAATTGCCATTATATATATGTGCATTTCAATTCTTTTAATTTCATTATATTCATTTAGTCTCTTATTGATGTTTTTGTATTTTCTTGTATAGGGTTTACTATTGGTTATTATTCAGTGATTGCATATCTCAATTCATGAAGTGTATTGGCCCTCATGGGTGGGGATGAGTAATTTATCAGGTAAATCCTTTATAATATAAAAAATGGGTGTTATTTATGGTGATATGTGTATGGGCACTGATTAATCAAAAATTGATACCCATTTTAATGTGAATCCTAATATCTAAAATAAATTTGATTCACATTATTATCCCTCTTGTCATGATTATGAATGGTAAAGGGCCAAACATAGAAATTAACTTCAAAATGACATGAAACTTATACTTGAGCTCTTACCGATGCCTAGTTGTCTATGCTAGTAAATGGTGTAGAATTACTTTGGTAGTGAGTTTAATTATGTTCATTTTCTTATTATTATTATATATTATTCTCCTAATATTGTTCTACTGTGTGTGCTGGGATTTTTTAGTCCAATTTCACCATAAAATCGTCATGTAGTTCGCCAGGAAGGTGGTGATGACTATGCTCCAAACTTGGTGATCCCTTTGCCGAGCATCATACTTCTTGGAGTGAAAGTTTATGAAATGAAAACTATAAGTAATATGGGAGATGAAACCCAAGTTTTTTATAGTTTCTTACATATGATGTAGTCTATTCAAGGTGCTCCAAGGGTTTCACCTACAATGGCTAATCTTACCGGTGAATTCCAGCACCATCAGCCTCTTATGTTTTCAAGGGATAGTGGTTCTTAGGATTCTCAGTCTTGGATAGAGGCCATGACGTCCATAATTGATCATCTAGAAAAGACTCTAGAGCAGAGATTCAAGCTTTCTAAATATATTCTTTAGGATTCATCCAAGCATTGGTGTGATGTGGTTACATAGGCCGGTCATCATCTGGGCATGTTCTGGGATGACATCCAAATTGAATTCTATGATAAGATCCTTCCTCAAGTAGTAAGGGTAGATAGAGCTAGAGATTTAATGCATATCAAGGTGGGTTATATGTTATTTATAGAGTATTCTACATGTTTCCTAGATTTACATTGACATGAACTGCTTCTATCCAGTGATGAGAATTCGCATAATTGGCATTTTGAGGATGAACTCTAGTACTCCATCTAACTCACTTGAAATTATTTCTCATTACTACATTTTCTGCAATAGTTGATCAACATCATACCAGAAAACACAAAATGAGGGATGAAACAAGTACCGAATTTAAAGGTACAATGTCGTGTCTAGCCAGTAGTTCTTACAAGGGCAGGAATTTTTTTTGATGTTTCTCATCAGGGAAGTGGTATCCAGAGTATCTAGTTTGATTGCTCTGTGGTGTGTCATTAGTGTGGATGACCAGGGCATAACTATCCCCATGTGACAGAGACCCTATAGAGTGTCAGGATGGCATATATATGGGTCATCATCACCGTTTTTACAGGACCATTCCTCTAGCATCATGTGGAAAAGGATAGTCATCTTCTCCACCTACATGAGCGAGTTCTTTTTTACAGCGTCAGGCAGAGAGTTGGAATAGCACCAGAAGGTCTGGCTGGGAGGAGGTCCTTGTGGTGGTTGCCCGAACCCATATCACCAGTTGCGCCAGTAAAGCAGTCATGATCATCATAGTCCATATATTGCACCGATATGTGGATTAAGTCAGTTGCATTCTTTACAACTGATACCTAGGGATCAGGTTGTGGGACTATCTATAGTACGAGGTACTATTCATGATTCCTCTACCATTATCTCTTCATTGTTTGATACATCAACATCAAAATATTTTATATCTATATCTATCTTGGAATGTCTCGGACTATAGATACAGTATTACTATGTTGTAATGACCCTCGATACACAGTTGGGAATATGGACAGAGGCTATATACCAATGCATAGACATTCCCCTAGACATTAGATGTTACTCTTTCCTGTGGAATCTCATTGTTCTCAAGATGATGAGATTCAATTTAATTCTTAGGATAGACTGGTTAGTCCCATATCATGCCTTTTTAGACTTCTATCACCATATTATAACTTTTACATCACCAAAAGGTAGTATATATCTTTTCAAATATGAATGGGATGTTGAGGTTGGGAGGGATGCACTAAAGCATCATGGTCTAGGTGAGGTGAGCACCCAGATTGTAAATATTTTCATGGAGGCTCAGGGATTGCTTCAAACTAATTTCCCTCTAGTTTTTGTTCATTTCAGTTAAGTCTTCCTGTTGACTTCTCTCTATTACCTCTTAAGAGAGAGGTAGGTTGTACAATTGAACTTGTTCTATGATTCGCTCCAATGTCAATTCATTTGTACATGATGGAACCTACTAACATTTATGAGCTTAAGAGGTAGAAATATGACTTGGAGGAAAATGGTTTTATACAACAAAGTATATCCTCTTTGGGTTCTCCAATGTTTTTTGCTAAAATGGTGGATGGAACTCTCGGTTTATGTGTGGATTACAAAAGGTTGAACCAGATTACAGTCAAGAAACAATATCCAATACCACTCGAAGATGATCTCTTCAACATGATCTAAGGAAAAATTGTGCTCTCTAAGATCAATCTAAGATTGGTTTATTCATTGAATTGATGAATTGGGTTAACCAACCCCATCAAGACTATATTTTGGTGGTATTTGTGGATGACATCTTGGGGTATTCTCACAATTCTAACCTCCATGACAAACCTCTTGATATCGTTCTGAGTACACTAATAGAGAATCAAATTTATGCCATGAATTCTAATTGAATGTTATAGTTAGAAAAGATACACTTCTTGGGTAATATAATTTTACAATCAAGATTATCCATTGATCATGAAAAGAATGGTGTTGTAGTTTCTTGGGAGTAACACAAAAATGATATTGATATCAAGAGTTTCTTAGGGCTTTATATATATTACCAGAATTTCATTTAGGAATTCTCACTTCATCTATCACCCATTACTGGACACACAAATAAGGATCATATGTTTCTTTGGTCCGAAGAATTGAGAAATCATTTATGGAGCTGAAAGGGAGGCTTGTCCCGACACCGATTCTAATTCATCTAAAGCCTAGTAAATGTTATATTTTCTTCTAAGATGAATCATTAATTGAAAAAGGAACAATATTTATGCTAGAAAAAAATTTCTTTGTGCACATATCTAAGTTTTTGAGGCTCATGCAAGAGATTACCTAATCCATGACCTCGATATAGAAGCAGTTTTCCATGCATTCCATTACAAGAGATAATATCTATTTGGTGAGTGATTTGTGGTATATTCTAATCATTAGCTTGCCTAAATGCTTGGAAAGGGAAATATGTTCACTAATGCACTGAGTTGGAAAACTCAAAATCATGTCATACAAGAATCTAGAGAATACTAGAAGTTAATGGCCCTCTATTATGAGCTTCATCCAGAGTTTTATTACAGTCATGAGTATTTTTACCTCTCAGCCTTAAGAGTAACATATTCCCTATTAGAAAAGGTAAAGTGTATGTAGTTTTCAAACCATGAATGTATGTTTCCCTAAGAGAGTATATGTGGAGATAACCCACCTTTTGATTTGTAATGGCCTGGACCTCTCTGGTCCATTACTTTGTGAAAATGTGGTGTTGGAGATGTTCCATGAGGTCAAGGTAACTTATCCCCAACACTTTTCCAATTTTCTAGTTCTGCGAACAGTGTTTCTAGTTTTGTGAACAGTAACAAATCAGCCTCACAGATTGGTCTCATAGATCGGTCTTACAGACCAGTCTGACAAATTGGACTCACAGATCGGTCTGAAAGATCGGTCTCACAGATCGGTCTCACAGATTGGCCCGATAGACCAGTCTCACAGATCAGTCTCACAGACCAGTCCCACAGATCGGTCTGATAGATCAGTCTCACAGAGCAGTCTGACGGATCAGTCTCACTGATTGGTCTGACTGATTGGTTTCATAGATCGGTCTAACAGATTGGTCGGACAGATCGGTCTGACAGATCAGTCTGACAGATCGGTTTCACAGATTTGTCTCACAGATCAGTGTGATAGATCGGTCTCACAGATCGGTCTGACAGAATGGACTCACAGATCAGTCTCATAGATCTATCTGACAGATCGGTTTCATGTACAGTAACAGTTGGTGAACAATGTTTCCATATTCCTACAGTTTTGCCCATTTTGATGTTTCCTTTGATGTAAAATATATTTTAAGCTTTATTTTAAGGGCTCTTAATTCCGTTTCAAAGGCCATAAATCCTATATTAATTATTCCTATGGCAGGGATGTTCTTACTTGGTCAAACTGTGTGGGTTAATGCGATCCGTTTTTAATGGAGAATTAAGTGCATCCTAAACCGTCACCCCATTAAATCTTCAAAAGAGACAAAATATCATTCTCCCTTGTTCTTCCTTTTTTTAGCTATGAGACACTAGAACCTTTCAATCCTTCCTGTAGGAGTTTCCCAATCAAAATGTACTCCTCCAATTGGTTTCGCTCTGTTTTAGAGGCAGTCGAGTTATGTTAGTGAAACTTGTATATAAGGTATGTTTTATCGATTTTCCTTTGGGGATCATCTTCTCTTGATCTCCTTTCCATATTATAGCATGTAATCTTCATGCTTCTAATGGGTTTTTCTTGGGGTTTGGTTGGTGCTATCGTACCGTGGCTCCTCGGGTGGATGCAGTTATCGTGAGAGGAGGATTGTGACCCAATGTGTGGATAAAGAAAGTCCAGAACTCTTTAAGGTAGGGGTTTCATGGATTCTCTAATTGTTTATGTGCAATTGTAGAGTTAGCATGATTTATCCTTTGAATCCCAATGAAATTGACCTAATTAAATATTTGAAGTGGATACAGATATTGTTATCGCTCGTGTGTTGCTGCCTCTTTTTTTTCTAGATAGTGTGATATCTATGATTTCTTTGCTTAGGTGTTTTTTTTAGGGAAATTTTTAAAGAACGTAAAGTTAGAAATAATTGATAATTAATTGGCCGAAGATAAAGAGGCATGTAAATGAATCTGTTTGTTTCCATTGTTGTATTTGTTCTAAATTTTATGTTAATCAAACTGGCATAGTAAGCTTGTTAAATCTTTTGTGATAGCTTACTGAAAAGGTTTCCTGGAATTGTAACCTATGAATTGGATATATTAATTCAAGAGGGATTAAAGAACTTGTTGTTGATAAAAGATAATACTTGATAGGTTTCTGAGTTACCCTCTTGCTTGTAAGGGTGAATGCCTTGTGGTTTGGAGCCATGAGTACTTATTTGTATGAAGGTCGGATGCCTTGTTAAAGGGCCAAGATACCATTTGATGTGATGATTGTTTTCCTGCTGCTTGTGTTGTGATGTGAGCCAGTATGGCTATTGTGATATGTGGAGGCAAGGAGGCCTTGTGGTTGTGGCAGCGAATTGCGCCAAGAGTGGTGAGATACATCAGTTTATGCATATGGGTGTCGAGAAGGACACCAAGAATGATGGTATGGTATGGATGTGATGGCCGGATGTTGGTGGTGTTGTTTAGTTGTTTATCTGCTTTACTTTTCCCCACTACTCAAGGCAGCTGGTCTTGCTTACCCACCTTCCGAAGGAGGAAATGACACGTGGGGTATGCCACGTGCTTTCCATGTTTAACCTCTCGAAAGAGAATTGGTCTATACTTTTTCTATAGGCAGAAAAGACTCGACGAGTAGCATATCTACTCACCTTGTTGACGCCCTTTGTGTTTAGTAACATAGGTTTCTTTTCTATAATTCCTGGGAATTTGGGAAATTAATTTTAGTAATGAATGATTATTTAAATGGTGTTAACCCATGGGGTTGGAATTTGCTGGAACATAATGATAAGGTGGTAATTTGAAAAAGGGAATGTGGACCCTTGGTGTATTCCAATGAAGTTTAATGTGGTTTTGTGCATGGTTAATTAATGTGAAATGAATTAATTAACGTAATGTGGAATTGATGAAACATGGAATGAATTATCCTAATGAAGTTCTTTAACTGGTTGTGTGCTTATAGGAGACCTAGTCTTAGAAGTGGAAACCCGTAGTCCGAGAGACCTTAGCTGCAGTTGTGTCTAAAACTAGGTTATGCCCATAGTGTGGTTGTGAGATATATACATTCTCTACTTTTTGTGTTTCTATACGCTACTCCACCCTATTGGTAAGGGAAACTAATACCCTGAGGATTTTATGCCCTGGGGGGTGTTTTCCCCAAAATTCTAATGGGAGGTTGAATGGCTAACTACCCCATTTAGCCCTGCTCTCTTCTCTGGGTAGATACTAATGCCTCTGACACAACAGTTAGTTTTTCCCATATATGTGTGTAGAGGGCTGTAATGGCTTGTGGTTATTTCACAGACATCTATTCTGGATATAGTATCATGTGGACTACTATAGGTGTAACTTGTATAAGTTGTGATTGCTTGAGGATCCTTACTCAGCGTATGGATTGTGATGGCTTGAGGATCCTTACTTAGCTTATGGAATATGATGGATTGAGGTATAATACCTGATGTATGATACACATTATGCGAGCTTTGATGGATCTTGGAAACTACCTGGTAACTTTTGGTTGTGAGGATGGTGTGGTTCTTAGCCCAGGTTTCTACAGGAAAGCCTTTGTGGTTCATGTGGTGTAGATTGTGGAGCTTAGGCCATGTTTATAAGGGTAAGCCTTTGGAGAGAGATGCACAGGATGTATGTCGTTGGGGAAAAGTGGAAAACCAGTGGGGAAGTAGTAGTGGGGTACCCTTGATATTCGTTATTATATGCTATATTCTTGTATGCGTTACTCAGTGAGAGTAGCCATGGTGAGGTTGGGAACTTAGTATACATGTTTAGGCGACGAGTTAGTTTTACTTGTTTTTCACTGTGATTTAGCCTGCTTTATTTACATCTTCATGATAGGCTTTAGAGAGGATCCTACTCAGTATTCTGTTATACTCACCCTACGTATATATAAACTGTTTTTCAGGTCACTTGGAGCAGGTTGGAGATCAGGCTAGTTACTACTAGCTTGTGGTTGCAGGAGCTGTTCGGGCATGTAGTTACTGTTGTCTTTCCTTTGTTTTGGGTACTTGTAGTTTCCCCTTTTTGTTGTAGTACATTTTCAGGGAATATCATATATGAACTTGGGTTTCTTTTATATTTCAGTTGGAGTTGGTTGGTGTCTATCTAATCTCTCTCTTCCACATGTGTTCTATTAGAGGGTAATGCCTCCCATTTGTGTGTTATTATACCCTCGGTGATAGTCGCCAACCCAGGGCCAACTAGATGTGGGACTCAGGGGTCATTATCACCCTTCTCACATTGTTGGCCTATGAGGTGTACACTTTGTGGGGAGGGGGTCATGACAGAGTGGTATTCCAAAGACTTATTTCTGTTGTCTTCATGGGAATTATGAGTTCATTGTAATGTTGTTCGGTGTGACGAATGCTCCAGCTGTATTCATGGGATTGATGAATGCTGTGTTCCGTGAGTTCCTGGAAAAGTTTGTGGTGGTTTTCATCGACGATATCCTTGTGCACTCTACATTTGAGAAGGAGCATGCAGAGTATCTACGAGCCATGTTGGAAGATCTTCGCAAACAGCAGTTGTTTAGGAAGTTATCTAAATGTGAGTTTTGGGATCAAGAAGTCCGTTTCATGGGGCATGTTCTGTCCCAACAGGGAGTATCCATGGATCCATTGAAGATAGAAGCAGTTTTGTCTTGGGAAGCCCCCAAGATAGTTTCAGAGGTGCGAAGTTTCCTTGGTCTCGTAGGTTACTACAGGAGGTTCATATCCAATTTTCACTGGTTGCGACTCCTCTAACAGCTCTGAACAGGAAGGATCAGGCCTTTTTTGGACTGATCAGTGTCAGGAAGCTTTTGAGTATCTAATGGAGAAGTTAGTATGTGCTCCCGTACATTTTCTTCCAGCTGAGGGGGTCCAGATTTATGTTTTCTGTGATGATACACATCTAGGGCTCAGTTGAGTTCTCATGTAGTAGAGGTCAGTTGTTTCTTATTGGTCTCGAAACTTGCATCCCCATGAACGCAACTATGCCACACATGATCTTGAGTTGGCACTCGTGGTGTTTGCACTGATGTGGTGAAGACATTACCTCATTGGTGAGCGCTTTGTGGTCTTCACCGACCATTAGAGTTTGAGGTATGTTTTCTCCTCGCATGACTGGAACTTACGAAAGTGTCGGTGGATGGAGTTCTTAGAAGAATACGACTTCGAAATAACTTATACACCTGTAAAAGGGAATGTTTCAGGTGATTCACTTATCCGGAAGTCACTTAGTGAGGTTGTGCATGAATCCAGCGATTCTTAGAGAGTAATGGAGGAACTGACAACATTGAATCTTGATATGGAAGAGGATGGGAGTAGAGTTTGTCTTTTCCAGATGACGGTGCAGTCATCCCTGATGCAGAAGGTGGAAGAGTCCTAGTTAGGTTATCCAAATATGGAAGTTTTGAGAGACAATGTTGTTTGTGGTGATGCCCCTGATGGTTGGTCGGAGGATGAACAACATCGAGTATTGTATCATGGAAGGCTTTTTGTTCCCTTGGCGATGCGCAAGACGGTTCTTAGAGAGTTCCACAGTTCTCTTTTAGCAGTATATCCTGGTGTGACAAAGATGTACCAATCCTTGGGGAGTCAGTTTTGGTGGCCTGGGCTGAAGCATTCAGTTGCGGAGTTTGTTTCATGATGTTTAGTCTTCCAGAAGGTAAAGGCCAAACACCGTGTTCCTGGTGGTCTTCTCCATCCATTAAAGATTCCATAGTGGATGTGGGAGGATATCTCAGTGGACATTGATACTGGTTTACCTCGAGCTCCGGGAGGACATGATGCTATTTAGGTGGTAGTGGATCGTTTAACAAAATCGTCCCACTTTATAGCGATCAAGGAGTCGAGATCAGTGGATGTTTTATCGAGGCAGTATCTAGAAGAGGTTGTGAGACTTCATGGAGTACCCAAAACGATCATTTCTGATCGAGATCCTCATTTTAACTCAAGGGTGTGGAGAGGTCCCCAACATGCTTTTGGCTCTCAGCTATGCCTTAGCACTACTTTTAATCGTCAAACTGATTGTCAAATTGAGCAAACCATACAGACTCTTGAAGACATGTTACACTCTTATATTCTTGATTTTGGAGGCTCATGGGTGAGGCACTTACCCTTGGTGGGATTCTCTTACAATAATAGTTTTAACTCCACCATCAGTATGGATTTGTTTGATGCATTGTATGGAAAACCTTTTCGTTCTCTGTTGTGCTAGACTGGGGTCATAGAGTCAGCAATTCTCGGATCGGAACTAGTGCAGAATATAACAGAGATAGCTCAGGTGATTTGTAAGAGGATGAAGGCAGCACAAGATCATTAGAAATCATAAGACGATCAAAGAAAGAGACCCTTAGTGTTTAATGATGGGGATCATGTATTTCTAAAGGCGACTCCCTGTCATGGGTAGTGAAGGTTTGGTCATGGAAGTAAGCTTTCTCCCTAGTTTTTTGGGCCTTTCAAGGTGTTATCTCATGTTGTAGTCGTGGCATCTCGAGTAGCACTTCCACCATAGATGAGTCAGGTATATGATGTTTTCCATGTATCATAGCTACGTCTTTATCTTCATGACGACTCCCACATCATCGATTGGGGAGAGATCGATGTTGATGATGATGCAACCTTTGAGGAGCGACCTATGGAGATCCAATCCCGCAAAGAGAAAGTGTTGCGCGTACATTCCATCCCCTTAATTTGTGTATTGTGGCGAAACGGTGGCATGGAGGAGAGTACTTGGGAACGTGAGTCACAGATGCATGTCTAGTACCCAGAGCATTTTTATGATGTTGTGTTGTGTTTTCTTTGTTCCGATCTTTTATGTAACATTGATGAGAAGTCATGCTGGAATTGTTTGGATATGGTTTGTTTTTCCCCTAGCTCTCGGATGTCGTTGTTTTTTCCCATCTTTCGAACAACTCATGGTGTTTTTCCCATGAGAGGTATCTTACGTGGTGGTTGTTCGGACCCCTCTTTTCTTTAGGTTGGTTTTAAATTATCGAGGATGAGAATGTTTTGAGAGGTATCTGATGTAATGGCCCGAACCTCTCTGGTCTATTACTTTGTGAAAATTTGTTGTTGGAGGTGTTCCGGGAGGTTTAGGTGACTTATCACCAACACTTTGCCAATTTTCTAGTTATGTGAACAGTATTTCCAGTTTTCTGAACAGTAACAGATCAGTCTCCCAGATCGGTCTCATAGATCGGTCTCAAAGATCGGTCTCACAGATTGGTCTGACATATCGGTCTCACATATCGGTCTCACAGATCGGTCTAAGAGATCGGTCTCACAGATCAGTCTGAAAGATCGGTTTCACATATCGGTCTGGCAGATCGGTCTGACAGATTGGTCTTACAGATCGGTCCGATAGATCGGTCTCACAGATCGGTCTGACAGATTGGTCTTACAGATCGGTCAGACAGATCGGTCTGACAGATCGGTCTGACGGAGCGGTCTCACAGATCAGTCTCACAAATATGTCTGACATATCGGTCTAACAGATCAGTTTCATAGATCAGTCTCATAGATTGGTCTGACAGATCGGTATGACAGATCGGTCTGACAGATCGGTTTCATGTACAGTAATGGTGGGTGAACAGTGTTTCCAGATTCCTACAGTTTTCCCCTTTTGACGTTTCCTTTGACGTAAAATACATTTAAAGACTTATTTTATGGGCTCTTAAGGCTGTTTCAAAGGCCATAAATACTATATTAATTATTCCTAAGGGCGGGATGTTTTTACTTGGTCAAACCGTGTGGGTTAATGCGATCCGTTTTTAATGGATAATTAAGGGCATCATAATCCATCGCCCCATTAAATCATTAAATGGGACAAGATATCATTATCCCTTTTTCTTCCGCTTTGGTCTCGGCTATGAGACTCTAGAACCTTCCAATCCTTCCAATAGTAGTTTCACAATAATACTCTACTCCTCTGATTGGATTCGCTCTGTTTTGGAGGCAGCCGAGCTGTGTCGTTGAATCTCCCATATAAGTTATGTTTTATCGATGTTCCTTTAGTGATCATTTTCTCTTCTTCTATATTATATATTATAACATGTAATATCCATGATTTTAATGTGTTTTTCTTGGGGTTTGGTAGGTGTTGTCATACCGTGGCATCCTCGGGTGGATGCAGTTGTCGTGAGAGGAGGATTGTGACCCATTGTGTGGATAAAGAATGTCCAGAACTCTTCAAGATAAGGGATTCATGGATTCTATAAATTTTTATGTGAAATCATAGAGTTAGCATGATTTGGCCTTTGAATCACAATGAAATTGACCTAATTAAATGTTTGAACCAGATAAAGAAATTTTTATTGTACATGTTTTACTACCTCATCTTTTGCTAGATGGTGTAATATCTATGATTTATTTGTTTAGTTGTTTGTTCTTAATGGAAATTGATAAAGAATTTAAATCCAGAAATAATTGATAATTAATTGGATAATGATAAAGAGACATGTAAATGAATCCAGTTGTTTCCGTTGTTGTAGTTGTTCTAACTTTTATGTTAATCAAACTGGCATAGTATGCTTGTTAAATCTTTTGTGATAGCTTACTGAATATCTTTCCTGGAATTGGATCCTACGAATTGGATCTGTTAATTGAAGAGGGATTAAAGAACTTGTTGATGATAAAATATAATTCCTGATTGGGTTCTGAGTTACCCTATTTCTTGTAAGGCGGAATGCCTTGTAGTTTGGAGCCGTGAGTTCTCATTTTGTATGACGGCTAGATGCCTTATGAACGGGACAAAATCCCATTTGATGAGATGATTTTTTTCCTACTTCTTTTGCTGTTATGTGTGTTTGGATGGCTGTTGTGATATGTGGAGGTAGGGAGGCCTTGTGGTTGTTGTAGCATATGGCGCCTAGAGTGGTGAGATGTATCGGTTTATGCATATGGGTGTCGAGGAGGACACTCAGGATGATGGTATGGGATGAATGTGATGGATAGATGTTGGTGGTCTTTTTGGTTGTTTATCTAATTTAATTTTCCCCACTTCTCGAGGCAGCTGGTCTTACTTACCCACCTTTCGAAAGAGGCGAAGACATGCGAGTTATTCCACGTGCTTTCCCTGTTTAGCCTCTCAGGGGAGAATGGGTCTATGCTCTTTCTATAGGAGGAAAAGACATGACGGGTAGCATATCTACTCACCGTGTTGAGTGTAACACCCCGAGATTTTATGAAAAATAATCTTTTTAATTTCATTAATGTCTTGTGTTGTATGCTACACCAAAAGAAGCTTGCCCAACATGCGTCCTTGACTTGCCTTGCATTACATGCAAGCGCGACCATCCGCGATAGCGTGTGTTGTACGCAATACCGAGTTTCGCTAAACAATGATATGCTATTAAAATATTATTAAAACAAGCCATTATGAATAGTAATAACAACTTTTTGAAATTTTGTAAATTTTATTTTTGGATTCGGAATATCGAAATTAGCTTAGGGTGAAATTTTGGTTCTTTTCGGATAACTTTCATTTTCTGATGAATAGTGAAAATTACTAAATTTTAATTAAAAACAATATTTTTAATCTAAATAATTAATAGTGATAAATAATTAATTTGAGTGGTTTTAAAGTATATATAGAATATATTTTTACAATTTAATACAATGTTTGTCATTGGATTTAATTTCAAATTTAAACTAGACATAAACAAATGTCAATCTTTTGATAGTTATTATCTCGTAAGAACACACTATTTGTTTTGATGATTGGAATTAATTATTAAATTAACTAATGCAACTGATATGTTTTGAATTTGGTAAAATAGACATCATTTTTGAATTCATAATATCAAATATATCTTAGGCTTAATTTTTGGTAATTTTATGGAAACTTTCATTTTTTGATGAATAGTGAAACCATTAAGTGGTAGTTAAATAAATGAATTTTTCATTAAACATAATTTTACCGCTTCTGTGAGTGGAAAATAAAAAACCTGAGAGACACGGTTGATTTCAGTATGTAAAATGTTGTTCAATGAGATGAAAATAATTTTTGGTGAATAGTAACTTTTTACTTTTTTTTACCACGGTTAAAAGTAAATAGGGTAATTAAGAGTAAAAATGATATTATAATAACCCTAACACATGTCCTAATTCTATTGGATAAGTTTAATTTGTCCGAAAAAAACGTAGGGATAAAATATGACCATTTAGGCCCATTTGGATTAGATTAGGACCTTTATTATTAATTTATTTAAAGAAGGGTTAAAATAGTTAAAATCAAAGTTTAATAAGTATATCATTTTTAATATAGGGTTATACATAAGATAAATTCGACTATATATATTAATTAGAAATCTAAAAAGATTTCCTACATGATTTTATTTTATTTGTAATTTTTACACATTAAATAATTTAATTTATTTATTACACAATGATGATCCAGTAATTATCTTATTAATGAAATATTTACATAATTGATGTTATAAATATCCAAATAAATATAATAGAAGACTTTTATGAATTAAACTAATTTTCTAGGTTAATGTGACATGTTATTATTGATTTAATTAACTTTTTTTTGAACTAATCATTCTATTATGATTTTCACAAAAATAAATTACTAAATATTGTCAAAACTGACATAAAATAGTTTTTAAAATATATATTATATTAGTAATTGTTATTTTATTCCTAAAAATCTAAGGTTCGGCCAAATGACTTATATAAGGTTATATATATTAATAATAAACAACTTGGGTTTAGTTTGGCTGCTTATAGTATGTTTATTAACCTTATACTATAAGAACACAAGAAGACACGGTAAAACTAAAATTATTTTACTTAATGTTAAATCTAAATGATAAGGTTAAACTAGGAACCTAAACTTGTCTAAATTCTGTTTGCTCAGAATATTTAGACCCATCCCCGCCTTATCTTCTAAATAAATCAATTTGGAGCTATTTAAAACCGAATTTGCTTTATAATAAAATAATATTTTTAGTTTTTCCAAAGGAGCCCCTCTCCTCCCTTATAAAAGGGCACCTCCTCCATCTCTTCCTCACACCACTTTGAGCCTTCAAGCTCGGCCAAACCCTGACAAATTCTCTTCTACACTTACCTAAAACATACTAGAGGTCTTGTTCTTCTTCAAAGACCAATTTTAGTGTCCTAAGAGGCGGTCTCAAAGAGGCGCTTCAAAGAATAGGTAATGTTCGTTACCGATTCTTTCATCTTTATTTCTTCTTCCACTACTTCTTCTTTAGTTGTTTCATTATGAAGTAATAACATCAGTATCAATCATATAATTATATTTTATTATAATTATGAAAAACCCCTATTTCACAATTTATCCATCCTACGGAAAATGAAATCACCGCGCGTGTGTATGTACGGAATACCGTCTCCACGCTGTGGTGTAATCTATTTTCCACCACCACCTTACTTGGATGGGTATAATGGTGTAAATAATGACTATATATGATTATTTTAAAGTGATATTGATTCTAAAATATTATACATACACTTGAATACAATTCCATAATCATGGGAATGATATCATCGCTCGTGCGTATGTACGGACTACCGTCTCCACGACACGATGAGATTCATTCTCAATGATTAACCATTCATGAATATATATAATAAGTAATGATGAAATATATGACATAATAAAGATACTGGATTTATGTATATATATATGTATTTCATCTACTTAATTCCATTCAATTCAATAAGGAAATGAAAACAGCGTTCATGCATATGTACAGCCTACCGTCTTAATGAACCGTGTATTTATTTCCATTTACTAATCTATTATATATATGTATATTCTTAATATATATTATATATAAATCATGTTTTATATTCTGTAATTAAGTAATCATGATCTATGTGATCATATGAATAATTACAAGTCAAAACACAGATGAAAAATGAAACGATTTTACCCAAAACGCTCTTTAACATGGAATTTACAAAAGAACGTGTAATATAAAGTCATAAGTGAAGAATATATGATATCATAACAATGATTATGATTCTGTAATAAGTCAATGACATTATTTAAATCATTATACAGTAGGTTCAGACACTTACGAAGCAAACCAGACCTAAGGTAAGGGAAATATCACAATCTCATTTTTATCCGAGATTGTTTATACTTTGGCATTTACTAGGTTGTATTTTATCATCCACATCCATTTTTCCTCAATATGTAATATTATTTCAATCCACCTACAATTTATTAAATCCAATTTTACCCTTAGGTGAGTTTTTAGTAAAGGATATGAAAGGAATATTTTGTCGTTTTTCATAGGAGGTACTTTTTGACTTTCTCGACAAAAGTACGAAGAATGTTTTTTTAACTTATACGGAATGAATGGATTTTTAAAAAATTATTTCCAAGAAGCTTCCTTTACAAGTTTTCAAGTTTATTTTTAATCAACTTCTTCTAGTTTAAAATTATATGACATGTTAAGAAAGGAAAACATGTTTTGAAGTAGAAAGGATATTTTCATCAAGAATGGAGTTCAAGTGTTTTATCAAAATTATTTTCCTTATAAGATAATATAGGGTTCTGTTTTTATCCCTATTTTTACACTGATTTGATTATTTTATGAGGGAATTATTTTTATGAATTCCTTTATCTTATATGAATTGTTTTATGATGTCACGATGTTTAAGATTCCCATTTTTATTACTTGAGTTATGATATGATGTATGGTTTATGATTTTGTGGAACACATAAGAATTGTATCATTATGAAATGGGTGGGACCTATATCTCCCTCCAATTCATTGGGTAAAGATTTTATATCTCATGAGATATACATGGCGGGAATGGCAGGTTAAACCGGTTCAGTGAAATAGGACTGAAACGAGGAGTGAACTCGGTTCAGAAATGGACTTTGTCCAGTAAGATAGTCTTGGAAATGAGTCTTGACTAATAATAAATGATTCTATATGATTATGTGTGTATGCCATAATGTTTCATGTTTTATGTTATGATTATTGAGAATACATTTCACTACTATGATTTATCCCATATTATGATATTATGATCTGTTTTGAAGGTTAAGATTTCCAAAATGTTATGTTCTTTTGAATATGATGTGATTGATATTTCTTTTGTTTACCCTTACTGAGCATTTGAGCTCACCCTTTTATGTTTTCTTTTCCTTAGGATATAAAGAAAGGTTTTAGGTAGAAAAAAGGAAGATCTTTATTGGAGATGTTGAAGATCTTTCACCATGATTAGCAGATTATATTTTGAGTTTCCAAAGACACTAAACTATTACGGTCCTTGTGTGTGTGTGTTTGTTATGTACTAAGTTTTCTGAAAAAGTAATGTAATGTCCATGTACGTTAAGATTCGGGTATCTACATTGAGCCCCCTTTGTGTTTAGTAGAATAGGTTGATTTTCTAGAATTCCTGGGAATATGGGAATGTAATTTCTCTAGTGAATGATTATTTAAATGGTGTTAACCGATGGGGTTGGAATTTTCTGGAACATAATGATGAGGTGGAAATTTGAAAAAGGGAAAGTGGACCCTTGGTGTATGCCAATGATGTTTAATGTGGTTTTGTGCATGGTTAATTAATGTGCAAAGAAATAATTAACGTAAAGTGGAATTGATGAAACAGGGAATGAAGTAACCTAATAAATTTCATTAACTAGTTGTGTGCTTATAGGATACCTAGTCTTAGAAGTGGCAGCCCGAAGTCCGAGAGACATTAGATGTAGTTGTGTCTAAGACTAGGTTATGCCCATAGTGTGGTTGTGAGATATATATATTCTGTACCTTTTCTGTTTCTATACACTACTTCACCCTATTGGTAGGGGAAACTAACACCCTGGGTATTCTTAGCCCTGGGGGTGTTTTCCCCAACATTCTGATGGGAGTTTGAATGGATGACTACCCCCTTTATCCCCTCTCTCTTATCTTGGTAGATACTAGTTCCTTTGGCACAGTGGTTAGTTTTTCCTATATATGTTTGTAGAGGGATATAATGTCTTGTGGTTATTTCACACACATATATTCTGGATATATTATCCTATGGACTACTATAGGTATAACATGTATAGGTTGTGATGGATTGAGGATCCTTACTCGGTTTATGGGCTATGATGGCTTGTGGTATAATACCCAACGTATGATACACGTTATGCGAGTTGTGGTGGATCTCGGAAACTACCGAGTTACTTTTGGTTGTGAGGATGGTGTGGTTCTTAGCCCATGGGTCTTCCAGAAAGAGTTTGTGGTGCACGTGGTGAAAATTTTGGAGCTTAGCCCAAGATTATATGGGTAAGCCTTTGGAGAGAGATGCACATGACGTATGTCGTTGGGGGCAAAGTGGAAAAACAGTGGGGAATTAGTAGTGGGGGTACCCTTGATATTCTTGACTATATGATATATTCTTTTATGCGTTACTTGGTGAGAGTATCCATGGTGAGGTTGGGAACTTAGTATACCTGTTTAGGTGACGAGTTAGTTTCACTTGTTGTTCATCGTGATTTAGCATGGTTTCTTTACTTTTTCACGAGAGGCATCGGGTAGGATCCTACTATGTATACTGTTATATTTACCCTATGTCTATATAAAATGTTTTTCATGTCACTTGGAGAAGGTTGGAGATCTGGCTAGTTAATACTAGATTGTGGTCGTAGGAGCTGTTCGGGCTTGTAGTTGATGATGTCTTTCCTTTATTTTGGGTACTTATATTTTCCCCTTTTTGTTGTAGTACATTTTCATGGCATTTCATATATGAACTTGGGTTTCTTTTAAATTTCAGTTAGAGTTGTTTGGTGTCTATCTTATCCCTCTCTTCCGTATGTGTTCTGTTAGAGGGTAATGCCTCCCATTTGTGTGTTACTATACTCTCAGTGCTAGTCGCCAACCCAGGGCCTACTGGAGGCGGGGCAAGGGGGTTATTATCTCGCTTCTCACATTGTCGGCCCAGAAGGGGTACACTTTGTTGGGAGGGGGTCGTGACAAGATTAGTCAAATGACGAAGATAGAATCATGTATCTATGTGGATGTATCTGGGTTCCTACAGATATGAGAGAGGAGTTGATGAAAGAGTTACATGCTTCTCAGTGGGTAGTTAATCAAAAAGTCTAGAAGATGTATCATGATATGTGATGCTAGTATTGGTGTCCTGGAATGAAATTCCAGATTTCTGGCATTATCACAAGGTGTTTGACTTATTAGTAGGTGAATGTGGAGAACCAGAGACCAATATTCTTGTTACAACCATTTCCAACCGTAGAAAGGAAATGTTAAGATGTTGTTATGGATTCTATAGTCAGCTTACAAAGGTCATTTAGGGGTAGACATGCTATCTAGGTAGTTATTGAATGACTAACAAAATCATCTAATGTCATCCCGATATGGTATATTTTTCAGTAGATAAGTTAGGAAGACTGTATGTCTATGAGATAATATGACTACACAAGGTTCCACGTACTATCATTTCAGATATGGGTACTCCTTCAAATTCACAGTTATGGTAAGGGTTACAAAAATATATGAGGACTCAGGTGCTTCTAAGAATTTACTTTCACCCTTAGACCGATGGGCAGTAAACATAGACAATAAAGGTTGTAGAGGATATGCTTTGAGAATTTGTGCATGAATTCAGTGGTTCTGGGGGAATTATATCCCACATGTCGAGTTTTCTTATAATAACAGTTTTCTAACAATTATTTAAATGGATCCATTTGAGCCCTTGTATGGTAGGCCATTCCGTTCACCCATGTGCCACCTATAGGAAAATGAGGAATCCCATGTAGGACCATATATTGTTCAGGAGACTTCAAAACAAGTCCTTCAAATCAAAAAGTGTATGACTACTACTTAGTTTAGAAGGAAATCTTCTCCCCATCGATGTCGAAGACCTCTTGAGATAAAGGTTGGGTAATGTGTTTTTCATCAGGTATCACCATGTTTAGGGAATAAATTGTTAATGAAGAATGGAATGTTGTCACTTCATTATGTCGGGCTGGTTGAGATTCTAGAGAGAGTCGGGCCAGTAGCCTATCAGCTTCTACTAACTCAGAGGTATCTTTCCATGCATAATGCCTTTCATGTATAACTAATTTTCCAATATCATGTTGACCCATATCATACCTTTGATCCTAAAGAAGTTGTGTTAGATTCTTATGAAACCATTGGAGAGTATCTAGTACACATCATTGTCCGAAGCACGAAGGTTCTCAGATGAAAGTTTGTCCCTCTCGTACGGTTGCTATGGTAGAATAGACAAGTACTAGATTGGAGTAGCGAGACTGATGCTGATGTACATGCTTGGTGGTGAGATTTTTTCTCAGATAGTGTATCTTTACCCTAGTATGTTTAACTCGTGGGAGGGAGTTATTTTACAGGCGAAGACTATAAAAATCTGATTTTTCAGTCTGGTATGGATATTTTATTTTTTTGTCTAAGTCTTTACATTGGATATTATATGGATGCTTAATGGGTTATAAAATCTTATGAGGGTTTCTAGGGATTTTTCTGATCCCAAAACCCAACCATTTGGTGAAAAAAACTCTACGCATAGTTTTGAATAAACCGTTTGGATGATGTTTTTTCAAATAGAGAAACCTCTAATAGTTGGTGCATGGTTGTGTGGGCTAAACGTTTGAGCACCCCATTTTTGAAGGTAACAATGCATGATTTTCTCATGGTTTTAAAAAACCTACAAGAAAATATTTTTGGGCAGAGCTGTCCCATACAATATTTGTTATGTTTGACATATCGTGCAGACAAACCATGTAGGGGAAATATTTGGGATAAATTTCCAGTTTTTTCCTTAATGAACTAATTAATTCACCCTTACCTATATAATATGATTTTATTCAAGATTGAGATATTTACCTATCATTTTTGGGCTTCATTAGGATCTAATCATGTAATCAAGAGATATCCATCATCTGACATCTGATCGAGCTTTCCTACATCATGTTAGTTGCAAAACTGTAATAACTCGAGTTCCCCTTATCCATTATTTTTCTCCCTCACTCTCAATCTAGATAGAATCATGTGGGTGTTATTCAGTCATTATTAGATCTTCTCAGATACATAGAAAATCAAGGGTCGATACCAAATGAGGTGGATCGTATAACACTAAGGTGGGTGATCTATAAATTATCCCTAATTATCTTTGTTCATGGAATATTTTTGTAGGTACTGCTAATTTAATCAGAATATGTTTCATAAATTAAAATGACATGGTTATACATTTTATAATCACATTAGTATAATCTAACTAAATATGTGATTATTTGTTAGTGGATACACCCAAAACTCAATCCACCACATGTTGATGATTATGACATATTTGGGTTTATAATGTTTTGTCACATTTGAGCCACTGTTCGGGTGTGCCATTGCTAAAAATTCATTAAAGGTGAGCCTTTCTATAATAATTTACTTGTTATTAATAACAATTTCATAATGGAATGTACCATGTATTCTCACTACTTGACCAACCAATGGTACGTTCTTCCAAATGATTATTAAATGTGAAATATGAAATGGAACGTATAGTAAGTATATAACTTCGACTTAATTAATCAGATTGAATAAAGGTTACATGTTTGTAGACCACCATACCTTATTAATGGAAGGTAGAAGAGTGTTCCACTCTAATTTAGTTTTCCTTAATGATTAATTTATCCTTTAATAAATGGGTTCAACACTACATGGCCTATCCACACTAATGGAAGACAAGGATTGGACAAATAAATAAGTGGTTAAAACATTATGTGACATACCAACAATAATTGAATGAATTACATGACCCAAATGAATTATTACATGATTACAATATCATATAGGAATATACTGATTCAATATCACCTTGTATTCTGATAAGTTAATAAACTTGGGTCTCACGAAACACATTCCAATTCAAGGATACAGTTTTCTTAGGAAGATTACCACCTAGAATCTAGTTCTTTTCTATTCCTCAGATGCCCAATACACTATTTTTGGTTCTTTTTCATTGTTACTTGATACCTCAGACACACACCTCAGATCCATCATTGACTAGTTTGTTCAATGGTGAAAGCCTATCGGGCCCTGCCCTTGATTAGCCCCATTTTACCTTAGTCAATCACCATTGACTCATTGGGAGCCTTATTGTGGAATTACATGGATTACAATCCTTCTATTAAACTATTACACCATAGATAGACTCGTATACTACTGATTTAATGTTCTGTGATATCTACATTACCTAGATTCTTACCATCGTACTTTTTCACTAGATATCATTTTCAGATTTCCTTTTTTTGTCTTGGGACATGAACTAATTATACTATCATGAGGTGATGTTAGATTAGGATATGCCTCACATTACCTATTAGAATTGAATTGTTATTTCATAATAAATGCACTGGTTACAAGTTTATACCCCAGCCGATGGTTGAAGTGGGTACATGGGTATTTAGTTATATTGTACTTCATTCTTTATATTATATATTCATGCCAACACACTGTTATATACTATTTCATAGACCGGATGTAATTGAAATCATTGGGGGTGTCACACTGAGATTTATCTCACACCCTCTCTTTGCATTGTTTGTTACCCAGAGTAGATAAATTATTGCTGGTATTAACAAATTAAAGCATAAAACATAATTTAAATTATTGTGTGATGTTAGAATAAAGCATTACAATCGATGAACAAGTTGGATCTCTAAATTCTTGGAGTTTTACTTTTTTATTTTACATTATAGAAATATTATATTTATTGTCATGTATCCATGTTTTATAGTTTTCAAGTGACATGAAATGACATTATCATTGTTCCAGCTAATATAGATATAATCATTCTTATTTATCTACTGTATCTGTTTTCATCCAATGTTAAATTATTTTTCTTCTGCTATTTATTATTAAATTATATTTCATATAATGTGTTATACTCTGCTAATGAGGGAATAGTTTTCCCACAGACACACCCTATGCCCTTGCAGCTAGTCTATAGCCTCTGGCATTTGGGGAGATGCACTTGAGGCCTTGTCGTCCACTGGGCTCGGGGCACCTGTTAAGTGTTATTCTTGTCCAAGAAGTCACAAATTTGGTGTAATGAATTGAGAAAGGATCTTCGCTTTCATATTTGACGTTAGGGGCATTTTTTGAATTTAATAAATGAATAAAATAAATTAAGTAATTATGAATGGAAATAGTTTAATGTGAAAAATAAATAATAATTTGATATATTTTTCAATAACATTTCATCCCTTTTCCATTATATATTTTGATGTTTACATATTTTAATAATATATTATATTGAAAAAAACATTCATGTTAATTTTTTACTATACATTTTGTTTTCATCAATATCATGATGGATTGAATTTAAAACTAAATATAATATTTTATTATATCCCATTCCTGTTATATTAATCTATATAGATGTTGGATCAAATTAATTATCTCAATTTATTTACCCATAATATTTTTAATATATTTTTTTCTTTTTTTTTTCCAAAATTGAATAACTTTTATGTGTGTGTTGTGTATGAATTTAATGTAATTTTTTCATCATTAAAAATAAATAATTATTTACCATGTTGATGATAAATCATTCAAAACTCAAATTAATAGTTATTACTGAACATATCTTATTTTTCTCCATATGTTAAAAATATTTTCATTATTAAAAAAAGTGTGACATTTGTGGAATTTTTAAGAAAAAATTATATAAATTTCATAATCAAATTAATATAGAAAAATAGCCATAGGACTATATCTAGGATGATAATCGATTAAATATGCTCATCCAATAAATTTAATATATTTGTTTGGGTCATTTTATAGTTGTTATCATGTCATTTATAACACTTAATAACCATATTTATACTTCTATAATGGTATCCAAAATTAAAAAGGATAATATTCATAATAAATAAAAGTATAATAGGTTTATTTTCCTAATTTGGATTCTATTATTAGAAATATGGGAAAAAATTATGAATTTAATATCAATTAATTGGTAGAATTTAATTGAAAATAAAATTTTCAAATCTAGTCGAGGACAATATTTCAGAAAAAATAAGATTGTCTAAATATAAAATAAACCTCAATTAATTCAATAATGATACACATTTTAAAATAGTAATTGAATTTTTTATATCAAATTAAAGGAATATATTAAATTTTAAAACTAATTATAAATATAATTTTTCTTTTTAATTACTTTAATGTAAAATTCATTTTCTTGTAAAAATCAGTATTTTTCACATTTCGTTTAAAAATAAAAGTATCATGAATGTTATCAAATTCTCACCAGAAGCTAATTTTATTATTATGACTTTAAAAATGGTTTTCCTTTTTTCATATACATTTTCATAATGTTAAAAATATTATTTATATTATTTTCACATAAAAATAAATAAAAAACATTTCTGTAGAAAACTTATTTTTTGAGCATTAAATGATTATTCAAAAAAATAGCATTTTTTAAGCATAAATCAATAAATTTAATTAATTAAGATATCTAAATTAATATTTCATAATTTAGGATGTTCTATTCATACCCACCCACATAAAGGCTATGTGATAACTGTAACAATGAAGGATAATATTTTAATAGTATATTTTTGTTTCCATAAAATGGGTGTTGTGTGAAACACAAGATATCAAAGTAATAAAATTATATAAATAGAATTATATTCCAAATACTCTAGGTGTTAAACTCTCTCCCCCCACATAAATAAATTTATCACCGATAAAGTTTTCTCAATTATCAATGTTTTAATATTTTAATATTCCATTGTTAAAACAACATCATTGGAAAATTAATAGAAAATATATTAAAAGAGGAAGGTGGGAAACATTAATATTATCTGAAATAACAAAAAATTAGGTTCCCAACTAAATATAATTATGTTGGGATGTTATAATATATAAATGGAAGTGAATATGGATTTCAGAAAAATTATATATTGTTATAGAGAATGAGGTAATAAGAATGTTTACCAACATAAAAACATAATTCGTTGAATAATTTAAAGTCTTATGTTCCATTAAAAAGGAAATTAAATATAAAAAAAATTAATTTTAGGCTCTTTTCAAAAGATTAAGGGATAAACTCACTTGATTTCATTAAATATTATAAGAAAATCCTCATTATTTCGTTGTTCTCTAACCAATTCTCACATAATCTCTTGTTCTGTGAAATAAATATTCAAGTTGAGCTTTTCATTCTTAAAGAACTAATAATACATCATAATATCTAGAAGAAATTTCTTCGAAAACTGAATATTTTCCAAAACCAAAAGAGGAATATTGTTTTCTAATTTTTAAAATTCATACATTAATATTGGAAACATCAAGAAAAGTTTACAATAAAAAAATACATAAATACTTATCTTTAATTTCCATTCAAAATATGTATTCTAAAAATTTAAGTACAAACATATTAATAATGAATGATTTTTTAGTTCAATAATTAATATAATATTAATCCCAAACATATATAAAGAAACATATATAGTCAAATAATAAATATGTGATTATCATTTTTGTATGATCCCGTGAAATATGTTAATAACCTATATAACCATAAAACCTTTATGAAAGAATTTCTTCTTTCAAAAATTAACTCCCTCCACATTCTTTAAATATATTTACATATTATTGAATATATACCATAATTCAAAAAAAAATTAAACTCCATCTATGATATCATAAAACCATTTCTCATCAAAACACTATTCAGTTACAAAATCATCAATATTATCCCATTTACATCATCAAAAAAATATTTTACTTAATTTTTATACCAACATCATCCATTTATTATGTGTAATATTTCCTCTAATCATGTCTTCTTATAAAATAAATCCTTACCAGAAAATCAATTTCCTCAATCATTATTGCCATTAAAAAAATATTTTCTATATTTTAAAATATACTCTTAATAACAATTATAGGATTATTTATTAGAAATATTACAAAATTATCATTAGTATAACAATTATAATTCATTAATCCAAATAGATAAAAACTACCACCAGTACACATATTTCTAAAATCATTAACTACGACTCATTATTTTATTCCCCATTACATTGTTAAAATTATTATAATAATTATAATTCACAAATCCAAAAAGTAAAAAAAAATCAATCATTACAAATAATTAAAAAAACATTATCAAGGTTTCATTATTTTATTCCCTAATAATATGTGTAATGAATATAAACATTAATTCATGTTTTCATATTAATCAACAACAATTTATTCATTCTTCATACTTTTAAAATAAACAAAACTATAATAAAATCCCATTATTTAATATTTCATTCATTTAATATTCATTATATGTCATAAAACCATTACTTATACAAAATATTTTATTCAGTTTTTGATCCTCCCTGCTAAGAAATATATTTTCATAAATCATACCCATTAAAAATTTATAAAATTCATCCATGAAGAATAAAATATTGAGAGCAATATTCTCATATATTTCATCAAAAAAAATTACATTTCTCCTTAGAAATTACATGCATTGTGACCTTATTTGTCACTCTCAAATCATCATTTCATTCATTTGATACATTACCTTGAGTGATTCTTCCAACATTCCTGACATATATTAAACAATACTACCCCACATTCTCAATCATACAATCTATAAGAAATCTATATCCTTCCCTTAAATGGTTATTCCTAGAGATTGTTATGATGTGAGTAATTAATCATCTATTTTGGTTACTAATTTTGCATTATCAAGATATCTTTCACTCTATTAATCATCACATTTGGGTTCTCATCTACACATTATCAATCATAGGTAACAATAACCTAGTTTTATTAAGTTATCACTGCTGACTATAACAAAAAATAACAGCATGAATATTAATAATAATATTTAGAACCACACAATCAAAAATAACATCAATATGATTTCAAAATAATTACACACTCATTAAAATATATGAAAACATATGTTTATCCTCAGTCATCCTTAATAATCATTTATTCAAATCCATACAAATGGATTGTAATTGAAATGTGAATTAATCTAATCATATAACATGCATTATCAAACATGGTCTATAGTTAGAGTACACACATAGTGCATCATAGTAGTTCTTGAGATATACTAGAGAAACTTGTTTCATGGTTTTTAGCCCTAGATGTATTTATGCCAATACCACATCTATAATGATGAATTTTATGGAAAATAACATATTATATTCTCTTCAAAAACATTATGAAATTATCGTATATTTATACATAATACTAGGGTTTTCACAATTTTTTTGTAGTCATAATCTTAAATGATTAACTATATCTTACTCTGAAACAAACTATAATGGGATGTGCTTGCATATATTATTATAAATCTATTTGGATGAATATTTAACATATTTTATTAACACACTAAATATGACCATAACGTTACACCCTATTTGAAGAGTAGATAAACAATTTCTTTATCTCTCAAATGATATTCAACATATCCCATAAATAACATCACATTCATTACTATTCATTGGAAACCACTAATTAAATCCATTAATTATAACCTAGGGAAATCAATGAATAGATAAGGTCGACATAGATTTTCTATAAGGATAAACATGGAATATAGTAGTCGATGATAATATTAAAATACATAAAAAGAAAAAGGGTATATAATCTTCACCACAATGTTAAAAGATAATACTCAATCATTATAAAATCATAATAATGAGTCAGGGAGTAAATTTTTTTCATTTTTACTAAAATTATTCATAAGAGTGATAATACATCATAAATAAATCATTAACTATATAATCATTTCATTGAATTTTGTGGAAGAATCATAATTAAAGAAATGATTCTTTATGTCATTTTTAATTACATTAAAATCATAAAATATTTTTCATGAAAACATATATTCCCATAATTCATCCAATAAACAAAGTAGATTCACATTATGGATCAAGCACATTGAATTTTTTCTATAATAGATCATTCCCTTCTATATTTTAACACATTTTCACCTGGGAGATAAAACATTACCAAATGAATTAGATATCTATATAGGTCCAAACAATTCATGGTATAATGTAACAACTATATTTTGTTATAATTATTCGATAATATTTTTATAACATAACCATTATGCGTGTTTAGAATGAAACCATTTTCACATAATGTAATCCTTTGATATGTGATCTATAATATTATAAAATATTCATCATATAATCACATAATAACATATTCAAATAAAATATGTTTGATAAAAATTTCAATAATTGAAAATAGCATAACCTATGGAAAATAAATGGGTATTATAAACTTCTCATCCACAAAAGAACAAACCATACATAGAAGATTCAGAATGGTATCATTGAATCATATCCCCTATAAATCAAAATTATCATCAAATATATCATCTTATATTGAAAATTATTTTTAATTATCACATTGAACATTCCAAGGGAAAATATCATTTTCTCTCTGAATTACTCTTTTTGAAGAACCATTGTGATATTTTGAATTAGAAATGTTTTGTATTTATTTTCAACAAATCATTTATAAAATAATATTTTAGAAAAAAATTAAGTGAATTTTCATGAATGTTTGAACACAAACATAAAAGGGTATAATTGTTTTTTGAGGAAGATGTTATCTAGACGTATCATAACATACCCAACATCACTATAAAGAGAATTTTTAGAAAGATGAAGTTTTTGATAAAACACATCATTGGTCTTTGATGAATCTATTTGGATTTAATATTTCATTAAACATGGTGTTATTTTGAATTTTAGAAGATTCTTTGTGGGAATGTAAGAATGATGCTGGAATGAAGGATGAAAAATAGTAATGTTGGAAGTTAGATAATTCAATATATTCTAACCTAAAGTATAGTAATTCATTTTTTTCATAGATTTCTCATAAATCAAGATACATTCTCATAATAAAAGATGTTGAACCATTGGAAGAATCATGGATGATTCCATCAGTTTAAGAAGAATAAGATAATTTTGGGGAATAAGTTGTTTCAAAAATAATTCATGTACTAAAAATTTAATTGTAATGAAATGGATCATCTTGTTGATAAATAATGTAGTAATCTATATTAACTAGGTTATTTTATTCAATTGGTTTAATACTGAATGAGTAAAAGTGAATTTAGTTTCACAGGTGATTCAATAATCATCAGAAAATAAGTGTTTCTAATTCATCTGACTATCACCGACACCAATCCATCTAATCAATAAAAAGACTGATTCAACAAATGTTGGATTACATTGATAATTCATCATACAGGATTTAAGGAAGTTGTGAACAATTGGTAAAAATGTGATATGTTTTGAAGTAATTTTAAAAAAAAATCTAGAAGGATTGAATTCAGTGGAGTATTTTTTCCAAAGTAATTGATATCATTATAAATTTTTATGATGTGTAACACCCTATGCTTCCACAGTACATTTCCCTGTGAAAAATGCAATAGCTTGCATTGTATGCAACTTCAAGATTCTTTCACACTGCGACCAATCAAACTAGCTTTTATGAATAATAGTAGCCAATTTTTGAAACTTTATAAATTTTAATTTTAAAAATATACTTCATTTTTGAATTTGGAATATCTAAATTAGATTAGGGTGAATTTTTTGTATTTTTCTGAAGTCTTACAATTTTTGATGAATAGTGAAAAATGATACATTTTTATTTAAAATGGACTTTTTATTTTAATAATGAATTATTTTATTTAAATTTATTTTAGGTAAAAATATATAAATAATACCTATATATTTTCTATGAAATTCATCGGAGTCATTTTGTAATAATAATAGATATATAATTTTTTATTAAACTTTTCACCGTCTTTTACCCCACCTCCTAGGAGAATTTTCAAATTTTCATAAAACATAATTTTACTTCTTATGTGAGTGGAATTTCTAAAATACAAGAGACATAGTTGATATCAGTAAGAAAAATGTGATTCAATAAGATGAAAATAATTTTTGGTGAATATTAACTTTTTACTTTTATTTACCACGGTTTAAAGTAAGTAGAGTAATTAAGGGTAAAAATGATATTATTATTACTCCAAGACATGTACTAATTCTATTGGATAAATATAATTCGACTAAAAACAACCTTAGGAATAAAATATGATCCTTTAGGTCAACTTGGATTAAATTAGGACATTGATTATTATTTAATTCAAAGAATAGTTAAAAGTGTTAAATTCAAAGTTTAATAACTAAACAATTTATAATATAGGGTTATACATAAGATAAATTCGAATATAAATATTCATTAAAAATCTAAGAAGATATACAACATAATGGTTTTTTTTATTTTATAATTTTTAATCTATTAATAGTTTATTTTATCTATGACACAATGAAGACACAGAAATTACCTTAGTAATGTAATATTAAAATAATTGATATAATAAATATCCAAATAAATGTAATTTATAATTTTTGATGAATTAAAATAATTTTATAGGTTAATATGACATGTTATTATTGATCATATGAATTTAGTTTGAAGTAATAAAGTTATTATAACTTTAAAAAATCAATTGTTAATTAATGTCAAAATTGACATAAATGAGTTTTAAAAACAATTACAATATTATTGGTTGATATAATCATACTAAAAATATATGGTATGACAAAAGACTTATATAATGATATTTGTATCATTAATGAACCCCTATGTATTCTCGTGGATGTTTATAGTATGTTTATTAACCATAAAATATAAAAATATAAAGAGACATGGTAAATGTCAAATTATTTAACTAAGAGTTAAATCTAAAATATAAGGTTAATATAGTGACCCAAACCTACCTAAAACATACTGGTTGAGTGTCTTTTGTCCCATACCCACCATATCTTCAAAATAAATTATTTTTGAGCCATTATAAACCGAAAATTATTTTTTTTATAAAATAATATTTCATTCTTTTCATAAGATGCCTTCACCCCACTTATAAAAGGGAACACCCCCTCCTTCAAATTCATACCTTCAAAGCCATTTTTCTCCTCACCACATTCATGTTTTTTTCTTCTTCCACTTCCTCTTTCTTTTTTGTTTCCATTTAAAAATAATAAATCTAGTATCTTATATATACTATTATGTTATAATAAAAATTTATAACTGTATTCATTATTCTATCCAACATACGAATAAAAAGTCACCATGCGTGCGTGCGTACGGCTTACCGTCTCCACGTCGTTGTGTAGTTGTTATTCAATACACAATTTTTAGATGGGTATAATAATGATGTATAATTGATTTAATAATAAATATAACATGTTAATTAATCTATATATATGATATACCATCTATTTACATAGTATTTTAATTTTAAAAGAATGATATTGTCACTCGTTCATACATACAGATTACCATCTCCACGAATGTTTTGAGATTCATTCCCCATCATAATCATTAATGAATAAATTTCATGTGATGATTAGAAATAATATTTAAAGAGTAGATGTAATTCTAGATATGAATAATATACATCTCATCGATAATAAACCTAACTCACATAACAAATTATATAAAGGAAAATGAATCAGTTAACACCAAAAAATGATACTACAAAAAATATCATTAACAAATCAATATTGGAAGATTCTATATGATATCATATTATTGAATATGGTTCTTGTATAATTTAAATAAAAAAATTCACCATCATGCAAGAGGTTAACCTTCTATCGAACAAGTAAAATTATATGGTAAGGGTTAATTCTACAATCTCTTTATTATCTGAGGTTGTTTTTTTATGTCAGTATCTTCTGGGACCTCAATATCATCCACATCCATGTTTCTTAAAAATACATTTCAGAATATTTTTACTATTTACTAGAAAATATGTTAAAGTCATTTATACCCTTATTTAACTTATATGTTTTGAAAGGAATGTTTTAGTCATTTTCCAAATATGGTACTTTATGACCTTTTTGCCAAAATTAAGGTAAGAATATCTTTTTCTAACTTAAACAGCATGTGTGGTTATTCTCCTCTGTTATAACATCGTCGAAGCTTCCCTTACAATTTTATAAGATTATTTTCAAAATAAATTTTTTCATTTATAATTATGTAACTTTAAACGGTTTCACAAAAATAAGGTGATATTTATTTCAAATATTTTTTATTTCTTCTATGTCAACATCTTTTGATGGATTTTATACGTGTTTGAATTCGATTCATTATGATACAAATCTTCCCTATTATATTGATGGTTTCATGATATGTTTGACAGTGGATGTGTTATTTTTATATAATTCATAGTTTTTGGTTAAATTATTGAAATTTCACAATCTAGTTATAATATGAATGTTTAGGTTATATTTCATCCTTTTAATATTATGAATGTATTGGACTTAGCATGTGATGGGTGGAGTCCTCTATAGCTTCTCGATGCATCGGTATGTCTCATGAGACAACTAGATGTGGAATTGGCCATGGCCTTTCCCAATTTGATATATAGTTTTGGCCAAGGCTTTAATAATTATTAGACATCTTAGCCGAGGCCTTGACAAAATGTTTTAGAATATATGGAATTTTACATTCCCTCGTTATGAAAATAATATTTCTAGTTCATGTGGTCATTCGGCTAGTAGAATACCCATGATTATGTTTTATTATGGAATTATTCGCTCAGGTCATATTACTGCCATAAAAATTTTCATGTTTTTTATTTGTAAAGGCATGTGTTTTCAATTATTCCCCATGCATAATATTTATGTTATATTTGGTTGTACTACTTTCCTTTACTGAGAGTTTGAGCTCACCCCTTTCATATGTTTCATTTTCCCAGGATATGAAGAAGTTAGTTATGAGTGACTTTCAGGCATAATCTAGGAGGTTGGATGTTTTTAATGGAAGAAATTAGTGTTGTTATTTTTTTCAAGTTGTAATGTTGAACTAATGTATGAATCTTTCTTTCCGTAATACTAAACTGATCTGTATTCCAGGACATGATTTCATTGTGATCATTCCAATGTTATTTTATAATTTATTGTCTTTGGGTAATAGGAGTCGGGGGTGTTACAGTTGATATCAGAGGAAGTTTAGTAAAAACTGTGGAAAGTTGATTTTTAAAAATCCGGATTAAAGAACATTATCCTATAATAGATTTGAGGATTATTATTAAAGAATATTCTTGAATTTTTGTACTATATAGATTTTGTGAGTCTTCCCAGCAATACATCCATTTTTGGATATGCATAGGTGGAGGATTCTCTGGCACAAATGTACCTAGTTGTAATTCCCAAAAACACCGCTTTGAGCTAGACTCGAAAGGGAACTACTGCATGACAACGGGACTTGCTGCACTCTTGGTTACGACACTCCCTGGGGATATGGTTATGATATTTCACATTTTCATTACCAACCATTATTAAGTGTTTATGAGTATATATTTCAACAAATAAAATATTTTTATGATTATGGATTATATCCATAGACTGTTCAATTCATGTTATGTGTTTTACAATATTGGAATTATGTATTGTGATTGATAAACTAATATAGTTTATTCCATTTTTTATAAATAGTACCAAGTGGAAGGAATGGAAACCATATCAATTCACATAATCCATGTAGGGATTTCCCTCCTACTCAAGATAATCATAGTGAATATGGTGAAGAAACTGATACTGATCAACTTATCACTATACTGGGACAACTAACTCATGTTATGAATAATAACCTTACCATATAGATCACCCTGATCCAAAACGTGGAGGATTACTGTTAGACCACTTCATGGGGAAACAACCACCAAAATTCAATTGGAGTACAAATCCATTAGTGTATTGTAATGGATAAATTCCTCAAAGAAAATATTTCACACATTATGGAGTAGCGAAAGTGAAAACTTGGTCATGGCTGTTTATTGCCTCACTGGAGATGCTGATCAATGGTGGTCATTGATTCAAAATACAAAGAGAAATGAAGAAGTTTCTAGTATGTAATGGAGAGAGTTTATATAACTTTTCTCAGAAAAACAAAATTCTCATGACCATCAAGCAGATATGGAAAGTAAATTTCAGAGTCTGAGGAAAAAGGAGGATTAAAATGTTTTAAAGTATGTGGGTAACATTACATGATTAGAAATGCATAATATAGATTATATACATAATCCAAGAAGTAAGATTGACCATTTCTTTTATGTGTTAAAACCATTTATCCGTCAACCATTAGTATCATTATTCTTTTCATTGTACAATGATATTGTCTCAAGTGTTATCAAGACAGAAAAGGAATTCACTAATTCGTACGACATTAAAGAAAATCAAGAGAAGAGGAAATATACTGAACACTTTAGGAAAGGAAATAAGGAAACAAGTAAGAAGGGAAGAATTAAATTTCCACCCTATGATAATTGTGGAAGGAAGCACTCTACTGAATGTCTAAAAGGAAAAGGTGCATGCTACAAATGTTGACTGAAAGGCCATCTTGCATGTGATTTTAAGGGAAAGAAAGAAGCTACCAATGTTCAATGATACAATTGTAGGAAGATGGCACATAATGCAAATGAATGTCTTAAGCATTAGGGAAACTTAAATAAGAAAAGGCCAAGGGATCAATGATAAGCTTATGCGATCACTACTACTGAGGATGAAGCTTCGAATGATGTGGTGGTAGGTAATTTAATGGTTTCATCATGTTTAGACAATAATTTAATTGATTCAGGATCCTCGCATTATTTCATATCTTCCCAGTTTTCTAAGAAAATTAGATATTTATAATTTGATTTAACAAGGGAGTTGTCATTAAAAACCTCTAAGGGTTGTATCTTTGCCAAAATATTTTCTGAATCAGTCCCTATTAAGGTACATAGATGTTATTTATCTACTGATCTCATCATCATACCCACGATGGAATTTAATATAATCCTCGACATGGATTAGATTCTGGACCATGATGCAAAAAATTATTTTAAGAATAAGGAAGTTACGATTTTTGATGATGATGATAAATAACACATTATCTTTAGTGTAGAATTGTCAACACCTCATTCTTATCTAGATCCACACCAGAAGCCCAACTAAATTCAATTATTGGGGATGATGTGAATGAAATAACTGTGGGTGAGGAAAAGGATGCTCAAATAGAGGATACACGTATTGTTCCAGAATATGTTGATGTGATTCTAGAAGATTTACCACGACATCCTCCAGTATGAGAAATTGAATTTTTTATTGATTTAATTCTTGGTTCAATTCCCATATCTAAGACTCCTTATATAATGTACACTATGGAATTAGTGTAACTAATGAAACAACTAGATGAATTGATTAATAAAGGATTTATTCACCCTAGTGTCTCTCCATGGGGAGCCCCTGCCCTTTTTGTTAAGAAGCAAGATGGATTTATGAGGTTGTGCGTTGACTACAGGGAGATCAATGATACAACGATAAAGAACAAGTATCCCCTACCTCGCATTGATGAGTTATTCAAACAATTTCATGGAGCTCAATATTTTTTAATGATTGAACTTTGATATGGATACCAACAATTCTGTGTGAAAAAGAAAGACATTTTGAAAACATCATTTTGATCCAGGTATAAGCATTATGAGTTTATAATATTTCCTTTTAGGATGAATAATGAACCTTTTGTCTTCATGGATCTAATGAATTGAGTTTTCAGGGAACATATTGATGAATTTTTAGTGGTATTTATTGATGATATCTTGGTATACTCAAAATTATATGAATATCATGATAATCACTTGGCATTATTCGAAATAGTCTTAGATGAAATGAATTATATGGGAAATTTAGAAAGTGGGAATTTTAGCTTCAAGGGATTTCTTTTCATGGGCAAATTATCTCTAAGGATAGAATCTTTTTTGATACATCAAATTACAAGGCAATCCAGGAATGGCCTGCACCAATGTGTATAACTGTGGTAAGTTGTTTTATTGGTTTACCATGTTATTATCGATGTTTCGTCTAGAATTTTGCCCGTTTGGATAACCCATTAACAAATCTCACACGTAAAGGGGTTAAATTTGTTTGGAGAAAAGAGTGTGAAGAATGTTTTGAAGAACTAAAGTGAAGATTAGTCAATTCCCCTATCTTGAATCTACAATCAGGGAATGATGGGTTTTCTATTTATAGTGATTCTTCAAGAAAAGGACTTGGTTGTGTCCTTATACAAAATGATAGAGTTATTGCTTATGCATCACAGCAGCTAAAAATTCATGAGAAAAACAATCTTACACATAAACTAGAGTCAGATGCAATAATATTTTCTTTAAGAATATAGGGACATTATATATATGGTAAAAATTTGAGATTTATACTGATCACATGAGTTTGAATATATTTTCTCAAAAATAGAACTCAACATGAGGAAAAGGTGATGGATTGAACTACTCAAGGATTATGATTTAACTGTACACTACCACATGGGGAAAAAAATAAGGTTGTAGATTCTTTGAGTAGAAAGGATCATGGAGTTTTGAACATGATGAGAGTAGAAAAGGATCCTCTATACATGTATATAGTAATGGTTGATATGGTAATAACCAAGGAAGGTGAAACATTAATTATTTTTTAAATGGTTGCCAAACCATCTTTACGATAAAGGTTAAAGTGTTCTCAGACTGATGATGAGGAATTTAAAATGAATATTAATGAAGTGAAGTATGGGAGATTGAGTGACTTCTTATATGAAGACAAGATTTTGATATTTGTGTAGAGACTTTGTGTTTCCAATATACCTATTCTAAAAAAAGAATTTTTAGATGATGGTCATAACTCTAATTTCTCTATACAACTTGGTATCACTAAGAAGTGTAGAGATTTGATGGGACATTTTTGGTGGGACAACCTGAAGAGGGTGATTTCGGATTTTGTGTCAAGATGTATGGTTTTTTAACAAGTGAAAGTTGGAAGGCAACAACCTGGAGGAGTCATGAAACCTCTTCTCATACCTGAGAGAAAATGTGACAATATTACGATGGACTTTGTCATGGAAATACCAAATACTCCTAGAAGGAACGATGCAATATGGGTCATTATTGATCGTCTTACCAAGTCGGGACATTTTTTTGCTATAAGAGATGATTTTCCACTTGAACCTCTAGCAATACTACATATTAATGTTGTTGTAAAACATCATGGAGTACCCCTATAGATTGTTTCTGATCATGATCCCCATACTACAACATGATTTTGGAAAGGTATTCAGAAATCCCTCGATACTGAACTTCGTTTGAGCACTTCCTACCATAGTAAAACTGATGGCAAATCAAAACGAGCTATTCAAACCTTAGAATACATGTTGAGATCGTCCCCACTTATATTTCAAGGTATGTGGGATCAATATTTACCTATGCATTAATTTTCCTATAATAATATCTTCTATTAAAATATTCATATGGCACCATATGAATAGTTATATGGAAAGAGATGTCACACCCCAACCTGTTGGGATGATGTTGGTGAGAGAAAACTCATAGGCCTAGAACTTGTTGAGGAAATGATGGAAAATTTGAATGTAATCTAATTCCACATCAATGCTACTCAAAGTAGGAAGAAGAGTTATGGTGATAACCGAAGGATGGATTTGGAATTTTAGGTAGGAGAACATGTTTTATTGAAGGTATCTCAATAGAAAGGGATTTATATGATTTGGTAAGAATGGTAAATTGAGTCCCATGTACATCAGACCTTTCAAAATTATAGAACGAATTAGGGCTGTAACTTACTGTTTAGCAATGCTGCCAAGTCTCAACAAAGTTCATGATGTGTTCCAGGTATCACTGTTGAGAAAATACATTCCTGACTCAATGCATGTACTGATCTATGAGAAATTAAAACTGGTACCATGATCTGTCTTATTGTGAAGAGTCTGTCAGGATTCTTGGCACCAGAGAATAAGTGTTGAGAAATCAGATGACTCTTCTGGTAAAATATTATGGAGAAACCATAAGATGGAAGAGGAAATGTAGGAAACTGAGGAACTTATGATGAAGAACCACCCAATTTTTTTATGCAGTAATATTATATAAATTTCAGTGAAGAAATTAATTTAAGTAGAGAAGAATGTAACACCCCAAGAATCCATGATACATTTGACTTTTAATAATACAATAGCTTTCGTTGTACACAACTTCAAGATTCTAACACACAACGACCAATCAAACTATCCCTTTTGAATTGTAATACCTGCTTTTTTAAATTTTATAAATTTTAATTTTCAAAATGGACTTCATTTTTGAATTCTGAATATCGAAATTATATTAGGGTGAATATTTGGTATTTTTCAGAAAACATTCAATTTTTGATGAATAGTGAAAAACACTGTGTTATTGTTTAAAACTGAATTTTTCTTTAAATAAATAAATAATTTATTTAAATTTATTTTTGGTCAAAATATATATATAATTCCTATATATGTTCAATTTAATTCATTGGAGTCTTTGTGTAATAATGTTAGATATATAATTTTTAATTGAACTTTTCACTGTCTTTTGCCCACCTCCTAGAAAAATTTACAAATTCGCATAAAACATAATTTTTCGGCTTCTGTGAGTTGAAGTTTGAAAATTAGAGATAAATGGTTGATAATAGTAAAAAAATGTGGTTCAATAAGATGAAGTTTTTTTGTTGAATCCTAACTTTTTACTTTTATTTACCATGGTTAAAAGTAAATAGGGTAATTAATTGTAAAAATGATATTATTCATACACTAAAAATGTAATAATTATACTGGATAAGTGTTATTCAACAAAAAAACAACCTTATTAATAAAATATTATCCTTTATATCCACTTGGATTAGATTATGCAATTTATTATTATTAAATTCAAAGAAGAGTAAAAAGTGATAAAATCAATGACTAATAACTATACCATTTATAATATATGGTTATACAGAAGATAAATTTAAAAATAAATATTCATTAGAAATATAAAAATATTTTCTACATAATGAAGTTTTATTTATAATTTTTAGACATTAAATAATTTAATTTATTTATGAAACAATGATGTCCCTGTAATTACATTAATAATGAAATATTCAAATAATTTATATAATAAATATCCTAATAAATGTAATTTATTATTTTGGAAGAATTAAACTAATTTTTTAAGTAAATATTAAATTTTATTATTGACCATATGAATTTAGTTCAATGTAATAATTTTTTTAGGACTTTAAGAAAATTAATTATTAAATAATGTCAAAATTAACATAAATGAGTTTTTAAAAGAAATACATTATTATTGGTTGATATAATAATCCTAAAAATATATGGTTCATCCATATAACTTATATAATTATATTTTTATCATTAATAAAACTCTTGGGGTTCTCTAGGAAGTTTTTATTATGTTTATTAACCATATAATATAAAATTACAATCGGACATGGTAAATGTAAATCTATTTAACTAAGAGTTAAATCTAAAAGATAAGGTTAATATAGTGACCCAAACCAATCTAAAACCGATTGGATGTGTTAATTGTGACCCATAACCACCTTATCCTCGAAATAAATCATTTTGGAGCCATTATAAACCGAAAATGATTTTATTATAAAATAATATTTCAATCTTTTCCTGAGGTGCCTCTCACCCCTCTTATAAAAGGGTACTTCCCTTCTCTAAAATCCACACATTAAAAGCCATTTGGCTCAGTCAAACCCTTCCAAAATATTCTCTCAACTTTCCTCCCTTAATTATAGATACCTTATTTTGATCAGAATGCCATCCTAATGAGCCATTTTGATCAAATCAAAAGGAAGAACCCGAAGAAGAGGTAAATATCTCACCACCTCTTTCAAGTACATTTATTCTTCCACTTACTCATTCTTTTTTGTTTCCATTATAAAATAATAACTCTAGTATCTTTTATATACTGTGATCTTATTATAAAAATGTTACAACCATATTCATTATTCTATCCATCATATGAATGACAAAGTCACCATACCTGCGTACGTACGACATACCGTCTCCATGTCATGGTGTAGTTTTTATTCAATACATGATTTTTATATGGGTAAAATAATGATGTATAATTGATTTAAATTATCAATATAACATTTTAATTATTCTGTATACAAAATATACCATCTATTCACATACTATTTTAATATCAAAAGAATGTTTTTGTCACTCATGCGTACGTACGGATTACCGTCTCCACAAATGTGATGGGATTCATTCCCCATTGTAATCATTAAAGAATAATATTCATGTGATGATTAAAAATAATATTTAAAGAGTTTATGTCATTATAGATATGAATAATATACATCTCATCCATGAAAATCATGACTCACGTTGTAAAGAATATAAAGGAAAATAAATCACTTGACACCCAAAATGATGATACTACTAAAATATCATTAAAAAATTAACATTGGGAGATCATATATGATGTAATGTTAATGTATATGGTTCTTGTATAATTTAATGACAATTATTTCCCCATTATAGTGGAGGTTAACCAACCCTCGAACATGGTAAAGTATATGGTAAGGGTTAATTATACAAATCACTTTATTATTTGAGGTTGTTTTACATGCGTATCTAGTGGTACCTCTTTATCATCCACGTCCTTGTTTCCTAAAAATGTATTTCAAAACATTTTTACTATTTACTAGACAATGGTTTAATTCAATTTATACCCTTATTTGATCTTATATGTTTTGAAAGGATTATTTCAGTCATTTTCCAAACAAGGTACTTTACGACATTTTCGACCAAATTAAGGTAAGAATGTCTTTTTTATCTTATACGGTGGGTGCATTTATTCTCCACTGTTACAACATCATCAATGCTTCACTTACAATCATTTAAGAATATTTTCCAAAAATATATGTTTTCTATTTTAATTATGTATCTTTAAATGATTTCACAAAATGAATGATATATTTCATTCAAATAGTTTTGATTTCATCTATGTCAAATCCTTTTATGGAATTTTTAATTACATGAAGTCGATTCATTATGTTACAAATATTCCATTTTGTATTGAAGGTTTTTTGATATTTTTGTCTGTGGAGGTGTTATTTGTATACCATTAATGGTTTATGGTTAAATTATTAACATCTTGAATGCTAGTTTTAATAAAAATGTTTATGTTATATTTCAAAATTTTCATATGAGGAATGTATTGGGCTTTGTATGTGATGGGTGGAGCTCGCTATAACTCCTCGATGTATTTTTAGGTCTCATTAGAGAACTAGACATGGAATTAAGAGTGGCCTTTACCAATTAGATATATGGTTTTGGATGAGGTATTAATCATTTTTAGACTTCTTGGCCGAGACCTTGACAAAATTTTTTAGAATGTGTGACATTATAGATTCCTTCATTATGAAAATAATATTGATGGTTCATGTAGTCAATCGACTAGTAGAATACCCATGGTTATGTTTTATTATGGCATTATTTACTCAACTCATATTCCTACCATAAATTTTTCATGTTTATTATTTGTAGAAGCATGTGTTTCCAATTATTCACCATGATTAATATTTTAGTTATCTTTTGATGTATTGGTTACCATTACAGAGCAGTTGAGCTCAACACTTTATTCTATTTCATTTTCTTGAGATATGAAGAAGTTAGTTATGAGAGACTTCCAGGCATAATCTAGGAGGCATGGATGTTTTCAATGGAATAAATTAGTTTTCTTTCTTGTTATAAATTTGAACTTATGTATTAATCATGATTACAATAATACTAATTTGATTGGTCTTTAGGGACATGATTTCCTTGTGATCATACTAATGCTATCTAATAATCCACTGACTCTGGGTAATTGGGGATGCGATTTTACATGATTTTTATTGAAAAAGAGAACATATATAAGTGTAGTGATGTCACTACAATTTTTAAGGTATAATTGTTTAAAATATTTATGTCATTTAGTTGATATAGAACATCGTAATGAGGATTCTACTATTCATTGGAAGATATTGATCATAATGAGAATTATTAAGTGATATATATGTCTTCTTTGTAATGATGAATGGTTAGAATGGTATGAAATAAGATGAAGTTGTAAGAATATTAGAGAATAATCATTAAGAGTTGATAAGTACTGAAATTTTCAAACATGAAGTCAAAATGAATGTATAATTGTTATTTTAGGGATTTTTGTAGTTTTGAAAAAAATTAAGATTCCTTCCCATTCCACTAATAACACAACTATATATAGTATCATAGTACATTTGTTCTTTTTTACCTATTAACTTTTGAAAAAGGTTGAGCACTACTGAGATTGATTCATAGTTAATTTCTTAACAATGATTTTATTAGAAGATAAAACGGTTGAAAGTTTTTCTACCATACTGTGGATGATCAGGATGATGATGATAGAAATGTGAAGTTGATATGTGATTGAAATTATCAACTTGAGAAAATGGTTTATCACAATGAGTACACTTTACTAGGTCAATTGTTATGAGTCAATCCTAATGAGGAAATCACAAATTGGTTCATCATACTGAGGTTTTAGGTTTATTATTGAGGAGAAATTGTTGGAACCACTTTGTGTATAAGGTTGTATTTGTTGTCAAGTGTTGTCAATTCAGATCAAAATGAAGGTGATCATGAAATAATCCGATGAAGTAGAGGAGTGGTGATTTAGATGATTCTTGTACTGATCGGAAGTTCAAAGAACATGTGTCAAAGGTGATAAATTGTTTACAACAATGCAGAATGTGAGGTAAAATCCATTCAAGGATGATTAAAGAAGAATGAGGTTTTTGGATGAACTCCATGCAATTCCTCCTTATTGCATGAGAACCATGGGCTTTGATGAATACCATGAAATTATTCATTATTGCATGAGACCCATGGGTTTGATGAAGACCACGAAATTACTCATGATTGCCTGAGAACCATGCAAGAGACTTCTTGAAGAATTGAATCGGTTTGCATGAAGTATATCATGATGGTTGATGAAGAATACAATGTGCCAATGATTGGAATTCTATGATTTCCATGCAAGGATTGGAATTCTGCGATAGCCATGCACATCACATTGTCATTGAAGATGATGATACTAAAGCTGTTCCTTCAAAGAATACATATCACAATAGTGGAGGTTGTGATAAAAGCATAAGAGTTGCATGCACATCACATTGTCATTGAAGATGATGATGCTAAAGCTGTTCCTTCAAAGAATACATATCACAATAGTGGAGGTTGTGATAAAAGTAGAAGAGTTGCTGAAGTATACACATCACCAAGAATAAGCATTGTTGAGGTGATCGTCCTTGTCGACAAAGCAAACAAATGACTTACAAATTCTGTTGACAAAGGAGATTCCATGGGGGCACGTCGAGTTTGAGGACTATAGATATTGATCCATGTTTTATTCCTGGAACATTGGAATGGATGAACTGGAGGCGGACAAAAAGAACAGTATTGAATGTGGCGCCGTTTACCAGTGTTTGCCAAATTTTGGGGGTCCAAAATCTGGAAGATGCTGAGCATCATGAAAAGTGGATTTCCTGGAAGATTATATTTTTATATGGCAAAGGGATGAGTTTCGCGAAGATGGGATGCATTGTTTGGAAATCGTGAAGACCAGAAGAATGGAGGCGGTGAGTCTTCACGATTACGTTAAGCTTCGCGAATGGCAGAGGTCGGAGAGCTTCGCGGCGGTGAAGGGCTTTGCGAGGGAGCTCCGCGAACGAAGGTGCGCACCGCGAAGTAATGTTGATAGTGTGCTTTGCGAACGGAAGAGGATGGAGAGCTTCGCGGTGGAGAAGGGCATTGTGAGGGAGATTCGCGGCGAAGGCGCGAAGGAATGTTGGGCTTCGCGAGGGAGCTTCGCGGCGAAGTCGTGAAGGTATGTTGACGGTGTTTCTCCGCGATTACGTCAAGCTCTGCGAACGGAAAATTACCGTTATGCTTCACAATTTTGAGAGATTTTTGGCGGGAACTTCGGAGCATTGCGATTGGTGCTGACGTGGCGTTGACTTCACGCGGAAAGGACGAGGGTCGGTGGAATCGCCTATAAATAGAGGCCGACCCCCTCAAGAGAACTGAGAGAGCTCTCAACGAAAAACCATTTCTCTCGGTTCGCAAAGGTCACTCACGAAGGTAGTTTTGCTTCACGAAAGATGATCTTCGCGGCGGCTATCCGAGATCCGCGAAAAGGTTGCGCCCTGAGTTGGCTCATTGAGCTTCGCGAAGAGGCAGGAGCTTCGCGGCGACTTTCCCAGCTCCGCGAAAAGAGTTCGCCCCGCGTTGGCTCAGTGAGCTTCGCGAAGTGGCAGGAGCTTCGTGATAGCCAAGAATTGCAAAGGCTTGAGCATCGCGAGAGTGATTCGTGATTGAGATTCGCAAAAAAGGTAGGGGCTCTGCTCAGAATTGCTTGAGCCTTCCAAAATTGGGAGCCGTGTGAAGTAGGGTTCTTTGTGAAGACCCTTTCCTAAGGTTGTTCTCCCAATGGAAAGGGGACAGATGAGTATTCATCAGTGGATGAAATCTGGACTTTGACAGAGCATCAATTATTGAGCAATCACACAAGTGATTATGATTCAGGAAAACAAGAATAGGGGATCTAGTGCATTCAGTCATTGCACTAAAGGAGGATTGAACAGAAAAGTGCATCAACTCTGAACTCTGATGCAAGCAAAGTCTCATGATGAACAGGAGACATAGAACTTCATGTCTATCCGTTGAAGAGACCTTCACGTCTATAAACTGAGTGAGACTTCACCCAACGGCAGTGAGCCAGGGGGAGTCAACGGGAGTGACCCGAGGGAAGCAGTGAGGTATCCCTGAACCTTTGTAAAGGCATTGAGCCTGGTCCAGAGTGACTGTGCCCGAACAGTTGTATCCGCAGCTAGTGAAGCATAGTGGATTTAGGTACAACCGGCACCTTGTCGGCGTATTCTCCTTGGACGTAGCCCTTAGTGGTGAACCAGGTAAATATAGCTGTGTCATCTATCTCTGCATGTGAATGATTAATTGCTGATCATATCCATCATACAGGTTTAAGTAGTTCCTACCAATGTGGGAACAAGATCCACAACTTAAAGAAGAAAAAGTTGCCACCCTGATTCACCCCTACCCTCTTAGGGTGACCCGGGGTCCTACAAGTGGTATCAAAGGGAAAGGTTAGCGTATGTTGGATATTCTCCAGTAATTCTTTTGAGAAGAGGATTTGAGCTTCTTTCCTAAAGTCAACAATGAAGAGCAGTCTTGATGAAGTTTCTGAGCAGATGTCTACATCTAGAAAGACCATGACAAACAGGAAAAATAAAGGGAAGAAGTAGCTAAGGAAGTCCCTCATATCAAAAGAAGATGAAGTATCTTGTTCTCCATGCCATTCCAAAAATGAATAAATATCAGGCATGGAAAGTTTCAAGCAGGTGGCACACAATTCTTCCAGAGGAAGGGATGACACCCCTAATTCAAGCTTACTGGAAAAACTCAAAACATATCTGCAAGATATTCCTGAGCAAAGGGTTGCTATTATTTGTAGCCTATTCCAGTCTATGCAGGTTGGGATTACTCGACTAGAAAGAGAAGCTGACAATATGGAAGAGGGATTGGAAAGAAAAGTTCTGGATTGTATGAAACTCTCCAAACAACTTAAATCCCTTGAAGAAAAAGATGAAGTCAGCAATACTCTGGAAGAAAGGATCCATGCACTTTAAACTGAGCTGAAGAAGTGCAATGAAGTCAAGAATTTTTTTTGGAATAAACTTCCATTAAATTCAGGGAACTTGACTCTTTGTTACAAAACAAAGTTAAGATGCATGAATATGAGGTTGAAAGGTTGAAGAAGACTTGTGAAGAGAAGATGATCACGATTGAAGATCAGAAGATCATCCTCAATATTGTGGGTCAAAAAATGGAAGCATAGTTGACCAAGATTGAGAACAAACATATTGAGACTTCACAAAAGAATGAAATGAGTGATTCTTGCACTCAATGTTTGTTGGAGGAGTCTAAAGCTGAAATTCCTGCAACATGTGATAAGAAGATTATGACCACTCTTGATTATCCACATCAAGAATCAGTTGCTGCTGGTACTCAATGCTCACTGGAGGATTCTATTGTCAAAATACCTCCAACATGTGATAAAAAGATCATGACTTCACTCTTTGACCTATCACAAGCAACTGAGAAAGTGAAGGTACCATCCAAACCATCTTGTACACATATTTCTAAATACACTCCTATAATCAGTGCAGGTGGGAAGAAAATCTCTAAACAAGTATGGATGAGGATCAGTGAGAAGAAAAAACCTACCACCATGACTAGGGTGGATAGGAAGAAAAAGTAGGAAGCTTCTTCCTCAAATAGAGCACAAATGATTAAGCAGATGACCCAACAACATAATACAGAATACACAAAGAAGAAAAGGTTTGTGGGTCAATGTTGGTGCCGCAACAGATTTGGGCACTGTGCACTGGACTGTCTTTATAATCCTTTACATGGAAAAGCACAAAGATTGCCTATATCAAAGAGGAGGAAGCCAGAGAAGAAGAAGCAACATCAGCAGGTCCAAAAGCATCTGTTTACTGCAAACAGATTTGGTATTCTTGGTAACATCTGTGATGTATGCAACGACAGCGGTCACAATGCAAGAACATGTCCACATCATCATGCTTTCACTGTTGAAAAGAAAATAAGACCTCTGATGCCGTCAAAGAATGAAGCAGCTTCCTTGGGGAGAAATCAGAAGAATGTTGTGAACACACATTTACACAAGAAGATCTCAAGTAGGGAAGCTAAGAAGAACCAGGATTTTAGATCCATGAAATTGATGGGTCATTCATCCAAAAGAAACACTAAGTGGGATGAATCTTGGATGAACCCATGTGGAAGACCTAAACCATCTGCAAAAGTTCCAAATGACATAATGGTTATCTGGCCAGAAGATTTGAAAAGAATATGGAAACTTGAAGATGAGAAGGTCAAGGCTGGTGACAAAGGAAAAGGAAAACTTTCACATGATGAAGACACAGTGCAGGAGAGATTGCAAACAAAGAGAAACCAACGTGTCAAAGAAGTTCTGTGTGAGAGATGCAAGAAATCTGGTCACATTGCAAAAGGTTGCCTAGCCTTATTACCAGAGCAAGAAGCAGTCCTTAAGAGGAGCAAGAATGTACCATTCATGATGGCTACTAAGTAGAACAATTATCCACACAAAGCAGAAGAGAATGTTAACAGAGCCATGCCACACTGACAGATGTCAGAACACATGTTCAAATGTGCAGGCATGAAGACTATAGCTAACAAAGGAACATGGTTGAGAAATGAACCTCAACCATGAAGGTCTTGCTGATGATGCAAGGAGGAACCACCTTCTTCCCGTAATCATTTGTGTATTGTATTTGTGCTAACAATGCAGGGAATTGAAGTTGAAGCATACTCTCAGGGGGAGAACCTGAGAAGTAGTGAATGCTGTCACCTCTTAATAGAGAAGCTGATGAAGTTTCCATCCTTAGTAGATTCTTCAATTGATATTCAAGGATTATGATGATGAAGGATCACTCTTGGTGAAGATGATGAGGAGTGTTTCCCTTGAGGGGGAGAAAAATGAAGAAGCTTCCGTAATCACTGTTTCAATCAATATCAACTCCAGGTGGACTCAAAAGAAGTTATTCTGTGAATTTCATGAAGAACACACCAATGGAGAAGGTATGTCATTTCTCAATCACTATCCCTTGGTTACTCAGATCAAAGATTATTTTACAAAGGGGGGGGGGGGTAACTGTATTGATCAGTGACATAAAAAGAATGGAAGTGCCCCAAGGTCACTTATCCTGTCGATTGCACTTGAATGTTTTTGATCTATTTGCTGAAGTGAGTGCAGGAGTTTTAGGTTGATTATTATCTATCATAGTTGATCTTCTTCTACCTGAAATAAAAGTGGTAAACCCTTGAAGACAAGATACATGAGTTCTCGTCTCATGTTGGTATCATGATCTGTGAATAATGGATAACATTGTTGAATTAATCAAATCCTCTTGTTTTCTACATCGAGCATTGCTCAATTAGACTTAGAGTGAAATTATTAACGAAACATTGCTTAAGTGAAGATTGATACCCTCCCTACCATGCACTTTGTATTTCATGTCAATAAGGGGGAGATAAAGTGAAATGAAGAAGATTCTCATTTTGACATTGACGTATTCATTTCAGATGATGTTTAAGGTATTGACAAAAAAATACAAAGGGGGAGATTGTTGGAACCACTTTGTGTATAAGGTTTTATTTTTTGTCTATAGTTGTCAATGCAGATCAAAATGAAGGTGATCATGAAATACTCCGATGAAGTAGAGGAGTGGTGATTCAGACGATTGTTGTACTAATCGGATGTTCATAGAACATGTGTCAAAGGTGATACATTGTTTACAACAATGCAGAATGTGAGATATAATCCATTCAAGGATGATTAAAGAAGAATGAGGTTTTTGGATGAAGTCCATGCAGTTCCTTCTTATTGCATGAGAACCATTGGCTTTGATGTATACCATGAAATTCCTCATTATTGCATGAGACCCATGGGTTTGATGAAGACCACGCAATTATTCATGATTGCATGAGAACCATGCAGGAGACTTCTTGACGAATTGAATTGGTTTGCATGAAGTATATCATGACGGTTGATGAAGAAGACAATGTGCCAATGATTGGAATTCTATGATTTCCGTGCAAGGATTGGAATTCTGCGATAGCCATGCACATCACGTTGTCATTGAAGATGATGATGCTAAAGCTGTTCCTTCAAAGAATACATATCACAATAGTGGAGGTTGTGATAAAAGCAGAAGAGTTGCATGCACATCACATTGTCATTGAAGATGATGATGCTAAAGCTGTTCCTTAAAAGAATACATATCACAATAGTGGAGGTTATGATAAAAGTAGAAGAGTTGCTGAAGTATACAGATCACCAAGAAGAAGCATTGTTGAGGTGATTGTCCTTGTCGACAAAGAAAACAAATGACATAAAAGTTCTGTTGACAAAGGAGATTCCATGGGGGCACGTCGAGTTCGAGGACTATAGATATTGATCCATGTTTTATTCCTGGAACATTGGAATGGATGAATTGGAGGCTGACAAAAAGAACAGTATTGAAGGTGGCACCGTTTACCAGTGTTTGCCAAATTTTGGGGGTCCAAAATCTGGAAGTTGCTGAGCATCGCGAAAATTGGATTTCCTGGAAGATTATATTTTTATATGGCAAAGGCATGAGTTTCGAAAAGATGGGATGCATGGTTTGGTAATCGGGAAGACCAGAAGAATGGAGGTGGTGAGTCTTCGCGATTACGTTAAGGTTCGCGAACGGCCGAGGCCGGAGAGCTTCGCGGCGGTGAAGGGCTTTGCGAGGGAGCTCCGCGAACTAAGGTGTGCACCGTGAAGGAATGTTGACGGTGTGCTTTGCGAACGGAAGAGAATGGAGAGCATCGCGGTGGAGAAGGGCTTTGCAAGGGAGCTTCACGGAGAAGGCGCGATGGAATGTTGGGCTTCGCGAGGGAGCTTCGCGGCGAAGTCGCGAAGGTATGTTGATGGTGTTTCTCCGCGATTACGTCAAGCTCTGCGAACGGAAAATTACCGTTGTGCTTCATGATTTTGAGAGATTTTTGGCGGGAACTTCGGAGCTTTGCGATTGGTGCTGATGTGGCGTTGACTTCACATGGAAAGGACAAGGGTCGGGGGAATCGCCTATAAATAGAGGCCGACCCCCTCAAGAGAAAGTGAGAGAGATCTCAACGAAAAACCATTTCTCTCGGTTTGCAAAGGTCACTCACGAAGGTAGTTTTGCTTCACGAAAGTTGAGCTTCGTGGTGGCTATCCGAGCTCTTCGAAAAGGATGCGCCCTGCGTTGGCTCATTGAGCTTCGCGAAGAGGCAGGAGCTTCGCGGTGACTTTCACAGCTCCGTGAAAAGAGTTCACCCCGCGTTGGCTCAGTGAGCTTCGCGAAGTGGCAGGAGCCTCACGATAGCCATGAATTGCAAAGGCTTGAGCATCGTGAGAGTGCTTCGCGATTGAGCTTTGCGAAAAAGGCAGGGGCTCTTCTCAGAATTGCTTGAGCTTTCCAAAATTGGGAGCTGTGCGAAGTAGGGTTCTTTGTGAAGACCCTTTCCTAAGGTTGTTCGCCCAATGGACACGGGAAAGAGGAGTATTCATTAGTGGATGAAATCTGGACTTTGACAGAGCATAAATTATTGAGAAATCACACAAATGATTGTGATTCAGGCAAACAAGAACATGGGATCTAGTGCATTCAGTCATTGCACTAAAGGAGGATTGAACAGAAAAGTGCATCAACTCTGAACTCTGATGCAAGGAAAGTCTCAAGCTGAACAGGAGACATAGAACTTCATGTCTATCCATTGAAGAGACCTTCACGTCTATAAAATGAGTGAGACTTCACCCAATGACAGTGATCCAGTGGGAGTCAACGGGAGTGACCCGAGGGAAGTAGTGAGCTATCCCTGAACCTTTGTAAAGGCAGTGAGCCTGGGCCAGAGTGACTGTGCCCGAACAGTTGTATCTACAGCTAGTGAAGCATAGTGGATTTCGGTACGACCAGCAACATGTCGGCGTATGCTCCTTGGACGTAGCCCTTAGTGGTGAACCAAGTGAAAATATCTGTGTCATCTGTCTCTGCATGTGAATGTTTAATTTCTGGTCATATCCATCATACAGGTTTAAGTAGTTTCTACCAACGTGGGAATAAGATCCACAACTTAAAGATGAAAAAGTTGCCACCCTAATTCACCCCTCCCCTCTCAGGGTGTCCCGGGGTCCTACAGAAATGGTTTATAATATATTATTTGGTAGCATAATTTTCTGTAAGAAAATTATGAAAACTAGTTTTTTTATATAGTCATTCTTATCAAGAGATATAAGTTCTACAACAGATGTTTTAATAACATTATTCACATCTTAATTAAATTAAATTTCCATAGAGCTAATGATGTTTCTATGGAATGGTTTTAGGTTCTCATAATGCAGATAAATCTTGTTATTATCATAATAATTTCTTTCATTCCATATATTTCAATAATGGATATTTACTAAAAATGTGAATATAATGTAATTTAATAGGGTTTGGGGGTTTTGTTTATAAATCTCTTAAAACTTATAAAAAGGAAACAACTAATTCACCACCACCTACCTTCTATATCATTATTCATTACCTTGTAAATTCAATTTGTATATAAGGGAAGGATCAATTATTTTTACATAACGTGGAAAAAATAAATTCAAAAATAATTATATGATTACAAATATTTAATGGAAACATTATTATTGATAGAAAAAATATGTTGATTCTCTATCACCTATCTCTTATCCAAGAAGATGGTGATTATGCTCTAATTTGATTTCAACCTATTTATAATTATCATTTGTAGACGAATACTAGAAAATAAAATACTAAATCTATGGGGAATGGTATAAATATTATCCTTATGAATCTTTTATAAAAATCTATATGGTGGTGATTGGTCTCAAAATTTCAAATGGTATATTGAGAAATATGGAACAAATTTTTGAAGGGAATCCTAATGTGATGAAATAAATGCTACATATCATGAGTATAATTTTACAAGTGATGATAATGATATATGACGAAAATATTGACGAATTATAAAATAGAGTTAATGATGTTGGATTCAATATCATATTCATCATAATTGTTTTGGAAGACTGAATAATTGTTAAGAAACATATGAGAAGATTTCTACGCAAATTTGATTCTAAAATTTCATATTCAAAAGATAACTATGATTTCTCTCTTGATTAATTTTATGAAATTATTGTTTTTTATGAAATTTAAAAAGAACAAATATTCAAAAAATAATATGGAATATGAAATTAATTTTTTAGCTAAGTGAAATTTAAAATTTAAATATGTTGAAAAAAATATCCTTGTTTGTCTGAGGATGAAGAGAATAACGAGTTTAATGATAATATCATGTCACTAATATCAATGAACAATTATAAAGAAAGAGAAAAAATGTAGGTATACATCATCCCTTCTATTTTTATTTTGATGGATTATAGAACATTGCTATGAAATATCCTGATAAAAATGATAAGGAATATTTAGATGATTATGGTGGAACCCCTCATTAGAATTAGTGGAACAAAAGTTAAAAGGAAGAAAATTAATCAACAAAAACATAAGAAAAATATTATTAGAGATAAGATAAGTTTTTTCATAAGAATTCTAAATCATATTCAACTAAAAACAAGTATTTAAAAGATTTAATGTAAGAATATGTTAGAACATTCATTGTAAACATAGTTAAAAAATATAGCTCAAATAGTGAATTATAATGATGTGATTATTCATATATAGAATAATATCTTATAATAGAACATTTCATGCCTAGGAATAATTAGGTTAGTCAATAATGAAATTATAATAATATGTAAAGATAGTGTACATGTTTTTAATGATTAAAAATTTGTTTCCAAATAAGAATATGAAAACATAGAAGAGATTATAATTTATAAACATAGAATTTCTATTCAGGAAATGATGGTTGATGACTTAAGTAAGTAGATTGAATCTATGGATGATAAATTTAACATGTTTGAATTATAAATTCTTCAGTTCAAAAGTATCATAGGAAAGATGAATGAAAACATCAACAAATATTTGGATGTAAAATATGATACATATAAATTTTATAAGAATTCTCAAATTAAAAATCATGTTAAATTATCAACCTCAGAAAGTAATATTTCATCAAATTTTTATAACATTTCTGGTGATAATAAAAGTTAGGGGACTCTTTTTATTGATAATTGATGTGAGAAACCTATGAAATTTAGAAGAGGATAAAAATAAATCGGAAGGAATGATAGTCCACAACCATATTATGGTAAGGAATTAATAATTTATCGACCAAAACAAATTTTATATAGAGATTGATCTTACCTTACTGAAAAAATCCAGATTTAGTGATTTGTTTCTATTGTTAAATATATGGCGGGAAGGATTATAAATTTTCTTATAATTCTATATTTCCTAGAATGATGATTGAAAAAAGTGAAAACAATGGACGAAGAATAATGACTAAATTTTAAAACCCATGATAAGGTAAATAACATAAATAAAAATATGTAAGAATCCTTCAAAAATATCATTGTTATTTTCTAGAATAAGTTTGTGGAAGATGATATCAGGTAGGTCATTATATAGAATGATTTATGACACTCCTTCTAGAACATTTTTCTTATGATATAAAAGTGAAGGATGTAGGAAAGAAGAATGTTGAAGAATGATATTTTATTACTCAAGATACCTATAAATCTAGTAATGAAGAACAAATCATGGATTCTTGGTAGTGGGTTTTCTTCAAAGATTATATTCGATATAAAAATCAAGAAACATGATGACAAATATGATGGTGGAGTAGTTACATTTAAGAATTATTGTTATTTAAAAATCATATGAATTAAAATGGATGAGATTGTAGTAGAAAAGAATAAATGTAATGATGTATTATTTAGGGATAGACAAAAACATAACTACATAGTGTATGTTATCATGGTTATGATGGAAAATAACTTCTTTTTAAAAAAGATTCAAGTATCACTTGTACTGTGAAAGATGAAAAAGTTATTACAAAAGGATAAAGAAATATTTGAAATCCTTTTCAGATTTGGGATAATTAAAACACAATGTTTCCGACGCTTTCACCGGGGCGCGTGCATCCATATGTGGAGGACGCGCTGCTTGTTGCCCCGTATTCCCGCTTTCCAAAGGCGGGCGTCATTCGTTCCTTGTTCAGGTACGTCTGCTCCTTGATCGAAACGGGATGATGGGATGTCGGTTCTTCCCTCTGTGGATTCCTCCTCGGAGCTCATTTCCTAGTCCGGGTCTCCCTCATAGATTTCATATGTAGTTCGTGAAAATCTTCCCAGTGCCATTTTTCCATGGACAACGGTTAATTACACTACTTCCGTCAAGGCATTCCATGGGGTCTTGACATGGTAGCGACCTTCGGTTGGAGTAGACGGCAACATCAGGCATGTCAGGGAATCTCTGGGTGCATGGACATTGGGGAACCTATATTCTTCCTCATAAGAGGGAATCTCAAGGGTGCATATCCCGAGGCATCCCACGCCGAATGCGGGGAATCATATGCCATAAGCATATACCTGAGGTTTTCCTCAGCTTCCCATGTTTAACACAGGGTATGCAGCATGTTTAACGTCTTGCAAAGACGGTTACGCCAAAGGCGTTCCATCCGAGGTTTTCCTCAGGCATCTCATGTTTATCACAAGGTAGGCCGCAAGTTTAACGTCTTGTGGAGACGAAGTAAAGGTGATCAAAACATCCCATAGAGACGGATCGATGGCGGTGTACCCCATAGAGGGGAGATTTCACACCGTAATGGATGATCTGAACACCACTGAGGGCGGATCAGGGGAAGTGCACCCCAGGATGGGGTACATTACCATTGGTTGGGATTGAACCTCTGGGAGGATTCCTACGTACCATGTGTAGAGGACATGGATCAAAATTCACATAGTTCGAAGGGGTGATGAATCGGGGTGTTCACAAAAGACAATGACCCGAAGATATGTTGGGGCTTACACATGGATCAAAGACCTCGTAGTTCAAATGGGGCTTTGTCGGCGAACCGACGTGAAGGTGGACCTTGGTCCACTTGTGGTGGGCTAGAACCTTGGGAAGGATTCCTACGTACAATGAATTTACATGGATCAAAGTCCTCGTAGTTCGCTATAGAATGGGTGTGCAGTTTAATGTCATGCGGGACAGGGGGGTGTTCAGTTTAACGTCATGCTGGACGGAAATGGGACCCGACATAAATTAATGACAGGTGGGCTTGAACCTCATAGAGGCTTCCTACATACCATGCCTTGACATGGATCAAAGTCCTCGTAGTTCGCTAGGATGGGTCGCAACGACTTACCACTGGACCAGAATGCAGTTTAACGTCATGCTGGACGGGGGCAAAACCCGACGTGAAATGACTGATGGGCTTGAACCTCATGGAGGCATCCTACGTACCATGCCTTGACATGGATAAAAGTCCTCGTAGTTCGCTAGGATGGGTCGCAACGGCTTACCACTAGACCAGAATGCAGTTTAACGTCATGCTGGACGGGGGGTGAAACCCGACGTGAAATGCCGGGTGGGCTTGAACCTCATGGAGGCTTCCTACGTACCATGTCTTGAAACGGATCAAAGTCCTCGTAGTTCTCTAGAAAAACCCAACGTGAAATGATGGGTGGGCTTGAACCTCACAGAGGCTTCCTACGTACCATTCCTTGACATGGATCAAAGTCCTCGTAGTTCTCTAGGATGGGTTGCAACGGCTTACCAATGGACCAGAATGCAGTGTAACGTCATGCTGGACGGGGGCGAAACCCGACGTGAAATGACGGGTGGTCTTGAACCTCATAGAGGATTCCTACGTACCATGCCTTGACATGGATCAAAGTCCTCATAGTTCACTAAGGAATGGGTGTCAGGGTCGGTGCTCACTCTAAGCCCACGTGAGTCATGCTCGATTTGAGAAACAAGAGGTTACAAGGACCTGACGATCACATCGCGAAGGATGCGTCCGTGAGAAGCGAATAGGGGCTTACGCTTTAGGCGGCCCATGGTGTTGGGACTTACTCCAGGATGGAGGCCCAGGGTTGGTTCACAGTTTAACGTCATGTGTTGAGGACGTGGTGCTTGGCAGTTTAACGTCCTACAGCTCGGACGAGAAAAAGGATGATGATGGTTTTGGGCTTGAGCCTTGAGGAGGCTTCCTACGTACCATGCCTTGACATGGATCAAAGACCACGTAGTTCTTCTGATGACGGCTTACCACCGATTGGGGGTTTCAATGGCTTACCGCTGGATTGGGTGTGAACGGCTTACCACTGGATAGGATCACAACGGCTTACCGGTGGATAAGGTTGTCAACGGCTTGCCGCTGCAAAGGGATATCAACAACTTACCACTGATTGGGATCACAATAGTGGATGGGGCTTACGCTAGGAAGCTACCCGGGTGCCGCTAAGGAGCGGCAACAGTGAATGGGGCTTATGCAAGGAGCTGCTCGGATGCCGCTATGGAGCCGCAATGGTAAATGGGGCTTAGTCTAGGAAGCTCCCGGGTGCCGCTATGGAGTGGAAATTGTGGATGGGGTTACGCTAGGAAGCTGCCCGGGTGCCGCTAAGGAGCGGCACTGGTGAATGGGGCCTACGCTAGGAAGCTGCCCGGGTGCCGCTAATTAGTGGTACTGGTGAATGGGGCTTACGCTAGGAAGCTGCCCGGGTACCGCTAATGAGCAGCACTGGTGAATGTGGCTTACTCTAGGAAGCAGCCCGGGTGCCGCTATGGAGTGGCAATGGTGAATGGGGCTTACACTAGGAAGCATCCCGTGTGCCGCTAATGAGCGGCACTGGTGAATGGGGCTTACGCTAGGAAGCTGCCCGGGTGCCGCTATGGAGCGGCAACGGTGAATGGGGCTTACGCTAAGAAGCAGCCCAGGTGCTGCTATGGAGCGGAAATTGTGGATGGGGCTTACGCTAGGAAGCTGCCTGGGTGCCGCTAATGAGCGGCACTGGTGAATGGGGCTTACGCTAGGAAGCTACCCGGGTGCCACTATGGAGCGGCATGGTGAATGGGGCTTACGCTAGGAAGTAGCCCGGGTGCCGCTAATGAGCGGCACTGGTGAATGGGGCTTACGCTAGGAAGCTGCCCGTAATGTCTTACTCATGTCAGGACATTATGGCATCCCTCATGTCAGGACATGAGGGCATCCCAACTCACTGGTGAGTTGAGGCCTTCACCTATGCACTGGTGCAAAAGTGGGATAATGCCAAGGGCATTGGAATCTATCCCAACAAAGGGAGATGAAGGGCATGAATCACATGCCCAATATTCAGAACGTCGTGAGATTGGCATGGTGATGGAGGATAACTGTTGACCGTGGCAGAAACACAGCGTCCATATCACGTTAGCCAGAAACGAGGACAACAAATGAGGGCTGACCGCTGACCAAGTTCGCAACATGGGGCCTAACTCAAATATTGTCGATCAATCTTTCAGAACGTTGGCCCAGTACAGCAGGAAGACCATAGGTCGAGCATCCATACTGTTAGGGGGTCCCTCCAGACATGGATGTGAGTGACGATCCAAATGAAGGACACGCAAAGAGTGAGGTGGAGTGATGGAATGTTTGAATGGATTCCAACGCTCTTAATATTACGCCACTGTGATCATGGCATTAGGCATCTTATGCTTGGCGCACAAGGTATCTCTTGTTTAATGGAAGAGGCATCCTATGTTTGGAACATAGGGATTACAGTTTAGAGTCATGTAGGTAGGACTGTTGGCATATCATGCTAGGAGCATAAGGGATCTCTCGTAAAGGGAAAGAGGCATCCTATGTTTGGAACATAGGGATTACTACAGTTTAGAGTCATACAGGTAGGACTGTTGGCGTCTCATGCTAGGAGAATAAGGCATCTCTTGCTTGGAGCAAGGGGAATCCTATGTTTGGAACATAAGGATAATACTACAGTTTAGAGTCATGTAGGTAGGACTATTGGCGTATCATGCTAGGAGCAAAAGGCATCTCTTGCTTGAAGCAAGGGGCATCCTATGTGTGGATCATAGGGAGAATACTACAGTTTAGATTCATGTAGGTAGGACTATTGGCGTCTCATTCTAGGAGCATAAGGCATCTCTTGCTTGGAGCAAGGGGCATCCTATTTGTGGATCATAGGGAGAATACTACAGTTTAGAGTCGTGTAGGTAGGACTATTGGCGTCTCATGCTAGGAGCAAAAGGAATCTCTTGCTTGGAGCAAGGGGTATCCTATGTGTGGATCATAGGGAGAATACTATAGTTTAAAGTCATGTAGGTAGGACTGTTGGCGTCTCATGCTAGGAGCATAAGGCATCTCTTGCTTGGAACAAGGGGCATCCTATGTGTGGATCATAGGGAGAATACTACAGTTTAGAGTCATGTAGGTAGGACTGTTGGCAGAAGGTGCCTAGAGATGGTTGGTGTTGGGACTTACGCAAGGGAGACCCTTTCTGGTTCAACCTGGCATTGGAGCCAAGTGATAAGATTTGGAGGATTTTCCTGAGGAATGGTTCGACTCAAGATACTTGGGGGATTGATGATGAGAATCTCAACTCACGACATGGAATGAAACCCAGAGGAATATGTCAACACATGGTGTTTCATGGTGTGTGGAGGAGTATCTCTAATCATGGTATTCCATAGGTGGAAGGTGGGCGCGCATAGGTGCGCAATGGAAAATCCTGAAATCCCGGCCCAAAAAGGTCGTGGTGCGACTCTCCATTTTTCATGGGGGTCTGTCACGGTTGCGAAGGGACCGGCCCGGAGGGCCGGGACCGCAGCCCGACACTGACCGTGAGTGGGGGTGCAGGGGCACAGCCCCCACTGTATGGACCGGTGAGTGCGAAGGTAGGATCCTCGCGAAGGATAGGTCTTCACGAAGTAGCTTCGTGAAGCATGGCCTCGCGGAGCAATGATCTCTTGCGGAGCAAAGGGGTCTCGTAGAGCTTAGTCTCGCGGAGCAGTATCGCGGAGCAAGGGCTCGCGGAGCAAAGGGCTCTCGCGGAGCAGCATCACGGAGCATAGGCTCGCAGAGCATGGACTCCTGGAGTGTTGGCTCGTGGAGCAGCAACGCGAAGGAAGCTGCTCGTGGAGCATGGCTTCGCGGAGCCGCAATGCAGAGCTCCGCTCGGCCGCCCAAGGGGCGAAGTGGCTGTGGCCGTCCATCCTGGAGAAGGGGGTGAGCTGGGTTTTTATAGGAAGGGGCGCCGCGAAGCAGAACTCCCGCGCCGCCTCAGGAGCTTCACGGCGTGCTCGCAAACGTCAAATTCGTTTACGAAGAGGTACCGCCTCCGGAGCTTCGCGGCAGGCTCGCGAACGTCAAATGCGTTCACGAAGAGTTACCGCCTCTGGAGCATCATGAGACCGCGCTGCACTGGTGCTCTGCATCGGTGCTTCGCATCAGTGCTTCGCGAGGGGTTTTCGCGGCGCATCACAAATGTCAAACGGGTTCGCGGAGCCTCTCGCCTCATTGCTTCGCGGTGGCGCTCCGCGATCACGGAGGGGGGCTTCACGAATGGGTTTCGCGAACCAGATTTCCAGCCCAACTTCAAACGTCCATAACTCCTAATCTCTAACTCCGTTCGGGCCCTACGACCTACCAAATCGAAGCTTGCAAAATGGAATACGACCTTAGATCATTAATGGAAGCATTTGGAAAATTTTGGGGACGCATTTTCTGGGGTCTAGACACATGTTTTCTATGTTCTAAATATGTGAATGAGTTGTGGTAGCAGATACCTGGCCACCTTGGGGAAAAAATTATGTACAAACTCTTTAAATTTTAGGCTATAAAAACATTCTAGAATTGAAAATAAGAGATGTATGTGTTTTTTTATCTTTTCAGAATGGTATTTTTATTGGTAAAAGTCCAAAAAAATTAAGATTTAGTTTTTCATACCTCTTTAATGGATTCATTACTATTTATTTAGTCAAATTAAATAAATAAATAGATAGTGATTTTTACATTATTACATTCCTTGAATATTTCAGTTGAATTATTAACATAATATTTATGAAGCACAAGTAATTGGCTATTGAAATTATTGTATTCATTAGAAAATATTTCAGGAATGAAATTAGGGGTCACAAAAAGATATTTAGAATAGACAATGGTAAAAATTCACATGTAATACTATCAAAACATATCTAAAAATCAAGGAGACAAATATCAATATAGTGACCCATATACCTCACTAAAATATGGTGTATAGAAATGAAATAGTTTATGTATTTTGGAAATTTGAAGTGGAAATTTATTATTATACAATCATTCAATATTCTATTTCAGAAAATCTTGTAGTATTTTTGTACTTGTTAAAAAAAAAATTTGGGGCCTGAACTGACCTTTACTCCAAAAAAATTTTCATATAACCAAAATCCTTCATTGAAATACTTGATGGTTTTTGGGATACCATCATTCATAAGTACTGGAAATATAATTATTTTAAAGATTTATTAGAAAGGCGAATATGTAATATTTTTGTGTTATTCTTCCATTGGAAGAAGTTATAAATATCTAAACAAGCATTTAAAAAATATTGTAGATTCATATGATGTGAATTTAAATTATAATATGATTTTATTGAAAATCATGATATTTATAAACTAAAGATTTACAATGTTAGTGAGAATGATATAAAAAAGTCTTATCAATATTTAAATTTGTGTGATTAGGAAAGTGATGCTGGAAAAGAAAAATTGAAATTTCATACTTTTCAAAACCATGTTGTTATGAAAAACATGAATTGAAATCATAAGTCTATAGTTAAGATCAAAATAAGGTTGATAATGCATAATCATACATCACATATCTAAAAAGTTTAATCAGATTCTGTTTTAGAATCTATTCATCATAAACAATGGGAGGATTATATAAATGAAAAGATGGACCTGATTTATAAAAATGAAATATTAGATCTTGTACCATGTCTAAAAGATAAATATGTTATCTGAACAAAATGGGTTTTCAAAATAATGTTGAATGAATATGGATAATTTCCATGAAAAAAAAATGATTGTTTGTAAATTCTATGAATAGTTTGATGGTGTGTATTTTGAGGAATATTTTTCAATAGGTTCAAGATAAGAAATGGTTATAATTTTTTTATCAATGGTTTCAAATCGAAATGAAACTTCTTTATTAAATGGAGATAAAATCATCATTCATAAATAGAGGGAATGTGGAAGAATTTTTTATAGACAATCCTTGTGTATTCTTCATGATAATAATGAAAAAAGGATTTTGGATTAAATAATGATTTTGTGGGTAACAATAAGCCCTATATTCATAGTAATCAAATCATGATTGTTTATTGGGGGTGTAAAATATTTATAAAATAAATGTTAATTTTAAATTTTACCTGATGTAATTTTACTATAGTATAATTAATTTTATTTTTTATATGGATGATTTAACTTTTTTGTGGATGATGAAAAATTTCATATTGAATTATCTAAGATAACATAGATGAATTTTTAAATGTCCATGTTCTGTTAGTTAAGATTCATACAAGTCTAACATGGGTAAAAAAGACCATTTTCTTCAATCAATAAAACTATGATATTTAATTGTAGATGATGTTTGGGGTGACTGTTTCCATTAATGTTTACACTCCAATTTCAGTTAGCACAATGTTCATAATAGATGAACATAAAAAAGTGTGAATCAAAAATACTTTCAAATGTTAATAGGAAGTAATATTTTTCTTATGTAACCAATATATGATATTTTTATGTTATATATTTTTTTGATAGATATTATAGTGAATTTAATTTATTTCCTATATTGGAATTAATTATAATTATGAGATATGTTAAAAGAACAATATCATTGGGTTGATATACAAATTAAATTGAGAAATAACAATTCTTGGTGATAATTATGCAGATTGGGATATATATAGTAATTATATAATATCAAATTTAGGAAGATCATTTTTCTTAGATGAATGTTTTGTGAGTTAGAACATTGAGAAATACTGTTCATTAACTTTGAGAAAAGGGGAATCTAAATATGGTATAGAACCATAAGATTTTTATAATATATTTTGGATTAATGTTCAGCTAAATGAATTAAATGTAAAAATATATAAATCATTGATGATAAATTGTGATCATAAAAGATCACTTGATCATTATAAACATGAATTCTTACATTAAAAACACACACATTGATATAAATTTTCATTTTACAATAGAGAATTTTACTTTTGGATATGTTTTTCTTAAATATTTCGTAATTAAGTACAAATTTGATGATATCTTCACAAAACCAATGAAAATGAATTATTTGAGGATTTGATGCTGAATATTCATTCTCATATTCTACCAATGACTTCATAAAACTCGTAAAGGAGTCCCTCGTGTTTCTTTGGCTTTCTTTTGTCAAAGAGGGAGAGAATGTTTTATATTTTTATATTATAAGAAGATTTTACATATTTTTCTTTTCTAAATCCAGAGTTGTGGTCATATGATAATATGAGAGATAACAATAAATGGGGAAAGAAAAAAGGAAATTTGGACGAGGTAAAATTGATGAGGAGTTTATCAACACTTAAACATAAAATTATGTTAACACTGAGGGATGAAATTAATTTCAAAACATTCATTATCTAGTAGTGTAGTGTTAGGAAAATATTTTTTTATAAAATATATGATTTTATAATCATTTATAACATTGATCAATTTCTATAATTGGGTTTCAATATTAACTATTATTTTTAAAAAGTTTGAGTTGAATACAAATTAAATAAAATATTCAAACATATCCAACTAGGGAGATTGAAGAACCATTGTGAAGTTTTCATTTATGTATTTGCTGATAAATAATATTTTTTAAAATTATTTTAAAAAATTATGTGAAAGTCATTGAATGATCAAACCCAAAAATAATGGAGGAGAATTTTTTTTTGAGAATTTTTTTTTTCAGACTTAGTGTATCATACTCAGTAGCACCTAACCTATAATTTTTTTTGAAATATTAGGTTTTTGATCCAATGTATCATCAGTCTAATATCTATATTCTATGAAATTTATGATTTATCAAACATAGTTTTTTAGAAAGTAAAATATTATTGAGTGTGTAGGTTAGAATAATACTGAATGAAAGAATATAAATAGTGAAATCAAGATTTTCAATGTTCTTAAAATTTTATGCTAAATTCAAATGATTCTTTTACAGTATTTATGATCTCAATAATAATGATACATTCTTATTTTAAATGTTTTTGAACAACTGGAAGAATTACTGATGACTAAATCAGTTATGAATAAAAAAGATATTGATTGTGAAAGTGTTGTGACACTAATAAGTCATTGGAATGGAATGTGAATCATTATGAAAAATATTATTGTGATGATTATAAATATAGTAATATATTATAATCAATTAAAATTGTTGTGAATAAATTGGGTTAAGAAAAAAAGATAAAAAGTGTTGTTTATTTGAAAAGTGGGTCCATGATCATATGATAAAAACTGTTGATGATTCAACAGAATATCACAGTCATGGATCTATAGGATTGATGCATTGAAATTTAAAATAGACTCAGGAGAACACAGATAGGTCATCAGATTCAGGGTGAGGAAGTTGTAAAGAATTTATGAAAATTTGTTATGTTGTGAGGAAATTTTCAAAATGATGTCTAGAAGGTCTGAAACCAATGATCATGTGTTTTCAGATGGCATTGATATAATTATAAATTTTGAAAGTGTTTAGGGGAAAATAAAACAGACATAAATATAACCATGCTAAAAAATGTTTAAGGCATAATAGTTTCAATGTTGCATGTCTTTAAGTTGATACCAAACATAATAATGAGTATTCATTTGTCGATTTTCAGTATATACCTATAATAAAAGTGATAATTATTTAGTATGACTTCTGTTTTCATCATATTTAATAATTATAATAGAATTATGAACATAGATAAATTCTTGAGAGGCATCATAAATAATCGAGAAGAGTTGATATTTGATGAAATAATAAATGATGATGTTAAGATGAAATTGAAATTCATGTTTTGGTAAATTTGGTTGAGTGGGAAAAAAATCACTTACTCCCACCTATTAAACACCTAAAATCATATATGTGTGTGTGTGTGTCTGGATAGTACATTCATACTTTATAACATTTTCATATGGGAAAAAGGTTGAGTGTTGTTGAGTTTGAGTCAATGTTACTCTTAGGATATAGATATCATTAGATGATAAGACAATAGATTCCTCTCTTAATAGAATGAGTAATATCATAATGATAACTTGAGAAATTGTGATTATTATGTATGGAAGAGGTTTAATCATAATAAATTCATCCTAATTAGTAAATCTAACTATGGTAATCAGACATGTGGTCATCGAACAAAGGTTCTGGATAATGTTATGAGAAGAAAATGACTTCGGGTTATTTTCTTCTGTGGATAAACTATACATAATAAAGAGTTTTAAAAAGAGGAAAGTGAGTATAATCATTAATATCGAAAGATTGAATGTTTCTAAAAGTCTTTGGAACAAGTAGTATTCATTTCTTCACTCTAGTGAATTTATATATACAAATGGTAGTGGATATAGAAATCATGTTGATTCTCACATTGAGGTCAAACCTAGTAATTTACATGTTATTTAGGGGTCAATTTTCTAGATTTATTAGAACTTATAAAATAATAACAACTGATTCAGTGCCCCCCCTCCAGTTATTATTACATCCTTTTGAACTTCACTTATTAAAATAAAAAAATCTAATATAGAAGAATTTTTTTTCCCAAAATCAATCATGAAAATAATTAATTAATTTAGAAAACATTAATCATTTATGATGCGGTGAAATTTTATTTATGATGAATATCTTACATTAAAATATTTCATTCTCATATTGGTAGAAAATTTCAAAAAGATCCTCATTGGGTAAATAATAAGAACAATTAATCTAAACCATTTTCATAAACTACAAAATTAGTAAAATGGAATTTTAAAATTCATAAAATATTAGAATAAATAATATTTAAAACATTTTTAGAAAATAAGGGTATAAAGCGGAATTTATTTTCTATAAAATATAGGAAAAAGTTATATCTTCCCTCAAAACATTTTTTATCACTTATGTAATTATAGACATCAAATTTATAGAAAAAATTTATTTCCAAAAATTATGGATAAAAGAATATAATTATTTATATTATTTTGATATATTCTCTAAAATTTCATTATCATAAACATATTCCTAAATAACACTAATAAACAACGAGGTGGTAACATAAAACCATTAACACATTGGTAGTTTTTTAATTACAATAAAAATGAAATAAATTACCTTATATGGATACCTATATAGCATAATTTCATGAAAATACTCTTTAAAGATGTTCATAGGTTGAATATACCAGAAAAAAAAGATGTATGTGGTGTATAATCATGAGTCCCACATAAATAAAACTTATACACAAATCTATTACCCATGGTTTGACATCTTTTGTATGTGATTGAAACTCCAGTATAAAAAATAGATTCTTTATAAATAAATTAAATAAAAATAATCATATATACCATATATTATTTCCTTAAAACTTTTATCAACCATATATTGATAATTCATTATTTTAATTACTGTCAGTGTGAATGCAATAATGTTTTTCATTTATTATTTATTTCAGTATTTATGCTACCAATACATGTAAATGGTTCCAAAATATCTATATTTTTAATCATGATATAAATAAAATATTAATTCTATATATATATATATATATTCATTTATAAAATTAAATATATAAAAAATAATTTAATCATTCATGGAACCAATTAGACAAACATATGCAAGGATGTAGTTTTCATTTTGCTTAATGAGTGGAACAATAGAAAGATAAATTAAATTTAAAATTTATAAACAATTCTTATATCATTAAAATAATATATATTTTTTAAATAAATCAATAGTATCATGGATGTAAAATAGAAATGAAAAAAATCACAACCCATCGTGGATGTAGTCAACACATATGCATGAGTGATGTTGTAGTTTTCTAGTGGAATGAATTGTTTGAAGGTTGAAATGATATTATAATTACATAAACTATATTTTTTAATATCTTATTTATATAAATTTTAATCCCATCATAATACACATCCATAAAATGGGGTGATGAAAAATGAATAGTATAGATAGATGGAGTCTATATGTCAAATGTATGCTTGAGCAATACTTTCACACCACATTTTATGTAAAGGTGGAAGATATTGGTTCTTTTATATTCATAACAACATTTTATTATATTGATGGAATAGAAGTTATTATGATATAATAAATAAATAATATTCAAACTAGGTAAATGAATAATTAAAATGGAAGTGATCAGTTAAAGAAATTACCTCCCCTTTGAATTAACCCATTTAGATCTTTTCTTAATGATAATAGCTATGAGATTATCCTAATAAAAGGCAACTAAAATGTGTATATGGATTTTTAGAAGGAATAAGGAAGGTCATGGAAGAGCTATAATTTATCATTTGGTGTAAATATTTGAGGGAGAAGGTTTCCTTTAAAAATTAAGGTGAGGAGAAATTTTCAAATTTTATAGAATATTAAAATATAAGAAAGTCATTCCCAAAACAGATGGAACCAAAAAGATTATAAATTTATATGGGAATATTTTTTGAGAATATTTTTTTAACATGTTTACTGCTTCAATATTCATAATAGTTTTTAACAATTTCATAAAATATGATTTTTATAAAATATCATTATTGTCAATTTTTGAACTATTCACTACATTGACATTATTAAAATAAGAACAAAAATGAAAATTGAATATAATATTTTAATAAATAACTAAAATTATATATTCAACATAAAAATACATGTATTATATTATATATCTCAAAATATATTACTTTGAATTTTTATAAGATCATTTATTTTACTAATAAATTAAATTAATATTTATAATGATACTGTTTTGAATGAATTTTTTGTTATTATATCCAAAAATATAATTACTAATAAATTATAATATTGAAGATAAATAATACAACTATTGAAAAAATATTTATAAAAAATATATTATTCTTCCCAACGTTAGATGTATTATAGTGGATGAAACAAATAGTGTGACATTTCATACTTTCATTAAATAAATTGATATAAGAGTTCATAATCACATTCAAATGTTAAAAATGGTATAATAAACAAATATCATATTAATATGGCTGAAAATTACTCCTTCATTAAAATTAATTCTTGTTTTAGTAACACATTATAGTCTTTTGAATATTATTTTTTACCCTTAATAACTTAATTTATCAAATTACATTTGTAAAAAAAATTACAAAGGTTACTATTCATAATTACTAAAAATAAAATAAAAACATTTTCCATATATGGAACTTTGATTCTATATTTTGAGTCCATTTTCAATAATTCAAACCAAAAAAGTGGCAGAATTTAATTTAATATCATACCGATAAGACACAATGGAATATTTTCTTAATAAAAACAACTATATTTGAATATAAAATTTTTATATACATATTCAATGTATCAAATTCATTTAAAAATTGCATTATTAGATTATTTTAAATATTAATGAAGTTATTATATTTTAAAAATTATCCAAAATATAATTTAAAATAAAAATTACATTAATATAAAAGAGTGTTTTAAATTCATATAAGTACCTATCACTATTAATTATAAATATAAAGTTTTAGAAAAATAAAATAAAATTTTCAAGATAAATTATTTTTTATATGATGATTTAAAAAATGATTTAAATTTTATCAAATTTATTTTCTAAATACTTGAAACATTAATTATAATATCTTTCGTAGAGAGAAATAAATTATATTTATTAGGAAAATGTATATTTCAATTTTAAATTAACTTATAAAAAAACTCAGTTCTTATTTATAAAGATAAATAAAAAAATATGAGTTCATTATTACCTTTAAAAAAATATCATAATTTATTTAAGCATATTTATACCTCCATTCTAATGGTTATGTAATAATTGTCACTTTAAAAAAATTATATTATAATACTATATCACAATTCATTATACCTCATTGATTCATGTTAGAGAAGATATCGATGAAATAAAATTATTTGAAGAGAAATATATTATATAATCTATTGTTATTACAAGGATGGTGTATGATATCAAATTATTTCAAATATAATACCCATGGTTCTAGGAATATGTATTTACATAATTGAGAGATGAATGGATACCTAGATCATTTATTCTACTTGAATAGACCAAATTATTTGAATGAGTTATGGAATAATCTACTGAATACTAGTAATGGCACATAAACATAAAATACTATCAACTCAAAAAAAATCCCACCAAACAGCATTCATGTAATGAATAAAAACTCTTTTCATGAATAAATTTTTACATTGTGAATGAAAATTAATAGATTTTTCCCAATAGTCCCTCATATATTGAATATCCTTTCATGGTGTGAAATTAATCATGTATATATTTTCAATATTATGTGTACTTTCCTTATTTTCAAACACCTAAAATTATTCAACACCCTCTTGTACACCCTTGAGATGCATCAAATTTTAAAAAGATTAATACCAAAAAATTGGTTTGTAAAATAAAGTATTTCCACCACCTGAATCAGTATATTAATAATTGATAATTCATTGGACATAATCCTAAGGCATGATATTGAATTATAAAACCCACATAATGTATAGTTTGTTGTCTTGTGAAACTTCTCAGTGGTAATAAATAAATAAATATTTTGAGTGAATCATAAAATGGGATGATCATAAAAGGGAAAGAAAAAAATTAATTCTTCATGGAAAATTCATTATTTTCTCAAAAAGATGATATCTTAGAAGAAAAACAAGTGGTCTAATTCATGGATTATAGTTCCATATGGGATGTTATTATATATATTTTATTAATGCCACCAACTGATAACAATGATGATGAAGATTCTAATAATATGGGTGGGGTCAACCATGATATTAAACTGGAGCCTACTTTAGATTAAAATTTACTCTGGTGTTCTAAAATAATGAAAAAAATTGTTACATGAAACTCCAATATATATTTGAATTAATAAGAATATAAGAATTTAAAACTGAACATGGAGACTGAATGACACAAAAATGAATATTATTGTAAAATGAAAAATGGGAATTGATTATCAAATCAGGATTAAAGAACATACACACGTTATTTATGGCCTAAAAACTCAATTAAATAATATGTAAATATAATAGAGAAAATATGAGGTGAATACATGTTCTTACGGTAGAAGTGTGATGATTAAGAAATATTTTATTCCTCTAGAATGTAATATACATGTTTGGTTGACCAAAATCGTAATTGAATAATGATTTTTTAGAGGAGATTAAAAAAAATTGGCAACAAATTTAGTTATAGAAGGAAAGCAGATAAAAATATTTTTTGATAAAACTAAAGAATATTTACCGATAATATAGAATAATGATAATTTTTATAACACTAAAAAGACCCAAAATGACATATTTGGGAAAGTTAAGACATAGTATAATAAACTATAAGTATAATATATTTTTTGTGAAATAATGTGATATAAAAAATTTGGTTGTTTTTTATTTAAACATAAATCATTGAGTCCAAATAAAATAATTTTAATGATGGTAATAGTAATCAGGACATGAATCTAAAGGTTACATCATTAGGTATAATGTTTTTAGGAACATTATATATTACTTTTTATAGGATATAGATAATAATTGTGATAATAAAAAATTATAGAATTGAAATACATAAACATAAACAATATTCTATATATTTTAGATTAAAAAAATAGTATTAATGTTGAAAGATGAGAAACAATCAATATATATTGATGTAGAACAATTTAATTGACCACTAATTAAAAAAAATGTTCCATACATGGGCTATAAGAAAAAATGATAAAGAAGAAAATATTTCAAAAATTTCATTAAATAAAATGTTAAGAAATAGAATACGGATTCTATAAACTAGGTGAAAAATATAATTTCAATAAAAAAGGATCTCATCATAGTTGTAAAATATAATAAATATCAAGCAGATTGAATTGGAATGTATGGGGCTAAAAAGATCAATGATTTTGGAAATGATTAAATTTTTTGAGGTGACCTAAAGAATATGAGTGTCATATAGTCTTATGGTTTTAGTCCTAATAAAATTCTACTTTGAGTAAATAATGTGGCTTGGGATCCTATATTGCATTCAAAATGAAAATATATATTATTAATGGAGGATACTAGATGAATATATTTTACAAAAAAATATATTGTTAAATATTTATATCCTTGATGAATATGATATATTATTCAATCCAATGATGATGAAAATCAATTGACTAGTAAGTTGAATGAACATTTGAGCCACAAATACTTATTTAAATGATAAAATTTTATGGTGGATGAGATATCTGTATCCTTCCATTTGTCCACAATCATACATATGATAATACCAAGAGAGTTATAAATGTTAAAAATACATAAATTCTATAGAAGGGGATGATAATGATGTTTCTTGAGAAAATGGATATGAATTTTTATGGTCTTATGACATGTAAATACATGGATGGGAATATATATTATGACTTATTTATTGAATATAGTATTTTTATTTTACAGATGATGGACATAACTCATAAATTATAAATATTCAATTTTATTGCATGTTGTTGAATGTTACAAGGGAATATCCATCAGCAAAACATTCTAATGTTATGAAAAAATAATTGAATAAAATTATTAAATAAATATGTGTAATATTTTCATTATATTAATGGGAATGTCAATAACAATCAATGGAATTAAATCCTCAACAAACTTGAGTCATTTAGAGGAAGAACCAAATTATCAACATTTTAAATAATAAAATTACAATAAAAACAACATATTATATATTTGTTTGATATAAGAAATACATTCCTAAATATAAATATAAATTATTTTATTTTAGGTATGAATAATGTGGATACCTCTAAAAAAAATTTTATGGGAAGAATACAAAAAAAATCATTAATGTATTCAGAATAAAGAACGATCAATTATCAATGATGAGAAGATATGTAACATTAATTTTGCATGGAATGAACATATTTTTATTCAAAAAAATCAATAAGGATTGAATATGTGTAATATAAAAATAGGATTTAGAAAATTGTTGTAATACTTTATATAGTTGTTTTTAAAAATATAATAATTCTGAAATCTAGGGAGTAAATTGCACATTATTACATTACAATGTTTTATGAAAAAAGTTATTCTCATGTGAATAGTAATATAGTGGAATATATGTCTATGCAGTACTCACAAAAATATTGTGATTATATAGAAAATTCGTGGGCCTGAAGGTCTGTTAATAAAATGATATTCAGGTTTGAAATCAATAATGACAATATTTTTAGTGACCCGTTATCTTTTGTTCCAAAAAATAACTAAAATATGTCAAAAGAAAAACACAATTCCTTTGGAATATTCAAAAAAATTGAAAATGATTTCAGAAATAAAATTTTAGTAAACTAAATGCATTATGGACTTGATTAAATCGAAAAGATCCAACCATATGGTATTTCTCCAACACTAGAAGGAATGTATTTTATCCGCCCAAGATTTTAGTTCATGAATAAACTCCCTAAAGATGGAAAAGTAACATAGTGAAATATAGTCTATTTTTAAATGGGTATTCCCAAATAGAGGACATATGTGTATTTGATAAATTTTTATTGGTATCCTGATTTTATACATTATTGAAATTTGTGTCAATGGAAGTGAAAATTTTATTTTAAATTTTAACAAATTGATGTCATATATTCATTCCACAATCAAACACAATATGTGTAATTTTATATTTGAAAACAATATGTATTCTTAATAGATTATTATTAAAAAAAGTTTTCTATTTGAACAATGAATTTTAGGGATTTGAATAACTTCCAAGGTTTTTTACTCTATATTTGAAAAATATTTAATGATAATTGGTTTTTTAAGATGATTATATCATCATAACATTTTTATTAAGAGAACACATGACCAATCAATGTTGAATGATATCATTAGGGATGATATCATTTTTAGAGGTTCAAAAAAGGCATAATGACACTTATTTTAATATTAAATGATGGTTGATTTGGGGAGTTTATGATTGGGGTGATAATATTTTGATGGATTAATGGTGACTTGAGGATGGATTGGAATTATTATTTCTCTAATGAAAATGAAAATGAATTTATTAGTAGTTTTAAAATGGTGTACTGAATGATAATGATAAATCTGAATGATACAGATATAATATTTTTGAATGATCGGGATGAAAATGAGGTCAATTTAGTTAACTACAGATATATTGTTTTAATTTTATGGTATCTCACATCCACATGACCTAGTATATTTTTTCACCTGAAATTCATCTTACTACCAAAGATACGCCATGAAGTTCCACATGCTAGTTCTGATTTGGATGCTTCTATATGTGAGTCATATCATGGATTTTGGGCTATTTTATCATAAAACATAACAAAATGAGTCATCATTCATTACATATAAATATCACATAGTTTCTATTTTTTACTATATGTCAACAATTGGTTTATGTTTCTATAATTGATATTATTGTATTTTAAACTATATTAACGAGTATGCATTCATTTTATAAAGAGTCTAAAAGTGTGAATGTATAGAATGTTATCAAATTTTGGATTCATTAAATTATATAAATCAACATATTGAGGGTGTTAGAGATGATGATAAATATCTTATTATTATCATTTTTGATAAAACAAGTTTTATTAATTATATAAAAAATATCATACCTAATTGATGGACAATTAACTCAAGATAAATTATCAATTCATTATGGTCAACGTTATTAAAGGTATAATTAAGTTGTAGAATGTCTGTAAATACCCCATCCCAAAATTATTAGAGATAGATGTTACTCTATTACACTTTTTCAGGATACATGTGATTTCATCCCAATGAATCGAACATTTTAGTTTTATTGAAATACGAGGTACATAGTCCAATCTCACAGTACATTATAAAACATAAATTAAAAAATAATATTTTATTTTAGAACATCATTATCATATCTAGAAGAACAGACTTATCAATCATAGTAAAATTTATGGAATCCTCGATAAATTAATCTTATGAACTGGGTGACCTATGATGCTCAATAATGGAAAACGTATAATAGAAGCTAAATAGGGCAAGAATAATTTGGAATTAAAATATTCTAACCAAATAATTCAATATAAATATTTAGATATGTTTGAAACTTATCCATTAATAACAAATATTTTCATACAATTTCATCAATAACTGATATCATAAGTACTAAATGATTTATTATATACATTATAATTATATTATTGAGGCATTTTTCCAAGATAGATACTCAGGACATGATGACAATACATCTATACAAATGGGTAAACCCTAAGAAAATAAAAAATATATATTATCTCTCAGCTGAACCAATTATTCATTAACAAGATATTCAATTCTGATTCTCACCCATAAAAAAATATTTTCAATACATAGAAGAAATGTATTAAAGATACATCTTTATAAAAATTAATTTAAAATAAATATATCTTTATATGAAAAACGAAGCATTTTACAAAAATAATCCCATGTTTTTTAATATAAATATCTTTTAATATAAAACAAATATCATGAATTCACATTGTCTCTAGATTTCATGGTTTAGAAAACATAAAAGAGATATCAAAACAAACATTCTTATTTTATTCTCCATAATGTGGTCCAAAATCCTTTTGAATTCTTAAATATCCAAATATAAAATGGTTAATATATTATATAAATCGGTGGGCCAAAAATAATGTAATTTAATAAACATGAAATAGAAATATTACATGTGAGTCTCAATTATAACATTATATCATAATAAAAAGTATCATGTTTAATCTTAATGAATAATAACATAGCGAAATTGGTATAATATTATCATGGTGTAACTAGATATGTGAAAAAAACATGATGTAAACAAGATTTGATGCTAAAAACCTAAACAAAATCACATGGTGGGCAGTTTCCCATAATGTATTAGGTTTCCTCATTAATTATATACTTGAGTATTCGGGATACTAACACATTGTCAAATAATTTTGAACAAGATTTTGGTTCACCCATCATAAAATTATCATATTATATTCATACCACAAAATTTAAATCAATTATAATGCATAACATAGGAATTACCTACTGAAATCAAATGGGGTATGTAATATTTCTTCATATAATAATCAAAAAAAAATTCACATTAAAAGAATTTGAGAGATGATCAAATTCCATGTATTACCCCATAAAAGGAATAAAAAATAAATATTTATATAAGTTATATATATATAATTTATAATAAATCTTGGAATTAAATATTGTTGTTTTTTATGAATATCAATATTTTTTGAAATATCTAAACATATCATTACTGAAGGAAATAACCATTCCACATTGAAAATCACATTAAAAAATAAAAATCACAAATTATTATGAAAATAAATTTTATTTAAAATTAAAAAGTAATCATATAAAATAAAAATTAAATCATTGAGTATTGATGACATAGTGAAATTTATTTTCTTTCATACACATTTAAAACAAATATTTCATTAAAATTTTAGTATAATCCATATGGGCCATGTTTTTTAAAATGACCTGACAATTCCTTTTAAAACCATTTTTAATTAAATACAACGAATGGAAAAAATTTACATCAAATATACATAAACATAAATTAAAAACATTTTAATGTCATTTATTGAAGACATGGAAAAAATGGTTTTTGTAAAAGGAGAGAAATAATTCAGTTTTCCTTTAAAGTATTATTTTGGAGTCATGAGTACATACATGGATGCAATTTATGGGAAAACTTTTATTATCATGTAAATTATAGAGTGGAATAATGTTCATGATTTTCCTGATAATTATATCATAAATCTTCATCACATAATTTATCATAAAAACAATCACAATAAACAATGACAGTGTAAAATCAAACCCAGATCACTTTGTTAACATTGTAATTGTAAGAGAAATAATATAATTAAATTAAATTAAACATTAATTATAGATAATATAACAAGATTAATTATCTGTAATTTAAAATTGGATGTATATAAATAGTATAAATTAAGTTATGTTTAAAATGTAACATATATCTCAAAGAAGAAAATTTGAGACATAACCCCTATACATTATGTATCACCTACTATCCCAAACATTGAAATTTTATTTAAAAAAATCATTATTATAAATATATTATATAAAATTATATATATCATTCCATCTTTTAATTACATATGTACCTTTATATCCCCTTTTTTAACAATTCCTTGTTAAAATCATGATTCGGGCAATAATACACTTTTTTCATGTATGATTTAATTTTTTATTATTTTTCTTATTAAATTTATCATAGATAAATCATATCCATAATTATATCCATGATATAAAAATCATATATATTTATTATATATTTATTTTTATTTATCCTTAAATATTAGAGAGAGAAAATTAAATACAGTGTTCATGAAGATGGTACGTCGTAACTTCAAAAGTTCATTCTATCCATTTCCAAAAAGGTCTTTGATGGGAACAAGGTTAGAGTTATTATATCAATATATGATGACAATTATATCACTAATATCATATTTTATCATAAAATTTGGATGAATATATCGTCTGTATGATGAGTTAAAAAAATGAATCACATCCCTCATGAGGCGGTAGTCTATCATACACATGAAAGGAATGATCATTTATATAATGGATGTTAAGTTATGAAATTATACAATAAATTTATTTTAAATATTGATTAATATTTCTCTAAAATATTATATAAACATAAAATTAATTCATGTTACCTTTTATATGAATAGTACAAAAAAATGTATCACATCATATGGTGAGGTGGTATTCCACCACAAACATGATCAACGTTATCATATTCCCTAAAAATTGAAAATTATAAGGTATATATAATATTAAAATTTTAGATCAATAATTATACCATAAATTACATATATAATCATTATATATACCTATGAGATGTGGTTATAGGAAACTATTTATGTCAATTTGTTAGGTGGTAGTATAAGGACCCGGCCTTAAAACATTACATAATATTGAATTAAATGAATAATTGACATAAAATATCATTTAAGGTTTAGGGTTTTAGAGAATTAGGCCATAACTATTACATTTCATTTAAAAAATTACAAGGTATACACTTCTACTCATTTTCCATTTTTTTCAAAAAACAAGAACTCTTGAAAAACAAATTCATGTCTAGTTCCATGTTTAAGACAACATGACTTCTCCTTGATCCCATCATTTACCCTATTCAACATTATGTCCTATGGAAAACATTTCAAAAACTTGGTATGAGCATTAAATGCTCCGTGACATATACACAAAGAAGGAAAACTATTAGTTTTTCAAAACAATAAGTAACCCATGAATACTTTATCATAAGTAATACTTTTCACCGTTATGAATTAGTAAATACTCTTCACGAAATAAAAGATCAATAATCACCCTTTGGTAACCAAAAGATTACAATAAAACACAAATACAGAACACATAACATATAAAGGTAACATGGGACATAAACATTCTTATGTGGAATAACCATACAGTCAACTTCTAAAAAAATAACTAAATGAAATTGCCATACGACTGACTTCCATACCCAATTCATTGGAGGTTATAACATAACCACCCATCCTAGTTTATCATAACACCACCATTTATTTGGTTTATCAGCTAACCGCCCGTCAAATGTCGAAGTACCATTTTAAAATCATAACACATAAAACAAATATAAAGGAAAGAAATCATTTCATCATTTCAATCAAAATATATCACTTAAATATATTTATATAATAAATTCATTATAAAAACCATTTTCAATACCAAAATACATATAAGAGTATATGGTATTTATTTTCCTTGAAAAAAAAATTATGGCTTGTTAAGGAAGCCAAAGAACATATAATACTCCCAGTGGTGGAATGGTTATGGTCACCGCTTATGTAAAAAGAAACATTACTTTTTTCATTTAGTAAAATTCTGTGTAGAAAAATAATCCCTTTGAAATGTCAAGGGTTTTTAAAAAGAGGATAAAAGAATGTTGTGTATTAAAACAAAATATACCACAACGAATGGAGATTGAGACGAAGTCCCTTACCTCATGTCCGACAGGACTTGGTCGTTCTTTATTCCCCTGAATAATAAACTAATGTTAATTTATACTTGATAAAAAACTATTTCATGTTTATTATTCCTTTTATATTACTTATTACAATGTTATAAACATTATTTAATCATTCAAGTTAATAATGGTTGTTTTGTCGTTATTTGGTACATGAGTCAAAAATGAACACCTTATATTTACAATTTGTTCATGTGGTCAATAGTCCGTTATATCCAGAATGATATTCATGATTTGGTTATCATATATATCATATATATCTAGTATATTCTTGTATTTATAATAGTATATAACATTTCGAGGTGAGAAATGAAATGCACCGTTCACGGAGATGGTAACCCGTACGTCAGCATGAACGCTACTTCCATTTCTAATTCTTATTTTAATGGAATTAAAACATAATGATACATAGGTATATTATAATTACTGTATAATATAATATATTATATAATTAAATCCATCCTTTATATGTCCCACATATGGAATTAACGAGTCATATCACTTTGAGGTGGCGGTAGTCCGCACTTCCAGAAATAAAATTATCACATTTACCCCTAATGGAAACCATAAAGGTATGATATAAATGGAAAATAAAGAAGCATAAAAATAATAAACATATTATATATCATATATAAATACAATGTCATCATAATGGCCACCATGATAGGCTGTAGGAGATAATCGAACAGTCATCATCTTGTGAGTGGTTAGTTTGTCATCCACAGAAACAATATGTTTTTCACCCATTAGATGGAGGTGTGTGTAAGTATAGTTAGAATAATTATCATAAAAATATCCTAGTATGTTGATGATACTGGTTTTGTTATAAAATTATGTAATAAAAACATTTTAGGGGTTGGAGAAGTAAAATAAAATAAATGATTTAAGAGAAACTGTTACCTTTAATTTGGGTAACTTCCTTAGGTTTGAACTAAAAGGAATTCTTGAAGTTCCTTCTGCCAAAGGTAATGCTTCTATGTGGAGGAGAGGGATTTAGGGAGAATAATTGAGTAGAGGTTGTATGAGCCAAAAGGCTTGATAGGTGTGATGAATTGGTTAGAAATGGTTTCCTTTTATAAAGGGGAGGAGGGGCTCTTTAGGAATGCGTGAAAATATTATTTTATTATATAATAATATTTGGTTTCTAAAGGTCCAAAATATTATTAGAGTCAATGATAAGATGACTAATGGTCGAAATAAAATCATCCGATAAGAATTGTACTGCTTTTGGGTAATATTTTAATCATTATAATTTTATTTATTTAAACAAATTATTAATGAGTTAAATACTACATCATTATTGTGTCAAAAATAATTTACATTATTCAATTTCTAAAAATTATAAAAAAATACCATGATTTAGGAAATCTTTTTATCATTCTAATAAATATTTATAGTCAAAAGTATTACTTAAATTACACCATATAAAAATTAATTTTCTAAAATCAATTTGTTTTTTTCATTTTTTCCTTTACTTTAAATTAATTAATCTAAAGTGACATTATCATTTATAAGTGGCCCCATGGGTTCCCAAAATCGTCCCATATATTCCCATGTTCGGCCAGTACTCATCCAATAAGGTTAAGAAAAGTGTTAAGGTAATTTTGAATTATTATAATATTATTTTAACCTTGAATTGCCATTTTTACCTTTAACTTCGGTAAATAAAAGTCAAAAGTTATTATTCACAAAAAAAATTCTTCATCTTATTGGACCTTATTTTACTTACTAATAACAACCATGTATGTCGGATTTTCGATATACAAATCCCAAATGTGGTATAATTTCATTTAAATTAAAAAGTCAGTTTTTGTAACTACTTCTAAGTGGTTTCACAATTCAAAAAAAAATTGATGTTTTTAAGAAAAATACCAAAAAATCAGCCTAAGATATATTTGATATTAAAAATTAGAAAATGATGTTTATTTTACCAAATTCTAAACATATAAGTAGCATTAATTAATTTAAAACCAATTCCTTTTGTTAAAACAAATAGCGTGTTTTTCAGAAACAATAACTATCAAAAGATTGACACTTGTTTATGTCAAAAAATTCAAATTGAAATTAATTCCAATGACTAACATTTGATTAAATTGTAAAAATATATTCTAATTACACTTTAAAACCAATTAAAAATATCATATAACCATATAAATAAATTAGATTAAAATGCGGTTTTGAATTAAAATACAATATTTTTCATTAGTAAAAATATGAACTTTATCAGAAAAAATCCAAAAATTTACACAATTTTTTTTTTGATGTCCCCATTCTAAAGAAGGATTTTATTTAGACAAATAGAATGTATTTAAGTGACCAAAACTATATTTAAAGGGGTTCTCCATGAAAATGTGGTAAATCATCCTTTTAATGTAAATTATGCTTAAAATTAGATACATTCACATTTTAAGCCTCATAAATTTATTGGAGAAATGTAAAAAAATTTAACAAACATGTATAATTATATTTTAGTTAGTTTTTATCATTCCCTCCCATATAATGTCTAGGAGTTAACTACCATTTAAAATAATATTATTATATTATTAGTGTGCAAAGTAAGATTTCAAAGAAACACGTTGTTGTGTATCGGGTATGATATAGAACATAACAAACCTTTCAAAGGAAAATTAATATTTAATTCTAAAATATTAATAAATATGAAAATGTCTTATTCTTCATTTAACTAGGATGTTACATCCTTCCCCCTTTTGGAAATTGTGTCCTCTCAATTTTTATTCACTTATCAAAATATGTGGGGGTATTTATCCATCATAGCATTCTCAGATTCCCACATTGCCTCTTCAACCATATGGTTTTCCACAAAACCTTTACTCAGTGAATTAACTTATTTCGCAAAACATACTCTCCATGGTCAAGAATCTGGATTGGTTGTTCTTCATAAGAGAGATTCTCTTCTAACTGAACTACCGCTGGACTCAAAATATGAGTTGGATATGGCATATACTTTCTCAACATTGAAACATGAAAAAAATTATGTACCTCAGATAAACATGGAGGTAAATCCACTCTGTACACAACTGATCCAAATTTCTCTAGAATTTCATAAATTCCAATGAACCTTGGACTCAAGTTTCTCTTCTTACCAATACTCATAACACTTTCCATGGTGAAACTTTTAGAAATACATGATCACCTACCTCAAAATAAATATCCTTCCTCTGGCTATCCACAAAATTTTTTTGTCTGCTCTGAGCTATTCACATGTGCTTTTGAATCAACTGCACTTTATCTGTCATCTCTTCTACCAATTCTGGTCCCATAAGCTTCCTTTCACCTACTTTATCCTAAAAATATAGAGTTTGAAAACACTTTCCATATAATGCCTCAAATGGAGACATCCGAATACTGGAATGAAAACTGTTATTATTATAAAATTCAACCAAAGAAAGATGTTGGTCCCAATATCCCTGTTAATTCAGAGAACAATCATGTAGCATATCCTCCACGGTCTGAATTTTTCATTCTGACTACCCATCTGATTGAGGATGAAAAGTTGTATTAAAACATAATTTAGTACCCAAGGACTTCTAAAGGCCATCCCAAAAGTTAGATGTAAACATGGGATCACGATCAGATATAATGGAGAGGGGAACACCATGAAAAAGTATTATATCTTTAACATACAACCAATAAATTTTATCTAGAGATAATGTATCTCGAATAGGAAAGAAAATTAGTAGATTTATTCAATCGATCAACTATAACCTAGATTTAATTCTTACCTCGAGATTTTTCATTAATCTCCCAACAAAGTCCATGGATATATTTTCCCATTTCCACTCTGGAACTGGTAAAGACTAAAAAATCTCATTATGTAACTACCAATTTGCTTTAACCTACCGAAAATTCAAGTAATTCATAGTAAAATCAGCATTATCTCTTTTCATTACATCCCACCAGTAATACTCTTGAATATCTCTGTACATATTTGTACTATCAGGATGAACTGAAAACCGAGAACTATGAGCTTCACATAACAACTCATTCTTAAACTATGAATTACAAGGAAAACACAACCTCTTCCAAAACCTAAAAACACAATCATTATCATTGTTAAAATCAGGAAACATACCCATTGGATCCAACTCTACCTTTTTTTGTATCTCACTATTTTCCTTCTGTTCTTGCTTTATTCTATCTGATAGTGATTATTTCACTTACACCTGAAACTAAACAGAAGAATTTCTTGCACCAATAACTTCTATGCGAAAGATAATCAAATCAAAACTAATGGATCTTGTTCCAAATATAACATGGTTAATGAACTATTAATTTTTCGACTCAAAGTATCATCCACCTTATTTGCTTTTTCCTAGATAGTAATGGATCGTGAAATCATAATCCTTGATTAATTCCCGCCATCTCATTTGTATCATGTTAAAATCTTTTCTGAGTGAATATATACTTTAAATTTTTTTGGTAAGTATATATATTTCACATTATACTCCATACAAATGATGCCTCCAAACATTTAAAGCAAAAACTACAGCAGGCAATTCTAAATCATGTGTAGGGTAATTTAACTCTTGAGGTTTCAACTAACCTGAAGCATAAAGAAATTACATGATCATTCTGCATAACTACACAACCATGTCCTTTCAACTAAGCATCATTGCAAATAACAAATTCACCATCTATGGAAGGAATTACCAAAACAGGATCATTCACCAATCTTCATTTCAATTCCTGAAAACAATCATCACATTATTTTATCCAAATGAACTTAACACCTTTGTGAGTTAACTTGGTCATAGGACTAGATAGCCTTGAAAAATTCTCAACAAACCTCCGGTAATAACCTGCCAAACCAATAAATCTTTGGATATCACTTTTATTTGTGGGTCTTGGACATTCTTCAACAACTATTTTTTTTAGGATCAATAGTTATACCATTTTTTGAAAAAATGTGACCAAGGAATGAAATTTGTTTCAACCAAGACTCATACTTACTGAATTTCCCATAAGTTTATTTTCTTTAAATTTTTGAAAGATAACCCTTAAATTAATTTCATGCTCCAATTTACTATTCGAGTAAACCAAAATATCATCAATGAACACAACCACAATCTTATCCAGAACTCATGTAAAATTCTATTCATAAGATCCATGAATACAGTAGGTGAATTGATTAATCCAAAAGACATAACTACAAATTCATAATGACCATATCTAGTACGAAATGATGTCTTCGTAATGTTTGTTTCCTTTACTTTCAACTAATGGTACCCTGATCTCATGTCAATCTTTGAAATATACTATTCTCCCAAGATATGATCAAACAAATCATCGATATGAGGCAAAGGATACTTGTTCTTAACAGTGATGTTATTTAATGGTCCATAATCAATGCAAAGTGTCATTGAACCATATTTCTTTTTAAAAAACAAGACAGGAGAACCGCATGGTGATGTTCTAAGTCAAATGAAACATTTATCTAATAACTCCTGAAATTGATTATTTAACTCTAAACATTAAATTTTAGCCATCCTATTAGGGTGGTTTTTTAAATTGTCTTAGCATCAGAAACTAATTCATCAGTAAATTCATCTTCCTGATCAGGTATAATACCAGGAAACCCATCAGGAGAAATATAAAGATACTCATTTACCACTGGAACATCATTAATCTCATGAATTTCTTTATTTTCAACAATATGATCATGTTAACATTAATTTCGATCTTTTACTAGTTTCTCAGCTTCCTGATATGTTATCAATATAATGGGTTCATTCTTGTACACAAAATGTAAATCTTTAGGAAATGAAACCTCTTTAGCTCTGTAGTCAATCTTAGGATGATAAAAATACAACCAATCCATGCCCAAAATAACATCAAACTCTACTAGAGGAAAAACAATAATATTTTCAGGTAGATTATTCACACACAAAAGTACATGAATGTTCTTATGTTTTCTTTTTGTCTCAAATTTTCCTCTAGGTGTTTTTACCATAAGTTCTATATTCATATCTTGAGAAAGAATTATCAATTTAATAGAAAACTTCTTAGAAATGAAAGAGTGTGTATACCCTGAATCAAACAACACAATGTTATAATTTAAAAAAACAAATAGTGCACCTAATACAACTTTGTTTGATGGCCCAACATCTGCTGAAGTAGATTCAAAGGATTTCACATCCCCTTTCTTCTTGTAGTCTGGCTGATTAACCTTAGTTGAGTTCTTTTCTGGATACTAATTTTCATAATGACCCATTTCATTACACATAAAACATTTTACTGATATCTTTTAATTGCATGCTTGATCTTCTTCTTTACAGTTATGAGGAATATGATAGACTTACCTCATAGGAAGCACTTTACAGACTTTGATATACATTCTTCTAGATGAATTTTACCACACTTCTCATGAGTTGGATATTTAATTCCCACAACTCTAGTATTTTTTGATTAATTATTTCCCTTTTCCTGCCAACTAGACCTCTTATTCTATTGTTTTTCAAAGAACACCTAGTCATAGACAAACTCTATTTCGACCTTCTCTGCACATCAAATAGGTTTGTCATAACTTTTGAACTCACAAGAGGCTAATGATTTTTTATATTGTGTCTTCAATCCTGAATAAAATATATTTATCTTACTATCAATATCTCAGATGAAATTTGGTGCATACCTTTCCAGTCGAGTGAAATTTGATTCATAAGTAGCCACTAAGTCATTATCCTGCCCTAATTCCAAGAATTTTTGTTCCATCCTAAGATGAACCACCTTAGGAAAATATTTCTCAAGAAACATACCTTTGAATTCAACCCAATCAAGGGAAAAACTCCCTTCACTATCCTTGATATTTTTCACTATTGACCACCATTGATTAGATTCACCTTCAAAATGATAAACAACAAGACTAAAATTTTGATGTTCTGAACAACCCATAACATTGAAAATATTCTCCAGTGCTTTAATCAACTGTTCATCTAACACAGGGTCAGATGATCCTCTGAATGATGGGGGATGTTACCTCATGAAATGTTACACTACTGACATGTTCCTCTGCTATTGATCTGACTGATCTCATGCATGGATACCACCACCATTTATAGCCTAAGTCAAATGTGCCATCACTACAACAAACTGTTCAGTTTCAATTCGGACCCTCTCTGGTTGCTGATTTTTGTGGTTGTCTTCCTCTTGATGTCATCCCAACATAGCTTCTCTGTTTCATCTGTAGAAAAACATTGTGAACATAGAAATATCTTAGGTGAAGCAACATGGTAATCTGTAAATTCTATATGATTTCAATATTACCAAAAATTAATTTATGGAAATTTATTTAATGGTACCCTAACACCTAATGCTGTCTAAATCGACCTCTAATACCAATTATAAGGACTCAGCCTTAAAACATTACACAATATTGAATTAAATGAATAATTCACATTAAGGATCTTTTCACGTTTAGATTTTTAGAATATTAGGACATAGTTATTACATTTCATTTAAAAAATTACAATGTAGACACTTCTACTCAATTTCCATTTTTTCAAAAAATAAGATATATTAAAAAAACGAGTCAGGTATAGTTCCTTGTTTAAGACAACATGAATTTTACATGATCTCATACTTGACCCTATTCCATATTAAGTCCTGTGAATAACATTTCAAAAACATGGGATAATCATAAAAAGCTCAGTAAGGGATACACAAAGAAGGAAAACAGTTAGTTTTTCAAAACAACAAGTAAACTATGAATACTTCATATTATGTAATACTTTTCACATTTACGATGTAGTAAATAATCTACACTAGAATAAAAGATCAATACATACACTTTTGTAACCAAAATATTACAATAAATCCAATATAAAGAACACATAGTATATAAAGGTAACTTGGGACATATACATGCTTAAGTGGAATAACCATACAGTAGAATTCAACAAATATCACTAAATGGAATAGCCATATAGCCATCTTCCATACCCAATGCATTGGAGGTTATAACATAACCACTCATCCTGGTTTACCACGACACCACCCATCATTTGGTTTATCACATAACCACCCATCAAATGTCCAAGTACAATTATAAAATCATAACACATAAAACAAATATAAATAAATGAAAACATTTCCACATTTTAGTCACAATATACCACTTAAATATATTGACATAACAAATTCATTATCAAAACCATTTTCAATACCAAAATACAAAAACGATTATATGGTATATATTTTCCATAAAAAAAATTGTGGCTTGTTAAGGAAGAACAAGAACAAATAATACTCGCGGTGGTGGAAGGGTTGTTGTCACCGCTTACATTAAAAGAAACATTACTTTTTGTCCTTTATTAAAAATCTTCATAGAAAAATATTCCCTTTGAAATGTCAAGGGTGTTTAGATGGTGTATAAAATAATGCCGTGTATTAAAAAAATATGCCTCAATGAAAGGATATTGAGAGGAAGTTCCTTACCTCATGTCCGACTTGACTTGATCATTCTTTAATCTCCTGAATAATAAAGTAAAGTTAATTTCTACTTGCTTAATAAAATTTTTCATGTTTATTATTCCTTTTATATCACTTATTACCATGTTATAAACATTATGTAATCATTGAAGTTAATAATGGTCGTTTTGCCGATATTTGGACATGAGAAAAAATGAACACCTTATATTTACAAGTTGTCCAAGTGGTAAATAGAAAATTATATCCAGAATTATATTCATAATTTAGATATCATATATAATATATATATCCAGTATATTCATGTATTTATTATAATACATAACATTTGGAGGTAATAAATGAAATGTGCCATTCATTGAGACAGTAAGTCGTACGTAAGCATAAATGCTACTTGTATTTCAATTTATTAATATAATGGAATTAAAACATAATGATACATAGGTATATTATAATTCCACTATAATATCATATATAATATAATTATCTCCATCCTTTATACGTCCCACATGTGGAATTAACGAGTCATATCACATTGAGGGGGCGATAGCCCACACTTTCTCAAATGAAATTATCACGTTTACCCATAATGGAAACCATAAAGGTATGATATAAATGGATAATATAGGAGTATAAAGAAAACATAAACATAATATATATATCTTATATAAATACAGTTTCATCATAATGGCCACCATGATAGGTGGTAGGAGATAATCGAACAATCATCATCTTGTGAGATTTTAGTTTTCCATCCATAGAAACAGTATGTTCTTCTCCCATTAGATGGGTGTGTTTGTAAGTGTAGTTCGAATACATCTCATAACAACATCCTAGTATATTGAGGTTACTGGTGTTGTTATAAAATAATGTGATAAAATTATTTTAGGGTTAGGAGAAGTAAAATAATAGAAAAAATGTTATGAGAAATCATTACCTTTAATTTGAGTAACTTCCTTTGGTTTGAACCACAAGAAATTCATGAAGTGCCTTCTTCCAAAGGTAAGGCTTCTAGGAAGAGGAGAGGGATGTCTGTAGCTTAATTTGGCAAAGGTTAGATAATCCAAATGACTTTATAGGTGTTAATAATTGGTTTGAAATGGTTAATTTTTATAAGGGAAAGGAGGGGCTCTTTAGGAAAGTGTGAATATATTATTTTATTATATAATAATATTCGGTTTATAAAGGTGCAAAAATCATTAGAGTAGAAGATAAGATGATTCATGGTCGAAATAAAATCATCCAATTAGAATTAGATAGGTTTGTATAATATTTTAAAGATTATAATTTTATTTCTTTAAATCATTTATTAATGAGGTAAGTACTGCATCATGATTGTGTCATAAAAAATTACTTTATTCGATGTCTAAAAATTATAAAAAAAACATGATGTAGGAAATTTTTTAAGATTTATAATGAATATTTTTTGTAAAATTATCACTTATATAACACCATATAAAAATTAATTTACTAAAAGGTATTTGTTTTTGTCATTTTTGTCTTTAAATAAATTAATCTAAAGTGTCATTATCATTCATAAGTGGCTCCATGGGATCCCAAAATTGACCCAATGATTCCCATGGTCAGCCATTACTCATCCAATAAGGCTAGAACAACTGTTAAAGTAGTTTTGAATTATTATAATATTATTTTTACCTTGAATTACCCTTTTTACCTTCAACCGGGGTAAATAAAAGTATGTTACTATTCACCATAAATTATTTTCATCTTATTGAACCTCATTTTACTTACTAATAACAACCATGTATGTTGTATTTTCAAAATTCAATTCACAGAAGTCGTTATATTTAATCTAAATGAAAAAGTCAGTTTTTTGTAACTACTACTAAGTGGTTTCACTATTCATCAAAAATTGATGTTTATCAGAAAAATATCAAAAGTTTATCCTAAGCTATATTTGATATTGAAAATTAATAAATGATGTCTATTTTACCAAATTATAAACATAGATGATGAATTAATTAATTTAAAATTATTTTCTATTGTTAAAACAAATGGGGTGTTTTTAAGAAACAATAATTATCAAAAGATTAACAGATGTTTATGTCCAAATTCAAAGTGAAATTAATTATAATGACCAAAATTTGATTAAATGGACAAAATTTATTCTAATTAAACTTTAAAACCAATTATAAATATTATATAAAAATATAAATTTATGAGATGAAAAAGCAGTTTTGAAATAAAATACAATATTTTTTATTATTCACAAAAATGAACTTTATGAGAAAAATTCCAAAAAAATACACAATTTTATTTTGAATTCCCCATTATAAAGAAGGATTTTATTTGATAAAATTTAATGTATTAAAGTGACCAAAACAATATTTAAATAGGGCTCGACATTAAAATGCGGTAAATAATACTTTTAATGTAAATTATGCTTAAAATTAGATTCATTCACATTTTAAACCTCTAAAATTTATTGGATAAATTTAAATACATTTAACAAACATGTATAATCATATTGTAGTTATTTTTTTACATTCCTGCCAATACAACGTCTAGGAGATAACTAAAATTTAAAATAATAATATTATATTATTAGTGTGCAACGTAAGATTTCAAAGAAACTCGATGTTTCATATCAGGTACGATATCGAACATTACAAACCGTTTAAAGTAAAATTAATATTTAATTCAAAAATATTAATAAATATGAAAATTTCTTTATGATCATTTACCTTGGATGCTACATCCTTCTCCCTTTTGGAAATTTCATCCTCGCAATTTTTATTCCCTTATCAAAATAAGTGGGGGTATTTAAACATCCGAGAATTCTCAGATTCCCACATTTCCTCTTCAACCATATGAGTTTTCCACAAAACCTTTACCTATTGAATTACCTTATTCTGCAAAAAATTCTCTCTATAGTCAAGAATCAAGACTGGTTGTTCTTCATAAGAGAGATTCTCTTCGAACTGAAATACTCCTGGACTCAAAACATAAAATGTATATGGCATATAGTTTCTCAACATCAAAACAAGAAAAACATTGTGTAGCTAGGACAAACATTGAGGTAATGTCACCCTGTACAAAACTGATTCAACTTTCTCTAGGGTTTCATAAGGTTCAATGGACCTCGAACACAACTTTCCCTTCTTACCAAAACGCATCACACTTTTCCATGGGGAAACATTGAGAGAGACATGATCACATACCTCTAAAGAAATATCCTTCCACTAGTTATTTGCATAACTTTTCTGTCTCCTATGCGCAATTCACATGTGCTTCTGAATCAACTGAACTTTCTCTGATATCACTTCTACCAATTCTGGTCCCATCAGCTTCCCTTCACCTACTTCATCAGAAATATCTAGATTTCGACAATGATTTCCATATAATTCCTCAAATGGAGCCATCTGTATACTAGAATGAAAACTGTTATTACAAGAAAATTCAACCAAAGAAAGATGTTGGTCCCACCATCCCAAGTAATCCAGTAAACAAGAACGTAGCATATCCTCCATGGTCTGAATTGTTCATTCTGACTGCCCATATGATTGAGGATGAAAAGATGTACTAAAACTTAATTTAGTACCAAAAAACTTCTAAAGGTCTTTCTAATGTTAGATGTAATCTTGGGATCACAATTAGATACAATGGAGATTTGAACTCCATGAATCCTGACTATCTCTTTAACATAAAAATGAGAAATTTTACCTCGAGACAAATTATATCGAATAAGAAGTAAATGAGCCGATTTATCCAATCGATCAACTATAACCCAGATTGAATTATTACCTCAATATTTCAATGTTAATCCCACTACAAAGTCCATTGATATATTTTCCCAGTTCCACTGTGGCATTGGTAAATACTAATGAATCCCATTCTATAACAACCGCTCTGCTTTATCCTACTGACAAGTCAAATACTTCACAGTAAAATCAGCAATATCTCTTTTCATTCCATCCAACCAGTAATACTCCCGAAGATCTTTGTACATCTAAGTACTACCAGGATGAACTAAAAACAGAGAACTATGTGCTTCACATAACAACTCATTATTCAACTATGAATCACAAGGCACACATAAACTCTTCCCCAACCTCAAAACACAATAATTATCAACATTAAAATCAGAAAAATTACCCTTATGAACCAACACTACCTTTTTATGAAACTCACTGTCTTTATTCTAAACATGCATTATTCTATCTGATAGAGATGATTTCACTGACACCTAAAACTAAACCAAAGAATTTCCGGCACCAACAACTTCTATTCTAATGTTTATAAAATCAGAAACCAAAGGATCTTATTCCAAACATAAATTTTTTAATGTAGCATTAATTTTTCGACTCAATGAATCTTCCACTTTATTTGCTTTTCCCGGAGAGTAATGGATCATGAAATCATAATCCTTTATTAATTCCAGCCATCTCCTCTATCTTATGTTCAATTATTTCTTAGTGAATGTATACATTACACTTTTGTGGTCAGTATATATTTCACATTTTACTCAATACAAATGATGTCTCCAAATTTTTAAAGCAAAAAATATAGTAGCTAATTCCAAATCATGTGTAGAGTAATATAACTTATGAGGTTTCAACTGACTTGAAGCAAACGTAATTACTTGATCATTCTACATAAGGACATAACCATGTCCTTTCAACTAATAATTACTCTAGATAAAAAATTCAACATCTCTGGAAGGCATTTCCAAAACTATATCATTCACAAATTTTCATTTCAATTCTTGAAAACAATCATCACATTATTTTTTCCAAAAGAATTTAACACATTTTCAAGTTAACTTAGTCATTGGACTAGATAACGGTGAAAAATTATCAACAATCCTCCAGTAATAACCTGCAAAACCAAGAAGACTGTGGATCTCAGTAATATTTGTGGGTCTTGGCCATTATTCAGCAACTTTTGTTTTAGCAAGATCAACAGTTATGAAATACATTGAATTAATGTGACCAAGGAATGAAATTTGTTGTAACTAATACTCACATTTGCTGAATTTCCCATAAATTTTATTTTCTTTTAAGGTTTTAAAGATAACCCGTAAATGAATTTCATGCTCCTTTATACTTTTACAATAAACCAAAATATAATCAATGAACACAACCATATACTTATCCAAGAACTCATGGAAAATTCTATTCATAAGATCCATGAATACAACAGGTGCATTGGTTAAACCAAAAGGAATAAGTACAAATTCATAATGGCCATATCTAGTACGAAATGCGGTCTCTAGAATGTCTGTTTCATTTACATTCAACTGATGGTACCCTGATCTCATGTCAATCTCCGAAAAATACTAAGCTCCCTGGAGCTGATCAAACAAATCATCGATATCCGGAAAAGTATACTGTTCTTTAACAGTGATGTTATTCAATGCTCAATAATCAATGCAAAGTTTCATTGAAACATCATTATTTTTTAAAAAAAGATAGTAGAACCCCATGGTGATGTGCTATGTCGAATGAAACCTTTATCTAATAACTCCTGCAATTTTTTATTTAACTATAAACGTTCAATTTTTATCAATCGATAACGGGGTTTTGAAATTGGCTTAGCATCAAGAACTAAGTCAACAGTAAATTCAACATCCCGATATGGTGTAATACTAGAAAAATAATCATGAAAAACATCAACATACTCATTTACCATTGGAACAACATTAATCTCAAAACATTCTTTATTTTCAACAATATGAGCAAGGTGACATTCATTTCAATCTTTTACTAGTTTCTCAGCTTCCTGAAATGTTACCAAAGAGAGGATTCATTCTTGTACACAAAATTTAAATATTTCTAAAATGAAACCTGTTTAGCTCGGCAGTCAATCTTCTGATGATAAACAGATATCCAATCCATGCCCAAATTACATCAAACTCTAATAGAGGAAAAATAATATGTTTTTCAAGTATATTCTTACCACACACTTGGACATTAAGGTTCTTATGTTTTCTTTTTGTCTCATCATTTCCTCTAGGTGTTTTTACCATAAGTTCTGTATTCATATCTTGAGATAGAATTCCCAATTTATTAGAAAAATTCTCAGAAATTAAAGAGTGTGTATACCCTGAACCAAACAACACATTGGCATAATCTGAACAAACAAATAGTGTACCTATTACTACTTAATTTGACGACACAACATCTTCTGAAGTAGTTACATAGGATTTCACCACCCCTTTTGTTTGTAGTCTGGCTATTTTCCCTTAGTTGAGTTGTTTTCTGGACACTCATTTGCATAATGATCCATTTGATTATACTTAAATCATCTTACCGATGACTTTTCATTTCCTGCTCGATCACATTCTTTACAGTAATGAGCAATATGACCAGACATACCACACAAGAAGAACATGCCAGGAATGGATAAACATTATCCAGGATGCATTTTACCAGACTTCTCAGAAGTTGGATATTTAATTCCCTTACTTATAGGTTTCATTGATTAATTATTTCCCTTTTCCTACAAACTTGACCTCTAATTCAGTTGTTTGTCAAAGAACACCTGATCATCGACAAACTCAATTTCATCCTTCTCCTCACATAAAATAGGTTATTCATAACATTTGAACTCACGAGGGGATAATTCTTATCAATAACGTGGATTCAGTCCTGATTAAAATCGATTTATCTTACTATTAAGATCTCAGATGAAATTTGGTGCATACCTTTCTAGTCAAGTGAACTTTGCTTCATAACCAGCAACTGAGTGATCCTCCTACCTTAATTCAAGGAATTGTTTTCCATCCTAAGATGAACCACTTTAGGAATATATTTCTCAAGAAATGTACCTTTGAATTCAACCCCATCAAGAGCATAAATATCTTCACTATCCTTGATATTTTTCACCATCAACCACCACTGATTAGCTTCACCTTCAAAACGTTAAACAACAAGATTATCCATTTGATTTTCTAAACACCCCATAACATCAGAAATCTTACCTAATGCTTTAATCCACCATTTATCTAGAACAGGGTCAGATGATCCACTGAATGATGGGGGATGTTACCTCATGAAATGGTGCACTAGGTTGATCTAGCTGATCTCATGCATGGATACCACCACCATTTATAGCTCGAGTCAACTGTGTCATCCCTAAAACAAATTGTTCAATTTTGATTCCAACCATCTCTGGTTGCTGATTGGGAAGGTAGTCTTCCTCCTGATGTAGTCCCAACTTATCTTCCCTATTTCTTTTGTGGAAAACCATTCTGAACACATAAATATCTTAGGTGAAGCAACATGGAAATCTTTAAATGCTATATCATTTCAATATTACCATAAATTAATTTATAGACATTTATTTAACAATACCCTAACTCCTAATGTTGTCTAAACCAACCTCTGATACCAACTATAAGAACTCATCCTTAATCATTACATAATATTGAATTAAATAAATAATTCACTTTAAGGATCTTTTCTGGTTTAGTGTTTTATAAAATTAGGCCATAACTATTACATTTCATTTCAAAAAAAATTTCAATGTAGGCACTTCTACTCAACTTCCATTTTTTCATAATAAAAGAACTCTTGAAAAAATGTGTCATATATAGTTCCATGTTTATGATAGCATAACATTTCATTGATCCCATCCTTGACCCTATTCAACATTAAGTCTTGTGAATAACATTTCAAAAACTTATGATGAGCATAAGAAGATCATTAAGGGATATACAAAGAAGGAAAACTGTTAGTTTTTCAAAACAACATGTAAAATATGAAAAATTTATTATAAGTAATACTTTTCACCTTTATGAAGTAGTAAATAATCTATACTGAATAAAATATCACTACTTACCCTTTTATAACCAAAAGATTACCGTAAATCACTTATAAAGAGAACATAACATATAAAGGTAACTTGATAAATATATATTCTTAAGTGGAATAACCATACAATAAACTTCGACACATATCACTAAATTGAATAGCCATACAACCTACTTCCATTCCCAATGCACTGGTGGTTATAATGTAACCACCCGTCATAGTTTATCACAACACCAACCATCATTTTTTTTATCATGTAACCATCCGTCAAATGTCCAAGTACCATTATAAAATCATAACACATAAAAGAAATATAAATAAAATAAAACATTTCAAAATTTCAATCACAATATATCACTTAAATATATTGACCTAAAAAATTCATTATCAAAACCATTTTCAATACCAAAATACATAAAAGAGTATATGGTATATATTTTCCTTGAAAAAAAATATGGCTTGTTAAGGAATCCAAAGAACAAATAATACTCATGGTGGTGAAAATGTTGTGGTCACAGCTTACATTAAAAGAAACAATAATTTTTGTCGTTTAGTAAAAGGCATCGTAGAAAAATATTCCATTGGAAAAGATATGGGTGTTTATACAGCCTATAAATGAATGTCGTGTATTAAAAAAAAATTATGGCTCAATGAAATGAGAATGAGATGAAGTCCCTTGCCTCAAGTTTGACTTGAATTGATCATTCTTCAATCTCTTGAATAATAAAATAAAGTTAATTTATATTTCTTAAGAACATTTTTAAAGTTTATTACTCCTTTTATATCACTTATTACCATGTTATAATCATTATGTAATCATTCAAGTTAATAATGGTCTTTTTGTCGATATTTGGTACATGAGTAAAAAATGAACACATAATATTTACATGTTGTCCATGAGGTCAATAGTGCATTATATCCAGAATGATATTCATGATTTAGTTATCATATAAATAATATAAATTCAGTATATTCATGTATTTATAATAGTACATAACATTTTGAGGTAAGAAATGAAATACACTGTTCATGGAGATGGAAACTTGTACGTACGCATGAAGGGTATTTCCATTTCTATTTCTTATTCTAATGGAATTAAAATATAATGATACATAGGTATATTATAATTCCACTATAATATCATATATAATATAATTAACTCAATACTTTATATGTCCCACATATGTCATTAATGAGTCGTAATACTTTGAGGGGGTGGTAGTCTGCACTTCATCAAATGAAATTATCACGTTTACCCATAATGGAAACCATAATGGTATGATATAAATGGAAAATATAGAAGCATAAAAAAACATAAACATAATATATATCAAATATAAATAGAGTTTCATCACAATGGCCACCATGATGGGCGGTATGAGATAATCGAACAATCATTGTCTTGTGATGTGTTAGTTTTCCATCCACATAAACAATATGTTCTTCACCCATTAGATGGATTTGTGTGTATGTGTAGTTCTAATACTCCTCAAAAATAAATCTAAGTATATTGAAGATACTGGTTTTGTTATAAAAGAAATTAATAAAAAGATATTAGGGGTTGGATAACTAAAATAAAATAAAAAATTTTAAGAGAATCCATTACCTTTAATTTGGGTAACTACCTTTGGTTTAAACCAAAAGGAATTCATGAAGTGCCTTCTTCCTAACGTAAGGATTCTAGGTATAGGAGAGGGATTTATAGAGCATAATAGTTCAGATTTTGTACGAGCAAAAAGGCTTGAGTGTTTTGAGGAATTGGTTATAAATGGTCTTCTTTTATAAGGTGTAAGAGGCGCTCTTTAGGAATTTGTGAAAATTTTATTTTATTAAATAATAATATTCGGTTTCTAAAGGCCCAAATAACATTACAATCGAAGAAAAGACGAATCATAGTCGAAATAAAATCATCCAATAGGAATTGGATAGGTTTTTGATAAAATTTTAATAATTATAATCTTATTTATTTAAATTAGTTATTAATAATGTAAATATTATATCATTGTTGTGTCATAAATAATTTAATTTATTCAATGTCTAAAAGTTATAATAAAGATTCCAAGATTTACGAAATCATATTATATTTCTAATGAATATTTATAGTCAAAAATTTTAATTATATAACACCATATAATAATTAATTTACTAAAAGACTTTTGTTTTTGTCATTTTTGGCTTTACTTTAAATTAGTTAATATAAAGTGCCATTATATTTTATAAGTGGAACCATGGGGTCCCAAAATAGACCCAAAGATGCCCATGGTCAGACATTACTCATACAACAAGGTTAGGAAAAGGGTTAAGGTAATTTTTAATTATTATAATATTATTTTAACTAGAATTACCCTATTTACCTTTAACCGCAGTAAAGAAAAGTCAAAAGATACAATTCACCTAATAGTATTTTCATCTTATTCAACCAAATTCTACTTAATAATAACAACCATGTATGTAGGATTTTCTAAAATCAATTCACAAAAGTGGTAAAATTTCATTTAAAATAAAAATTCTATTTTTTATCTACTACTAAGTGGTTTCACAATTTATCAAAAATTGATGTTTTTCCGAAAAATACCAAAAATTCATCCTAATATATATTTGATATTAGAAATTAAAAAATGATGTCTATTTTAAAAAATTATAATCATATAATTGTAATTAATTAATTTAAAATTAATTCCCGTTGTTAAAACAAATAGTGTGTTTTTAAGAAACAATAACTATCAAAAGATTGACACTTGTTTATGTCCAGATTCAATGTGAAATTAATTACAATGAACAATATTAGTTTAAATGGTAAAAATAAATAAAAATTAAACTTTAAAAGAAACTAAAAATATAATCTAAACATATAAATAAAATAGATTATAACACAGTTTTGAATTAAAATACAATATTTTTCATTATTCAATAAAATGACCCTTATCGGAAAAATTCCAAAAATTTACACAAAGTATATTCTGATGTCCCCATTCAAAATAAGGATTTTATTTGGTCAAATAGAATGTATTAAAGTGACCAAAACTATATTTAATGAGGTTTATCCATTGAAAGGTGGTAAATTAACCATTTAATGTAAATTATGCTTAAAATTAGATTCATTCACTTTTAAGCCTCTAACATTTATTGGATAAATGTAAATACATTTAACAAACATGTATAATCATATTATAGTAAGTTTTGTTCATTCCCTCCTATACAATGGATAGGTGTTAATTACCATTTAAAATAATAATATTATATTATTAGTGTGCAACGTAATATTTCAAAGAAAACTATTTTTCGTATCGGGTACGCTATCGAATATTGAAACCTTTTTAAAGTAAATTAATATTTGATTCACAACTATTAATGAAAATGAAAATTTATTAATCTTCATTTACCTAGGATGTCACAGGTAGTCCACTATACACATGATCAATGTTTTCATTCAAGGTTTTATTGTGTATGATATTTTTTTGGATAACACTCTTTTCTTAAAAAAAATTCAGTATATTTGTTTTATTTATGCCGTTATTTAGTAATTTTTAATACTATTTGAAGGAAGCTGAAATTGAAATTATATAAAAGCTCCGGTAAAGATGTTACATATTTTTTTGAAATCTTCTTTTAGTCAAAACCAAAAGCCTTCTATTGGTGTCTTTATTACCTAATAAGATTCTATGTTGAGGTTAGGGTTTTAAAATAATTATTAGGAATTTTTTTCCTATCTAATTTTTTAGGAATTATTGAAATGAGAAAACAATGGGGGGATTTTAGACATGCGTGTGAGGATAGATATGGTAATTTGGAAATGAATGAATTACACCCATGTTTTTCTAAAATTATAGGGCTATGAAACATTTCATTTTAGATAATTTTAAGAGATATATAATAATTAAAACCATAAAATTATAATTAAACGTTTTTTTTCTATTTTATACATTATGATTTACAATTAACCACCAGTAAACGTGTTTTTACATTAACCACAAAACTTAATTTTTATAGTTTTCAGTATTGACTATAGTCAATAATTATGTTCAAAATATTAGACGATATAAATTTTATTATTTCAAATATGGAATTCATTTTCCAGAATTCATCTCGCAGTTGTGTTAAAAAATATATTTAAATAAAATATTATTATTATAATAAAATAATTTCCTAAAGACATATTTAGAATTTGAAAATTATTATAACATAATTCTACAATAATTTTATTCCAATAACCTTATTAGGATTAATAAATATCTAAATTAACTAATTTTATATTTAAGAAAAATATTAAAAAATTTATTTTAAGTTCTTCATACAAAATAGTAGAATTTAGTAAAGGTAAGTATTTTTTACTATTCATCGAAAAATGAATCTTTTTAGTAAAAATCCTGATAATCTTTCAAATTCTAACTATTATATGATTATTTTAATATTTATGTTAATTTTTAAAAATATTTTTTAATGTTTTAAAAATTATTTTTATAATATTTGTGCAATGCATGAGTAAGAAACCTTTTAGAAAAATACACTATTTCCAAAAATATTTCTTTTTCATTCAAATGGTTCTTATTTTATTTATAGTAAATATATAAAAATTTAATTTAATTTATACCTATAAAAACAAATAATTAATATAATTTTTTCCCTACTGATACCATCCAATATAACAGCTAGGTTATATTTTTTACGTTCTAATAATAATTATTTAAAAGAGTACTATGTTTGTTTTAAACCTTGTATTCCATATATGACAATCCATCAATCAGATTTAATTAAGTAGAAGAAAAATATGGGGTAAATAATATGGGTGTCACATTATCATATTATATTGGAGTTCTATATCATATTTGAAATTAATTATATATTTCCTCCCTTAAAATATCTGGTTGTTATATTGTACCCACATTAATTAATTATATCCTAAAATTTTAATCATTATATATATAATAAGGGTATTTGAATTGTAAAATTTATTTATCAAAAAAATAAAATCATATCAAGGAATAATAGAACATTCCCTTGTATATAAGGAATGGGATTCATGAATTTTATTTCAAAAATTATTTTCCACATTGGATAAAAGTGGGGACTATTAGTCCTATGGACATAGTGGAAAATAATACTCTACTACTTCTTACATTCTATAGTTTCATGTTTCACATATTATTGCTAATGCCCTTTTATATCATCATTATTTCATATTCTATAGAAGAGAATTATATGAAGGCGTATATGGTTCTTCTCCTAAGTCTTGTACATGATCTGTCACCCTAGACCACATTTTTTTATGTAGTTGTATTCATAGTGTTATGCGGCCTTTGTAGGGGTTTCCCATTCGAGGTTGATTAGTTACATATGGCTATAGTAGAATGTTGATGGTTTTGAAAGGAAGTAATTTTTTTCTTGGGGATGTCAATGTTCATGGTTGATGACCTTTTTATCCAATTTTTCATTATTTTTGGATGCATTACAGGTGGATCCAATTTCTCATGGTGTCAGATTCGATGGAAGAGTTGGTGACTTGGTGAATGATATGGATCTCTATTATGGACATCTCATGTTTCAATCTTTACTATTCCATCATTTTCTATCGTTCTCCCTAGTCTATGTGGTGTGTTCATTTACTACTATTATTTTGGATTAGTTGGTTAAGAATTTAGTGGTGTATATGTAGTCGTAATCTGAGTAGGCTTGGGCTATTCATTCAAGGTTTTGTGACTCATTGAAATTTTTGGGTGATGAGATCAATGTTTGGGCCTTTTTTAATTTCAAATTTGGGGTAATTTTTTGATATCCCTCTAGGTTTTGAATTATAATTTTTGGTGGTTTTTTTAGAATATATTTGAATGTGAGGTTACAATATAACCATAATGTATTATTTTGAAAATAACAAAATATTGATTTGGAAGATGAGGATTTAAATTACCATTTACATCATCGTATATGATGTTAATATGATAATTTTTTTATTTCAAGATAATTTTACTAAAGTTTTGTATTTAAATTCATATCATGTAATATAATGAAATATACATACTTTATATCATTTTATTTCAAAATCTTAAATTTACCATATTTTATTATTACATCAATCATCGCATCATCTCTTACTCCAAGAGATGAATATCTAAAAAATTGATTTTTTATAAAGCACTATAATTTACATTGTACATATCAAATGATCCCAAAAATAGTAACAACCTATACCTGTTAACATTATTAATACAAGAATTTTTAGAATAATATATATTAATATGTTAAATGAATATGAATATATTTATGTACAAAATTAATCAATGAAACCAAAATATAAACATAGAATATTCCTTAAATAAATGAAATTATATCCCAAATAACCTTAATAACATAATCAAGTGTGATAGTTTAATCCTTAATTGTTATTTCATTTCCTTTAAACATATATCTCAAAAGAATAATATTAATCTTCTCATTTAATCCTTTACATTAATCCAAAAATGTAATATATGCCTCAACCCAATAAAACTACTCCTGAAATAACATTACTCACCAAAAAATCAAATGACATGACCCCATATTATGTTCCCTAAACTCAACATAACATTTAACCCTCATGTAATCAGTATAATAAAAATGTATACTAATAATTAGGTCATATAGTCTAGTAGTTCACGTTTTACCTATATAACCCATTATTTATGGTTTCAGGCCCTGGGGTCTTTCCAAAATAAATGGGGTTTCTCCCAGCTTGTGGAATATAATTGTTCTAAAACTATGGGACAACATATGTTATGATCATATTCATTATCCTCTAGGGTCTTATAATGTTCATACGAATACAATGAACATCTTCAAAAAAAGTATTTATCAATTTGATTGTTTTTTACTACTAATTTTTTATATAAATATCATTAACTCACAAAAAATAAAATAATTACTACAACATCAATCACATCTACATGATTATTTTTCAATTAGTTGTTTTTTTGTTTTATAGAGTTTGGCATTATCGTTAAATCTTTTTTGGAGTTCATTAATACCATTCAGAATAATATTTCAAATACTTAATGAAAATAGTTTACTAAAAACATTACATATATATATATTTATATATATATATAAATTAAATTATGTAAATAATTATTCAATTCAAATAGATACAAATTTCAATCAATCCACGTCATTCATAAACACTTAAGTATGATTCACCAGTTTATTCTATAATACCTCTTCACATTCCTATGTAACTTGTTATATATTCATCAACTACATAAAATCAATTAAATGTACAACCATGTTGGTCATAATCTTGATAATTACCTATAAGACATATATTTTAATAATTTTCATTCGTTCAACATTTAAAACATTCAACCATTTTTTATTTTATTGGTAAACTATTACTATCGTTAAATTAATTTACATAACCTTTTAATTTTTCTTCATAAATTAATTACATTTTAACCTTCTTATCAACACATAAAACATATTTACATACCTTAAGATGTTAACATTATTGATTATTCATTAATTCTAAACATATAAGAAAGTGAATTTTCTTCCCATTATGGCCTCAAACACCCAAACTCTCAAAGAACTCTATCCATCTCCACACTGGTAAATTCTACAGTTGGTTAATGTGAATTTGTTGTAATCATATATCGTGATAAATGATTAGGAAAATAAATATATTCATTACTCACCTCATCATCCAATTTGGTTTCTTATTAATACAAAAACCATCTCTTTTAACATATATCCAATCCCTTCAGCTCCATATCATTGATTGATACATTGAATCATAGTATGAAAAATAACATTCAATGTGGAAAACCATAAAATCATTAATAAATATTCATATGATGACTAAATCATGACACTATCATTTAAATATTATTCATCTTATCTTTTTCTGAGGAAATAAATCATCATAATTTATGTAAATCCTTCATAATAGTTAATATAGAGTTTGTGAATTTCCAAATAATATCCCCTTTGGGTGTCAAACCTAGTGTGTAGTAATTCCCACTGTCACAAACCATATAACACTTGAGTCATGTATGGTGTGACTTTTTTTATGAATTTTTTTATGTACATCTACTCAAGAAGAACATTCACATTATTCTCCATATGTGGATGTAATTTTTCAAGAACCACTCACTATATACCAAATCATTATTCTAAGATATTTTTCAATACATAGTTTATCATTAAACATATCCCTAGAGTTCCCTCTATTGTTTTATCTTCAATGATTCTAATGATATCTAATCCATTCATTTCATAATAACTATGACGAATAGATCCTTTTAAAAATATTATTTCCGGATTTTTCACATAATCTTCTATTAATACATTAATATGATCATAAATTCATTGTCTTTTGGGATGATTAGGATAAAAAATCAATTTATACCTAAAAATTATTTAATTATCCATAATGAGATCTCAAATCCATTCAATCACCTAAATGTAACGGGATAACATGGGAATATATTTAAAACATGTTGATCTAGGTATTTCTGAAATTGAATAAACATGACAAGTAGACATAATGTGGGAGTCAAATATATTATAGGACATCATAAATACAAGTATAGTTGGTAATATCATGGTATAATAACATAAGGAAAATTGTATAATAAAATAATGCTATCATAGGAAATATTTTTGAAACCCAAATCATGATATAATCAAGTTTCAGAGCTATAATCATAGACAAAATAACATTGGGGAAAAAGTCCCATAATGGATTTTGTTTACTCCCTAATCTCATACTTGATGGCCCATGGGATGAAATCATTACAAAATTTATTTTAATACTATATGGGAACACACATAAAAAAAATTCATGATATATTTGTTCTATATAATTGAATAATCATATTAAATAACATAACAATTACACATGGAATGAATATAGGTTTCATAATACTCATTTATATCATAATAAATCGACATTCCATAATGAATGAATTTTAGGGATGACCATAATGAATTTATTATAGACTAAAAGTTTAAGATTAAAATGTAGGAATATATATTGGTTATATATATATATAATTTATAATAATTCCTTTGAATCAAAGGTTGTTTCTATTGATGAAAATAAATACATTTATAATTATTTAAAAAACAAGATTCTTGAGAAAAATAATATTCCCAAAATGCAATTAATTTTTTGAAATACTAAAATTGAAAAAAATATTTATGTATAAAAAATTTAGTGGTCATTACGGTGGGGAATTCCATTCATGTAATGAACCTTTTAAAAAACTTGTTTTTCACATTTTGTTATAAATTTCATATGTGACATTTCTCAAAAAATGAAATGAATATGACTTAAAAATATATAAATTTTTTCAAAATTTTTACCTTTAAATAAAACATTCAATCAGTTCAATATATAATTTTTTAAATAATTTTTCGAAAACATTTAATAAAAATTATTTTCGACAGAAGAAAGAAATAATGTAGGAAATTTTAAAAAATGGGCTCAATGGTAAATAAATAGAGGAAAGAGAATTGAAAGCATGTATTCATAATGATTGACTATAGGATACGAGTATTAATTATTTTATTTAGGATTATATCATAATAGTTCACTACTGAAAGCATAATCATAAATAATATCAATAAACAATGACATTATAACACCAAATCCTTGCAACATTGGTATTTTTTAATCAGAAGATTCAAAAAAGATTATCATAAAATAAAACATTAGATATCATGAATATAAGGTTATTCAATATATAAAAAGTAAAATGGGTGTTATATACACATCAACGATGAATATTGGTGAAGAATATAACAGATGACTAAAAGAAAAAAAATTGAGACAATCATACAGTAGCTTAAGTTTCCACATCCTTCATACTTGTTTAATCCTCCTACATTATAAATATAATTTTATTACACATATATTACTAAAACATGAATATATATCTATATTATTATATATTATAAAATATATTATTTACATATTAAATCTTATCAAAAACATATCATCAATGTTTTTATTAATATCATGTTTTTGATAATAATTGATCGACTTTTTAGGTAGGATTTGATTTTGTATTTTTGTTCTGATTACATTTTTCATGGTCCCACTATCTACATTGTTCAAAATGAGAGATAAATATCTTATATAAACATTAAATAATTATTTATATTAATCCATTAAATATATATTTTGAAAATTATTTTCACCATTCACGGAGACGGTAGGTCATACATGCGAATAAATACATTTTTAATTATTTCAACCATAATGATGGATATAAAATAAATATTATTATATAATTTAAGGACGATAAAAATATCTTAAATATAATACTATTTCATCAAATTACATTACATATTCCATACATGAGATTCATTAATAAAAACAAATCACAACACTTCATGATGTCGTAGTCTCCCATAGACACGAATGTTGTTATCATTTCATTCGTTGATGGTATGTAAAAATAGTATATGAAATATTAATTTTCATGTATTATTAAAATTCCATTATTATCATATATAAACATAAAATTAATACATTTTTCCTAATATTTCATGCTTATGTAAAAAATGAGTTACATCACTTTTTGATGTTGTAGTTTGTCGTACACATGAGTGACATTATCATATTCTCCATTGAACAAAAATTAAGATGGTATATACGTTATTTTAAAATTAGTATTAAAATTATATCATATATATCATATATAAACATTAAATACATCATGATATTCATTCATGAGAATAATTTATAGAGGATTAATTATTCCCATTTGTGAGGCCGTAATTCTCCATACACAAGATTAACTATAACATTTCACATTTGTGGAATAGGAATATAGTTTAAGATCATGACCATAAAATAAAAAATATTATTATATTGTAAATATATAGGGTATTTTATCCTAATGGTTTGATAATATTTTGTGTTGTTATATGAATATATAAAATAAAAAGATCGATTAGGGACATTACCACTTCTTCAAGAAACATTATTATATTTTCACAAAATTCCTTGTTTTTCTTTACGACCAATACTTGGATACTACGAATTTGGGATTGGATTAGGTAAGTAATTTCGGTAGGTATTGGATACAAAATCAGGGAATAGATTTTTGTAATTGATATTATAGGGGTATATTTATATAAGTAGGTGTGTGGATACCAAAGGAATTTTTTAAATAAAATAATTACACCAATGTTTTTCACATTAAAAAGGCCTCAAAATAAAATATATTCAATAATTATAAGACATATGTTCATAATATTTCCATAAAATAAGAACTAAAAGTGTATTTGGTAATTTTTTACCCTTATCATCTGACGCCCATAAAAACTAAAGAACATTTTGTTTGATAGCATGTATGTCATGCGATAACAAGTGCATAACGTAATATAATACCTTTATAAATTATAATATATTTATTATTTAAAATATATTCTATATATTTTAATATATGAATGAATGAGTTATATTGAAATAAATGTGACACTATGTATGATTATATCATATGCAATAATGACCTTCAATTATAGTTTGTGCTACATGAAAAAACAACCTTCAATAATGGCTTACGCTATACACAATACCGACTATTACTGAGAAACATTCAGAACTAATACATTATTATTTAAAATAATAATATATAATCTGTTTGTTATCAATATTATTAAATAAATTATGTAATTAGATGGTCAATATAACTAAATCAGGGGTTAAAATTAAATTATAAATTAATATAAGATCCAATTAAATATTAAAAGGATATATTTATTTTAGAAAACAATTTTTATGCTCACAATGTTTCTTTCACAAAAATAGATTAAATTATTTACAATTATTGAGAAATGTTGATGTAATAAATGTGTTCTATATATAATAAATTATTTTTTATAATCATCCATCATATTTTGTATGCATAATATAAGATGAAACCCCATATTTTTACTTAGGCATTTTTAACCGCCTTAAAATAGAGAACCCATTTTAAATATTATTTTTTATAATTTAATAAATTTAATTTGTTAAAATTATAATTATTTTATAATTATGATTTTAAAATTATATTTGGGGTAAATTTTTGAATTTTTCTAAGAACCATCATTTTTATTGAATAGTGAACAGTACAATGTTTAAAAACTTCATATTCTTTAAAATAATTATTAATGCTAAATTATATAAATTTTTATTAAAGTAAATTTGGAACAATTAGAACTCTTTTATTAAAATTTGTTTCATTATAATCAATATAAATATTAAATTGAATATAAATAGATAACCATCTTTTGAATATTTTTCTACTAAAACCAGTTAATCTGTTTGTCTACCTGAATAGAATTAATCTTAATTTTTCTACTTATGTTATTTTATTTCTGAAAATATGACATATAAAATTTTAATAAATACAATATTTTTTTTCTAATAACTTCCAAACTAATTTTGACAAAAAAATTATTGGTGAAGGTGATTAAAAATAATTACGGGGGCTAATGTGTTATTATGCTTAAAATGGATTAAATTCCAATGTTTAAGGGACCAAAGGACCTAGAAACATATCCAAAACACATTTTATGGACATATATAATCTAATAACATTAAAATAATTAGTTAGGGTCATTTGTACGACATTTATTGGTTAAAAACGTTTTTACATGTAACTTCTTTTCAAGAATACCAAGTGAGTCTTTTTCCTTCTTTATAAAAGGCCACCAACCCTATCCATTCCTCACAAAACTAAAAGCTATTTTTATCAGAAAAAAATCCCAAATAGTCTCAAATATTTCCTATCCTATACCTAGAATAATCCCTTTGGGGAGGAACTATTTCCAACAAAGCTGTTTGGTTCAATCCAGAAGAAGTTACCTGATTAAAAGGTAATGTCTTTTCTCAATATCTCTAGTTTCATTTCCATTATCCAACACCTAAAATATCCTTATTATGATATTGAATACCAAAAAATGTATCCTCAATATACTTGGATGTTTTTAAGCATATATTTTAACTTACACATACGTACAACACCATCTAATGGGTAACAAACATAATATTTCTGTGGACGATGAACTATTACCTCACGAAAAAATGATTGTTCACACTTCCATTACCGCCTATCATGGTGGACATTATAATTTACACTTTAATATTTTTTATATATGATAACCATGGTTTCATATGATTTATTTAATGATTTTATAATATATACATTTAGTACTTTCCATTTTTTGATAGTATAATAACATCGTTTGAAGATGTGTCCACTACTACCCCTCAAAGAAATGTGATTCGTTCACATGATTAATGTAATTTATAAATGATGGTAATAATTAAAAATATGAGACATAAAAACCAAATATATGATATTAATGAAATAATTAAAATTTTGGATATATATATATTTATGTATATATCTTTTTCTTTATTACCCCTACACACACTTTAAAAGTGAGAAAGTCATTCGTGGATGTGTGGAATACTATCTCCAAGACATGATGTGTTTCATTTTACATCACATAATTCTATATTCAATTATATATAATTAAATTATACCATATTTTTTATATAATGTTCATTTGGAAGTATTTTAGTTACTTACCTTTTTTTGTAACAATCATTTTAAAATTGGAACGTTACTCATTCTTATATACGACCTACCGTCTCCATGAATTTATCATATTCTAATATAAATAACTATATATAATTAATTATTCTAAAAATATAATTGATGTTAAAATATTGTAATTATTTGATGGTTATCATTCTAGATATGGTATATGATGACCCCATTTCCATAGATGACCAACAATGTTTTTTGGACATACAAACCAAATTTTATCAAACACACTCAACATAAACATAATTGTTTATTTTGTAGTATAGAATATGGTTATAAGTGAAGTAAAAGTAATTATAAAAATTACAAAGATTAAAATAAATGTAAAAAATTTAACATTAGTTTATTATATAGTAAGTTAAATGACGTTCACCCAGAAGGAAACACAAGGTGAGGGATTCTTGTCTAATTTTCATTCTGTAAGGCACACATAAGGGTTGTGCATGTAAATTATGATCTATGGTGTTAATACTATCATACTGACATATAATCTCATCTGAACTATTATATTCCGGGTATTTAGATGTTTCATTTGATTATTATCACTTTGGGGACATATAATTCATATGTATTGGATTTTATCTCAATTTTATTTTGAGGGACATTATATTGTAATGCAGCAAATACCTTTTATATGGTGTATATATTACCATTGAAATTATATATCATTATATCATTACTCTCATGATATTTTTACTTTCATTAAATTTTACTCTTTATTGAGGACACAATTTAAAATGTTTCAATGTTGTACGGGACACATTGGGATGTTTAATGCTTATTTTCCCCAAGAATAATCCAAAGGATATTTCAATGGAAATTACATTATAGTAAATTATATATCCATTGTAAATAAACATTTCGTTCTTCTCTGGTTATTCATGACCATTTTCAATTTCAGTACCATTTCTCCCCTCTTTGGAACTCCTAGTGTTATTAAAAATTCTTTAAAGAAAACCCAACTTCAATTCTCTCTTTAGAAAGAGAACCTGTTTTATTCTTGAACACATGTTTTATTAAAATGTTTTCAAAAATGATTATAAATTAATTTGGTAAAGATAATTTTACCCTTTTTATATTTTAAAAATCTCAAAGAAGAAATATTCTTGTCTCTTTCCAATGGGTCACTTTGTAATCATTGACTGTAAAAAATGAATAATATTTTAACCTCGTACGACATGTATGGATTAATAAATCATCATTTCATTGAATCATCCTTGTCAATTTAATATATTTTTCAATATTAAAGTATATTTTCCTCATGAATATTTTTAAAAGATAATATTTTATTTCATCAACAACAAAAACCATATACTTGACACTACTTCAGTTTCTTATATTGGTACCATATTTATTCATTATCGGGACTATCTATCATTGATTTTTACAAAGATATTATTCTAATTCACTTATTTGATTTATTTTTAGTCACCTTGAAGTATTAAATTGTTGATGAACATTGAAATTTTAGTTTCCCTTATCATTCATTTAATGTTTCATGGATGTTACTATTGCCAAAACTGTCTACCAATTTACATAAAATTCCTACATTTATACTTATTTTATTAATTGTGGAATTATTTATAGATACATAATTTTCAATCGATATATAAATTTGATAGGGAAAATTAGATATTTTTATTATTAAATATGAGGAAATATTTGGACTGGCAAGGACGGGTGGATCCTGGACATTATATAGCTCCTCGATAAATAAATTGGTTCTCATGAGATGAATAATTATGTAAATAAGATTATACACATGTCTTTTAACTATATTATGAATATTCTTAATAGTAATATTTTGTCATGTGATTGTGACATGAAAATTGATTATAAATCAATTTACCTCATAATATATTTAGTTATTTTTTAACCTGGAGATTTTGTGTCGAACTATCTTTGGATACATTTCATTTCATTTAATTGATTACTAGAATGTGTTTAATTTTCATAAATTTTCTAGTTTAAATATATTTATCTAGTTATTTTATTTTCATTTTTTTCCAATTATTACCTTTAATTATTGGTTATGTAATTTCATTCAGTTTATTGATTACGTGGCATGTGATTCAAGTTATTTACGTTAACATAATGACTATTCTCATTGATTAATTATTTATTCCACTATATTTTTCCATTATTGAGCATTTGAGCTCACCATTATTACGATAATGTCCCCTTGAATCCCCAAAATGTACTATTAATTAAATGCTATAAAATACTAGATGTATTGGAGTTATCATCCAAAAGATTATTTGTTTATTAGAAAAAATTATGTAATTAGTGTTTCTATTTGAAATAAAATACTCATTTATGTATCTAGTTTACCAATACTAATATTTGAATGGTCTTTTAGGGATTGATTCCATGAAATCATGATAACATATTTACTAAAAAACACTGGATCTAGGATATTTTTTGAAATGTCTCTATATTAGGTATTAATGAAAGTTTAGTAGAAATCGTGGGAACTAGATTTAGGAAAAATGTATGGTAGAGAACCTAACATTAAGGTATAATTTGTGGATAATTATAGATTAAAATCATATAATTTTGTTAATATATGGATTATGTGGTTATTCCTAGAAATACATCTCTATCTGGTTACTAAAAGTGGAGTTTGATCTAGAACGAATGTACCTAGGAGTAACAAATCTGGTAAGGTGTTCCGAGCTTCAATCAGGGTAACCTGGTAAAATAAAATGGTCCATTCTTCTCACCTTGTTAGATACTCCTGGGGTATATGCATATGATAATCCACTATTTTCTCAAAAAACATTATGATGGATTTAGATTAATATTAAGTAACCTATGTTAATATAAGTAGTTTTAGATTCAAGATAATGTGTCATAGTTTAGACAACTATTTAATGATATTATAGATTAAACCTAGTCCAATAATGAACATATGTGGATATAACATCCTATAACACGAGTGACAACAATCAAATCTAGAAAGGCCGCAAGTCTTGAACCCATGGCTGAATAATGATAAGGGTTTCACACCAACCACTGAACAATGAAATGTCCTTGTTCATTTAAATTTTTTTAGTTTAACAATTTAACAAATGAAAATTAATGATGAATCGGTAGTAACACTTTGAGGATTTGATATTAAACAATTGACCATTTTTGTTTTGGGATATAGGGAATGAAAAATATTAAAAAGTTAAATATTTTATAGGCCTTAAAATCCTTTAAATTTATCTTTTAGAGCATTAGTAATAATAAAAAACATTATTGGTAATACATTTTTTAAATAGAAAATGGGTGAATTAGAAATGGATCAATGCACAAAAAAAGCAAGGAATTTTCATAAGATATTTAAAACTATCATGTAATAAGATTTTTTTTATATTCCTGTTTAGTAAAAGAATTATAAATCATTATGATGATGGAATTGGAAAAAAATTCCTAATTACTAAATTTCATTGGAACTGATGTCTTTCTAAATCATCAATGATTCATGGATTTGAAGCCCTCAACATTACCTTGATAAATCCATTGTTTGTGATTGATGGACTAATTAAATCCATATAAATATCTACCTTTTTACCTACTAATATGAATCTATACTTATCATTGTTTTTTACCTACTTAGAGACCTAGTTATATGGTATTCCATGTGACCTTTTTAATTTCAATTCCCTTTTTTATAGAAGTTACTTATGAACCATTCTAACGATGTCAGATTTCAAACATTGGATGTATAAGAAAATATATCACCATGATAGATTTTAAATTGTGAATATGATATTAAATTATGTTTGGTAGAATATGACAGAGAAATACAAATAATTTGAGAACCTTTAGTTTGATAGTGTGTACGACACGCAACAACTAGTGTGTATGGTAATATGATATATATATATATATATATATTATTATATATTTATTATTTATAGTATATGATATATATTTCAATGAATGAATGACTCAATTATCTTGAAATTAATGAGACCATAAGTTAGAGTACATCATATGCATCAATGAACATCATCTATAGCTTGTGTTATAGGCAAAAAAGTTCTTCTTTAATTACTTACTCTATATGTAATACTGAGTTTTACTGAGAAACAATTTGAAATTAAAATAACATTATTTAATATAATAAGATAAAAACTAGATTTTATGAATAGTATTAATAAAGTATAGAAATTTTTAGTTTATATAACTGTATAATTTCATAAAAATATATTATAAATGAAAACAATAACCAATTTAATATTAAAATGATATTTTTTTATAGAAAAAAAATTTTATGTTCAAAAAGTAACTTTACCCAACATGATTTAATTAATTAAAATTTATGATTGATATTAATTTAATAAATATTTTAAATATTCATTCAATTATTTTTTTATTCATCCAATATATTGTGTACGAATAACATATGATCTATCAAAATATTTAATATAAAAACTTATAATTTTATTCAAACATTTTTAACATCCTTTTAATTTAAAATTTATTTTAAATCATAACATTACCACTTTTATTATTTGAATATGATAAAATAAACATTATATATGAATTTAAAATTTGAAAATTATATTAGTATGAATTATTTGGATTTTTCTGGGAACCAGTAGTTTCAAGCGAATAGTGCAAAATACTGCGTTTTAGTTAAAAACTGTCGTATTTTTTAAATAAATATTAATGATAAATAATATTATAAATTTGTTTAGAAGAATAATATGTTTAATTATACAAATATTAATTTAATTTAGTTCATTATAGTAGATATATATTTTAAATTTAATATAAAAAAGACAACCTTTTGAACATTTTTTTACTAAAACCAGTTTATCCGTGTGTCTGCGAGATTAGCATTATCCATAATTGTATCACATTTGTGATTTGAATTTTTGAAATAAATAAAATCAATCAATATAATATTTATAGATTATTAATATCTAATTTATTTTTGAATGAAATTATTAGTTAATGTGAATAAAATTAATTACAATGATTAATGTTTAATTAGGCTTAAAAATGGACAAAACCCCTGTTTTTAAGGTCCCAAATGACATAGAAACTTGTCCCAAACCCATTGGATGGAATTAATTCAGAAATTAAACTTCCATTAATGATTTTTGAGGTTTATTATTCCACTTATTAGGTAAAAACATGTGTACACCTAACCTCTTTGTAAGAATATCGAACGAGTCATTTTTCCTCCCTCTACAAGGGAACCACATCTACCCATTCCCAAAACTATAAAACGTCATAATTTTTCTCAATACATGACAAAACAGACTCCCATAATTTCATCCCCTATAGAGAAGCATCCTTTTGTGTAGAAACTATAATGACCCACCAATTCTCATTGGCTTGAGAGTACAACGAGTCATTACTAGTCCTTAAGAAAGAACAAGAAGATGACGAAGGCTAGAGATAAATGTTGAAGGGTTTCAAATGAATATGGGGAATATTTTACCTTAATGAAATAAAACAAAACACTTACCATTTATAACCAAACATTCACTATATGATGCATGGAAAAATAACAAAAACTCTTCAACTTCATGTATCTCAAAATCAAATCAAAGCAAGAAACAACATATGAATAAGCATGTATCAATGTACACAATGGATAGATTACAAAAGACACTCAAAATAACTCAAGACTCCATGATCTACAATAACAAATCTCCAAAATCTCTGAACAGCCCAAACATCCTGAGGTAGTGCTGAACACCTGTGAAATAATACATTTTCCCTTATCCCCGAAGATTTCATCTTCAAAAGCACCAAAGTTCCAAAGTAGGGGTGAGTATAAAACTCAGTAAGTTTTCCCCAATGAATTCACTATTCACTAAACTATGATAAAAGATTTAGAAATAATTATATTTAAAATTATATTTAAAATTTTTTCTCAAAAATAGTTTATAATTAAATATAAATAATATTCTAAAACCATTCATTACCAAAATCATACAAGTGCAATTGAATCCAATTTTCCCAGCAAGATATTTTCCCGAAAAAATAACTAAATAATCATTACAACCTATTCACAATATCTCTTTATCATCAAACCCAACCATTAATCAAACCCATGCATCCAACCATTCATGCTACATTATGAATGTTCAATACTCATGAATGGTTTCTTGTCGATCTACCAAGTTTTCACAAGGTAATTGTTTCCCATATGCCATTAAACCATTGGCACTGAGACGAAATAGATATTTCAACCAAGGCCTATATATGAAATATGAACACACACCAAATATTCCCAACAATCATTCCAAAACAACAGTTTCAATAAAAAAAATTAATGAAAACCATTTCCATCAAAACCATTCCAATTCCAAACCGTTTCAATAAAACACCATTTATATTGAAAAACATTTCTATTAAGAAAATACATTTTTCATCAATAATTTAGTAATTACATAAAATCCATTATTTAAGCTCGTTATTTTAAATTCATGAAACTAAACCCCCTTTTGCATAACTGTCCACAAAAATCACGAAATTTCACAAAATCCATAAATAATCAAAAATAAAGATTTTTCCTTGCATTTAACAATCAATAAATAAATTTGAATCTATGAAAATAAAATTTTTCAAGATGATATGTGAGTAAATCCACCTCCCTCGATAGTTTTGACTAAACATGGATAAGAGATGAAGAATGCACAACAAAGCTGGTTGATTCTCTAAAAACGGCCTTAGATCTTTTATCCTAGAAAGATCATGACTCAACATTGAATTATTTGGAATCCAAAAACGTATATCTCCCCACAATAGGTTCATGTCTATGAAATAATGGAGATCAAATATGTTGATCTAAGAAGATCAAATAAAAGATGACAAATCCAGAAAGAATGGTGACATACCTCATGAATAAGACTCAATATCACCAAGGGAAGGCTCTAGGATGGCTCCACCTCGAGTGGGGAGAGTTCTCCAGCCATCTAGGGATGGTAATCTCAAAATAGAGGCTTCCTAATTCTAGATCGAAATATATAGAGAAAAAGAAGGGTATGCTCTTAGAAAATAGGATCTCGATATGACCTCTATTCATGGTTTGTCCCTATGATTTGGGCCAACCGTGTATGGATCATGTAACATTATTTTCATCCCAATACTCCTTATAAAACCCCCAAACTCACCAATTCTTCACATTTACCCTTTTATGGAAACACATTTTTATAGAAACATCCCACCTTATGGAAACACCCCACTTTATGGAAACAAAAATCCTTATGGAAACCCAACACTTTATGGAAACAACCCACTTTATAGAAACTCCCTATTTTATGGAAACAAACCACTTTATAGAAACAGAAAACATTATGGAAACACCCAACTTTATGGAAACTCATTATTTTATATATACTCTATATTTTATTTATCTCTTTACTAATGAAACACCAATTAAAAAATATGAGGAAATGGGTTATTTACTAGAAACTTGGGGTACTACATTCTCCCCACCATTGGAATTTCCATCATCATAAAGTAGAAAACACTAAGTAGGAAAAAATTATTTTCGACGCTACTTTTTCATTTATTTCTCACATTCCAAAGTCTTGTCATGAATTTGGCCGTGTTGCCATAAAACCCGCACTAGGATGATGCCTTTCCCGTGAAATACTTTCTCTTAACAATCTATAATCTGCACTGAGATATGTATCAGTGATGAATCTTGTTCTAGCTCAACGTGTTCCCATATAATCAAATTTTCAAGATCATGGTGATACTTTTTCAACTAGGATACATTGAACACATTATGTATCGAAGTAAACTGTGGTGTTAATGCCAACCTATATGCTATATCTCATACATATTCCATTATCTCAAAAAGGACAATGTATCCTAGAGATAACTTTCATTGCTTCCCTAAACGATGATGTCCAATCCTTGGAGTGATCATAGAAATTACAGGATCACCCACAGCGAACAAAAATGGTCTTTGATTGTGATCTTTATAATATTTCTGATGACCTTAAGCCGTATCCATCCTCCTTCTAATCACATGTACCTTCTCCATTGTTTCTTGGACAAGGCATGGACCTACTTGCGATGTTTCACCTATTTCCACCATGCATAGTGCATAATTACTAGGATGCCCATACAATGCTTCAAACGGAGCCATGTGTATCAAGTATTAATAGTTTTTGTTGTATGAGAACTACACTGAGGATATATGATTCTACCATGAGCCACAAAAAATCCATTACACAAGCCGAAAAATGTCTTATAATGTTTTTATTATTTTCTCATATTATCCATCCATTTGAGGATGATACACCATGCTTATATTCAACTAAGTCCCAAGGACAAGACATAAGGATTTCTAGAAATGAGATGTGAACAATAGATCTCTATCTGAGACTATTAATAGTGGTAAACCATGTCTCTTTTAATCTTCTCAGATATAGATTTATAAATTATATTCCACCGTATGATTTTGAAAAATAAGTATGAAATGGGAAGACATGGTTAGATGATCCCCGATCACTCAAATGGGATCGTTTATCTAGACTATTCATGGAAGACCTGTAACAAAATCCATTGCTATCTAATCCAATTTTCACACTGGGATGGGAAATGATTGTAATATACCAGTTGGTCTCTGATGCTCTACTTTAACCTACTGACAAGTTAAGCACCACGAGATGAACTCAACCACCATCCTTTTCATGTAACTCTAGCAAAACTGCACCTTCAATTCCTTTTACCTCTTCTCTGTACCTGGATGGAAAACCCCTCTCAAATAGTGGTTGGAATGAAGGAGTTGTTTCTGAAAAATCATATGTACAACCATTAGATTTCTGAAACACAAAGCTGAACCCCCATCATGTTTTTTGACCTCAATGGTCTCCCCAACATTGAGTTTTGAACATACAACCAGACATTCTACATCATATGTTGGTACCAATTGGATCATTTTATCTAAATCAGTAACAAGCTTAGCCGAAATGAAAACCACAACATCACCTAGATATTTACATTCCACTTCCATGTGGGCTAATATGGACATCAACTACCATCCAACTAAAGCTTCTTTAGCCAACATAGCATATGAATTTCTAATCAATTCATCCACCATTGAATTCCATTTCCCTGGTGTGCACATCAAGTAACTTTTTATCATTTTAAGATACACCAACCATCTCCTTTGCCTTAGATTTAAATCTCGATGTTAGAAAATGTGTTTCAAGATTTTTTGATCAGTAAACACTGTAAATTTCTCACCAAAGGGAAAATGTCTCAATGTCTTCAATGCATGGACGACTACAAATACCTCAAAATACTGTGTAGTGTAATTATTCTGATGAACCCTCAATATCCTTGAACCATAATCAACCAAATGATCTATTTACATGATAACACAACCCAAACCTGATCCTGATGCTTCAAAATACACCACATACCCCTATCCTGATTTTGGAATGATCAAGATAGGTGCTGATGTAAGCTGAAATTGTAGTTCCATGAATGACGTCTAACATTCCTCCGTCAAATGCAATAGAAAATTCTTTTTTGTCAAAGCTGTCATTGGTGATGCTAGTCGTGATAAATCAGGCACAAAAAGTCAATAGTAACCATATATACCAAGAAAACATTATATCTCGAAAACATTCATTGGTGTTTTCTAAGAGATAATGGATTCATATAATTTCTAGATAAAAAGAAATTCCTTTCTAAAAAATTACATGGACAATAAAATGTACTTCTTTTATTCAAAAATCACAAATTGATAATTTGGCATACAAACAATGATCTATCATGACTTGCAACACTATTTCCATGTGAACCTCATGATCCTCCCTTTCCTTTGAATAGACCCAAATGTCATCCACAAACACTATAACAAAATAATCCAGATATTGTTAAAATATTTGGTTAAACAATTTCATGAAGATCGGTGGTGCATTCGTTAGACTAAAAGGCATGACTAAATATTCATAGTGTCTATATCTACTTCTGGATGCTTTATTTGGAATATAATCATTCCAAACTCTCAATTTTTGATATCCAGATCGCTTTTCATTCTAGGAGAACTCTTGATCTCCCCTTAATTGATCTAAAAAGTCATCAATGTGTGGAATTGGATATTTGTTCTTTATCATAATATGGTTAAGCTTACGATAATCAACATATTATTTATTCTTCTTTTAAAAATAAGGTATGGCTTGTAGAGGAAGCCGAAACTCAAATAATGGTCACGGCGGCGGAGAAGTCGTTGTCACCGCATACGTACGACAGAAACATTCCCATTTGTTGTTTACTAAACGCTTTGTATAAAAAAAATTCCTTTTGAATAAATGTAAAAGTCAAAGGGGTTTATACACCATATAAAAAAAGGTTGTGTATAAAACAAAATAAGCCTCAATGAAAGGAGATTGAGACGAAGTCCCATACAAAGACGGTATCCATGGATTAAGGATAAATCAATTAAATAATTATGTGTGACAAATGAATACAAAAAATATAATTGGATATTAAGTGTAAAACAATCAGAGGTTATTCACAATTATTCATAGAACGACATATTCAAGGAGTACATGTTTATCCCAAAGAATCAAATTTGGGTTAAGAAGTTCCCTTGCAAAAATTTGACAGCCTAGCGGCGTCACTACAAAATTCAGAAAATGAGTTGATGAGAGATAAAAAGGGTATCTCATCACATGGACATAAAATTTAAATCAATAAGGATATATAAGAACATATCCCAAAATAATAGTTTGTGAATTAGAAGACATAAGAAAAGAAGTCTTTTAAAAAGAGGAGGGTGAAAGGTTCCCTTACCGACATGGGTAACTTTTGAGACATGCACCCTATGAAAGAAGGAAAATACAACATTGATGTAAATAATCATAAATGAAATTATATTACACAATGAGTAAAATAATGGGCAGTACATACAACACTCAAAGGAAATTGTGGAAAATGTAGAATAAATCTCATGGGAATAATAGTGAGATGGAAAAATCCCTTACAAAAACTCAGCAGCCTAACGACGCCACATAAAACATTCAAAAATGGATTGATGAGATCAAATATGTTATCTCATCATATTAAATTAATTTTTATAGAAATAGGAATATAAAATAACATCCACTAACATAAAAAAAAAGAAGAGCTTAAAAGAAGTGACATAAAGGAGAGTATATAAAAAGATAGAGAGAGGTTAGATCTCTTATGAAAATTTGGCAGCCTAACGGCGCCACTCAAAACATCCAAAATGGATTGATGAAAGAGAATAGTGTCTCTCATCACATGAACATAAAAATTATAGTAAAATTAATATAAAAGAACATCCCAATAACAAGAAAGATGATCTTTAAAAGGAATGACATAAAAGAGTGTACTTAAAAAGAAAGAGTGGTGTAGTATCCCTTACCTCAAGTCCAACTTGTCTTGTTTGTTTCTTTATATTACTGAATAATAAACTTTGGTCAATTAATAATTTCCTAAGTACCTCCTTTAGAGATTATTATTCAGTTCATATCACATATTATAATTTTATAATAATTGTTTAATAATGTTAGTTCATATTAGAAGTTTTTGCCGATGTTTGGTACTTGAGTCAAAATGAACTTGTTTGAAAAAAGATTGCCCATGTACTTATAAGTAAATAATTTCCATAATAGTATTAATGATTAAAATATCATATATATCCAGTAAATATTCATTTTATTGTATTCCATATCATTTGGAGATAAAAAACAAAAATCATCGTTCATGGAGACGGTAGGTCGTACGTACGCATGAACGCTACTTTCATGTTTTGTCATATTAATGGAATTAAAACAAAATGAGATATATATATATATATATATATATATATATGTTATAATTCCAGAGTGATATCCATAATTTAGATGTAATATATTACATATATAACTATTATATATATGTACTTATAATATTACATAACATTTTGAGATAAGAAATGAAATGTACCGTTCATGGAGACGGTAATGCGTACGTACGCATGAACGCTACTTCCATTTATATTTCACATTTAATGGAATAAAAACATAATGATACATAATAGTATTTTAATTCAAGTATTTTATCATGTATAATATCATTAAATATATCCTTTATACGTACCACATATGGTATTAACGAATTAAATCACTTTGAGGGGGATGTAGTCCACACTTCCTTAAATGAAGATATCGTGTTTACCCATAATGGAAACCATAAAGGTACACAATAAATGAAAATTACACAAGCCTAAGTAAAACATAAACATATTAGATATCATATATAAATATAGTGTCATCTTAATGGCCACCTTTTAAGGTGTTAGAAGAATGTTGAACAATCATCATTTCGGGAGGTAGAAATTCGCCATCCACAGAAACAGTATGTTCTTTAACCATTATATGTAGGTCTGTGTAAGTGTAGCTCGAATACTTCTTATAAAAACATCCTATTATATTTAATATACTGGATATGTTACAAAATGAATGAATAAATAGAGTTTAGGGGGTTGGAGAATCAAAATAAAACAAAAGGACACAAGTGAAGACATTACCTTAAAATCGGGTAACTCCCTTTGGTTTGAGCTCAAATACTTCCTTGGGAAGACTTCTGACCAAAGTTTGGCTTCGAGGACTAAGAGAGAGAAGTGGAGAGACACAATTGGCAGATGTTGGCCGAGCCAAAGGCTTTGGGAGTGTGGGTAAGGAGGTAGAGGTGGGGGCATTTTATAAGAGGAGAGGAGGGGCACTCTTGTAAAGTTACAAAATGATACTTTATTTTCAAAAGAGTTTCAGATTTTAAAGGTCCCACATTGATTTATTTCGAGGATAAGGTGATAAGGGTTCGAAATAGACTCATCCAATAGGTTTATGACATGTGTAGGTCTTTGATATTACATTATCTTTCCATTTTATTTAAATCATTAAATAATGAGGTCATCGCTGCATCATCATGATGCCATAAATAATTTAATTTATTTAATGTCTAAAAATTATAAAAAAATACTATGATGTATGAAATATATATAGCTTTCCAATTACTATTTATATTGAAAAACATGACTTTTATAACCCCATGTAAAAATTGGTTTAGTAAAACATCTCATGTTTGTGTCATTTTTACTTTAACATTAAATAAAAAGATATTTATGTCATTTTCCAACCAAAGTGGCTCCATGGGGTCCCCAAGTTGACCCATGGATTGTCTTGGTTGGCCATGACACATCCAATGAGGGTAATACATGTTTCTAGGTCATTTAATTTTATTAAAACATTATTTTTACCATAAACTATTCTAATTACCTCTAATCGCGATTAAAATCTTAATAAGTTACTATTCACCAAAAAAATTATTTTTATCCCATTGAACCACATTTTACTTCATAATTACAACCATGTATGTCGGATTTTTGAAATTAAAAACACAAATATGGAAAAATTTCATTTAAACAGAAAAATTAGTTTCTATAAGTACCACTTAGTGGTTTCACTTTTCATCAAAAATTGATGTTTTTCAGAAAAATCCCAAAAATTCACCCTAAGCTATATTTGATAATCCGAATTCAAAAATTAAGTCTATTTTACAAAATTCAAAATATATAAGTCACATTAATTAATTTAATAACTAATTCCCGTAGTCAGAGCAAATAGCGTGTTTTTATGAAACAATAAGTATCAAAAGATTGACACTAGTTTAAGTCTGATTTCAAAGTGAAGTTAATTCCAACGACCACTATTGGATTTAATGGTAAAAATATATTCGAATTTAACTTTAAAAAAAATTCAAAATATAATCTAATCACATAAATAAATTATATTAAAAAGTGGTTTTGAATTAAAATACAACATTTTACACTATTCATTAAAAAATGAACTTTATCGGAAAGATACCAAAAATTTACACAAAGTAAATTTTGATGTCCCAATTCTTAAGAAGAGTTTTATTTGGTCCAATAGAATATATAAGAGTGAAAAAAACTATATTTACTGATAGTTCTCCATCAAAAGGCGATAAGTGAACCTTTAGTGAAAACTAGGGCATATACGCCTAAAATTGAATTCTTTCCGTATTTTAAGCCTTTATATTTTATTGGATAAATGTAAAAACATTTAAAAACATATATAATCTTATTTTAGTTATTTATATCCATTCCCACCAATACAACGGCTACATGTTTACTACAATTTAAAATAATATTATTTTATTATTAGAGTGCAACAGAAGATTCCCAAGAAACTCGTTGTTGCGTGTTGGGTACGCCATCGAGCATAGCGTCCCCTTTAAAGTCATATTAATATTTTATTCACAAATATGGATAAATATGAAAATTTCATATTCTTTATTTACCTGGGGTGTTACATCCTTCCCCCCTTTTGGGAATTGTGTCCTCGCAATTTTTAAAATTGAGCTTGGAAACATCCTTGAAAGTCCCAAATCGGAACAAGAGTTGGTAAAACAATCACTTCAAAATAAAGGAAGATAAGTACAGAGGTCACCTGAGTTAACCCATACTAGGATTCCATGTATAAAAACATGGACATGGAATAAAAAGCAAAGGGTCATGTTCTTGAGAGAGAGTGATTGTAAACATGTCTAGGAGAAAGCTAACCATAAGAAAATCACAAACTTGTGATGGGTTAAACGATATTCGATTCCCCGGTAGGAAAAGTTAATAGACAACATTTTTGTTCTAAGTTACTTTTTATTGAGGAATTTATTCATAGGGAATCTTAATCACTTATCATGTTGACTTTCAACTTTTACTAGATTCCTTAATCAAACTCATATTTTTTTTCCAAAAGACGAGTATTTAGGGAGACTTGTTCGCATTAAGAGTACTATAATAAACTTATAGAGAATAACCTAATCCACCAAAGAGAACTATATACTTCCCATGTCTTTAGGATTTAACCAAAAACAAAACCAAAAAGGTTAGTACAAGGTCAGATAATCCAGAAAAGGATAACCCTTTAAAAAGAAAATCTATGCTTAATCTACAAAAATTTGTCCAACAAAACCCAAAGTTCAACGAGGACCATCTGATAAACAATTTGTCCATAAAATTATTCAAAGTAAACCAATATATGATTGAAACCCAAATATTTTAAGGATTTAGTCACATAGTCTTCCAAGTTAAATCGTAACATTTATCTCCAAACAACATCAGTTGCTCCTAAAGTCTCGTATTGAAAAGTAATTAACCTAATCACATATCCTCCATGATAGGTTAATCATTTTCATAAATATCCCAAAATCAACTTACTCTTAATTCATAAAATCATATAACTAAAAATAATAAGTCAAACTAAGAAGGGACTTCACGTAGTCCAGTGGTAGGCGATAAATATCAGTCGCACTTTGGTTGTGGGTTCGATTCCCGAAGCTTTGTCCGACGTGACGGGTAGTCACACGATCTGCGTGTTGTCCTTTTTCCAAAACGATATACTTCTCAAATCATTCCCCAAAAAGGGATAAAATCATCAAAAATAACTATAACATAATTTATCCTAAATTTTATCTCATGACATTCACTTTAATCATAACATATAGTAACCCATAATTACCTCAAATGTAAGGATCATATAAACCCAAATGGTTCTTTATAACTATGTCCACAAAAGAAAAGATAACTATTACTTGAATAAAATTTGCATATATTAAACATCAGGGTTACACATAATATAAAAAGTCTTCTAATGTAACCCCATCATCAAAAGAGACTTAATTATATTAAGAATTTCACCATAACTCTTGAAACCCTTATATGTTGACATCTTACTCATTCAACATTCTTCATGATCCATTAACCATTCTTTTCCAACTTATTCCAAAATACCACTTTCCTATAAACAAAATCATGAATCTTATCCTAAGATTCCAAAATAGGAAAACAATATTCATGAAATAATACATACCTTTGACTGGTCACTGTCAGTTTCTTCATCCCCAATCGGAATGGCATTAGGTATTGGTAAACGAACATTTTTACGCTCTTGGTGATCCCAATCACGAAACTTCTTCATAGGACATGTGTTTGCATAATGATCATGCACACCACATTTAAAACATTCAATTGATCCCTCAGAAACAACTTCTTTCCCTTTCCTCAAGTCAACTGGATGCTTCCTTTTTCCATGGCAGGTTCTTGCTTTATGACCTTCATTTCCACATCTATAGCATATTTCTGTCCCTTTGAAGCATTTTCCTAGGTGTTTCTTTCCACATCTTTGACAGATAGGTTTTTGAACACACTTACCTTTATTATCATTACCTGTACTTCCGTAGAGATTTTTTTCTAGAATATATGATGCCTTAATGAAATCACCAAGGTTTAGGTGGTCAATCATGAATCCAGATAGTTGGTTGAGGATAATCACAAGGGTTCTCATTTCAGCTACAATATCATTCAGTTTCTTTCTCAAAAAACTGTCACAATTTCCTTCACATCCACTGTTACATTGGTTCTTGCTAGATCTAGCCATTTACTAAAACCAAAAAGTTCAGTGTGAGTATATCAAAAAAACCATCATGTACTAATGAGGAAGATAAACACTAAGATATACTTACTCATTCACTTTATTTAAAACTAGTACTCTTTCTGAAATCCTAACCATTATGGTAATGCCACATATGCTTAAAGAATACCTTAACCTCTAAAGTTATCTAAACCAATCTTTGATACCAACTATAAGGCCCCAACCTTAATACTTATTTAATCTTGAGTTATTACAAGATTACACATTGAGGATATTTTCAGGTTTATAGTTTTAGAGAATTAGATCATGAAACTTGCATTACATTCCACATTTAAACAAAGTTGTTACATAAAAGACAGTATTCATTCTTCCCATCAACGGAAACATATTTAAAATAAAACATGGATTCATTCTTGACACATCCTTGACACTATCATCACATCATGTACCTTTTCCTTGACCTGTGAAAAACAATTCAAAAATATGGGATGAGCATAAAAAGCTCAGTAAGGGTTATAAAAATATGGAAAAGAAACATGAGTTCATATATACATAAGAATGAAATCATACTTTACCCATAAAACATAGGCACTTTAACATGCCTCATAAAATCATGAATAAATCATAGAAATCAAAAGACATAAAAGGTAACTTGAGGCATTCATAACATTCTTACGTAGGGAGTAACCCTCTTGGTTACGTTTGGAATACCCACCATAGTATATTCCCTAAATCTCTTCCGAGAAACCTTAACGTTTTACTCCTTCGCGTTACCCAATGCATTGGAGAGCTATATCGAGCTCACCCTCACTTAGTTTATCACGGAACAACCCATCTTCATAATAATGCCCAAAAACCTCAACATAATCGTATCACATAAAACATGCATAAAGGAAACATAACATTCCAACCTTTCAATCACAAGATATCAATACAACACATTGATATAAAAACATTTTGAAAACCATATTCAATACAAATATAAAATAAAAGTAAAACATGGTATTTATTTTTCTTTTAAAAATAAGGTATGGCTTGTAGAGGAAGCCGAAACTCAAATAATGGTCATGGCGGCGGAGAAGTCGTTGTCGCCGCATACGTACAAAAAAAACATTCCCTTTTATCGTTTAGTAAACGCTTCGTATAAAAAATATTCCTTTTGAATAAACTTAAAAGTCAAAGGGGTTTATACACCATATAAAAGAAGGTTGTGTATAAAAAAATATGCCTCAATGAAAGGAGATTGAGATGAAGTCCCATACAAAGATAGTATCCTTGGATTAAGGATAAATCAATTACATAATTATGTGTGACAAATGAATACACAAAATATAAGTGGATATTAAGTGTAAAACAATCAGAAGTTATTCACACATATTCATAGAACGACATATTCATGGAGTACATGTTTATCCTAAATAATCAAATTTGGGTTAAGAAGTTCCCTTGCAAAAATTTGACAGCCTAACAGCGTCACTACAAAATTCAGAAAATGAGTTGATGAGAGATAAAAAGGGTATCTCATCACATGGACATTTAATTTAAATCAATAAGGATATAGAAGAACATATCCAAATATAATAGTATGTGAATTAGAAGACATAACAAAAGAAGTCTTTTAAAAAGTGTAGGGTGAAAGGTTCCCTTACCGACATGGGTATCTTTCGAGACATACACCCTGTGAAAGAAGGAAAATACAACATTGATGTAAATACTCATAAATGAAATTATATTACACAATGAGTAAAATAATGGGCAGTACATACACCACTCAAAGGAAATTTTGGCAAATGTAGAATAAATCTCACGGGAATAAATGTGAGATGGAGAAATCCCTTACGAAAATTCGGCAGCCTAACGACGCCACATAAAACATACAAAAATGGATTGATGAGATAAAATAGGTTATCTCATCATATTAACTTAAAGTTTATAGAAAAAGGAATATAAAATAACATCCTCCAACATAAAAAAATAGGAGCTTAATAAAAGTGACATAAAAGAGAGTACTTAAAAAGAAAGAGAGAGGTTAGATCTCTTACGAAAATTCGGCAACCTAACGGCACCACTCAAAACTTCCAAAATGTATTGATGAGAGAGAATAGGGTCTCTCATCAGATGAACATAAAAATTATAGAAAGATTACTATAAAATAACATACCAATAACAATAAATATGAGCTTTAAAAGGAATGACAAAAAAAAGTGTACTTAAAAAGAAAGAGTGGTGTAGGATCCCTTACCTCAAGTCCATCTTGTCTTGTTCGTTTCTTTATATTCCTAAATAATAAACTTTGGTAAATTAAAAATTTCCTAAGTACCTCCTTTAGAGATTATTATTCAGTTCATATCACATATTATAATGTTATAATGATTGTTTAATAATGTTAGTTCATATGAGACATTTTTGTCGATGCTCGGTACATGAGTCAAAAATGAACTTGTTTGAAACCATATTGCCCATGTAGTTATAAGTAAATAATTTAAAGAATATTATTAATGATTAAAATATCATATATATCAAGTAAATATTCATTTTATACTATTCCATATCATTTGGAGATAAAAAACGAAAAGCACCGATCATGGAGACGATAGGCCGTACGTACGCATGAACGCTACTTTGATTTTTTGTCATATTAATGGAATTAAAAACAAAATGAGGGAGATATATATATGTTATAATTATAGAATGATATCCATAATTTAGATGTAATATATTACATATATATCCATTATATATATGTACTTATAATATTACATAACATTTTGAGATAAGAAATGAAATGTACCGTTCATGGAGACGGTAAGTCGTACGTACGCATGAACGCTACTTCCATTTCTATTTCATATTTAATATAATTAAAACATAATGATACATAATAGTATTATAATTCCAATATTTTATCATATATAATATCATTAAATATATCCTTTATACGTTCCATATATGGTATTAACGAATCAAATCACTTTGATGGGGCGGTAGTCCGCACTTCCTTAAATTAAGATATCGCATTTACCCATAAGGGAAAGCATAAAGGTACACAATAAATGAAAAATACATAATCTTATGTAAAACATAAACATATTAGATATCATATATAAATATAGTGTCATCTTAATTTCCACCTTTGAAGGTGTTAGAAGAATGATGAACAATCATCGTTTTGGGAGGCAAAAATTCGCCATCCACAGAAACAGTATGTTCTTTAACCATTATATGTAGGTGTGTGTAAGTGTAGCTCTTATATATCTTATAAAAACATCCTATTATATTTAATACACTGTATTTGTTACAAAATAAATTAATAAAAAGAGTTTAGGGGGTTGTAGAAGCAAAATAAAACAAAAGGACACAAGTGAAGACATTACCAAAAAATCGGGTAACTCCCTTTGGTTTGAGCTCAAAGGCTTCCTTAGGAAGACTTCTGCCCAATGTGAGGCTTCGAGGAGTAAGAGAGGGAAGTGGAAAGGCAAAATGGGCAGTGTTTGTCCGAGCCAATGGCTTTGGGAGTGTGGGTAAGGAGGTAGAGGTGGGGGCCTTTTATATGAGGAGAGAATGGGCTCTCTTGTAAAGTTACAAAATGTTACTTTATTTTCAAAAGCATTTCGGATTTTAAAGGTCCCACATTGATGTATTTCGAGGATAAGGTGATAAGGGTTCGAAATCCACTCGTCCAATAGGTTTTGGACATGTGTAGGGCTTATATATTACTTTATCATTCCATTTTATTTAAATCTTTAAATAATGAGGTCATCGCTGCATCATCATGATGTCATAAATAATTTAATTTATTTAATGTCTAAATATTATAAAAAAATACTATGATGTAGGAAATCTTTTTATATTTCCAATGAATATTCATAGTCAAAAATATGACTTGTATAATCCCATGAAAAAATTGGTTTAGTAAAACATCTAATGTTTGTGTCATTTTTACTTTAACATTAAATAAAAAGATATTTATGTCATTTTCCAACCAAAGTGGCTCCATGGGTTCCCCAAGTTTACCCATGAATCTTCTTGGTCAGCCATGACACATAAAATGAGTGTAGGACATGTGTATAGGTCATTTCATTTTATTAAAATATTATCCTTACCATAAACTACACTAATTACCTCTAATCACGATTAAAAACTTAATAAGTTACTATTCACCAAAAAATTATTTTTATCCCATTAAACCACATTTTACGTATTAATGACGAACATGAATGTCGGATTTTTGAAATTCAAAACACAATGATGGAGAAATTTAATTTAAACGAAAAAATCAGTTTTTATAAGAACCACTTTGTGGTTTCAATATTCATAAAAAATTGATGTTTTTCAGAAAAATCCCAAAAATTCAACCTAAGATATATTTGATATTCCGAATTCAAAAACGAAGTCTATTTTACAAAATTCAAAACATATAAGTCATATTAAATAATTTAATAATTAATTCCCACTGTCAGAGAAAATAGCGTGTTTTAATGAAACAATAAGTATCAAATGAATGACACTAGTTTAAGTTTGATTTCAATGTGAAATTAATTTCAACGACCACTATTGGATTTAATGGTAAAAATATATTATAATTTCACTTTAAAACTAATTCAAAAGATAATCTAATCATATAAATAAATTAGATTAAAAGGTGGTTTGAATTAAAATACAACATTTTACACTATTCATTGAAAAATGAACTTTATCGGAAAGATACCAAAAATTTACACAAAGTAAATTTTGATGTCCCAATTTTAAGAAGAGTTTTATTTGGTCCAATAGAATGTATAAGAGTGAAAAAAACTATATTTAATGACAGTTCGCCATCAAAAGGCGATAAGTGAACCTTTAGTGAAAACTAGGGCATATACGCCTAAAATTGAATTATTTCCGTATTTTAAGCCTTTATCTTTTATTGGATAAATGTAGAAACATTTAAAAACACATATAATCATATTTTAGTTATTTCTATCCATTCCCACCAATACAACGGCAACATGTTAACTACCATTTAAAATAATATTATTTTTTTATTAGAGTGCAACATAAGATTCCCAAGAAACTCGTTGTTGCATGTTGGGTACGCCATCGAGCATAGCGTCCCCTTTAAAGCCATATTAATATTTTATTCACAAATATGGATAAATATGAAAATGTTATATTCTTTATTTACATGTGGTGTTACAATATATGTCCCCAGTTTGGCCTTTAGCTCTACCGGTTTTTCGATGAGGTTGAAGATACTATTCATCCAACACTGCCACACCTCTACCTTCTCGGGTTCAGAATCACCCCGAAAATAAGGTGGATTATGCTTCATTACATAGATGGTATGATCCACAACTCATGGGTCATTATTCTGGTTCCATGTGTCCACATCATGATATGTAAGGACAATACTCTAAACCATCTCTTGGTTCACACGTGTTTCAGGCAATAACACATTCTTCAAAGATTCTTCATGTTGGTTTTGACGATGCCTACCTGGTGCCATTTTCTAAACAGACATGAAACTCTGTTAATCTCACTATATTGCAACTATTGTCATAGAATTTAAAATTCTATCACATAAACAATCACAAAATTGTTTTCCAAAAAAATTCCCTTGTTCAACTGTTTTTAAAACAATAACATGCTTTTGAATATTAAACCATTTTTAAAATACGATGAGCATCCGCTTTTTCAAAATCCTTCATTTTAAAACCAGTTACATTCTTTTTTAAAATTTAACACTTTTATTTCAACACATGAATCATTAATCGAAATGATTTAGGAACTCTTAGGGGAATTCATTCCTCTACATTAGATGTCATGCTCGTCTCATTGGCTAAACCCATGACAATGGGATTACAAATTTCTAAAAGTGTCTCCAAATGTTTACTTACACAACTCCTTGGTAATTTTATGTTCATCATAAAAGGGCTAGCTACGTATTTTTATGCTATACATTTCATGTTTCGATAATCCTATTCCTTTCTAAGATTCCCACATAAGGAATCGAAAAGAAGTGATTTCATATACAAAACTAGGAACATAGATGACTACTTGTTATGAAAGAACCGAACAATATGATACAATTTGTAATGACCCTTAATTTATCATTGGCCTTAGAGTACAATGAGTCATTACTAAGAATAAAAAGGCATCCCCAAGATGACAAAGGCTAGAAATAAATACCGAAGGGATTACAATACATGTGGGGGACTATTTACCCTTTAAGAAATAATTTAACAAACCTACCAAGCATAACCAAGCATTTCACATATCATGAATGAATAAATGGAAGAAAAATAAAAAACATCATGTATCTCCAAATCACATCAAAGTAAGAAACAACATAAGAATAACCAATTATCAAAGTGCTAAGTAGATATACTATAGAAGACCCTTCAAAGACCACTTGACTTCATGTTACATATGCATCAAGCTCCAAAAAGTCAAAATATCCCAAACATCACAAGGTAGTGCTAAACACATGTGAAAAATTACATTTTCCCTTATCCCAGAAGATATCATCTATGACAACACCAAAGTTCCAAGGAATGGGTGACAATAAAAATCAGTAGATTTTCCCCAATGACTTCCCTAGTAACACTACTAGTATTGAAGAGTTAGTAATAATTATATAAAAACGTTTATATAAAAAAATTTCTGAAAAATTGTTTATATATCAATATAAACATGTTTCCAAAAACATTCATTACCAAAATCATACAAGTGAAATTGAATCTAATTTTCCTAGCAAGATATTTTTCTAGAAAAAATAACTAAACAATATTTACAACCATTTCTTAATATTCTTTTATCAATATACCCATCCATTCCTCAAACCCATCTAACAAACCACTTATTCTATATAATGGCAGTTCCATAATCATGAGTGGTTTCTCATCGATATACCAATTCATCAAAAGTTAATTGTTTCCCATGTGCAATTAACCTTTTAGCACTGACCAAAAGGTAATATTTCAACCAATCCCCACGTATGAAATTACCATGTTCTGTTAAAAAATTGAAAATGATGAAAATGTATCATTTAAAACAAGTATAATATTTAAAACATGAACACTCACCACATTTTCCCAAAAATCATGCCAAAACAACCCTTTTAATAAAAACACCATTTTATTGAAAATCATTTATGTCAAAACCATTTTAATGCCAAACCATTTCAATTCCAAAGGATTTCAATTCCGAACCATTTAAATAAAACTCCATTTTTATTGAAAACCATTTCTATTGAAAATATATTTTTCATCAACCATTTATAATTCGAAGAAATCCATATTTAAAAATCATTATTTTAAATTCATGAAACTAAACCCACTTTGCACAACTATTCACCAAGATCACACAATTTCCCAAAAACCATTAATCATCACAAATAAAGATTATTTAATGAATTTTGAAATCAATAAACGAATTTTAATCTATGAAAATAAATTTAATCAAGAGGATATAAGATTGAAGCCTCCAACCTCAAATGTTTTGGAAAAATATTAACAACAGATGAAGAGCACACAAAACAATCCGGCCGATTCTCCAAGAATGACTTTAGTTCTCTTATCCTAGCAAGATCACAACTAAAAATTGAATTATTTGGCATCCAAAAACATAGATATCCCCACTATAGGTTCAAATATGAGAAAGAAGGGAGATTAGAGAAGTAGATCTAAGAAGATCTAGGAAAAGATGACAAATCTAGAAAGAATAGCGACATATCTCAAGAATAGGACTCGAAATTACCATGTAAAGGCTCTAGGTTGGATAACAATCATGTGGGGAGGGTTTTGCAGCTTTCTAGGGAGAGTAATCACAAAATAGAGGTTCTTTGAATCCAATAGAGAAATATAATGAGAAAAATTAGTAAGCTCCTAGAATATATGATCTAGATTTGACCTCTATCCATGGTTCAACCACAAGGTTTGGGACAACCGAGTATGGATTGTGTGGACTCACTTTTATACCCAATACTCTTTATAAAACCCACAAACTCTCCCATACTTCATCCTTACCATTTTTATGGAAACATATTTTTTATGGAAACATCACACTTTATGGAAACACAAAATTTTATAGAAACAACCCACTTTATGGAAACACCCCAAATTATGGAAACATCACACTTTATGGAAACACCCAAACATTATAAAAACAATCAACCTTATGGAAAAAACAAACATTACGAAAACACCCAACTTTTTGGATACTATATATTTTTTGAAAACTATTTATTTATAGAAACCTTCAATTAAAGACACACCAATTAAAAAAACATGAGGAAAGGGGTTCTATACCTGAAACTAGGGGTACTACATAAACCCTTCCAAAAAATAGTTGGTTCAAACCAAAGGAAGTTAACTAATTAAAAGGTAATTATTATTGTTGACCTATCTTGTTTAATTTCCATTCTACAGCACCTAAAAACATTATTATGTTCTTGTATAAAAAAACCAGTATCCTCAATATACTCCTATGTTTTTATTTTATGATTTTATCATACAGTTACTCCAACCACCATCAAATGGGGAACAAACATGATGTTTTGGTGGATAGTTAACTACTACCTCCCAAAATGATGATTGATTATTCTTATAATACAATCTCCCATGGAATTTTTAAAATATGTTTATAATTTAAAATATGAGACATAAAAAACCCTATATGATATTAATTTTATAATTACCTTTATGGAAATAAGTATATATATATCATTTTCTTTATCACCCTGTCACACATTTTAAAAGAGATAATGTCTTTTAGGGACATATGGACTACGACCTCCTCGATATGATGTCTTTAGTTATACCTCACATAATTTTATATATATATGTACATATGACTAAATAATATCATATTTCATAAATAATAATAATGTTGAAATGATTTTTGTTTCTTACTTTCTTTTCACAATTATAATATAAAAATAGGAATGTTACTCATGCTTATGCACGACCTACCATATACATGATTGTAACATATTATAATTTTTTAACAATATGTAATTATTTTTTTAATAGGATAATTGAAAGAAAATAATATAATTATGTCATGGTTATCATTCAGGAGATTTTTTATAATGACTCCTTTGAACATAGTTGACCAACAATCATTTTTTGACACATATACCGAATTTGGTAAAAAAACACCCAACATAATCATAATTGATTAAGTAGTTGTAAAAAACTCGATATTAAGGAATTGAAAGTAATTATAAACATGAAAAAGTTTATGAATCAAGTAGAAATTTAACATAATTTTATTATACTATAATTTAAATGACATTCACCAGAAATAAGACACAAGGTAAGAGATTCTTATCTCATTTTCATTCTCGGAGGCACACTTAAGTGTTGTACACCTAATTTCATATTTATTGTGTTCATAAAATATAATATCATGAACCTTATTATCTTAATGGTATTTAGATATATCATTTGATGATTATCAAATTTTAGTCTTTTGATTTATATGTAATGGATTTAGTCCCAATTCTATTTCATTTAGGCACATTCTATAATTATGTACCTAGTTTCACTTATATGGTTTATATATTTCCATTGAAATTCTATAATAATTAATCCCCAAAATCTCATGATATTTTAGATTTCATTTAATTTAACACATTCATCTGGTTATGAATGAAATTTTTTCAATATGGTCTGGGACACTTTGTGTTGTTCAAAGATTTTTTCCTTCAATGCTAATCCTAATGATTATTAAATGGAATTTCTATTAGAGGAAATTAAAAATCGATTTCCTAAAAACTATTTAATTATAATCTACTTATTCAGGAACATTTTCAAGTATTTGTACTATATATACACTCTTAGGTACTCAACGTGTTTTTAAAAATGTTTTAAAGAAGACCAAACATCACTTATCTCTTTAGTTGAGGAACCTATTTTCTTTATTAAAACCATGTTTTTTTTTAAAAAATAAATATAAATTCAATATGATATAGTCAAGACAATTTTTTATTTTTTTGTATTTCACCTATATCATTGAAGGAACCATCTTCTCTGTTTCCAAATGAGAAATTTATTTTCCATTTTCTGTACAAAAGGAATATTCTTTTTACCTCATATGACAAGTATAGATTTTTACACCGTCATTCCATTGAACATTCCTTCTCAATTTAAATTGTTTTTTAAAAGAAAATGATATTTTCCTCAAGAATATTATTAAAAGTTAATCTTGTTTTTCATCAATGACAATAACCCTCTATTTTACTCCACTGTGTTTTTTATATTTATTTGGTCCTTATTCTTCCTATAAATGATTTATTATTGATTTGGCCAAGGATAGTATTCACATATACTGCCTTGATGTTTTTAGTCACCATTAATTATTCAATTTCCTTGGATCATTTAACTTTTATTTTCCCTTTATTATCCATTTCATGTTTTGTGGATATTAATATTTTTAAAACTATATATCTTTTTAAAAATGGTGCCTACAAAGATAATATTTTCATCAATTAGGGAATTATTAATAGATTTATATTTCTCATTCAATATAGATATTTGATGAGGCATATTGGTTATTCGGATTATTTAATATGATGAATTCATCAGACTAGAAAATACTAGTGAAGCATGGACATTGTATAGATCTATGATGCATCGACTGGTTCTCAAGAGATGAATAATTGTGAAAATATGTTTCTACGCATTTTTTTAAACCATATTGTGAAAGGTATTAATGGTAATTATTCCTCATGTGCCTTATACATTACATTCGATAATAAATTAATTTCCCACATAGTATTTTAGTTATTATTCATCCATGTGACTTCACAATGGAATATATATGGATACATTTCATTTCAAGAAATTAATTAATGGCATGTATTTTAGTTTCATATCATTCCATATTTATTTTTCATTATCATGTTATTTTAATGGAATTTGATTCAAGTTATTACAGTGACATATTGATTATGTTCATTTATTCAGTGTATTGATTACAGGGCAAGTGTGTTCAGTTATTTACCTTACTGTAATGACTATTCTCCATGATTCATTATTACATCCGATATATTTTTCCTTTATCAGCCTTTGAGATCACCATATTAATGTTTCCTTCACCAAAATTCAATGAACACAACTATGAAATAGATTTTTGAATTTACGAAATGGAATAGAGTTATATTCATGTTGTTTATTTGTTTAGAAGAAAAAATATGATGTAATTAGTGTATATATTTATTATAAAATTCCCATTTTTGTATCTGGTTTACCAACACTACAAAACTGATCTATTTTTTAAGAATTTATTACTTGTAATTGTTTCAATGTATTTAGTAGTAGAATACATATCATTTTTGTTTAACACAGGATAAAGTCTCATTTACCTAAACTATGGTAAATATTTATTACGAATTTAAATAAAATTTATGTATAAAAATTACATTTAGAATATCGATAAGATAAATTATGATTATTATTAAAATTAAGTCCATTTTTTTTGAATTTTAACTCAAATATGTGTCAAAATATTATTTAAAAAAACATACTTTCATGTCAATTTTTTTTTCCAAAATAAAAACATTCAAACATTGAAAAGGGTTTACTATAAAAAAATAATATAAAATTGATTAAATTGAAATAATTTTGAATAATTAATATTTACTCGAACAAAATTTAATTTTAATACCGCATTAATTTAAAATTGGTCCTCTAAATTCATTAAACAAAAATACGGTTTTTAATAAAATTAGATATTTTTCACTATTTATCAAAAAATAAATATTGTCATAAAAAACACCAGAATTAAACCTAAGAGAAATTTTTTGATCCCATTTTAAAAATAAATATCTTATTTAAAATAAATTTATCAAATGTGTTTCAAATTAGTTTTTAAATATTTATACAATTAACTAGAAAAAATCCATTTAGAAAAATACTTTTTTTCTGCAAATATTTATTTTTCTTTGAAATGGAAATTATTTTATTTACCATGAATTGGAATCCTTATAATTTTTTATTAAATTATAAACCATATAATTTTTATAATTATGTTTTTATTATTCCTACCAACCAATATAATGTCTTGTTAATAATGGCCATTTTTAAATAATATTATAAACTTGTGTTTTGTATTATTTAAACCTAGAATTGTGTGCATCATAAGGCATTGCAGAAATTGAATTTATTTGAAGATAAATATATCTTAAAATAATTATTTATTACATTATCTTGTATTATTTTTTCATATACATTATCAAATATGATTTTACTCTTTTAAAATCAAGGGGTATTATCGTTTATATACAAAGAACTATAAAAAAAGTATGTAAAACTCTCTCAAAAAAAATTCTTAAAAATCCATAAAAATGATTTGGATGTATTATTTTTAGGATATACAAAGTAAATATTAATATTTAACATCATATTTTTACCATCTTGTAAATAATTTTTAAATACCATTAGAAATATTTTTCGGATGAAGATAAACATTTTACTTTGTAATCACTTATTTAAAATATTAAAGTTTCACAAATATAAATTAAATAATGCTATATTAAAATATATTATAATATTAATTGATTCTTTAATTTATTTAGTGTCCACAATGAATGAAAATTTTCATCCTCTCTTATACGTTAGAAACATTCCTTTCATACATTGTTAAAAACAATTCAAACAGTTCCACATTCTGAAAATATCATGATGATTCCTTCTAACCCAAATTGTATTCAACAAAACATGGTAAAAATTACATTAATATATCATTGGATTTTTTTAAATATTATTGCTAAATTCTATCATAAATTGGGATATAGAATAAGAATAATCCTACTTGAGTAAAAAACACATTAATTTTACCTTCAAAAATATTTGTTGTCTTCAAATCATATAAAAATGAAAATTAATTAAAAAAATTAATTTATAACAATAAATATAAGATAAAAAAATTATATGGGGAATAAATATTAAATATTAAATAATTCCACCAATATATAGAATCATTCTCCAATAATGATGAGATTTTGAAACAAACTAATTTATTAGGATTAGCATCTATTATATGCATTCGGTCACCAATTATAATAAATATAAATTTATTATAAATATATTATAATATCATAATCAAGTATATAATACCATATAAAATTTAATTAAAAATTTCTAGTACACTTTAATTATTTATTAGTTATTAAAATCACTATTCACAATTTTATGTTCTAAATTTTTAATGTATGTTTTTTTTCGTATTTATGGTCCTTGTAAATTTATCATCATTACATAATATCTATAAATTTATTGATAATATAAATTTAATATATATATTTTTATAATTATATACTTTCAACATTAAATAATATAGATAATGAATTGAATTACATAATTCATGGTTAGATAAATCCATAAATACACAAGAATAATGTTTTCATTTTCCAATTCATGGAATTAAAGATAAAAAAATAATAATAATTCATTCTTGAATAATTATTATATCATATATATATATATATAATATTAATTAAATCTTTCTTTATTACTATCCATGAAATATTGTAATGATAAACAAATCGCATCGCTTCATTGATGTGCCAGTACACATGTATTGAATAGAGTCATTATTGTTTTCCAATGGATTTGATTTTAAAAAGGAATGGAAGATTTGATAACTCCAAAGTCACTATAATTTCATAAATATCTTTTATGAATATTGATCAAATAATAATACTCATCCATGATTATCAGTAATAAATACTGAATTGTATAGTTGTGACGAGTTACCCATCCACACATACACATGAGTGATAATTTCACATAAAATATGATGGAATAATAGGTTCATGAATTTCGTTTTCTGATCATAATAACATTTTACTATATTTAAAAAAATTAAATTAATATTTATGAAGAGTACCATATATTTAAATAAGGTAAATGAATAAATAAATTAAACTAGATCAAGAAAAATGATTACCTCTTCTTTGAGAGACCACTTATATATCTTTTCTTATGTAAAATAAGGATGATATTTTGGGAATAATGGACCCTTATGAGCATGGATCTTGATATTGGAAAGATAAATTTTTGGGGATTGGTCAAGCTTGGTTCTCCAATTTGGTGTAATGAATATAGGGAAGTAGTGTCCTTTTATATGGGTGGGAAAGGACACTATTGGAATTAAAAAAATGATACCAAAATATTTAAAACAATATCAAGAAATATTATTAAAAATGTCCACAACTATTTTTAAAATGAGTAAAGGGAGAAAATATAGTTATAAATGTATATTTATAATGTTTTCGGTGTCATTTTAAACACTAAATTTTGGCTTAACCCCTTTGATAACATTTTTTATCAAAAAAATGTATTTACTATTAAATATTAAAGGGTTATAATTTTACATATAAGTGAAAATTTTATAATTAATTTATGTGGTATGAAACTTTAAACCATATATAATTACGATTGAGGAATTTAAATATTTCTATTATTTTAAAATAATTTATCATAATATTTTCTCCATAAAATATCATTATTGTCATTTTTGGTATTATTCATTAAATATGACAACAAATACCAGATGAAAATTATGTAATTATAATATAATAATATAAAAAATCCTAAACATGATATTTTATTTTAAAAAAATTCATGTCAAGAATGAGTTCATCTAAATTTTTGTACTTCTAATAGTTTTAAAAACGTTTTCTTTTATGTTTTTAATTTAATGTGTATTTTGTCAGTTCTATAAAATCATTTTACGTAATCATATAATCATTAATAAATATAAATAAATTTCACAAACAAAAAAATTAAGAAAATATTACATTTAATATTCATTGAATACTTCTTTTCATACACATCTGAATAAAAAAAATTTGTTTACAATCAAGAGAGTGAGGTTTTGTAATTTTGATTACAAAAATAATATAAAGTTCAATAACACCAAAAAAGGCACCAACTAAGAATAATTTCAATACATGGATATAAATGGATGAAATCTAGTCATACATTTTTCATGATTCAAATTAAATATGTGAAAGAATGTATTTTTGAAAATATATTCACAAAATCTGAAGATTGTTTTTTAGAAAATAACCATCTTTTGCATTAATCAAGATTTTTCTTATTCAATGGATTGAAAAAATATGAGATAAATGTTATAAAATTATATTAAATATTTATCATATAAATATTTTTAAATTCATTCACTAACAGTGATCATTTTTTAATAATGATAAAAACTCAATGATCACAAAAAAATAGTTTATCATAATAGCATATCTCTTAACAATGACCAATTTTTTATTTACAAACAATTGAAAACTAATGAATTTATTTTATAAATGTTTAAACCATAAATATTTAATTAGGTATATATTACTATTTATATCCTCCTAAATTAATTTCTAGGTTTTAATGGTAATAATAAAATAACATTTTAATATTAGATCATTGTTCACTTAAACTCAATGTCTTATGTAACGTAAAATATTGAGGAAAATAGCTTTATATAAAAATATATATTGCAAAAACTTGGTTATTAAATTTTACCCCCATGTAAAAAAATTTACCCTATAAATTTCATATATTAGATATGAAATAACAAGGACACTTATTCCTCTTCACATCCTCTATTTCCCACACAGTTTCCCTATTTTTATGTTTTCTCCACACAATTGGGACTAGGTGAGGGGTCATATTTATTATAAATATTTCTCTATAATAAAAAATATCCACTTATTTTCCCCCATAATATATATCTTTATAAAATGGTATGACTTATTAGTTCATTTCATGCTTACTGTCAAGTATGTTCTTCCTCAAGCGAGATACAAGGAGCATATCTTATATATAAGATAAATTTAGATGAAATATTAACTGATATTATACCAAAATGATATGATAAATAATTCCAAAATGCCAATATTGTTATGAAAAAACATCCCAATATTCAAAAATATTATAACATTCTTCGACATTTATATTTGTTAGAATGCCTTATTACAATATTCAAAATCATGATATCGTTGGAATTCTCAGCATAACAGTTTTTTATACTATGATCCACCTAATAAATTGTTATGTTGATCTAGCTTTAATTATCCTTACCTAAAATAGATAAATCCTCTTAATTTTATTTATCCACCCTTGTCATAATAATGTTGTGTTTTATAATTCTTACCATATATAGATTCATAATGAGCATTCTGAATTCTCAATTGAAAGCTAATTTTATATAAAAATTCAAAAAAAATGAATGTGTTGATCCCAATCATATTTTAAAGATATTTATTATGAACTCACAATTTTTTAATAATTGAATATCTTTTCGAAAAATGGATTATATGTTTGAGAATGATATTTAGATTTGACAAACACCTATATATCTATAGGTTTATCAAGACAATGTGAAAAGATATAGGTAAACATGGGATCCCGATAATTTAATGTATAATTTTGAGTTTAATGAATCCTTAACTATTACATAATTTATATTCTATATTAATGATAAATAAATAAAGTTTATCAATTTGAAATTATGTATTCTATAATTGTAATATTACCGAATACAACCCAACTATCATTATGGCTGCTTGATGTTTTGGGCAGTCTGACAACAAATCCATGGTGATGTTTAACATTTAGATTATAGTATAGGTAATGGAAAAAATACCTGAAGACATAACTCTCTATATATTAAAATACTTACATACTATGAACAGTGATAAATATTCTACTATAACTATTCTCTTGGTGTACAAATAGAAAAACCCTTTTAGATATAAATATATATTTATAATACATGGATGAATATAAAATGATGATCTATAAGCTTCATTAAAGGGACCCATCTACATGTTTGGTGTTTATGGGAAACATACTATGTTCCAAATCCTTTTTATTCAATAATTATCATTTTTTAACTAGGTAACATTCCTCACCTTTATCTATAATTCCATTTCATCCTTCCATTCATTCTTAATCCACTATAGGATAGATAGTTTAAAAATAATATTTAAATGATAAGATCATTCCCCTTTCTTTATGATTTCATAACCCATTTAATTAAAATCCATAAATATTTTATCTTTTTTTAATTCTCATCAAAAATAAACTATCATGATCGTTTTTTATAAAATAATCATCCTATTTTTCCACCTACCTAGGATGGTAATTTATTGAGAAATCATAATCATTGGTAAAATATAACCATCTTATCTGGATCATATTCAACCATTTCAGTTTAAATATATACATTTTGATTTCATGAACAACATATATATACAACCTTTTGCGAAAAATATTATTACTCAATATTTTAATAGAAAAAATAAATACTACCAAAAACAAATTATAATTCTAATAATTTTTCTCAAGAATTTTTAAATAATGTGGGTAATATTTTATCACCTTATTAGTTCACCTGAAGAAACAACCCAATGTCATCATTGATGCATCAAAATTTATAAAACCCCTTCTTCATTGTAGTTTAATGTTATAATATTATTTCTAGAAAATAATTTATATAATTCTATGAAATTCACTTCACATTGATCATTCCACAAGAATTTAAAACCCTTCTAAGTCAACATGTTGTGTTGATAATACATTTTTTAAAAATCCCTCAAAATGTGTCCATAGTTTCTAGGAATCCCTATGAAACTATTCATCTCAATTAAATTGGATGGTTTATTCTGTTGTACAATAAATTCCAAATTTTAAGGATCCACGGATACCCTCACATGATATTATTTGGCCGAAGAATGAAATTTTATAAAACCATAATTTATACTCAGTAAACATCACATACAACATATCATTACTTAGGTTCCTCACCACAATTATAAAATGTAATTCATGTTGTTTCCTAATAATTGGATATATAATAATTTCATTAATAAATACATCCAAAAACTATTAAAGGAGATGTACGAAGACTTCATTCATTAAATCAATTATTATTTTAAGATACATGGAATGTTCCACTTGTATTAATATAAAATTCAAATTAACATGCCTCATTTGGAATGTTTTCATGGGTATATCTTCCAACATGATCTTTTGCTTATAATATCCAGATCAATGTAAAATCTTGAAACAATATGGATCTCATTTTGATTTTTCAACCATATTATCAGTATGTGATGGATGAAGCTTGTATTAATTGGTATTATTTTATGTTATTGATAAGCATTGAAAAGATTCATTATCACATATTTATTATAAAAATAATAATCAATTCATCCCAATGTGATTTCTTAGGATGAATGAAAACATTATCTATATTCTTGTGTAATTTCTAATTCAATTACTACACTACAATTTGATTCATTAATTATTGACACATTGATATAGGTGTATCACCTTGTATAAGATATACTAAAAACTAAATTTACTGATTCAATGTAAGCATAAAAATTTCCTCAAAAAATAGATCATTATATTTATACTCTATATAAACATTTTCAATATTGTGTTTATATAAACACATTTTATATTAATTTACCTCATAAATAGGTATAAAAACCAAAATAATATAAAAAAATCATTGGCTAATTATGGTTTGTCCTCTCACTTATATAAAACTGATGCATTATCTTAAATATCAAATTTTATCCACCTCTCACTGAAATTAATACCAGATCTATATTAAGGGTGAAAATCAAAACTGAAAATTACAAAAAAAAAATCAACTTGTGGAAAAATAAACAATTGTATAAATAATATTCCCAAAAACAAAAATTTTTGATGGCCAGTAAACTAGACATGTGGTAACCCTAAAATTATTTTTTACTAAGAAATAAACATCTAATCTTTGAATTGGTGATGTAATACCCTTATAAAAATTATTCAAATTAAATGAGGGGGTATAACCCAGTGAAAATACCGACTTTTCAATGCTAGAAAGAATGATAAGTGTACCATTCACTAAATTAATAAGAACTTCTACAAAGATTTTTGTAATTGCAAGATATCTTCATTATCCCCTTAGATTATTTTCTAGTAAGTTCCCTTATTGTTTGGAGAATTAGTTGGAATATTTCACTGTCTTATTATAGTTATATAACTAGATAGTGATCACTCCTCCAATTAATTTAAATTAATATTTTCTTTTTTATTTAAAATTAAGGAAAACATAGTTATCTTTATAACATGTACCACGGTGTTTGTTTCCACAAGTATCACATGTAAGAAATTCCAACATTTTTTTATTCCCCATGTCTATTTTTTCCCTATCATCCTATAATTCTCTTTCCTTAATTTAAATTCGTAATACATATAAGTTTTTTTCTATATTTATGGAACATTATACTATTTTCATATATTTTTACAATGTTTGGGATACTACATCCCATTAATAGATTATCTTCATAACATTTTATAAACTATAAAACCTACTAATAGGATTATATATCTAGTTTATAACTTCCCTTTATATGGTTTATTATTAATCATAGTATACTTATTGTCAGTGTGTGCAATGGATGGATAATAATGGGGTGATCTTAACTAATAAATAACAGAATTCATAGAAAAAATTATAACCACAACAAAAGTTATATGGCATAAATAAATAATGATCAAATAATTCATTATAAACAATCAATTTATGCATGAAAACTATCCATGGAAATAAAATATAATAAAATAATAATATCATTAACTGGTTTCAAAATGATGTGATCTATAATGATGACTATTATAAACTCACCATTGAGACCTAGTTCCATGGAATTTAAAAATACCAACAAGACCTAATGCAATGAAATATGTATAAATTAGTAAGGACTCGGATAAATATGAATTTTATTTTTTTCGTATATAAACTACCAATACATTAATATATATGTAATTTCAAGCCCCACTGATCAGATAATACATTCAATATATTCATTATATGAATATAACTTATAACATTTTCAATATGCATAAAAAATAAATAACTTTTAATATTAGAAGATATATTATATAGAAATTCAATACTTGCACTAATAAAATCGATCATGATTAATACATAATAATAGAGGATGATATCATTGTATTATATAATCTATAAAACATAACATTTAGGGATATTATATTGGTATAGGTGAAAATAATTTTATAATTACTTGAAAAACACAAGAGGAAAATATGATTTTCAATTTGAAATAAAATTTTTATGTTCTAAAAATATCAAAAAATATATATATTATTCAAAAAAATTGAAAAAACTTATGTATTCATAAAAACACGGGGTTATCATGATTGCGTAAAACTATGTTCTTATGATAAAATTTAAAACATATCTTTAACCCATTAATAGAAAGGTCAAAAATTAACTCATTTAGAAAATGATAAGAAGATTAATTATATTCTAATTTATAAAAATTTAAAAATGAGAAAAATTTATATAATAAAATATTTTATAAATATAAAAATTTTATTCCTAAAAATTTAACGTAAATATAGACATAGATGAAAAAACTGGATCGAGTAAAAAATGATTGTTTAAATTAAAATCATTATTTTAGTATCATGTGTCAAAAATGAATGAAATAAATAGTAATTTCGTGAAAAAAAAGATTTAGGGAGAAAAAATATTTATTTTATAATCGAAAATTCAAAAAATTCTTCCATAAGATACTTAATCATAAAAAATATTGAATAATGATGATATTGTGAAATAAACCCTTACCTTAGTTACTATATTCTTCATTTTTGTTTGGCCCTCCAATATAATAAATATATATTTATTATATATCTATTATATATGTAGTTAGTCATGTATATCATTTAATATATGATTTATAAACACACTTTTATCACCCATTTGTCAATAATTCTTTATTAAAATCACTATTACAAGTGATAAGTGAATCTTTTGTCATGTATCTTTTAGTTCAACAATTGGTTTACTTTTATGTTGATCATATATAAATAAACTAAAAAATGCTAATAAAGATATAAACATGATATATATATTCATTATAATTTTTATATAAATATTTATTACGCCATTCATGGTGACTGTATCAATTATATATAGAGAGACATTATTTTAACATTTCAAATAATTAAAAAAATAAGATAAATAGTAATTAGACTATATTGAATATTAATTGTATATTATATATTCATTATAACTAGACTTATTACCATCCATGTAATTAAGAAAAAAACACTCATGGGGTTGGTCATCCATAGAAGATATAATTTTATGTAAGGTAAAAAGTTTTGTGAAAATTTGAGTTTCGCAAAAATTTTGACATTTATGAACAGGAGGTGACATGATTTTCATTTTTTAAAATTTTTTATTAAATTTGGGGAGTTTGGTGAAAAACAAATCTTGAATAAGGATGATGAAATATTGAAAAATCCTAATGTCTCATGAATGATCATGTTTTATAAATGAGTATATGTTGGTGAATAAAAGGTGATGGGATTTCACAAGCATATTAGAGTTTTCATAAAGTCATATAGTTTTATGAATGGTTTTTTATTTCATATAAATTGGTCCTTAATCATCATTTGATGTATCAATGAATATAGATGACTCTTATCACTCTAATTTAACAAAATAAATAATTGAACTTATTTCTTACATGAACTACTATCTCCACATGAGTAGATTTTCTTTGAAATTAATGGTGTAAATATAAGTGTATAAAATAGTTATTTGTGATTTTTTTGAGAAAGGTAGTATTATTTTTAAATAATGATGTTTCATGCATGATTATTTTTTGTGAATGTTGTTAGTTTTTCAAAAAAAATAACTAGATTTCATGAAAAATGGATTTTCATAAATGATACATATAAGAACACATATTCCAATGTGAAATGTCTATAAAACACATTAAAAAATAGTTAGACATTATTTATTAAAAACATCATCAACATCTTCTCAGATGTAGAATAATCCTGAATTTTATTAAACAGAGGATGAATTCACCCAAATAATTGATTAAGGGGGAGTTGGAAGATGTTATTCAAGGAAGGGTATGGACAATCCCGAAATTCATTTAATGGTAATGAGCCTTAAATTGATTCACTATAACCAAAAAAAATTCACACATAATGTTGTGAATGTTTATTCATTCAGGAAGGAATGAAACAATATCAGTGTATTATCATTGCACTAAAACTTAGTGGTGATTAAAGAAAACCTATAATCTTATTTCTATTCCTCCATATGTGTGTATGGTTATTTTACAAATAATTTATAAATGTTTAATGAGTCCATGAAATCATAGGAGATATATCCAATCAAATCAAAGTGATATTTTAAACCATGGTTTACCCATCCCCACTCGTGATTTTCTAAGGTGTAACAAGTGATATTATTGTTTTCAAGTTGTAGGTATTGGATATGAAATCAGGATTGTGTTTTATGGATAGATGGGTGAATGTTGTAGGATATCCCCCTTTTATTGAAGAAAAATCCATATTTGGAATAACATGTTGAAATATCAGAAGAGATATCATGGAATAAAATATAAATTTTTTACAAATTCATAGGTTGAGTTTAGTGATTCAACATCTCTATCATTGAATGAAACAGAAAAGAAAATTCATTATACAATTTCAAGATATCAAAATCAACATATTATGGAACAATTAAATCAAATATCTTCTATTAATTTGTGTTCCACTATATTAAAGTGTATGTTGTAGAAAATATATAACTTATACATAGATGAAAACAAATAAAATGATGAAATGATATATGTTCATCATAATGAGTTTGATTGTATGAAATTAAACTGAATAAAAATGCAGATAGTTTTATTAATTGAATAAAAAAATGGAGGTAATTCTTGGTCTTGGTTATGATAATAAGGATATTGAAATTTTAAACATAATCATGTGAATAAATCCACCCTAATACATTACAAATTTTTATCTCATTAGTAATCGGATCTGTGTATTATTTCTCTAAATTATCTACTTAGTTGCTTAGTATCCTAAGAATATAGTGTCAATCCCAAAGGGAAACAATTTTTAAGCAATTGGATGACTTATTTCAAATATTTGTGAAAATTAAATTGATAAAGGTATTGATGATATAGAATATGTGGAGGATAAATTTATTCTTCTTTTTAAAAATAATTTAGGAGAGGAAAAGAAATATTCGATGGAGTTATTCATTTGACTTTTTTATGATGTAGAAAAGTATCGCACAATAATGAACGGTTATCAAGATATTTTTATGATGAATAAGGTGATGAAAAATCTATGGAAAATATTATAAAAAGGTTTTTGAAATTCTTAGAAATTAAGGGAATGGTGATAGATAATTTTTTTTATGAAGAAATAATAGATTTCAAATATGATGTTGATAATTATAATCATTTCTATATATGAAATCGATGAACTTAGTAATGTTGAATAAAACTACCTATATTTTGTAGTTTATCTCAATATGGAACTTGATGGTGCGTTTTATGTGTATGATATTAAATGATAGAAAAGTATAAATATTGGATAGTTGCTAAAGGAACCAACATAGAATGTGTATGAGCATAAAAAAGATATTGATTGAATAAATTTAGAATAATAAGAACACGTGAAAACAAATGGAATTTCTAGATAGTTTGTGTAATTTAATATAATGATAGAAGAGTAGGAAAATGTTTTTAATGGTTATAATTCAATCATGGATTCAAAAGAAAAAATAATTGAGCCACATGAAGAAGAAGTAATTATGTTATGAATTAATCTATAACTTCAACAAAATTATAGGAAATAAATAAAAAATCATTTGATATTGTCATCAGATTCAAATCATATGGAAAATACCATATGTGGATTTGAATAAAAATATAATTTTATTTAATGAACAAACACTATAATTTTTGGGAATAAAATGTATTGTATGTGATATAGAAACATCAAACGATGAATATTATATATGACAAATAATATAATAAAAATATATTTTCATATATATGTCAACAAAAAATAACATGATCTTTTTATTGAGATAGCTTTGAAAAAAAAGTGTAGCTTTGAAAAAAAAACATCATTCATCAAAAGATAATATCTAACCAAAGAAGAATATGACAATATGGGATATGTGGAGGAATTAAATTCATAATATATTTCCCTATATTAAATGTTAATTTTATGGATATCTAAGAAATACCAGTCATACAAAGAATAAGAAAAGATATATCTTAATCATATAGAAACTATCATTCAATAATGAAAATGAAACCAAATGTTTCATCCAATATAAGAAATAATTGATCTAGTTATTTTTTTATTTTTTCTATCATTGGGCATAAATATATATATTATTGTAAAAGGTAAACTAGAGGCAATAATTTCAAAACACATAACTGTGTGAATCTACATCCGGGAAGAAAATTCAATATTGGAAGTATGTACTACATTTTTTAATATGATGATGTGTATGATCCAATCATACATGTTGAGAAGAAATTTTAGTGGGTATATTATGCCACAATCATTTATTTGTATCATGGATAGAAAATAAGTTTATTGAGAAAGCCAACCCAACATAGATCATTCTCTGAGCTAAATTGAATAGTAAAAAAAATATTGATAGTGGATACTCATTATATATGTTTTAAAATGTTAATTATTTTAATAATATTATGTAAATTGTTTATGTAATACATATATTCATAAATAATAGTTACATAAAGATCAAAAAAAATGAAAATAACCAATTTGTGTGTAATGAGTTAAAGATAATACATGTTATCTATATAGTGGATTGTCATCCTAATATGCTGAGTGTGATTCCTCTATATGTCTCAAGGTAAATGGAGAAATTTAATCTGAATTATTTACCATCAATGGGAAGGAAGATAATTATATCATGATATGATAAAGGATAAATGGAAATTTATACTATGTTTACATTATATAAAAAAACTATTTCATTATAATTTATGTATAAATAAACATGTGTTAACAGAGACTTAGTCCCATTAATCAACATATTAGTGATAAATTATCCACAAGAATGTCCATTGTATAAATTTAAAATCTAAAGTATTATATAGGAAATAAATTTGATTTTTCCATTAAGGGAAAAATATTAACAATTTCATATCATATATGTATAAAAATCGAATAGAATATCATTTAATAGGTCTGCAATGATTTTTATAGTTCAATGAATGTTCCTATCATATATGATGATGGGTACTTCATTCATTTCATTAATAAATATAGAATAATTGAAAATGTGATCATTATTCATATTAAATTAGAAATTATTTTTTCCATAAAGATATACCTTTGAAGAGATGATAATGAAAATGGATAGTTAATTCATATTTTATAATCAGACAATTAAATTGAATACACATCTATTGAATTCTGAAATTACATTGAAAAACCTGGGTTCATGCATGATTTTTCATCAGAGAGAACATCGTAGTAAAATAAGGTTTTGAATAATGAAATCGATAGGTGATCGATATGGTGAAAACCATTATAATTGAATGAATTTTCCTTATCACTAGTAGAAATTGGTTATTCCTATAGTAGTTTACAATCAAAATAATATAAGACTAAGTCTATGAGAAGAGTGGATACCATATAAAATATGGCATGGAAGGAATCCATCAAATATGTATTTATGGTTTTTTGATGAAAATAATTCATCATAAATGATGATGGAATTAAAATATATATTCGGTATGTTGAAGAATTAATAATATTTCATGAACATTAAATTAAGAGTTGAGCCTATAAATTATAAAATAATTTGCATTTTTTAAAACAAACAGTGACATGAATTTTTCACCCAATTCATACCCCAATGAAATTTATTAAACAAAAATTATTACGATATATTCATAATGTATAATGAGTTTACACCAACACAAAATATAGAGTGATATATGAATATGTATCAACTAAGATCAAACTAGACATCATTCCTTCATGAATTTAATCACCTTAAGATAAAAGGGAAAAAAATCCAAACATGCTTCAAGGCCTCAAGATCTACAGCATTCTATTAGAAGTAGGTCCAACTCAATTGGACCAGCTATAAAAGAAAGATATGAAGCAACCAAAAAAAATAGAAAAACCATTGTGTGTAGACCATGAATTCAAAAAAAAGAAACAAAAAAATTGTGAAATCATAATGGAAAAACATAGCATCATGGATCAAGAAAATCTAGGAGTTTGTTTAGACTCCTTTATCAAAATCTTATTAAACATTCAATGCTTAATATCAGGATATGTATTTGTAAAAATTTTACCATCTCTGAGACTTTGATAATCTATTTCCACTCATTTCATGATCACACCTAGGTTAGAGTCTTCTTTTGGTTTACTATTAGGAGGTTTAGTAAATGAATCAACCTTCATCCATAGATAAATATATATGGCTATCATTCAGGAAGAATCCAAAATGGCAATAGTCTAATCAACCACACTTGTCAATGTTGTAATTTCAGTATTTTCCTTTTATGAACCATCCAGTGATCTTGAAACAATTGTTTATTAATGTTGAGAATAGTCCCTACATTTTTTCATTTTTTAGGATTGGTTGTAATGAATCCGTCAGCATCCCCAACATTTTTCCCTTTTGAGAGCTTGATTTTAAGGAATATTCCTGAATTTGTGTATATTTCTCATCAGCCTCTAGTATGAATAAGCACTGATATGAGTCTGGGATAGATTGAGAAAGGATATATCATGGGATATGTACCCTAATATAGAATTAAATCATAATGATAAAAATATACTTGATTTTATGAAAAATATTAAGATGATAACAACTTATTTTGAAAAATGTGGATCATCATGTTAAAATTTGGCTAAAAAGGAAATGTGTTTGAAAATAATGTATTCTTTTTTTTAAAAGCAATGTTTATATTAAAGTTATTGATGTTGAAGAGAATATTTTTCTATTAACCCAACTATAGTATAATAGGGTCTTCATAGAAATTATAATTTAGATGGAATGAAATGTTTATCATATAGATGTCAAAACTGCATTCTTAAATTTTCTTCTTGAAGAATAAGTTTAAAATGAAATATCTTTGGTTTTTTTATTTTTATATGATTAATAAAATGATTTTTATGGAATGTTATCCTATATGTTATAATGTTGGATCCAAAATATTGATATTATTTAATGGAAGTTTATCTATCGAATATGTAATTTAAAAGTTTCAATTTTAACCACAATCTATATGTATTGAAATCCCATGGAGATCAATTTACCATTTTTATTTATGTGAATGATATCATATTTTGTAGAATATTTAATGGATAAGTGGGTGAATTTTCTAATAAAATGAAATAAAAAATTTAAATCTCTTTGAGTGGTTAAATAATATTATTTGGGTATGTAGGTGATTCTAAATAAGGAATTCGCCATCATTTCATTGGAACAGTATGCCTTTAAATGGGTGATAAAGTTTAACATGCTTGTTTCTAAATAAATGAACATTTGTATAACTATTATAATGAAACATATAATACATCAGTATGGGATACATATAGATCCCAACCTCTATTGGAGGTTAATTTTTTCCATTCCTTATTTGATTGAAACATACACAAATGTCATCTTTGAAACAGTTTGATTAATTAAATACATTCTCTTTCAATATAAGATAATTTCAAATGTTTTTAAATAATATTTTTTTACATTATAAAAATATTAAATTTTTTATTATTAATTGATTCATGAATGGATCATAAATTTTCAAAATATTCTGATGCTGAATGTGTTATTGAAATGGTGGATTGAATGTCTGAAATTTTTGTGAAATCACCGTTGGAAATAAATGTTTTGTATGGTTGAACATGATGTGGGAACAAAGTTATATAAATATTGATGAATTTTAGTATTCAATATGTGAGAAATGAAATGACCCAATGATTTGGAAATATGAATCAAAATTAAATATTCGCAATAAAGTGAATCAGAATATTGTGATATTCATTGATAATAAGAGCACACTCTAGCTTTTTGTAATCTATGTTCAAAATTATCGTACCAAATTTATCTAGGTGATATATTAATTCAACAATGAAAATTATTAAGAAGGAATTTAAAAAATTGATAATGTTGTAACAAGTGATCAAGTTGAAGAAATCATAAATAATTATTTGGTTTCACAAATGTTTCTGAAAAATTCTTTAATCCTCGTTGTACATCAATAACCAATATCTTAATAAGCTATACTTTTACCCTTATACCCATGTATAAAACTATTTTAATATATTTATTATAGTTTTTCATGATCTAAAGGGAATATGATTTAGAGTTCATTTTTTAACTAAGGGGAAATAAATGTTTTCATTAGGATTCCTTCCATAATGGGATAACGGTGAAATTCAGTAGAATAGTGTGTTTTTTACATGAGGTCACTTTAGATAATAATTTATTTATAGAAAATTATTTTTCCACACTGATATTTACTCAAGTAGACATATATATATATATATATATGAATGCTTTATGTCACTACTATATTGATTTTTCTAGGGTTGTGTGTAAATTTATTTTGAATTTACAATGAATCCAAAGAAGTATATTAATGTACCTATGGTTTTTTTATGAATAGAAATGATAATATATAGTTTTTACCAATGCAAACATTGATGATAATTATGTTTGAAGCCATGTGTTTTTCTTAGTGTTTGTGGATTTAGCTTTTAAGGTGGTTTAGTTCGTGAGTATTTCTAATTTTTTTTTAAATTATTAAGGGGGATCATAGTTTCTAAAAAATTATAGTCTATAAGTAATAGAATTATTTCTATAAAATATTGTGTATTTAAAGAATTATGGATATTTGTATAAAACATAGGTACATTCAAGAATGAATGATGTTCCTTGAAGAAGGAATTGTTTTTTGGAATACAAAAAAAGAATCAGAAATATGGATTTTTGAGAATATTTTGATATTAGTGAGTCAGAGTTAATATGTGTTGTGGGAGGTGAAATGGTTTTTAATTGTGGTATATTTTCATGAAAGCTCATTTCCTGAATAAGGATGATGAAATGTTGACAATGTCTAATGTCTTTTTAAAGATCACATTTCACAAATTGGTATGAATTTCTGAATAAGAGGAGATGCATTATTTTAGGTGTTTTAGAGTTTCATGATATTGATGAAAATTTTCAAGAGCATTACCATTTATATAAATTAAATGATATTCATAATTTGAACAATCACTATTTTTGGTGGAGGACGTATCTATTTGATTTTATGAAAGACCTATTTAAAGGAATTTACTACATATATCATGAACATTATGTAACCACATGTTTCATGATAACAATGGTTAATAACTATATGAAGAAATTATATTATTGTGATGAGGGTCTTTATAATGATATTTGTATCTCAAATGATAAAATTTTCAAGAAAGTTGTATCTTTTTTTAGGTTCATAATTTTAGGAAAGTATTTTTTTCATGATAAAAAGTGTTTGAAAAATTAATACAAACATAGTTGAACATGAATACATATATATATGAATATATTAAATAACCATACATGGGCCTCCATGATGAACGAAATAATCAAAATGTGAACATATATAGTGTTTACTTTCAATTAATTTGTCACAGGAAGAAAACACCAATGAATAGAGAGAAATATTTAGTTTTTGAATGTGAACTAAGGGAGGAATAAAAATTTTCCGAAATTCGTGTAATTATATTTATCCTAGAATATTTTGATATAGAAACCCCGACATTTAAATATATAGATATTAGATCTTAAAGGAATAAAATTTACTTCACTTTTTATATATATATATACCTATGGATCATGGAGGCATAGTTTTTTGGATACTAGATTAAAAATCCTTTTATATAATGAATGACCCTCAAATTATCTCCAAAACATTTTCCCACATGGTAATTATTTAGAAATAAACTACCAAAAAACATTATTCATCACATGGGGACGCGAATAATATGAATTGGAGAGTTCATAATATTAGTGAGGGTAAGAAAAATAAAAATCAATAATCACATATGTGTAATATGTGCATTACAGTATTTTGACATGAGAATAAAATTGAAAAAACACACCCCTTATGTGATAGATAATAATATTAAGTCATGGAATATATATTAGTTTTCTAAGACATTAATCATAATTGAAACAAATAAAATGAGCCATGATATTATAGAATTTTCATATAATATATTTTTATATATTATGTTTTAGACAATAAAAATATATAATATCTAATGTTTGGGATTCCCTCCAAGACATTAATAACATGTAAGGATTTAGATTACCATAAATGTATCTTCTTTGATCTTGGAATAACTTCCTATATACCCTCTTTCAATCATGGGAATGCCTCTGGCATACAAAAATCCAAGCATGTGATTACATCCTTTTATAACCTATTTTTTGCATGTAAAAACATCTCATGTACCTTTGTGCTCACATAGATATTATATTAACCAAATTATTTAGAGGGACATATAATTATGGAACCACCATTCACATAATCTGAAAACAATTTATATGTATTCTAAAATATCACAAAAATATTCGTTATAACATAACCCATGGAAATAAAAATGATTTCATTAATATCCATTATCATACCCATAAAATATCTTGAGAAATATTAAAAATTATTTCATTTAATCATATATTCTTTAAAGCACATGTCACATCAAATGATGTTATCGTAGATCAAAAATTTTATTTAAAATATCAATTGAATATATCATGAGGATATTAAAATCATCAAATTTATTCATTTATTTAAATTATTAAAATTTAAAAAATATGAAGAAAATTATTTTCGTTGTAAATATTCCTACAAGCATTATTAATAAAATTAAGAGTGTTTATCATTCATGATTTTGGTAAGTTCCATTATTTCCATTCATGTTAAAGAATGATTTCTTTCAAATTTGGGGTAAAAATTCATAACTACCTCATCCCAAAATAACATTAAGTTAATTTTAAATTTTTTTTAAATTATATAATTGCTAAAATTAATTTAAATATAATAGGATACTATCATTACATTCTTGAAAATAGTTATATAAATCATGGTTATGGGAGAAAAAATGCCTTTCTTCCAAATATAAAATTATATTTTTTTCCATAAGAACATTAATTTAGTATCTTAAGCTAATAATATGATGAAATTTAATGTAAATGATGTAATCTATAGGAAAATAAATATGGGTAAATATTTCAAAATTTTCATTTCACTTTGATGAAAAAATTTCATCATAAATTACATAATCATAAATAATATAGACAAACAATGAGATTGTAACATAAATTTCTAAAATCATGTTTTAATTTCATAAAAATTATTTTAAAAATTGATATAATGAATTAATATTTATTATAATCCTTTAAAAGGATCATAAAAAAACCTAAAATATCATATATAGCCTTTTTATAAAATTTTCACAACCCTTTATTTATAATTACCTATTAATGATACCATTTCTATCTGTAAAATGTTTCGTTTTTCAATAGAATTTTATTTAGGTAGTTCTATAAAAAATAATATTTTCAGGGATACCTCATATTAATGATTTTAATAATAATTCAAGTATCATATATTTTTATTATATATAGATTAAGTGTCATCAACAAAATGTAGATACATTAAAATATTTACACCATTCTTGGAGACACTTAGTCTTATGTATATATGAACATAGTTTTTTCAATGGATTAATGGAAATAAAGTTAGAAAATAATTCACTATTACAATTATATATTTATTATAATTTTTTAATTTGTTTATTTTACCATCCATATAAAACTTAATTGGAAAATGACTCATATCACATTATGGAGGTGGTAGTCCACACGTACGCAGTAGCCCCATTATTGTGTTTTAATATATGATAAAAAATTATAATATATTATTTATATAGCCATATTAATAGTTAGAAATATTTTTTATACTTATTTACAAATTTTATTAATTGATACAAAAAATTTAGGGATTCGAGAAGAAATAATAAAATTAGAAATTCCTAGTTAAGAGTTGTATATCATTAAAGGGAAACATATGATGATCGATGCCTTAATCTAAGAATGGATATTGTTTTGTTAAGATTATAAGCACTATGTTGTGGTTAATGAATATATATAGATATTATTGTTTTTATTTTCCAATTTACAAGGCTAAAATATCGTTATTGATAGAGTATATGATGTTTTCCATTATAATATATGGGTAAAATGGAATTAATTAATGTGTTAAATTAATATAAATTAATTTTTCATGTAAAAATAAATAAAAATTGATTTAATAATACATAATATTTTGATTTTAAAAACCCAAAACCATGTATCTTGGTGTTTGTGCCATAAATTATTACATTTTCATGAAATGCATGAAATTCCATCTCAAATGCCTGAATAGTTTAGTAGTATTGGTAAACAAGATTCATATATGAAATTAAATAATGGTTTAGACATAAAATGAAAAGAGTATTTTCTTTAAGAACAACATTATTCTCCATAGAGTAACCATCAGTATTAGTCATGATATAATTCTTGTAGTATAAGGAAAAATAGAACCACAATAAATGAGTGACTGAAGATGGTCAATGAGGGTATAAATATATCAAATGTTATCACAAACAAAAAATTAGGGCTAGTTGAAACACATTAAATGTAATCAATTACCTATTCATAATATGAAGGAATCAAATATGATAAAATAATGTCATATAAATAATCACATGAGAATGAAACATAACCATGCATGCTATACTAGTCAAATATTTACATGGATTATCAATAAAAAATATCATAATGAGGTAATGAATAATATAGGACATCATAAAAAAACCATCATATATTTTTCTATGACACCATACATAATCTAGTAAGGACTTGACCAATACAAAAGACAGTTTGTCTCATGAGTCATACTGATGCATCGATGGGGTAAAAAGGGCCCCACATATCACATACTAAGTCCAATCCATTACTCATTTGAATGAGGTGAAATATAAACATCATAGAAATTAATATTGAATATTATGAATCAAAATATGTATAAATTAACCATAAACCATAAATGATAAAAAAAACACATCCACAATCAAATTGGTCCCAAAAAATTAAAAAAAATATATTATAATATATCACAATTGATCCAATCAATAAATTATATTACTCAAAAAAGGTCTATTAACATTGTATAAAATACTTAAATAAAATAACTAAAATTTTTAGAGAGAAAAACACTTTTTTACATTGAAATAATTCATTTAAAAATCTCATTATTTATAATGAAATAATTTTCATTGTGAATTACCAAAAATAACATGACAATGAAGCTTTTAAACATCAAGGTATCATCATGGTGGGAAAATAAACTAATACCACAAATTTTTAAAAACTAGTCCTTCTATATTCCTTTCAAAAACTCATAAACTATAGTATTTGGATAATGAAAAAATAATATTTCATTGAATAAATTTTAAAAAAGTTAAAAATGGGTAAATATATGGATTTAAAAATTCATAGGGTAATAGTTAAGGATTTTAGAAAACATTATATAAAATATATACAAGGAAAGAAAATACTCCATAGTGATGTCTTAAACAAAAACAATATGTATTAATAAATTAATAATAAATAAAACCCTTAAAAAGATCATGTGATAAATAAAATTAATCAATTAAGTGTTTCTGTTGTAAATGAAAATAAAAACAATTGACACTTAACATATTATTGTAAAAATTAATTTAACACATAACCAAATCAATGACATTGATGTTCAACATAATGAATTAAAATTGAGTTAAGATATCTCTTAGCACAATGAAATTAGTCAAATTGTATTCCCTTTAAAAGTAATATTTATGAAAGGTATCATTTAATGCCATGATTTTAAATAGATTAATGATATTATATACCAATGGGTGTTATAGAACACAAAATATATATGTAGTCAATACATCATATCAAACAAAAATATAATGAAATCTGAAAAACACTTACATTATGTCAGATTTAATTTGTAATTATCTAAAACATATTTATAATGGTTTAAATGAAATTATTAATATATAAAAGAACTATTTTCATATTTATTATATCATATTTTATTATATTATTTCATCATATCACATAATTATTAAAAAAATTGTTATTTCCCTCCTTTTGGGTGTTAACTGCTTCATTTTCATATACTTGTATCATCATGTAAGTCCCAATTATTTTGAATAGGATATAGTTAATTATTCTAAATAATTAAATTTTGCTCATATATTTCATATTTATTCATTATATAAATTTTTATAATCATTATATTATGGTGAAAAAGGTATATTAATCACAACATGTTGTGGAGACAGTAGGTCATACGTACGCACGAGCGATGGTATTATTCCATTATAAGTGAAAGGGTAGGGAATTTGATGGTATATTAATTCTTATAGAATAAATAAAATTTCAAAATTGTCATATATTTCTATTATTTCCATAATTATACACATAAATTTAATGTGGTGATGAAAAAAAATATTATACAATGGTGTGGATACGGTAAGTCATACATACACTAGCGTGATACATTAAATTTTTTGTTAGATAGATGAAAAGTGAAATATGGTTGATACACAAACATAATTAAATATAAGAATAAATATGATACATGATTTATTTTTTTATCATATAAATGAATCATTTAAAATAATTTAAAAAATAAATGGTATTGGAGATGTTTCTCAAAATGATTACCTATTTTTCAATAAAATTACATTAGATGTCTTCTTAATGAATCTAGGGATTGCCTTTCTGGAACCACGATCCCAAGAATGAGTATAAGGATTTATCCAAGAGAAATACTTAGGGCTTGTTCAAGAAATAGTTCTCAATGTGGTTCGAAGAATTCCGGTATGAGGATTTATTTTATAATTTAGGTGAGGCTCACTTTTGAAAAAACTAAAAATGATAAATTAAAATAAAATAATTTTCATTTAAAAACTACCAAAAAGTTATTTATTACTATTACAATATAATTATGGATTGAATTACTCCCATAAAAATTTATATACAAGTCTAGGTCACACTATTAAAATTATATTTTTGTATTAACCTTTGTTTAATCCCTATAACTCTTATCGTGATGACATTGATATTAACACTTTTAGGTTTAATATTTTTACTATACAAACAAAAAATTACCAAAAATAAAATATAGATAAAATTTTTAATATTATCTAAATCTTTAATACAATTATTATTTATATTAAAATTTTATATCATTTAATAAAATATTATTTATTTTAAAATAATATTAATATCAACATCGACACAATTCATTATATTAAATTATATAAAAATCCATAAAAACTATATCTTTAGAAAGATTATTTAAAAAAACCACTAAACATTCTTATAATTATTTAACATTCGTTTATAACAATAATTATGTCAAATTAAATTTATATTAATAATTTTATTTTCATTTATTTGAAAATACAATTAATTAATCAATTACACCGTCATTATTATACAAGCCATTAAGATAATTAATTAATTATTTAGAATTAAATATGAAGAAACATGGTGAAGATAAATATGTTACCTTTAAAATTAATATTCATATTTTATGATATCTATTGAATAATCAAATAATAAAATTGTAATATTTATTAAAAACATGATTATGAAATATTTGAATTATTCATAAATTAAAATACAATAAAAAGAAGAAATTCATCCAATTGCCTTAAGGAGACCACAAAATCAGACCAAGGATTATTTTTTGAAAATAAACCATGCAATAAAATTTGTATATGATTTATGGAAAGTTTATACTATATAAAATATTATTTTTACTTTAAATTTTATGATTTACCCTTAACCATAGTAATTAAAATTACTAACATTAATATTAATATTTTCCATATAAAAAAAGTATTATTTAAAAAAATTATATAGTATTATTAAAAATATAGAATCTATTTTGTCTTAATTCAAAACACAAAATTACGTAAATTGATTTTAAAAGTAATCTCATTGATGGTGTAAAAACATGTTTTTCAAATCAAAACATACGAAATATTGAATTTTTTAATATAAAAATTCAATGTGAAATTTATTCATATGACCTAAATTGGATAAGTTATATAAAATAGATCAAATTATATTTCAAAACCAATAAATATATAATTTAACACTATAAATTTTTTAGACAAAATAGTTGATTATAATAAATATTTTATTTTTTTATTTTTCCTCGAAGTATGAAACTTATTATAAAAATACCAAACATTCTTTCAAATTATACTTTGATTTTCAAATTTCAAATATGAGTTTTTTTTTAAATTTCAATTTATTAAAGGGTCACCACCAATAATTAAAACTAGTGTGCCATCAATAGTAGGATATAAAATAATTTTATTAAAATGCATCTTTAATGCATAAAATTGTATATGTTCTTATATCTTCTCTATAAAAAATATGATGAAAATAAAATAATATATATTCCATTAATATAATTTTAAATGTGTGATATGTTTGTTTTATTTTTATAAAACTCACTTCTGTGAACTGAAATATATTTGTTTTCTGAAAAATCATCATTGTTCACTTAAAAAGAAATTTATTTTCTATTATAAATAATTAGTCACCAAATAATTTCTTATATTTAAATTTATAATCCATTTTTTATTAATTTATTTAATTTAGTTCATTCCCTCCATTCTAACTATTATGTTCTAGTAGTCTTCTTATATAATAATATATAGTTATTAATTTAATCTTGATGTGTCTTATCATGTATGCTATCGAACATAGTGTTTCCTACTAACAATTTGTAATCTTACATTATCCCCCCATTAATAAATTGATTCCTCATAATATGTACTTAAAATATAAAAACATGGGGTTTTAATTTTCATAATACATTCATTGATATCCCAAATTCGACAATAGGTTATTGCTACATCCATAATAAAATAAATAAAAGGAACAATGAATGTCACATAGATAACAGATACTGGGGTTTGATGTACTATTACATGGAAATAAAAGGGTAAAATATCTACCATGTTCTTATGGAGAGTGATAGAAAATATGGCTAGCAGAAAGTCAATAATCACAAAACCATAAGTATGATATTAGTTAAAATGGAATTGATTTCCTTGTAAGATAATAAAATGGATACCCTTTTTCAAAATCAATTTTCTAATAATAAATAATTTATTTAACTCATAGAATATGAACATAAGGATACATAGTAACATGAAAATTATATATTCATCCTTTAATCACATTCCACCACAAAATAATTTTTTCTTTCAAACAATGAGTTTTTAGGATTAATTTTCATGCCAAATAAATTCAAATCAACTTTTATGTATCACAAAATCCAAAAAAGTATAACCATTAATTCATCATATTTTTATAAAATAACAAAAATAAATAATTTCTTGGATAAGATAAGTTAATTCCTCAAAAATTATAAACCATTATATCATTAAAAACAAATTAAATAAAAAAAATCAATATTAATACCATGAATTTAACATTCATCATTCCAAAGATACCTAATCTTCATCAAAAAATTTCTATACTAATATTCATATAAAATTACCAGAATAATGTGGTCACATAGTCTTCAAAATTTCATTAATCAATCATAATGACCTTCACAAATAATTTAATTTCCTAAATCACATAATTTCCATTATATGTTGACCATTTCCATAAATAACCTAAATAACAAAAATTCTATTATAAAATCATATTATACACTAAAAAAAATTCAACCTTTATTTTTCATAATATTTTTATTTACATTAATATTATAAGATTAACAATGTAGAAACATCATTCAGCATGCCATTAATCACATAATCACCCAAAAAGTTTTGTATTCGAAGGTTATTTATTTTATAAAAATAATGCACCTAAAATAAAAATAACCTTTATTCATTACCTATTATTACTAAAAAATTTCATGCAAACAAGGGAATCACATAGAATAGTGGTTGGTGACAGACCAATGCCACCCTTTAGTTGTGGGTTGTGACCCTCCATCCTTACCAGATGTGACGAGTTGTCACCTGACTGTCAAATGTTTCTTTTTCTAATAAAATATATTTATATTTTTAAAAAAAATTATAATAATACTTCAAAATAACTTAAATATACTCAACATTGATGTAGTTTTTTCACCGCAAAGGTAAACATAAATGTTTCATTTTTTATTCCAAATAATATAATAAGCCATAATAACCTTATATTCAAGGATTGTATAAACCATAATGGTTATAATTACTTTTATAAATATTTACCCCAAAATAAAAAGACATTTTTCCATAAATAAATTTTTCACACAAAATAAACCAATGGTTAGTGTTAAAAAAAGTCTCCAAAAATATATGTAATCTTGATTACCTCTAATAATATAAAATAAAAAATGGGTGTTTAATAACATAAAAATAATAAATCCATGATATTGTTTATAAATCATATGTTAATGAATGTATATCATCAAAATTACTTATAAACTATATTATTATTATTACCATGATACCTTTGGTGACATTATTCTTCAACAAAATATCTACCACATTCAATTTTAAACTAGTTCCTTCTAGTTCCATCTATTGACATAAAAAAATTACATTATGAGAATCATGAGTCATAGTGATAAATAAAAAAGTCATGATGAATAATTTCATGGATGAAAAAATCATGAGTATTTATTAATAAATGAATCCTCAGGTTTATCCTAGGTTTTCCATGGTCATTAATAGATATATAATATGTTATCATAGACTTATCATAAATTTTTAATCATAAGTTAGTGTTCCATATTCTAATTATTTTCTAAATATACTCACCTTGTTTTTACTATACATTATCTAATACCAATAGTAAAGACCCAAACTCCAGTATCCCAGAGTTGCTGCCTTGCATTATTACACTAGCATAAGCTTAAAATTTTACACCGGAATGAACAAATTTTATATTAAAGTTGGTAAACTAGAAACATATTTCAAAATAAATTACATTATAAATATAAAATATAAAATTTATTTTGTTTTCGAACATCATTATTCCCCTTACCATAACAACGCATATCATTAATAATATTCTTATTAGAATAAAGGTGAAAAAGTTAACATAATAAAGGCGTGAGATCTGATGCTCTGCAAGGGTATACATACATCAAAAGATAATATGAACAACCATAAATGAATCTTTCTAGGTGGTTAACTAAAACCCATAAAATTTAATGAATATTTTGGACATAATATGTCATGAATAATTGACTATAAAATATATACATATAAATAATCACATGAGAATGGAATATAACCATTGACATTATACTAGTTAAAAAATCACATGTACTATCAATAAAATTTATCATAATTATGGAATTTATAATATGTGATATCATACACATGCCATCAAGGCTTCAGAAAATACGCGATACATAAATAGTTAAGGCCTTGGAAATACCCAATTTAGTTTGTCTCATGAGACCTACTGATGTTTCGATGGGCTATTTCGAGCCCCAATAGTTTCATAATATGAAAAATGCAATCTACATATTAGAATGGTAAATCACAAAGAACATAGACATTAATATTAATAAATATCATATTAAATGTGAATAATTTAACCATAAAACATGTTAGGTATGAAAATAAAAAATCTATAGAAAAACTGATCGCAAAACATTCCATATGAAAATTGTATAAGTTTTCATAACATTTCCAATCAATTACAAATAATTCTCAAAAAAATGATACCGGTATAGATGAAAATACTGTAATAAAATCATTGATTTTTTCTGAGAAACACACTTTTCTACAATAAAAAGATTTATTTAAAATTTAAAAAATTATAAAAGAAAATAATTTTCTATTAAAAGACCAATTAAATTACTATATAAATATTCACAAAATTAAGGCTTCATTACACTGAAATTACTCTAATGTCATATATGTTAGAAATACATTCCATCAATATTTTTGAATAAAATGACATAAAGTACATCATTCTAAAAACAAAAACAAGATTACATTAAATAATTTATATAAAAAATAATTAATGGTTAAATAAAATATAGTAAAAATTCAATGGATAAAAGTAAAAATTAATGAGAAACTATATTACAAAACACTAACATAGAAATTAAATATTCCCCAGTGAAGAATTAAAATAGAAAAAGTCATGATTGATGACGACATTGTGAATTAAACACTTAATAATTTCATATCAACAATGAAAGTAATCTATTATGTGTTCCCACTATATAACCATATAAAACAATTTTAAATGAAATATATGATTTTTGAATATAATTTCACACATATCCTAGTCAAATTTTTTTAAGTTTAACCTAATGAATAAAAATTGAGTTAAGAAATATCTTGCCACATTGAAATCAGTTAAATTATATGCCGCATAAAGTAAATATTATTCATATGGTCAATTTAACACCATGAATATAAAGAAATTAAGGACATGATATAATAATGGTTAGTACAAAAAACAAAATAAATATGTGGTGAATCTGAAATATCTCACAAAAATAAGTGTGAGATGAGAAAAACCCATACCATAGGTCTGATTTCTTTTATACATATATGAACATCCATTATAATCTTTGAAATCAAATTATAAATTTTTTAAAAAATAAAATTAGTATTTATTATATAATATGTGATCCTAAAATTATGATATAGTCACCCGATTATTAATAATATTTCATTATTACCATTGTTTTGGGTGTTCAACGCTCTATTTTCATACGCATATTTGGTCTTGTAAGTCCCAATTAATATAAATTGCATATAGTTCTATCATATACATAATGATATTAAGGAAATATATATCATATTTATTCGTTAGATATATTTTTATAATCATTATCTGTTAGTGATTAGGGAAAATTAATTGCATCACATCGTAGAGATGGTAGGTCATATGTATACACGAGTAATGGTATCGTTCACTTATTGGTGAAAGGGTACATAATTAGATGTAATATATAGTTCTATATAATCAATATCACATCATAATTATCATATATATAAATTGGTGATTCAATAATTATATAAAGACAATGTATCAATTAGTTACATCATTATACCCATCAATGTAAGGTGGTGATGAAAAAAATTACACTAGGACATGGAGTGGGTAAGTTGTACATACGCGTGTGTGATGCTTTTGGATTTAGTAGGATGGATAAATTTGAGATATGACTGTCCCATAATTATAATAACATATCAAAATATATATGATACAAGCTATATTATTTTATCATCAAATAAAATTATGAGGATGTATTAGAAGAAATGAACGTAGGTTAGTTGGTAAAAACGATTACCATTTCATTGGAGAACATCTATTAGATACAATTATAAGGGATATATTGTTATTCATTCTGAAATAACATGACCAAAAAAATATTTATACAGATATTGTGAAGATAAATGTTCATGTTTTTCTCAATATAGGTGTCTTAATGTGTTTTGAAGAAGTAATCGAGGCGGTTCCCTTTTATAATTTAGGTGAGGGGCACTTTTGGAAACTCAGAATATAATAAATTTATATAAATTATTATTATGTTTAAAATGGAACAAAAGTTAGTTTTTTCTAATATAAATGATTATTTATCAATAAATTATCATAAAATAATTTTAAAACAATTTTATTTAACATTTATTCCATCATATTTTGGTTTAAATGCTTCTTTAATCCTTTTAACTATTACTGTGATAATATAGATTTTTACACTATAAGGGTCGATATTTTTTACCAAAAATTGAAAAAATCTATAAATGAATGATGGTTAATAGTTTCAACCTTATCTAAATCATTTGGATAAATTTCCTATATTTGTAAATTTTATATTATTTAATAAAATATTATATATTTTAATATAACATTAATTTTAATTTTGACAATATTCTTTACATTGGTTTTTAAAAAAATCACAAAAAATAAGAAATTTTTGAAAACAAAACACTATTAATATATCACAAAAATTTCATTTTTATAAAAAAAATCATGATAAAATTAATTATCTGATATTATATAAATTTTATTATTATAATCATTATTTATCTTATATTCCCATTAAATAATCACTTACTATATCCTTATTATATGAGACATTAAAATAATTATTTATTTCCTAAAAAATGGAAATAAATTATCATGTAGCAGATAAATATATTACCATTCAAATGACTATTTATTGTCAAATATATTTACTGAATAACAACATGTTTAAAAAATACTACTTATTAAAACGATGAGTTTGACATATTTTAAATTTCATAAATAAATACTATAAATGGATTAAAGTCATCCAAGTGGCTCCAATAGGCTATAATGTCTCCCAAAGGATAGTTATTATAGAAACTCATTCATCCATTAAAATTAAGATATGTTTTATTGCAATTTTATAATATTTATAGTATAATTTTTACTCTTAATTTTTTTGAATTACCCTTAACCATTATAATTAAAATTAGTAACATTTTTATTCATATTTTAGAAAAATTAAATGGAAAATTTAAAAAAAAATACCTTATGATTCCAAATATGGAATCTGTTTTTCAAAAATAAAAACACATCATTGTATAATGTTAATTTACAATTAATCTCATGGATGGGGAAGAAAACATGTTTTTAATGTTAAAACATGGAAATGTAGGGACTTTTTTTATATTCAAAATCATTTCAAAATTGATTTAAATGAAATAATTTAGATTAAAGGATATAAATTGGATCTAATTATAAAATAATAATAAAAATTATTATTTAACTCTATAAATTAATTAAAAAAACTTGTTTTGAATTAAAATTCAGTATTTTATCACTATCCATAAAAACATAAAACATATTAAAAAATACCTAAAATTTAACAAAAAAAATTGAAATTACATATTCAAATAATAATATTATCATTTAAAAGGGAATTTATAAAATTAAAAAAACTATATTCAAAATATGTGTGCATAAAATGGTGGTAAAATAATCATTTCTAAAAATATATCATTTATGTCTAAAATTGGATTTGTTCATTTGTAATCTATACAAAGCACATAGGCTGAAATTTAATTTATATATAAATTTAGTCAATTTAATCCAAAATGTTTAATTAGATTATTTTCTTAGTATAAAACACACTAATTCACCTTTTAATAGTTTTTTATGAAAAATATTTCCCTTTATTTTAAAAAGGGTTTTATTTTCATTTATAAATCAATAGATACCAAATAATTAAGTATATTTCAATCTATCAATGATATTTTTATAATTTAGTTAATATTGTTCATTCTCTCCATTATAACGACTAGGTTATAATAGTTACATTAAATAATAATTTTTGTGGTTCATTTATGCCCGATGTGATGAATCATCTAAGCTATCGAACATGGTGTTTCCTTTTAAAAACTCATGATGTTAAAAATATTATTCTAAATCAACTAATCAAATGAAATATGGAAAAAATCTATTTATGAACCAATATATGTTATTTTTAACCCTTGTTAACCCTTTTGTGAATTAGCACAATATCAATGGTTTCACATTTTTTAGGGTCAATTCTATTTTTATTAAATAATGTATAGAAAATAAACTAAAAATAGTTTATATTTATAAAAATATACCAATACCATGTATATAGAATTTATTTTTTGATTTTAATATTATTTAATAATACATTTTTTTATAACAAATATCATTAATATCATTTTCGTAACTACAAATTATCAATGAAATTAACGTCAGTAATATTTGTAATAGAATGTGAATATTTACCTTCCATAGATAACTATAATGTTATATTTATCTAAAAATTATAAAGAAACTCGATAATTAACCAAGTTATTTTACTAACAATATTTTCAAATTTATTTAATTTATTTTTCTAATAAATTAATAAATTTTGTTTTAGAGTTGTTTAAATATTTTTGAAAATAATTCAATAAATTATAAATTAAAATAAATTACAAAGATAAAAATAATAATTTACCTATCAAATAAATATTTATAACCTAACATATAATATTTTTATCCTCATGTTGAATTTTTTAGATATTTTAATATTTTGAGATTTACATTTTTTATAAATTATATTATTAAATTAATATAATGTATATAATTAAATAAAAATTTCACCATGTTGACATATCATCAAGGACTTGATTGAAATTGAAAAAAGCCACTGATAAAATAGTATAAATGAAATTTTTTGAAAAATTTCAATCCATATCCCAGTGTTCTTACCATGTTTTATTTTTTTATGTAAAGACCTGAAATTTCCATGTAATTATTTTTAAATATATCATATTTTTATGTGTCCGCAAAATCTGAAGGCGTGCGATTCTAAGACCTGGCATGCCAGGAATGATTCGTCGAAGTTTTGTTAATCTTAAGATAATGGGCGTAAGAAATTTTCCTGAAAAAGTGGAATAACTCTTAAATGATTACTCGGATAAAAATTCGGACGGTACCGTTGCGCTGAGGAAGGTGGGTTTAACCTAGGGTCGACATAAGATTTGTCGGCGCAGGCCTCTTGTGAGTGAACCAAAAAATTGCATAATCGCAAATAAAATAATCAAATAACATATTTTATTTTTCAAATTCTTATAACTCAGAAATGGTAACATGGATTAAAAAATTCTAAACCACCACTGAACTCGTGATGGAATGATTTATTTAAGTAGAAACTAACATTAGCCAGCATGGGCGACCATAAAAAGTTATTTTTTGGCCCCAAATAAACAACTAACTGATAATTATATTATTGTAAAATTAAAAACATCTAAACGGTAACTCGGATAAAAAATCTGAAAGTACCATTGTGTTCATTGGGTTGTTTTTCACATAGGTAGAGCCAAACCTCGACTAAAGTGGGTCGAGGGTGACTAATAATATTTTTCCGAACTTTTTTTCAGATACATTTAGTAAACGCACGAGCGGCTTTTTATAACTTCTGAACCGGTGCTCAGAATTGAAATCTGAGGGAACATTTGAACTCATAGTGACGATATTCGCATAATAAGACTTTCACCATAATATTAGTTGGTCGAGGGTGAAGGTTAGTTTTGTAGTTTTTCATAGAAATATTAAAATAAAATAAGCTCATGTTTTATTTTATTTTATCTATTATTAACACCCATGTGGATGTTAGAAGTGGGGACCACTGCATCTTAACCTCCCATGAGAGGTTATGGTGGTCGGGACCACCACACCATAACATCCCACGAGTTATGGTGGTCGGGAGCACCTGAGGTCTATCCCTCGTAATGGCAGGGAGAGGAAACATCTCAACTCCCTCAATTAATTTAATGTGTCAAAGTAAAAATTAAATGCATTAAATTTAATTTTATGTGTCAACATAATATTAAATGATCTCATTAGATTTTATGTGTAATCATAAAATTAAATCCTATCAATTGTCTTAATGCAGGCTATGTGGGGAAAGCCCATTGGAATCCTCTTAATAAGTTAGCAAACACACCTCTAAAATTGTGTCGACACTATTTAATTGGATTGACCAATTTTTATATTTAAGTAACCATGTCATTATAATTTAGGAAGGTTCGTAAAAAATGAACCATCATAAATTCAAACGATCGTTACCTACCTCCCTCTCCCTCTTATATATAGGAATCATTGGAGGAGGTTTTGGGATGGATTCATCATGCGAAGAAGAGATGGTAATGTTACATGATGACCAAGACATGGAGGATTACACTTCCTCTATGACGAATGCATTCTTCCAATAAAGAAGTCCTGAGAGGAGATACTTGGACTTCATTCATCAGAACCAAATCTGACGTAGGACATCTTCGTCGACGACGAGCCGACACAAAAACCGACGATCGAGGAAAATGCCGACGACACCGACGTCCATCTTTTCCCAATGATATGTCTTCTTCCTTGTGCCAACATTGACAAAAATTGAACAAAATTAGGGGGTTTATTTTCATGTTAATGCTTTCCTTGATTTTTATTTTGTTTATTGGAAATGAATCGTTGCGGAGGCTATATAATTTGTAGTTCATCATTCTATTTTAATGATGGACTGATTGATATCATCCTAAACGCAGATGGTGTAGGTGAAACTGACATGGCCTGACTCCCTCCATCGATCTTTTGTGATGTTCTTCGGCATGGCGATGAAATGACGAGGCGACAAAGGCGACAGGCAACGACCGCACAACCTACGGGTTCCGCTACCGACACCGCCCTCGCAACACTTTAGGTGAGCCTGCTCTCGGCCGCCCTTGGCCTCCCATGTGCCCATCGGCCTCCCGGAAGCCCGCCGGACTCCCGACAGCCGGATAGTTGAGATACATTCATATTGGATTGTGCACGAATCCAACCAGGCCCCCAGAACTAAAAGACTAATAACTCCTCGACCAGGCGTCTGATTGATGCGATGTTTGTTGCATTGAAACCATTATGACTAGGTGAACCTCTGGGTTATTTCTTAATTGGATTTCATGTAAGTTGATGTATCGACACTTAGCATGAGAAGTGGACCATCCTGGAATCAAGCGTGCTTGTACGGAAACCATGTGGTCGGCTGCTCTCTGACTACTATTCCTAGATCCTATGTGGGTTCAAAAGCTAGGACTACTATTCCTAGATCATGTGTGGGTTTGACAGCTCTTACTACTATTCCTAGATATGGCGAGGGTTCTAATAATCTGACTACCATTCCTGGATCCTGTGTGGGTTCAACAGTTTTGACTACTATTCCTAAATCCTATGTGGATTTGATATCTCTGACTACTGTTCCTCAATCCTATGTGGGTTCGACAGTTCTAATTACAATTCCTGGATATTGTGTGGGTTTGATAGTTTTGACTAAAATTACTGAATTCTAGGTGGGTTCGATAGCTCTGACTACTATTCCAAGATCCTGTGTGGGTTCGATAGTTTTGACTATTATTCCTAGATCCTGTGTGGGTTCGATAGGTCTGACTACTATTCCAAAATCCTATGGGGGTTCGACAGTTCTGACTACTATTCCTGGATCTTGTGTGGGTTCGACAGCTCTGACTACTATTCCTAGATCTTGTGTGGTTTCAATAGCTCTGACTACTGTTCCTGGATCCAATGTGGGTTCAAATACTCTGACTAATGTTCCTAGATCATGTGTGTGCTTGACAGCTCTGAATACTATTCATGGATCCTGTGTGGGTTCAACATCTCTTATTTCTATACCAGGATCTTACGTGGGTTTGACAAAATAGATGATTTAGTATCTACATCTAAACATCTCTAACTCTCTACAAATGTTGTATACATGCGTGAGTTGATTCAGTAACTTATGTTTGTTCCTCATGATTGAGATGGATTACTTGATAACATAGGTATATGTGTGATCATATACTTAAGTAAGGTTATCTGTAGATATTATACATTGTGGTATATCCTTGTTGAATTTTGTGAGACCTTAATGGTCTCGGGGTCCCTACTGAGTATCGTTATACTAACCCCTACATGAGTTATGCCCCCACCTTGTTGTTTTGGTTGCAGATAATGGACAACACTAATTGATGCTGAGAGTACCAGGACTGGGTGGTACCCGAACGTGAACCTTACGAAGAGTCAGTACACAGAGGATACTAATGGACGTGGAGTGTTGAGGAGGCTATCATTACCTAAACTTCATTTAGGAATTCTGGAGGATGACCCAACAATTATCTTTCCTTTCTTCAGTTGTACTTTTACTTCTTGTTCCTAGTAAATTATAGTTGGGCTTGTATTTTTGGCCCCTTTTACTTTCAGCAGACTTTTGATATATAGTTTTTCTTAGTGTTTTGTTTCCATTTTGTGCTCTGTTGTGTGTTTTTACATCTTATAAAGGCAATTCCTTCATAGTTTTATGGAATTACGTCTTTAGTGCTAGTCGCCAGCCCCTAGACTATGGAAGGAGGGCTTGGGGTAGCCACGACATGGGCCTCGTGGGATGGGTTGTGACAAATTGGTATCAGAGGATTCATTTCTACCTCAGAACATAAGACTCTGATCTTTTCTATGAAGAAATAGTGTTATGTGTAGTGAGTTTGGTTTTCAGTTCAGGAAGTCCAGTGTTGGTGCGGTGACCAACGTATCTATACACCGGGACCCTGACTTCTAATTTACGACTAAGTACACAAAATCACTGATTTTTTGTGTGTTTATTTTGTGTCTTCTTAAGTCAGATCACCGAGTATAACCTTTTGACCTTTTTGAATCTGTTTTATTTAGTATACCTCCATGTAGACACCCTGTTAGTGTTCTGAGAGTTGTATGCACTGACAGCCCACCGAGCGATGAGGATCTAGTGCTGGTCCTTATCACTATGATGGCACCTTCATGGGGTATACCAGCAGCACCACCACCCATTGGGAAACATATACCACAAGCCATACTGGCATATAGTGCACGCTGACTGAGCGCATTGTACGAGTTCCAGCAATAGAGGCCTCGGAGGATTTGAGGTGAGATATATTCCAACACACCTGAGGGATGGTTGGAGGCGATTTCTAGAGATTCCCATCTAGTTGAGATACTAGTAGAGCAGACGGTGATCTTAGCTGCTCGTCTTATTCAATGGGTGACCATGAGGATGGTTCTCTTATCGATGAGGCTTTGATACATGGAATGTATCCTGAGATAGTACCTTCATGTAGTGTGACAGCTATATCACTACCCCTTGGTCAGTAGTTACAACCGGCGGTAACATTAGAGGACACATGTAGGCTTATTGCCTTACACATGTTTCATCATTAGATACCCTTCAGGTTCCAAGGCAAGCCCGACTCATATGTGGCTAAGGATTGGCTAGAGGAGGTTGCTAAGAGTTCTCTAGAGCTTCTACAGCTTCGGTAGGATGACATTTCTGTAGATGAGTATTCATCGAGGTGTACCAATATTTCCTGGTTCTTGATGAATATGATACGATCTGTGATTTAGGGATCAAACTTCCGAGAGAGGTGTGTTTAACAGACATCTGATCCAACACTATTATTATAAGAATTCCTACTTATGTTAGGGTTGTGGAGAGAACCTTTGTGGTTGAATGTTCTTTAGCTGAGAGGATAGAACCAGTGAATGTTAGCAGTGGGAAAGCAGGAAATTGGATCCAGTCTAGGAGATGTGGGCACGTAAAATGTTTCAGAAAGAATATGTGTTAGGGACAGATGAATATACCTGGCAGAATATGTGAAAGCAGAGCTAGGAGAGCAGCATGTGGTGGTGTACATTTTGACATGTTACAACAACACACTTTTTGTGGACCCTGCCAGGCTAAGGGATCTTGAGGATAGGGGAGGAGAGTTATTGAATGCGGTCAAAGAATGCAACCCAAGGGCTCTAGGAATGATTCTAGGTATGATCTTTTTATACAACTAGTTACTATATTAATAGACATAACTACCAATCATTCCATCCTTCCATGAATCTTGTCCAAGAGCTAGAGGTTCCAGTTAAATTATTGACTTTACCCTCACATCTGGAGATAAATTTGTAAGGAGACTCGATAATCACACTTATGCTGATGGTGTGATCTTACCCTTGAGGTGAGAGTTTCGGTTGGAACCTCTGGGTGGTAGCGTCGAGGCCTTACGATGTTAGTTTGGGTTTGGACTTGCCTTCCACAGTTCACACTTATATTTACTATATTAGGAAAAGAGTTTGTGGTTTATCTACAACATTGGAATTGGTTTTTCCTTGGTCAGTGATAAAGTAAATACAGGAATCACAAGATAAAATCATGCATTGAAGGGTGCATCCAATTACTAGTGAGTCATCCAACCTCAGCCTCGTGGTAGCTGAAGTTGACTTTGAGATAGTCTATACTCTAGGGAAGGGGGAACATGGTAGTAGACACACTCAACAAGAGGTCTGGCAGGAATCTGTTGAGCGAGGCGACTGATCATATAGATAGTCTATAGATATATTTTGTGGTTAGAGATGGAGTAGCCTTTCTTCAGTCTCTTATAGTCACTCCCCCACTACTTCAGCGAGTCGGGGAGGTACAGCATGGGGACACTGACTGTGAGAAATGACGTGCTCTGAGATCCCCTGGGTAGGCACCTGATGGATTTTCTGAAGGGGTGGAGCACGTCATCCCCTTTAGAGGACATACCATGGTACCTGTTTCATTTCAGGAGGACTTTTTGTGGGAGTTCCACACATCCCCTCTATTGGTACATCCAGAAGTGGTGACGATGTACCAAGACCTCTAACGACAGCACTGGTGGTAGATAATGATGAAAGTAGATGCTGGGTTTTTTTCTCGGTGCCTCACTTGTCAGTAAGTGAAGGCAGAATATCAGATACCATTAGGCTCAGTTCAGCCTTTAGAGGTCCTAGAGTGGAAGTGGGATGGTATATCCAAGGAATTTGAGACAGGACATCCATGTACATCTAGGGGTCATGACTTGATTTGGGTTATCGTCAACCAACTCACCAAGTTAGCCAACTTCCTACAGATCAAAGAACAAGGTCCAGTAGAGAGCTTGGGATGCCTCTATGTACAATATATTGAGTGGTTATCGGAGTACCCTTGACGATTGTCACCGATCATATAGCACATTTTACTTCCTGGCTATGTAAGGGGTTGTAGGAGACTTTCAGGATGAAGCTTCGTTTGAGCACCACATTCCTTCCTCAGACGGATGGTCAGACTCAGTGGACCATTCATACCCTCAAGGACATGCTGCATACTTGTGTCCGCAACTTCAGTTGCAGCTGGCAGGATCACTTACCTTTGGTGGAGCTTGCATAAAACAACATCTATTAGTCCACCATTGGGATGGAACCTTTCGAGGCATTATAAGGGAGACAGTGCAGATCACCCTTATTCTAAACTGACCCAGGGGAGTCAGCACTAGTGGAACCAGAGACGGTACGAGATACCACAGAGAAGGTGCAGATCATCTAGGAGAGGATGAAGACTATACAGAGTAGGTATAAGTCAATTGTCAATAAGAAATGGAGACCTCTAGAGTTTGAGGATGGAGAACACGTCATTCTATGGGTCTCACCTCAACAAGTTCTATGATGATTTGGCCAAGGAGGTATGTTATCTTTGTTATTCATCAGACCTTTTTAGGTCCTCAACAGAGTTGGAAAGGTGGCATAATGCATAGCTCTTCCACCTTAGTTGCACTAAGTGCATGACATCTCCCATGTATCCCAGTTGAGGAGGTACATTCATGACCCTTCCCAAATCATCAACCATGGAGATATTGATGTCGACGATGGGGAAAATTTTATGTAGGTTCCAGTAGAGATTGAGGATCGAAAGGAGCATGTCCTTAATGGATGGTCAATACCTATTTTTCATGTTTGTTGGAAGCTCAAGAACCTCTAGGAGAGCACATGGAGTGGGAAGCTCATATAATTGTACAGTACCCCCAGTTATTTCCTTAGTTTAAGTTGTGCCTTATGTGGAAATAGAGTCTTGAGGTGGGGGGAATGTAAAGACATAGAATTTACATTTAATTTATTTAAATATATAAGAATTTTATGAGTCCGCAAAATCTAATGGCGTGCGATTTCGAGGACTGGAGTGCATGGAATGATCCGTCAAAGTTTTTTTAAGCTTATGTTAATGCACATAAGCAGTTTTCCTAAAAAAAGTGAAAAACACATAAATTGTTATTTAGATCAGGAATCAGAGGTCACCATTGCGCTCAGAATAGAAGTTTTACCCTAGGAGGAACTAAAGATTAGTCGGCCTAATCCCCCTATGAGAGAACCCAGAAATTGCATAATTGTAAATAATATAATTAATTAAATTATTTTATTTTTCAAATGCTTATACCTCACAAATGGTAACTTGGATTGAAAAATATGAAACCACCACTGAACTCATGAGGGTATGCTTTATTTAACCAGATACTATCTTTAGGCCGCAGAGGCTCCCAGAAAAAGTTAGTTTTTGTCCACAAATAAAATAATTATGTGAAAATTATTTTATTGTAAAATTCATAACATTTAAATGGTAACTTGGATTAAATATCTAAGTGTACCGTGGGTTTGTTGGGGTGTGTTTCACCTAGGCAGAGCTTAACCTCGACTTGTGCGGGTCAAGGGTCATTGATAATATTTTTCCAAACGTTTTTTTCAGGTACGATTAGTAAACGCATTAGCGGAATTTTATAACATTTAAACCGGTACTCAGAATTGAAATATGAGGGCACCATCGAACTCATAGCATCTATATTCTATTAATAAGACTTTCACCTCGACCGTAGTTGGTCGAGGACGAGAGATGGTTTTTGGGTTTTTCATGGAAATAATAAAATAAAATAATCTCATGTTTTATTTACTTTTAGCAATTATAACCCCCCAAGTGGAAGTTGGAAGTGGGGACCACCACATATTATCCTCAAATGAGAGGTTATGGTGGTGGGGACCACCATACCTAAAATGTAACACCTGAGACTTTTATGAGAAATATTTTGTTTTTATGTTATATAAATCATCAAAGGAATATTTCACTACACACATCACTTGCTTGGCTTGTTTTACACGCAATCATGACCTTCCTCGATAGCTTGCATCATACACAATACCGAGTTTCACTAAACAATGATGTGCTATTAAAATATTATTAAAACTAGCTGTTATGAATAGTAATAACCACTTTTTGAAATTTTATAAATTTTATTTTTCAAAATGGACTTCATTTTTGGATTTGGAATATCGAAATTAGCCTAGGGTGAAATTTTTTTATTTTTTTGAAAACTTTCAATTTTTGATGAATAGTGAAACCACTAAGTCATAGTTAAAAAAAACTGAATTTTTCATAAAACATAATTTTACCGCTTCTGTGAGTGGAATTTCAAAAATCCGAGAAACACGGTTGATGTCAGTAAGTAAAATGTGGTTCAATGAGATGAAAATAATTTTTGGTTAATAGTAACTTTTTTATTTTTATTTACCATGGTTAAAAGTAAATATGATAATTAAGGTTAAAAATGATATTATTATTACCCTAACACATGACCTAATTCTATTGTATAAGTGTAATTCGACCAAAAACAAACTTAGGAATAAAATATGACCATTTATGCCCACTTGGATTAGATTAGGACATTTATTATTAATTTATTTAAAAAGGGTTAAAATAGTTAAAATCAATGTTTAATAAGTAAATAATTTTTAATATAAGGTTATACATAATATAAATTCGACTATAAATATTTATTAGAAATATAAAATGATTTCATACATAATGGTATATTATTTGAAATTTTTAGACATTAAATAATTTAATTTATTTATGATACAATGATGATGTAGTAATTATCTTATTAATGAAATATTGACATAATTGATGTTATAAATACCAAAATAAATGTAATTTGAGACTTTTTATGAATTACACTAATTTTATAGGTTAATATGACATGTTAGTATTGATTTAATTAACTTTTTTCGAACTAATCATTCTGTTATGATTTTCACAAAAATCAATTACTAAATAGTGTCAAAATTGACATAAAATAGTTTTTAAAACAAATATTATATTAGTAATTGTTATTTTATTCTTAAAAATCTAAGGTTCGGCCAAATAACATAGATAAGGTTATATATATTAATAATAAACAACTTGGGGTTCGTTTAGCTGCTTATAGTATGTTTATTAACCTTATAGTATAAGAACACAAGAAGACACGGTAAAAGTAAAATTATTTAACTTAATGTTATATCTAAATGATAAGGTTAAAATAGGATCCTAAACTTGTCTAAATTATATTTTATGGGAGTATTTTGACCCATCCCCACCTTAACTCTGAAATAAATCAATTTGGAGCTATTTAAAACTGAACTTGACTTTATAATAAAATAATATTTTTAGTTTTTCCAAAGGAGCCACTCTCCTCCCTTATGAAAGGGAACCTCCTCCCCCTCTTACTCACACCACATTGGGCCTTCAAGATCTGCCAACCCCTGACAATTTCTCCTCTCCACTTCCCTAAAAACATCCTATAGGTCCTGGTCTTCTTCAAAGTCAAATTTTAGTTCCCTAAAAGGAGATCACAAAGAGGTGTTTCAAAGTAGAGGTGATGTTTGTTACAAATTCTTTCAACTTTATTTCTTCTTCCACTTCTTATTCTTTAGTTGTTTCATTATGAAGTAATAACATCAGTATCACTAATATAATGATATGTTATTATAAATATGAAACAACCCTATTTCACCATCTATCCATCCTCTGGAAAATGAAATCACCGCACGTGCGTACGTACGGAATACCGTCTCCATGCTGTGGTGTAATATATTTTCAACCACCACCTTACATGGATGGGTATAATGGTGTAAATAATGACTATATATGACTATTATAAGGTGATATTGATTCTGAAATAGTATACATACACTCCAATACAATTCCACGATCATGGGAACGATATCATCGCTCGTGCGTACGTACGGAATACCGTCTCCACGACGTGATGCGACTCGTTCTACATGATCTTAATTTAATAATGATTATATAAATGAATTGAGCGAATAAATATGATATATATTACACTAATACCATTTTGGAAATTAGGTATCTATAACCTAAAAAGAAGTATAAGAATTTATTCGACAAAACACGCATAAGAACAAAAAGTAATAAACACCTGAATAACAAGTAGTAATGAAATATTACTAATAAGAAGATATGAATATGACCATATATGATATCATAAAAAAGTATGATTTTGTAATAAGTCAATAGAATTATTTATATCATTATACAGGAGGCTCGGTCACTTATGAAGCAAATCAGACCTAAGGTAAGGGAAAATATCACAATCTCATTTTTATCCGAGATTGATTATACTTTGGTATTTACTCCAGTGTAGTTTATCATCCACATCCATGTTTCCTTAATATATAAAGTATGGGTCGTTATAGTTGGTATCAGAGGAAAGGTATAGTCATCCTTTGGAAACTCGGATATAAAAGCCTTAGTAAGAACCCTAAATATAAGTCTAAGCATAGAACACAATCTTAGTGTTTTAGAAATGGCCATGAATAACATAGGATAAGACCTTAAGTGTGAAATTTTATTCTTGATTATGTGGTCTTCCTATTATAATTAGTGTTTCTCACACTATTCTTCTTGTTTTTAGTCAATGGCTAGAACACGAAGAAACCATGTTAATGCGGAATGTGACGGGCAATGCAATGATTGTCCCCTTGAGCAACCAAACGTTATGGGATATTGAATGCAAAATCTTATAGCCATGCTCACACAACTTTCTCAATCTATAAATCATGCAGGACATCCAAACGAGTAAAGGAAGGAGAAACATTCTTTTGAATACTTCATGAGACAGTGTCCACCTTCATTCAGTGGGTCTAGTGATCCATTAGTTGCTGAACAATGGATTAGTACTACTGAACAGATATTTTCAGTTCTTCAATATTCTGAACATGATAAAGTCATCTTAGCGGTGTATCGTTTGGAAGGTGATGATGATCAATGGTGGAATCTTATTAATAATGCGAGGCAAAGTGATGAAATTGAGTCTATGAAATGGGATGAGTTCAAGAGCTTATTTTTCAATAAGTACTTCCCTCATATTCTCCGAACAAAGATGGAGAAAGAGTTTCTTCAACTGAAGAAAAAGGACGATGAATCTGCTGGTACCTATGAAGCAAATTTTACAAGACAATCAAGGTACGCTTCTAGTATTATTATCCAAACTGAGAGTAAGATCGATCGATTCAATAGTGGCTTAAAACCAAGTCTTCGAAGGGCGTTAGCCATAAGGGACTTCAATAGCTACAAGGAAATCGTTCGATGTGCTCTCAAAGTCGAGATGGAGATTGGAGTAACCCATCAGTCATATGGGTTTGATAAGAAGAGGAAAATGGAATTCAAAGGAAAATCTAAAGATAACACTAAAAATAAGATGATCTTACCCTTATGCTCAAAGTGTGGAAAGAAACATGGATGGAGTTGTCTTAATTGGACAAGTAAATGTTTCAAATGTGGAACGGAAGGTCATTGTGCATTTGAATGTCGCAATGATGGGAAGAAGATGTCTAATGATGCAAACAAAGGAAGGGATACACAAAATGAAACTACTACACTTCAATGTTTCAAGTTCAAGGAGATGGGGCATTATGCCAATCAATGCCCAAATCCAAGGGTTGATGATGATGGTCGACGTCAACAAACTGTTAAGGCTAAAGAAAAAGGAAAGTCACATGCAATTTCTATCAGTGATTTGGAGTACGATAACGATGTGGTGAAAGGTACACTTATCATCCACTCTAAAGTAGCAAATGTTTTATTTAATTCTGGATCCACCCACTCTTTTATTTCTGAAGAATATTCTAAGGATATCATCATATTACCTCAACAATTAGATGTTGAGTTAGCTGTGACAACCCCTAATGGCACAATAGTCGCATCAAAAGTTTATAATTCTTCTCCGATTGAAGTTTGTGGGAAAGTGCTTCCTGCAAATCTTGTGATCCTTCATATAGTGGAATTTGATGTGATTCTTGGCATGGATTGGCTTTCTTTATATAGTGATCATATCAATTGACAATGAAGGGAAGTCACATTTCATATTCCAGATCAATCTATGATCGTCTATCAATGCAAGGATGAATATAACCTTCCAGTGGAAATTTCTTCCATCTTATGGGTCTTGATTCCACAAAATGAAGGTTATTTATCTCAAATGGTTGGTGAGAAACTCACGATTAAGAATATTCCCATTGTACGGGAGTTTGATGATGTCTTTCCAGAGGAATTACCGGGTCTTCCACCAAATCATCAAGTTGAATTTTCAATAGAACTCATACCGGGTGCTTTGCCTATTTCAAAGACACCATATAGAATGTCCCCAATTGAGTTGTAGGAATTGAAGAAGCAACTCCAAGAGAATCTTGATAAGGGGTTCATACGCCCTAGTGCGTCACCTTGTTGAGCACCTGTTCTGTTTATTAAGAAGAAAGATGGATCAATGAGACTCTGCATTGATTATCGAGAACATAAAAATATCACTCTCAAGAAAAAATATCCTCTCCCATGCATTGATGACTTATTTGACCAACTACGCAGAGCTCAATACTTTTCCAAGATTGATCTTCGTTCAAGGTATCATCAATTAAGGGTCAAAAGGGAGGATATACAAAAGACGGCTTTCTGTACAAGGTATGGACACTATGAATTTATAGTGATGCCATTTGGTCTTACTAATACCCCATCTATCTTCATGGATCTGATGAATAGAGTCTTTAGAGACTATGTTGATCTGTTTGTGGTAGTCTTTATAGACGATATTCTTGTCTATTCAAAGAGCAAGGAAGAACATGAAGATCACATGGGAATTATATTAAACACCCTAAGAAAGGAGGAGCTTTATGCCAAATTTACCAAGTGTGAATTTTGGATTCAAAAAGTTTCATTTTTGGATCACATAATCTCAAAAGAGGGGATATCTGTGGATCTAGCAAAAACAGAGGTTATCGAAAGATGGTCGAGATGAACAATAGTAAATGAGATCCAATTTTTTCTTGGTTTGGTTGGATATTATCGACGTTTTGTGAAAGATTTTTCACGATTATCTAATCCACTAACCAAGTTGACTCGGAAAGGAGTTAAGTTTGTCTGGACGAAGGAATGTGAAGATAATTTCAAGGAGGTGAAAATAAGGTTATCCAGTGCACCTATGCTCACACTGCCTTGTAGTGGAGAAAGGTTTGTGATCTATATTGATGCATCCAAGAAGGGATTGGGGTGTGTTCTTATGCAAAATGATATGGTGATAGGTTATGCCTCACGACAGTTGAAAATACATGGGCAAAATTACCCAACTCATTATTTGGAGTTAGCTACGGTAATCTTTGCATGAAAGATTTGGAGGCATTATCATTATGGAGAAAGGTGTGACATTTATACTGATCATAAAAGTTTAAAGTATTTTGTCACACAAAAGGAGCTGAATATGCGCCAAAGAATGTGCTTGGAGCTGATTAAGGATTATGACTGCTCTATCCATTACCACCATGGGAAAGCAAACAAGGTGGCATATGCATTAAGTCGACAAGACCATGCCAGTTTATCCATGATGAGGATCACAAAATATCCAATATTTATGGATTTACAAAGGATGGATGTTAGAATTTTGATGGAAGGGGGTAAATCGTATCTTTCTCAAATGAATGTTCAACCATCTATACATGTTAATATTAAAGAGGCACAGAATGAAGATGTTGATTTACAAAAGAAGGTGATAAATGTTCCTGAATTCAACCTTGATTGTGATAGGATAAAAAAGTTCAGGAATCAGGTTTGTGTTCCTCCCATCCCCGAATTAAAGAAGGAGCTGCTGGATGAGGCTCATAGTTCTTCATTCTCTATTCATCCTGGAAGCACGATGATGTATAGGGACCTAAAAGAGTACTTCTGGTGGGATGGGATGAAAAGAGATGTTGCTGAATATGTCTCTTGATGCTTGGTTTGTCAGCAAGTTAAAGCTGAGAGACATAAGTCTAAGGGGATGTTACAACCATTAAACATACCTGAATGGAAATGGGAAAACATCACTATGGACTTTGTCACATGACTTCCTAAAACATACAAAGGCAATAATGCTATCTGGGTCATAGTTGATCGTCTTACAAAGTCTGCACACTTCATCGCTATTAGAGAGTATTTTCTCTCTGGATCAGCTTGCCAGGATATATGTGAAGGAAGTGGTAAGATTGCATGGAGTACCACTTTCTATTATATCTGATTGGGATCCGAGGTTTACCTCAAAGATTTGGAGAAGTCTTCAGCATACACTAGATACAGAGTTGAGTTTCAGCACTGCTTATCATCCTCAAACAGATGGTCAGTCTGAGAGAAGACTTCAAACTCTAGAAGATATGTTGAGAGCTTGCTCTATGGATTTCAAAGGTTGTTGGGATCAACACCTACCTTTGGTGGAATTTTCTTATAATAATAGCTTTCACTCCAGCATTCAAATGGCTCCTTATGAATCTCTCTACGGAAAGAAATGCAGGACTCCAACTTGCTCGGATGAAGTTGGGGAAAGAAAGCTATTAGGACCTGATCTTGTTGATGAGATGGCAGAAAAGGTCAGATCTATTCAACAACACAGAAGAGTAGCTCAGAGTCGATAGAAAAGTTATGCTGACAACCGAAGAAAAGACCTAGAGTTTGAAGTGGGTGATAAAGTGTTCTTACAAATATCTCCCTCTAAGAGGGTCATGAGATTTGGAAAGAAGGGGAAGTTGAGCCCTAGATATATCATTCCTTTCGAAATTCTGGATCGTGTTGGGAAGGTAGCTTACCGATTGGAGCTTCCACCGAATCTCTCTCATGTTCACGATGTGTTCCATGTATCTCTTCTGAGAAAGTACATAACTGATCCTTCACATGTACTCAGATCAGAAGTTGTACCACTGGAGCAAGATCTTTCTTATGAAGAACAGCCGATAGAGATTCTGGATCGTAGCAAAAAAGTCCTAGGAAACAAGACCACTTGCTTGGTGACAGTTTTATAGAGGAACCACCAATAAGAATAAGCTACATGGGAGCTTGAGAATATGATGAGGGAGAGGTATCCCCATCTGTTTGTTACAAAGTGACAAATCTCGAGGGCGAAATTCCTTTTAAGGGGGGTAGAATGTAACACCCGAGACTTTTATGCGAAATATTTTGTTTTTATGTTATATAAATCATCAAAGAATCTTTCACTACTCACATCACTTACTTGGCTTGCTTTACATGCAATCATGACCTTCATCGATAGCTTGCGTCGTACGCAATACCGAGTTTCACTAAACAATGATATGCAATTAAAATATTATAAAAACTAGCCGTTATGAATAGTAATAACCACTATTTGAAATTTTATAAATTTTGTTTTTCAAAATGGACTTCATTTTTGGATTCGGAATATCGAAATTAGCCTAGGGTGAAATTTTGGTATTTTTCTGAAAACATTCAATTTTTGGTGAATAGTGAAACCACTAAGTGGTAGTTAAAAAAACTGAATTTTTCATAAAACATAATTTTACCACTTCTGTGAGTGGAATTTCAAAAATCCGAGTCACACAGTTGATGTCATTAAGTAAAATGTGGTTCAATGAGATGAAAATAATTTTTGGTGAATAGTAACTTTTTACTTTTATTTACCACGGTTAAAAGAAAATAGGGTAATTAATGGTAAAAATGATATTATTATTACCCTAACACATGTCCTAATTGTATTGGATAAGTTTAATTCGACTAAAAAAAAACTTAGGAATAAACTATGACCATTTAGGCCCACTAGGATTAGATTAGGACATTTTTTATTAATTTATTTAAAGAAGGGTTAAAATAGTAAAAATCAAAATTTAATAAGTAAATAATTTTTAATATAATGATATACATAAGATATATTTGACTATAAATATTTATTATAAATCTAAAAATATTTCCTACATATTAGTTTTTTATTTGTAATTTTTATACAATAAATAATTTAATTTATTTATGACACAAAGATGATGCAGTAATTATCTTATCAATGAAATATTGAAATAATTGATGTTATAAATACCAAAATAAATGTAATTTCAGACTTTTTATGAATTCCAATAATTTTATTGGTTAATATGACATGTTAGTATTGATTTAATTAACTTTTTTAGAACTAATCAATCTTTTATGATTTTTACAAAAATCAATTACTAAATAGTGTCAAAATTGAAATAAAATAGTTTTTAAAACTAATATTATATTAGTAATTGTTTTTTAATCCTAAAAATCTAAGGTTCGGCCAGATGTCCTATATAAGGTTATATATATTAATAATAAACAACTTGGGGTTCGTTTGGCTACTTATAGTAGGTTTATTAACCTTATAGTATAAGAACACAAGAAGACATGGTAAAAGTAAAATTATTTAAGTTAATGTTAAATCTAAATGATAATGTCAAAATAGGAACCTAAACTTGTGTTAATTCTATTGGATGATAGGATTTTGACCCATCCCCACATTAGCTCCGAAATAAATCAATTTTGAGCTATTTAAAACCGAACCTGTCTATATAATAAAATAATATTTTTAGTTTTTCCAAAGGAGCCCCTCTCCACCCTTATAAAAGGGCACCTCCTCCCCCTCTTCCTCACACCACTTTGAGCATTCAAGCTCGACCAAACCCTGAAAATTTATCCTCTCCACTTCCCTAGAAACATCCTAGAGGTCCTCGCCTTCTTCAAATACCAATTTTATTTCCTTAAAAGGATATCTCAAAGAGGCATTTCAAAGAGGATGTAATGTCCGTTACCAATTCTTTCAACTTTATTTCTTCTTCCAATTCTTATTATTTAGTTGTTTCATTATGAAGTAATAACATCAGTATCACTCATGTACTGATATGTTATTATAAGTATGAAACAACCCTATTTCACCATCTATCCATCCTAGGGAAAATGAAATCACCACGCGTGCGTACGTACGGAATACCGTCTCCACGCCGTGGTGTAATCTATTTTCAACAACCACCTTAATTGGATGGGTATAATGGTGTAAATAATGACTATATACGACTATTATAAATTGATACTGATTCTAAAATAGTATACATACACTCCAATACAATTCCACGATCATGGGAACGATATCATCGCTCGTGCGTACATACGGAATACCGTCTCCATGATGTGATGCGACTCGTTCTACATGATCTTCATTGCATAATGATTATATAAATGAATTGAGTGAATAAATATGATATATATTACACTAATACCATTCTAGAAATGAGTTATCTATATCCTAAAATGAAGTATAAAAACTTATTCGACAAAACACGCATACGATCAAAAAGTAATAAACACCCGAATAACAAGTAGTAATGAAATATTACTAATAAGAAGCTAAGAATATGACCATATATGATATCATAAAAATAAGTATGATTCTAGAATAAGTCAATAACATTATTTAAATCATTATATAGGAGGTTCGGACACATACGAAGAAAATCAGACCTAAGGTAAGGGAAAATATCACATTCTCATTTTTATCTGATATCGTTTATACATTGGTATTTACTAGGTTGTATTTTATCATCCACATCCATGTTTCCTCAATATGTAAAGTATGGGTCATTATATTAACCTCCCATGATTTATGGAGGTGGGGACCACCCGAGGTTTTTCCCTCAAAATGGGGGGGATAGGAAACCTCTCAACTTCCTCAATTAATTTTTTGGGTCAATGTTAAAATTAAATGCTTGCAATTTAATTTTATGTGTCAGCATAAAATTAAATCCTATCAATTGTCTTAATGCAGGCTATGTAGGGAAAGCCTCTTGGAATCCTCTAAATAATTATTCCAATTCACCTTGTAAATTACGCTAACGCTATTTAATTGGATTGACCCATTTTTAAATTTATGTAACCACATTGTTGAAATTTAGGAAGGTTCCTAATAAATGAATCGTCATAAATTCCAAAAATTGTTACCTACCACCCTCACTCTCCAATATATAGAAAGCCTGGGAGGTGGTTTTGGGATGGATTCACCAATAGATGACACGCTTGTAAAGTGACGCGAAGCCCATAACTTGTGGGATTATGCTTACTCCATGACGAATACATTCTTTCAATTAAGAATGCTGGCGAGGAGCTTCTTCGACTTCCTTCCTCAGAACGTACTCCAACGTAGGATGTCTTCGACTACGACGAGCCAACACACAAACTGAAAATTGAGGAAAACGCTGAAGAAACTGATGTCCATATTTTCCAAATTATTTGTCTTCTTACCTATGCCAATGTTGACAATCATAGAAAAAAATTTGGGGTTTTATTTGCATGTAAATGCTTTCCTTGATTTTTATTTTGCGGATTGGAAATGAATTGTTCCAGAGGATGTAGAGTTTGATGTTCATCATTCTATTTTCTTCATGGAATGATTGCAATTATCATGAATGCGGATGGTGTGGGAAAAACTAAAATGGTCTGGCTCCCTTTGCTGATCACTTTGTGATGTTCTTTGGTATAACGATGAAATGACGAGGAAACGGAGGCGACAGGCAATGACCGCACTACCCGTGGACTCCGGAACCTACGTGGACATCACATCACTTCAGATGAACCAGCTCCCGGCCACCCCCAGACTCCTGTGTGCCCACTTCCATCTCTCGTGCACCCTCCAAACACCCGGCTGCCCACTGGCCTCCCAGCTTCTAGCAGCCGCCGGCCTCTCATGGGCTCACCGGCTACCCGACCGCCCGTCAGCCTCGCGGCTCCCGGCCGAGGCCGGTCTCTTGTGCGACCACCAGTCTCCCAGCCGCCAACCGGCCACATGCATGCCTCCCACCTCCCAGCCACCCATCGGCCTCCCAGCCCGAGCTACCCGATCCACGCCCCTCACGGCGTTGGCCGAACCAGCCTTAGCCATCCGGGTTGAGCCGCGCCCCACGCATGCCTGTGTGATCCGGCCATTGGCGCCCATTGCAATGCCTATGAGCCAAACCTCCCTTACACCAACGCATGACTTATCCACACCCTCGCATCCGGTCCATGCCCTCGTATCCAGTTCGTTCCCTCGCGTCTAGTATATGCCCTCATGCAACTCACGGTTTTTGAGGCCCACTGGACTGGTCCCAATGGGCCTGGCAGACCCAACGGGTCAGGCCAGGATGACCTAGACCAGGTTGGCCTAGACAGGGTTGGGCCAGGTCGGTTCGACCGGGGCGAACTGGACCTGGACCCACTTCGACCAATTTATGCACCTTCTGCCATATCTTTGGCATCAGACGTCCGTTTGATAAACTGTCAGTGGCACTAGAAATCTAGGAGTGTGAGTGTCCCTTAGAGTATACCCCACTGGGGTTTGGGGTATAGTTGAGATATGGTCAAGATGGATCGTGCATGAATCCAACCAAGTCCCTAAGACTAAAAGGCAAATAACTATCAGACCGGGCATCCTATTGACGCACCTTCTATTACGTTGTGACCCCTATGATGAGGTGGAATTTTGGGTTCTTTATTTGTGGAAATTCATATATGTTGATGTATCAACACATGACATGGGGAGTGGGCAATCTCGGAATCAAGCGTGCTTGTGCCGAAACTCTACGGTTGGCTTCTCTCTGACAATAGTTCCTAGATCCTCTGTGGGTTAGATAGCTCTGACTACTATTCTTGGATCCTATGTGGGTTCGACACCTCTGACTACTATTCTTAGATCCTATGTGGGTTCAACAGTTCGGACTACTGTTCCTGTATCATTTGAGGGTTCGACAGTTCTGACTATTGTTCCTGGATCCTACGTGGGCTCGACAGATCTGAATACTATTCTTGGATCCTGTGTGGGTTCTACAGTTCTGACTATTGTTCCTGGATCTTGTATGGGTTTGATAGTTTAGACTACTATTCCTGGATCCTGTTTGGGATCGATAGCTCTGACTACTATTCCTGGATCATGTGTGGGTTTGACTGTTTTAACTACTATACCTGGATCATGTGTGGGTTAGATAGTTCTGACTACTGTTCCTAGATCATGTGTGGGTTTGAATGATCAGACAACTGTTCTTGGATCCTGTGTGGGTTTGACAGCTCTGACTATTGTTCCTGGATCCTATATGGGTTCGACAGCCCTGACTACTCTTCCTAGATCCTATGTGGGTTCGACAGCTCTGACTACTGTTCCTAGATCTTATGGGGGTTCGACAGCTCTGAATACTGTTCCTGGATTCTGTGTGGATTTGACAGCTCTGATTTCTATACCAGGATCCTATAAGGGTCCAACAGAATAGATGATTTAGTGGGTACATATAAACATCTCTAAATCTCTACAAAAGATGTATACCATTGTGAGATGAGTTTGTAACTTATGTGTTTTATTCATTATTGATATGGATTACTTGATAACTTAGGTATATGTATGGGCATATGCCAAAGTTTGGTTATCTGTTGATATCATTCTTTCTGGTTTATCCTTGTTGAATTTTGTGAGACCTTGAGGGTCTAGGGGTCTTTACTGAGTATTGTTATACTCACCCCTACACGGGCTATGCCTGCACCTTTTTGTATTGGGTGAAGATGACAGAAAACACTGACAGAGGCTGAGATTCCCAGGACTGGATGGTACCCAGAGATCGACCATACGACGAGTCGGTACATGGAGGAGACTAACAGATGTAAAGTGATGAGGAGGCTATCTATACCTAACCTTCAGGTATGAATTCTGGAGGATGAACCAACAACTATTCTTCCATTCTTCAGTTGTACTTGTACTTCCAGTTCCTTTTAATTTATAGTTGGGCTTGTTTTTCTGGCCCCTTTTACATTCAGCACACTTTTGTTATACAGTTATACTTGTTGTTTTGTTTCCAGCTTGTGCTCTGTTGTGTGTGTTTACAGGTTATAAAGATAATGTCATCCCAGTTTTAGGGAACTACGCCTTTGGTGCTAGTCAACAACCCCTAGCCTATGGAAGGCGGGCTTGGGGTAGTCACATCATGAGCCCCGAGGGACGGGTCATGACATTTTAGCCATTAGTGTGGAATAAAATATATTTCAATATTACTATTTTGAATGTCTAATTATAAAATTGAAATATTTAAAATGTATATATATGTTGTATTTAAAATATAGAGTCCTTATTTCAAGATTAAATAAATAGATGTGGAATTAATAATTTTTTAATTACAAATTTAAAATAGTATAAAAGATTGTTTTTAAAAAAATGATGTAGATAAATGTTTTAAAATTAAGATCCATAATAAAAATAATTCTCATTACCATAATTTTATAGTTATTAATAAAAATGAATTATTTTTTATTTCAAAACAAATTAAAATAAAATTTTCATCTAAAAAATATATTATATTAATATACTATTTTCAATAAAATTATTTTTTTATTATCCATAAAAATATAAATTTTTTCATACAGTTATCAATTATTAACTCAATGATAATTATAATATAATAACATCCAAATATATGCTCATTTTAAAAAAACAATTCTAATTTTTTGAAATTAATTATATACGTTTCTTTCCATCAGATATAGAAGCCATCATTTAGGGGAAAATAAATTATTGTATAATAAAAATATGTTACCAAAAATATATTACTTATTATAATATATGTTTTCATTATCTAATAAAATTAATTAAATTTTTAAAATTTTGTTATTCTTATTCATAGAACTAATTAAATAGATATAATATAATTTAATATTATAATATTTTATATATAGACATTTAGTTGTGTAAATTTCAAGAAATCAAGAAATTAAATATATTTAAAAATAAATATATGAAAAAATCCTAGTTTGTAACATTATACCCAATATAAAATTAGTTTCACACAAAAACAACATTCAATCTAATACAATGAATGGTGGTATTTCTTTTTCATCAAATCATTGATTACCCATGTAGCTTCCTATAAGTTATGATTTCCCCAAAAAAACCATGACCTTGTGATTGTTCTTATTTCAATTCATGTTCTTTCTATGATCCATAATCACAACTTGTTGTCCCCCATAGGCTATATCCTTTTCCAGTTGCCTGACCATAATGTTAATTGCATATGATGGCTAAATTATTTAATTATTCTATAGTGACACATAGAGTACATCATTAATTAAAGTTAGTTGTGGTGGTTATGTAAAAAGATAATCTGAAATCCCAATATGATCAAGAATATCAAAAGGGCCAATATACGGAGGCCTCCACATTCAATTGTTTTTTATCTCTTAACATTCTTATGTGGTGAAATTTGAATTAATAAAATAAAATATTTATTTTTTATGATATATTCCAATTAAAATATATTTAATTTCATTTATAGATTCTGTTACACACAACCCTAAGATTAAATAAATATTAATCTAAAATTAAAATACTATTTAAATGTTACCATTATAACCTAGAAACTAAAATTTACCTATATGAATTTCAAAAATTAATTTATGATTAATTTTTTTCTTTATATATGTTTAAAACAAATTCATTTGTTATAAATTCATTATAAATAATTTACTAGTCTGTCATGTATAGCCATTTACGAGTCGTGTAACAGCCAAGTACATGGTCGTGTGGGTTACATGGCTGGCCAGAAAAAGTAGGGGCCAGTTAAAGATAGAATATGTCGTTTACATTAAATGAACATGTCATGTACTTTTCTTTTTTATTTTATAAATTGTTGCAGGGTCACGTCTCACATCAAAAACACCCATCATCTCCCTGTGTTTCATAGAGGAGAGTGACCAAATGATAAATAACTTTGATCTCCTCATAGTTCTTCATCCATGCTTAGATTGCAAAACAATCAGTTGTGTGGTAATCCTATTGATGAGTTTCAAAATCTCATAGGGATTTTTCCCCAATTACCCTTTTATCATGAGAATTTTAGGGGAAATGTTTTTAACCCTTTTTGTAGATTTACGTCTTTATAGTCTCATTAAAGCTCCAATGTTCAAGATTGTTCATCATACAACAATAGGGTATGTGTTTTGCAACTTAAGTTTTTCATATTTGGATTAAATGTGCTAAAATATTTGAATACCCAACATTGTGGTATTGTGTGTTTTGGAAATTTTACCCTGATTAATAGACCAAATGGTTTTATTGATTAAGAAACGGTTATTGCTTATGTGTAAGGTTAGTTCCTTATTAATGGACACCCCATGGGGGTGTTTCCCATGTTTGACTATTTATGGCCATTTGGCCAGGGTTGCCTTTGAGGTGTACCTTGTTTCCATTCTATATTTTGTAGGATATATTATTATTTATTAAATGAATTGTATGTTTTATGATTCAAAATAGTTATAGATTACATGAGCTACCTTGTGACAATATGTGCGCAGTTTTTCCAATGGACCAGGAGATAATTGGACTTGGAAAACTATTGGGGTATCTTTTTTTTTACATAAGACTGTGAGAGATTTTGTGTAGACTTTGATCCTGGGGGTATTGACTGTGAGAGCTACCTGAAAGTCATTTATAAATTATTCATGATATATTAACCTTGGGTGTATTGACTGTGAGATCTACCAAGAGGTAGTTTGTAAATTATTGATGTTATATTGACTCATGGGGTATTGACTTTCAGAGCTACTTGAAGGTCGATTGTAAATTATTATATCCATGTAAACCTAGGGATATTGACCATTAGATCTACTTAGGTTACGATTTATAATTACATAATGATATGAAAAACCAAAGGGGTTAGACCGTGAGAGATTTACTAGAGGGTTGTTTAAAAGATTGAATTATTTTGACGAGTCTAAAAACCCAAAGCACAAGAATAGACTTGGTCTGCGCTGTTCTTTACATGGTATTCTCAGATGTTTGTTTTTCTAATTTTACCTGAGGGAATATAGGTCTTACTTTAGATCTTGAGATCACCTATTTCAAAATATGGATAATAAATATAAATGATTTAAATTAGAATTGTAGTATTCTTTACTTTTGAGTACTTTGTAGTTTATTACGTTATTTCTACATTGTTCCTACTATATATATTCAATAATAGTTAGGAACATATCTTTTGGTTATTCCCTAATGGTGTTCATGACAAAAACTATTTGTGTCATGCTTCTGGATCCAAACTAATTATATGGTTGTAGGTATGGAAAAGGGAAAGTTCCATTCTTCATCTTGTACTTGATTTCTATTGGATCTAGAGAGAATTGGATGATGTTGAGGCTTCAGATACTGGTGGAGTTTACTTCATTTTTGTATTTTGGTTTTATTATTATAATTTATTCACTTTGGCTTGTTTGTATCGTTTCCAAGACACATGTTACATGCATCATATATATATGTTCCAGTTGATATATTACTATCAATCTTCCAATGTTTACTTCTGTTGTATGGTGTTACTGATTTTGTAATTTTTACTATTTGTTATTACACTATCTATACTCTACCAATGAGGTAATATTTTACACATTATGAGACCTTGGCCCTCACTTCTTTTTGGAATCCTTTGACATTTGGGGAAATGGACTTTAGATAATATGACCTACTGGGTTTGGACACCTTTGGGCAACACCTGAAAATAGGATGTTACAAAGTGATATCATGGTGAGTTTATTTTCTACATTTTCATAATATTATTTGCCTACTGATAGGGATAGGATGGAATATGTAGTAGTTAATATGATAATCCCTCAAGTAACTAATTCGTGTTTACAGGAAAACCAATTTTTTCCGAATATTACAATTTTTCAACTTTTTCAATTGTTACTGTTGATTTGATTTCACCATTGGGTGATTGACTTGTTTTGGGCTATTATGATTTATATTATTGTGCTTTTATTTATGTTGCAACCTGATGTGATGTGGGTATTACATCCCATGCATCATATAGTCACTTTCTAGAGATCACATTTCATGCATTCTTGTCATTCCATTTAGATTGCATTATTGATTTCATCTTGTTGTGATAGATGTGATGCTCAATATGAATGATGTTGTGACTGATTAAATGATATATTAATGAATATTTTGATAGGGTATGGTAATAGTAATATTTATTTGGGATGGATTCCATGATTTGGTTTCTATGGTTTTATTATCCCTCTTGGATCAGAATTAGTTTGACCATGCATGAACTTTATTTGAATTTTTCAAGTTATGATGTGAAAAAGGATTACAAAATCTGATTTTTTGGTAGTATGGGCTCCCATAGGTAGAATTTTCCATACCTTGGAAAAAATATTACATTTTCTTCTAAGAAATTCTATAGGCTTACTATCTGGTAACCTATATAACATGGTATGTGTTGTTTTAAACACACATCATTTCTTCTTCTGTTCTGGAGGAAACAAATTGTCATAAGTTCATATCATGTCTTTTATGTACACACTGAGTAGTCATTGACCATGTGGATAACTATATGAGGAGTAAAATGGGGTTGAGAAACATTTTTAGAAGATGTTGTTGAAGGATTGTACATGACGTGTGTTAAAGAAATGTGTCTCTGACCGTGTGACAAACACCACGGGTGGTTAGAACATCAGTAGTACACTCTGTTTCTAGGGTGAAAATGCAATGTAACATTGCTGGAAAAGAACTATATAGTTCTAGCCATGTCATAATAATTGGGAAGGGGGTAAAATTCAAGTATACACTGTGTCTCATGAGGAACATGCCATTTATAAGGGGTGTAACCGAACCAAGATTGGTTGAGGTGTACACCAAGTAAAGGATTAAAGGGAATACACCATGTTGCAGTTATACAATCCATGTAAACCAGTTTTTGTAAAACATGAATGCTTTCCTTCTCTTGTTCCACTATTGAACATCCATTTTTTACTCCTTGATAATCTAGAATTGAGGTGTGCGCTTGAACTTGCAGAGTCATGCCACCAAGACAACCTACGGCTCTATGCCAGGTGAAATGTTATGATTAGGCACCTGAAATTGTAGATCATGGAATACTAAAAGATCCTCTCGTTGTGCCATCTTGGAACCAATTGTTATACTAGACACAATTGCATATTCCTATTTTTGTGAAGGCATTATGAGGATGATGAATACTTTCTAAGGGCACTGTATCCTGATCCGACTATGTAAAAGTTGACGAGAGTGTTCCAATAGAAATATCCTGCAACATTTATAGGGTATGGAGGACCACAAGTTGTATAGTAATGGTTGATGGCCATGAAATCTATCTTGGATCATCTAGAGATGCCTCCTCAGTGGAGGGTGAATCTTACTATGTGCATGTTGCGTTATTCCCCCATGATATGGAGAGATGTTGTCCCACAAGTGGGACGTCATCGGGATATGTATTGGGAAGTGTTTCATAAATCCTTATTTGATAACATTTACATTGAGATGTTGAGGGCCAATCAATCCAAAGAGTTCATATATTTGGAGTGGGGCACCCTTTCAGTGATGGATTACTCATCTCATTTCATAGTGCTTTAGCGCATAACACCTATTTGGGGAGGTGAAAAGTTATCTATAGCTAGGTGATTTGAGGATGGTATCAGGTATGACATCTGATAGTAGGGTAATGTTTTCATGGTGACATTTGGTATAACTATACAAAACCAGGTCCTAATTATAGAGCACAATTTGAGGGAGCAGGTAGTTGCGAGCCTGAGTGGTTCATCATCCAGGGTTGGTACTCCTATGACCAACAGTGGGAAGTGTAACATGAATCTTTCTCGTGGTGGTTCTTCTAATAGTAGGGATTTTTATTCAGGTAGCTAGGTGATGTGCTACCAGTGTGGACAGAATGGGAATATGAGACCTCATTTCCTGTTGACATTATTGAGTGCCAATATTATGGAATTATGGGACATCTATAATGTTTTTTCTGGTTTTTATCTCCAGTAAAAAGTGAGAGGGGATCTGTTTTGACTCCATATTTAGAAGAAGGACCAGCCATTACTCCTCTGTCAGTAAACTAGTGATCGTCAGTCCATTTAGGTAAATGAGGTGGCCATGGCCATGGTATTTAGGCTACAATTTTTTGGCAACAGCTGGGTGGATCAACTAAGGGGAGTGTGGTAGGGTTGTAGGGCCACGATATTGGTCATACATCTATAGTAGAGCACACCCAGTATGAGAAGGATACCAGACACTTTATAGTTTCAGGTACGATTCTAGTGTCTTTAGCTTTAGATCATTCTCTTTCTGATACAATTGATTCCTATAGTTTTATATCAATTGTTGTTTTGGAAAGCCTTGGGAATTTTATCATTACATCAAAGTATTTTATGATACTAGACAATGTGTTGGGGATTAGGAAAATTATTGTATGTTAGTGCAAGGAGTTACTTCTTGAGGTCAGCGGGTGTCACTTATTAAGTTACCCCTACATCTTTGAGATTACATTATTCAATGTCATTCTCGAAATGGACTGATTAGTCTCTTCAGAGGCCTTTTTGACTTCTATTTCGATATGGTGAGTTTCATGTCACTAGATGGTGGTTTTTTCTAAACAAGGGTGAAGGAGATGTCAGGATGAGCAGTGCTATAATTTAATATCATTGGTTGGGAAGAATTACAACCCATATTTCTAGTTTATTTCTTAAAGATCTAGAGACTTTTCAGATGGACTTTCCTTCATTATTGGATTTTTTTCATATATGTTTTTTCAGATTAATTATTATTCTTACCTCTAGAGAGTGTGGTAGATTTATCAATTGATCATGTGCTAGGAGTTTCACCGGTGTATATTCCTCTTTATAGGATGGTTACACCAGGTTTATAGGAGCTTAAAAAGTAGTTATAGGAGTTTCAGGTGCAGTATTTCATCTGATCTAGTAATTATTCATTGGTTTCAGTTCTTTATTTAGTGAATGAGGAGAATGACACCCTAATAATTTGGGTATATTATATGATGTTTATATAGTTAACTGTTATTAAAAAATATCCTTTTCCATGTATTGATGATCTATTTTATTAGCATCAAGGATCCCAGGAGTTCTTGAAGATTTACATGAGATCCGGTTATGATCATTTGCGCATTAGACCATCAGATATACCTCTTACATAAATTTGTAGAAGGTATGGTCTATACAAGTATTTGGATATGTCATTCGCTCTCACAGACATGCTAACAGTTCCCATGGCATTGATGTACCGAGTGTTCCATCCTTACATAGATTCATTCGTGATAGTGTTTTTGGATTTTATCTTGGTGTAATCTCATACTAGACATGACCATGTGATCCATCATGAGATAGTTTTGTGTACACTGTGAGAGCATCAGTTATATTCCAATCTTTAGAAATTCTACTTTTGAATGGATTAGATTCACTTCATTAGTCATGTTATCTTAGAGAATGAAGTATCAGTTAACTCATAGAATGTGAGAGTAGTATTTTCGTAGGAGTAGACGAAGAACATTTTGAGGTACTGTGTTTTTTTTGGGGATAACTAGTTACTTCAGGTGATTTATACAGGACTTCTCACCCTTATAAGTGCCACTAATGGGCCTGACTAAGAAGAGTGTGTTGTTGTTGTGGACAGACTCCTTTGTTTTAGGATTTTAGGAGAAGAAAGATTAATTAACATTATCACTGATACTGATTTTTCCGAAGCTGGGATAGAGTTATATATTTTTCTTCAATTAATCATGCATTTGGTTGGGTGTAGTGCTTATGTAGGGGGGAGGAGTCATTATGTATAGGTCATGGAAGTTGAGGCCACATGAGAAGAATTACCTACCACCCAATCTCGAGTTAGCTATAGTTGCGCATGATTTATTATATTTGATACCTTATAATTTGGGAGATAATTTTGTGGTACACACTAAACACAAAAGTCTGAAGTACATCTTTACTTAGTGTGATCTGAATTTGAGACTGTGAAAATGGGTTGCATACCTTCAGTCATTTGATTTGAGCTTTCCTAAACTCCTGTGAAATAAATTACAATAGATAATATGTTGAGTGGGAGGACTGAGATACAGACTATTCAAGGGTCCAGTAGTGAGTGGAACCTTATGGATCTATTCTTTGAGATTATTTGGGAGGTTAATGATAGACAGGGGTAAATGTTTTTTTCTTCTATAGTTGTCACATCTACTCTACTAGATTTAGTGAAAAGGATGCATAAATTAGATTCCTAAGACCTAGTCCTATAAAAGAGTGTGTCAGGCTAGGACCATACTCATGGGTGGACCATAGGTGATGACGAGCTTTTTCATTTTCATTGGATTATATGGGTGTCAGAAGACATACACGAGTGGGTTTTTTGGTATATTCACTCTTTATCTTGGGTAGTTAATCTTGCTGTCACCACTATGTATCATGATATTATCAATCAGTATTGGTTTCCATGTATGAGGATGGGTGTTTTTAGTTTTGTTATGAGATTTTCTTCATGTCCGCTGGTGAAGCCAGTGCATTAGTGATAGGGTGGTCCATTATAGAAGTCACCCATTAATGAGTAGAGGTGGAATGATTTTGTGATGTATCCAGTGATTGGTTTACAAAGCTCTCCTATAGGGATGGTGTGGTTTGGGTTGTTGTTGAAAGAGTCATGAAGGTATCATATTTCATAACAATAAATGAAACAATCAGCGTTGATGAGTATGGAAGGTTGTACATCTAAGAGATGATATATTTTCATGGGGTTCTACACTATATCATTTTATAATGGAATTCCCAGTTTACTTCTCGTTTTTGGAAGAGAATATAGATTTATTTGGGAATATAGGAACTTCTGAGTACAAATATCCACCCCAAGATAGATGGTTAGTCTGAGTGAACGATTTTTCATTGGAGGAAATTCTTGGAGCATACATCCAAGATTTTAGGGGTTCTTGGGAGAGGCAGATACCCCTAGATGATTTTTCCTACAATAATAGTTTTCATGTAATGATTTAGATGGATCTTTATTAGGCTTTGTACACTATGTCATGCTAATCACCCATATGTTGGGTGTAAGTAAGAGAGGTAGCTACTCTAGGATATCATCTTTTCTAGGAGACCACTGAGTAGGTGGAGTTAATCTTGAAGAGGATGAATACTACACATTCCCAATAGAAATATTTTGTTGATTGATGAAGTTGACCGATGGAGTTCAATGTCTGAAAACAGGTTTTCTTACATGTCACACTGAGGTTGGGACAAATAAGGATTAGGATAATTGGGAAGAATTAACTAATAAATATCAGACCATTTTATGGTTTTAGATAGAGTCAGGATGGTAGCCAATTGGTTGTGGTTACCTCAAAGTTATCAGGCTATGCATGACGTCTTTCATTTATATCATCTAAAGTTTTACTTCTCAGACTCATCTCACATTTTTCAGCTGAAGAGGCTAAGTTGGTGGTTGATGCATCCTTCTAATAGAACCATATTCAGTTTGTGGACTGGAGTACGAGGGTTCTCCGTGGTTGTTCTGTTATTTTAGTATAGCTACTATGGAAGCATGATTGAGTATATGAAGATAGATGGGAGAGGAAGGTCAATGTATGAGCATAGTGGCCATAATTTTTTGAAATTTTTTTATCACCACCCTTAGAAGGGAAATTCATGGTTAAATTTGTTTAAGGGGGGATGTTTTTAAGAACTAGGATCTTTATTTCCGGTACCGATCTTCATTTTGGGTGTTTTAAAAAAAAGTGAATAATGTTTTTCTAAGTACATGTTGTGTACATTTATATAAATAGTGTGTACCCTGTTGCTGTGTATAGCCATGTACTTTCCGTGTAACTACCAAGTATATGGCCATGTAGGTGGCCTAGAAAACTAACTAAAGTGGGGAACAATTGATGATAATACATAGTGTGGACATTATTTAAACATGTTGTGTGATTTTCTTTTTATTTGATGAATCTGTGCATGGTAGAATTTCATATCCAGAATAGCCTTCTTCTCCCCATGATTTATATAGAAGAGTGACAATACACATAAGAACTTTGAGCTCCACCCAATTGATCGTAGGAGCTTCGATTTAGACATCATCGGTAAAAATGGAATCCAACCAATTAATTATGATTTCTCCAGGGCCTTTTCTCCCAGATTCCTCCTCTGTCATGAGTATTTCAAGGGTGATCATTTTATTAATTTTGTAGATATTTCCCATTATAGGCTGATTCAAGGGCCCAAATTCATGAGTTTTTATCATTATACCTCAAGGTAAGTGTTTTTATTGTAGTTTCTATTTGGTTTAAATATGCATAAGATTCTGAATACCCTTGTTCTGGGTATTGTGTGTTTTTGTTATTTAACACTGATTAATACCTACAATGGGGTTTTTTATTGAGAAAAGGTTATTTCTTATGAATATGGTTAGATTCCTTATTAAGGGACACCCCTTGGGTGTCTTTCTCTAGTTTGACTATTAATGGTCATTTTTCCTAGGTTTCCAATGATATGTACCTTGTTTCAATGAATTGTTTGTTAAGGATAGAGATTGATTGATTAAATTAATTGTATGTGTTATGATTGTGAATGATAGGCATGTAGTACATATAAATTACATGTGTTTTCTACTTATGATATGTGCACCATTTGTTTAATAGACTGTGATAACCTTAGACAAGGAAAACAGTGGGGGTTTCCATGTTTATTTACACAAGAACATGAGGGCATTGGTGTAGACTTTGAACCAAGTGGTATGTACTATGAGAGCTACCCAGAGGTCGTTTAAAAATTATTCATGATATGTTTCCCCATGGGGGTATTGACCATGATTGAAACCCTAAGGTCATTTGGAAATTTTTGATGTTATATTGGCCCTAGGGGAATTGAATGTGATAGCTACCCAGAGGACATTTGTAAATTATAGATGCCATGTGAACATAGGGGTATTGACCATGAGAGCTACCTAGTTGTTCATTTATAATTGCGTAATTAAATGTTGAACTAAAGGGGATAGACCTTGAGATCTTTCCTATATAGTTTTCTAAATGGATGATTGGTTGTGTTGAGTCTGCCATGCCAAAGAAAAGGATTAGACTTAGTATTATAATTTTTTATATTTTCTTTTGAAAAGTCAGTTCCGGTACTTTTAATTGTGGAAATATATAACTTAGTCAACATCCTAAGATCACCTATTACAAATGACGGATAAAAAAATATAAATTAATTTAATTGATGTTGTAAAATTGTTACTTTAGTTTACATCCTAGTTTATTTATTCATTTATACATATTACATACTATATATATTCACTGACAGTTAGGCATAGATATTGTGGTGGTTTCTTACTAGGATTTATCTCACACATTATTTGGGTAGTGATTTTAGACCCAAAAAGAATATATGGCCGCAGGTATAGATATAAGAAAGAATCTTTCTTTATCAGGTACTTGATTGCAACTCAAACTGGGGAGCATGGGACCACATTTCAGCTTGCGAAGCTGTTGGAGTTTACTAATTTTCTATATTTTGGTTTTAGTATTGTATTTTTATTATTTTGACTTGTTTCCCTGCTTTCCTAGACACATGTGACATACATCATTTATGTATTCCCCAGTTGATATATGTCTATCACTCTTTTGTTTTTTACTTCTGTTGTATGGTATTACTGCTTCTGTTATTGTTTACTATTTGTTATTTTTCAATGTATACACTTCCAATGAGGGTATATTTTCTCCATTATTAGACCATGGTCCTCACTTCTAGTCAGCAACATCTGGAATTTGGGGAAATTTGATTTAATTTGTATGACCAACCGTGTTCGGAGCACCATTAGGTGGCACACAGAACTGAGAAATTACATAAAAATTGAATCTTGAAAAATAGATTGCATATTTTGATTCAGTAGGATCATATTTTTAATAAATTCTGTTTTATTTTTTATCATTATGAATAACAACCCAAAAAATCACTTAGATTGGGGTTTGTCGGGGACAATATGTTTTCATCATTGGGATAATTATTTTAAATTTTACTAAGACTTCCTTTTTTCCAATTATATGATTGGAATAATGAAATATCAATATTTTTTTTGAAACTATTTCAAATGTGTTCTAGTTTTCCATTAATATTTTAGATTATATTATTTTATGTAATGAATTATAAAAATTGTCACTATCTTGACTTTAAAAATTTCTCTTGGGTAACCATAAGGATAAAAATAAATTTTCAATATATAATAAATCTTATTATCTGAGTATTTTAATTATTTTATCATTGTAATTTAGTTAAAATATTTTATGATTATTTTGTTAACATAAATGTAGGAACAATGAAAACCCAATATTTATTCTATCAATCGATATAATTATTTTAAAAAATAAAAAGAAATAAATTTTTTGAAAATATGATGCTACAAGAATCATATAAACAATATATCATATTATGTATTTTTAAATGACTGTATTCAAATTAAATCATCGTGTTGTTATCCTTAATGTGAAATTGAATGAATAGTTTAAAAAAGTTATAGGAATGATATTTTATTCAAAAAAAATTATTTATTTATTTAAAAATTATATAAATCTTGGAATATGGATATGTTATATTATATATTAGAAAAATACACCCTTTTTAAATTGAATAGTATACTGATACGGCATAAGTATAAATATAATCCTTCAATAATAAAAATCCATTACCAAAGATAATATAAAAATTGGTTCACCAAATTGTTAAACCAAAAGATATGAGTTAAAATGAAACTAAAATAAATTTAATTATAATTGGATGACTATATTTATTCCCAAGACCAATTTTATTCTAATATGTATCCATTTGGAGTGATTTTTAATGATAGTTACATAATTATATCTTAATCATTTTTCTTATTCCATCTGTTGCTTATCCATCACATATAAAAGGACTCCCCATCCATCTCTCCCGTAGAAAACATTGAGCAATATTAATTTGAATATAGATTCCCATTTCTTATCTCAATATATTTACTGATGTTCTATCCGTACTAGTACTTCTAAAATATGAACCATTAGTTCCCTAAAAAGTTATCTAATTATGGTCTATAGATGAAGAGGTCATCACTCACCCATCCTCTTTCAGTTTTTTAATTATTTTACCTCTGATAAACCTATGTTATTAATCATAATATAATACATTTAGTATCCTAAAAATAATAAAAATTATTTTTATTATGAAACCACTACAATACAATATTATTTCCGTTAAAATGGTAGTGAAACTATTTCTCATGTGTATATGTAAACTACCACCTCTGTGTTGTGATAATATTCATTTTTTATCGACATAATTCATGGAAGGGTATTATGATATATTTAATGATTATATATGATATTTAAGCAATTATCTTTATTATATAATTATAATATCAATTCAATCATCACACCATCCAATGTGTTGGTAGACAATAACATCACTTATAAATATGTGTGGACTACATTATCCCTGAAGGGATATGATCCTTTTTTTCTAATTTAGATATATTGTAATAAGGATAGATTTAATGAATTTATTATATAATTATAAAAATATTATAGTCATTTTAAATTAATAATTATATTTCTTTCTTTCAATCCACCCAAAAATACAAAACAATTTACATGTGAATGTATGACCAATCGTCTCCATGAAATGAAAAATTAATTTTTATATCTTTATTTTTTTGATTAATGAATATATATGTGATGAATATGTAAAATATTTATATGATTTTTAAAATAATGGACATGATGCGACCATGGTTATATTATTAGGACCAAAACTACCTTACCAAAACATTTAAGAATAATAAATCTGTTATCACCCAATGCACTGATTTAAATAATAAATTGTTAATAAATTTTTGATAAAATTTTATAAATAAATTATTTATAGTAAGACATATATATGATTAATATTAAAAAATATATTAAAAAATATATTTATTATATTGAAGGTCTAAAAAATGAATGACTTCAGACTAAATGTTATGGTCTATTTCATAATATGATCAATGTTCAGGATTGTTTATGATTACATCCCCATTGGGAAATTTATATTTCATTTAAATAATAAAAAATATATATTATATCCTCCTCTAGTAAATTTTTTAATTATTTTTTTCCCGTAAAAAATCCTTTCTTTTTTTAATCCATATACAAAAATAATATTTTTATGGAAGTTCAATATTGTTTTTCTATTCAATTGATAATCATTTTAATCCAATGATAGAGTTTCCATAATATTTTTAAAATCATTATTTTACTATTGATGAATTATTTTTTTAAAACATCTTTTCTCATTATAAAATTTTCACAAAAGGTGTTAATAGTGGTATTCTTAGTATTTTCAAAAATATTACTTTTGTATTTATACCTAACGTGGCCAATTAGTCATTATTTTACCATAAATGGCGTGATAAAAAATTTACCATCATCCGAACCACTCAATTTTTGGAAAATAAAATTATATGTTTTCATAAAAAAATTCATGGGAAAGTTTTTCCCTAATATTGTGGAAATTTTATTATCAAATAGTAAATTTCTATATAAAAAGTGAATTTTTATTATGAATGATTTTAATAAATGTTAATGGTATTTTAAATCATCAAGGTCAAAATTACATTTTTTTCATTTATTCTCTACGGTGTATATGTTTTAATGATACTATCAACTTTATTACTATATTGTTTATTTATAGTTTGATTAAGAGAATTATTTATATTCCAATATAATGATCTTCTAATATGTAATGTTATTTATTTATAATGAATATTGATTATGTTTTATTTATTATTATTCTGATTAATTTTTTATACATGTTATTTAATTAGTGGATCCTTGATTTAAATATCAACATAATTTGTTAGTCGGTTTCATGAGATAAATTAGATTGTTAATTTGTTGAGTACTTATATAATTATATATATATATTATGGAATAGGTCTTTTAAGGTTATTTTAGATTTCTTCTCATAATTATTTTATGGTTAGTTTCATATGTATATCATTTCCCACAATATCGTTATTAAATCAGTTGTTGATGAGATTATTTTAATAGGTTTGATATCTATGTATAAGTATAAATCTCAAGTTGTTATTCATATGAAATTATTTGATAATAATGTATTTATTTAATAATATTCATTCTTTATTTTTCTCTTATTTTTTTCATTCCCTTATTAAGAATATATATTCCCTCATTTCTTATAAATATGGTCCCCATGATTCCAAGAATTGTACTATGATTTATGAGTAAGGATATTGTGTAAACAATAATGATGATATCATGTAAAATACTACATTATATATTATGAATACAAATGTAATTTACTATTAATGTTTGTTTCTAATTTACCAGTATTACTAAACAATTTATTCTTTTTGGATTCGATCACACTTATCTAGTTCTAATGAAAATATTTTACCATCGGCTTTGGGCTTGTATGTTTGGGGTATTTACTATTGGTATCATAGGAAGTTCCATAGAAATGATAGTTCGCTCTTTTTTATGTAATGAAAGGGCTAAGTTTGTCATTTAAATTTATCATCTCTTATGGGATGTGGATCTATAGTAGTCATTGATTTTAGAAACATTGTATAGGGAGGAAATAACGAGAAAAGAATATAATAATTTTAACAAAATTTTCAGGAAAAATTATACTCTCCTGAACAATTCGTTGATATGGAGGGTCAGTAATTGATTCCAATATAAATGGAAGAGAAAAATGTTTCTATGTAAGAATATAATGTTATATGGGTAGGAATAATATTTTTGAAAAGGTACATATCTAAAATAGTATGATTTTCCATTTATTTAATGTGCATCATAAAATATTCCTAAGGCCACTAGTCTCCACAACATTATCATAACATGCAGAAATATTAACTTTCTCTATCAAGTATAATAAATAATTCTACAAGCCATAAGTATTGAAATCAATAAAATAGAATATTTTGACAATTGAGAAAATATGGATAAGGTGAAAAAGAGAAAGTGGATTTTTATATCATGTGAAACATTTGATTCTAGTGACATACTGAATAGTATTTTTATAATCAACAATATGATTATATTTTTTTATTTGACTCCAGTACTACACAATTTTTATATATTTAATGCATTTTCTACTGGTATCTTATCACTAACATAATGATTAGATATTTATTGGTGGGATGATAACCTCTTAATACAATATATCTTCTAAAAAATAATTTTATGGAATTATCCTTTATCTGAGTCATGTTATCCATCCTCTATTTGAATTTAATAATATGAATGCTTTGGATTATTTCTCTTGGTATTGTGCGTAGATCAATTTTTTATGAAAAACATTCTACATTCAATATTCTAAATCAACTTGCACTCATCTATTAGTGTGATAATGACCATAATGTCCCAATGTAAATTAATTAAATAAAATGTTATTTTATTATTATTTATGAGGGATATTTATCTCAAATTGTTGGGGAAAAATACATGAAAATATTCAATTTTTAACAAATACGATGATTTATTCCCTAAGTAAATTAATATCCATCCACTAAAACCTGAATAATATTTTTTTAATAGAATACTTCTTAGTTCTACATCTATTTCAATTACTACATATAATATGGCCTCAGTTTTGTTGCATGAATTAAAAATAATAACTAATATGATATAGAAAATTTACTCATTTGGACTAGTACTTCACTATGGGGTACAAATGTCATTTTTATTAACATGAAGTCTATTTTTATGATTCATTTCATTGACTATCAAGATATTCACAAGATCACCATCAAGAATAAGTATCATCCATCCATATTTATGATTTGTTTGATCATTTATGAGGTGATATATATTTTTCATGGTTTAACATTGATCTCTCTATAAATAGAAAAAGTTTAATATGAGGATGTATCCATGAAGGCCTTCTATATGATTTATGGTGATTTTAAATTTATATTAATTCCCATTGGGCATCCCAATTCTCTTTTTATAATAATGGATTTAATGTATATAATCTTTACTATTTTCTTTGATTAGTGTCTGGTTGTATTTATTGATGACATTTAAATATATTAAATAAGAATGGAAGAGTATGTGGAACACCGCATAATTATTTAGAGGGTACTATAGTAGGTGAATATGTATGGTAAATTTACAAATAATGAATTTTGTCTTCAAAGAGTTCCATTCATGAGGCATATTATATAATATGAGGGTATATTAGTTAGACAGTCATTGAATGATTTTATTGAAAAATGATTTTTACCAACTATAGTAAATATGATCCATTGTTTCCTCATGTTGGGGGGATACAACTGATTTATTGGGAGAGCATTATTGAGACTATATAATCCACTCACCATGTTGACTTAGAAGGGTGCTCAATTCTTTTGGATTGATGAATGTGAATAAAAATCAATCAATTAAAAAAAATGGTTTATGTTCCTATTTTACAATAAAATTTAGTATACAAGAATGTGCGATCTAAATTTATTCATTATTAAATATATTAGTTGTTTCCATAGAGAAAATAAATTAGTGATATCATATGAATCTCTCCATATAAAAATTCTATTGAAAATTTTCCCGACAATTGATTTGAAGTTGGCGATGGTAATTTATTAAAGAAAATTGTAGGGTTATTTTCTATATTGGAAAGGTATATCATATATATTGATAAAAAAATATGAATGTTTAAGTTTATAAAGAATGATATTAAGATACATGAGATAATACGGTCTATGTAGATCAATTATTATAATTTTCGAATACATTTCTGCCATAGGATGGAGAAAATGTTTCTTCTCTGTTGACCCAAAATGATAAATGTTGATTTCCTATGATAATTATCACAAAATAATAGAAATTTTCTCATTTAAAAAGAATAAATAATAAAATATTTATGAATGGGAGATAATATTATCTTTCTCAGATGAATGTATAGCTATCAATCCATTGGGGATTATGGAGGGGCATAAAGAAGATGTTGAATTATAGAAGATGGTTGGAAATGATTCAAAGCTTAATCATGATCATGTAAGAATACTAAGGTATATAAACTATGTATGAGTCCCATTATATCCATATTAAGTAATTTTATTTCGGATGAATATCAATTTTCACGATTCTAATTACATTATTGAAGTAAAAAGGATGTATATAAACCTGAAATAGTATATAATCTCAGATAACATAAAATAAGTTATTTTAGACTATGAATATTTCTATGTGGTATGTTATTATGTAAAAAATATGGAATATTATACTAAATTAACTTCACAACCACTTCACATGCCACAATAAAAAACACAAAAATTACACCATGGATTTTTTTCATCAAACTCCCAAAAAATTTCAAAAGCCTTATTGTTATTTTGGTTGTAACAACCTCTTTATAGAGTTAGAAAAAAATCAATACTAAGATAGAATATTTCCCTCCGGGACTTCCTGATATAATGTAATTAAGTTGGTAAGGATTCATTGAGTTCCAAATTTCACAATTTCTGATTGAGACTCTATATTTACATCGATGTTCTGGATAATTAATTAGAAACCTCTTGAAATAGAATTTTGGTTCAGTACATCAAATATTCCGTAGAAAGAGGAATCATTTGATATGAATATTCAACCTCTTTGAGTAATTTATAGAGTCTATGGATTTAAAATATGGTTTGGATTAATGACTTCCATTAGTGGAATTTTCTTATAACATTAGACATTACCCAAATATTCATATAGATCCTTAGAAAGTCGTCTATTTCAAGAAGTACATAAAGAAAAATTTTTGGGATGAGGATTTAAAAGTAAAATAATGGGCCATGATATAATCAAAAAAATGGATAATAACGTTTGATCTATTAATAAAAAATAACAGAATCATAGAGTCAAAAAAATGTAATATTAAAAATCGTTGACCAGATCTAGTGTTCAAAGTTGGAAATATGGCCTTTTAATGAGTATATCCTTAGAAGGACATTATGATATTTGCAGTGAAGGGGATTTTGACCAAAATAATTTTCTATCCCTTCAAAATTATTGATATTATTTTTATTATATCTTAACTGTTATAGATTCTACAACATCTCTCTTAATTTATCAATGTGTTCCATGTATCTCTCATGGGGAACTACATACTAGATCCATTTCAGGTAATAAAAATTTGTTTTATTTCACTATAGTAATATATATATATATATATGAAAATGAATAATAGGTGGAATTTATTTACTATTTAGAAAATGTTATTTGAAAAATCCACACACTTGGTTGATGTTTTGTGGAAAATTCAAAAAACTGAGGAAGAAACATGGGAACCTATGCAAGTGATGTGGCAAAATTATCAATTTTTTTGGAGTGATGTATTTTAATGAGAGAATTATATTTTATATATATATAATTTAACACTAAATGATATTATCATATATGTATTTTGTAATTTAAATTTCATTGATATCCTTCATTACACATATTATCCAGTTTAATGAATGAACAATTTAATATTAAAATACAATTTAAATGTGACTTTATATTCTACTCATAATAATTGGTGGGTATGAAGAGGAATAACTAATTTATGAATAATTTTTGTTTTATAGTTGATAAAATTTATTCATTAGCTATAAATTTATGATAATTTAAATTACAAATCATTTGAAGGTAAAAGAGAAGTTTTTCTAAAAAATGCTCATATGTGGGAAATGTGTTTCTATCATAATAAATTTTATTGATCACAATTGGGGAATTATTTTCATTAAGTGAAAATATAATATTTTAAATTAAATATTTTATCATTAAACATATAATTTCCCTTTGTATGGTATCATAATAAATTCAGATTTATTTTTTGAAACTATACATCTCTAAAAAATAATTTTCATCTGTTGGGCATAATAATTTTAAAATTATATTTGAGACATTAAAATTGAATAATCAAAACATTATAAAATATTTTTATTCAAGATATTATATTTGATAATTAAGCCCATTTTAATTTATTTTCTATTTTGAATGGTAACATTGGAAAACCTTTTCCATCATGGTAACTTAAAATAAGTTAAATAGGGTTTACCATTTGGATAATGCATTAAAATATCAATAAAACATACTTATACCCTATAATATTGGTATATGTTTTCCCTTAATTGATATTATTGAAAAATATGTCCACATGGTATCAGTTTTCATTGATATTGACCATTATTTAATTTTAAGTATAGAAAATTACAAAATTGCACTCTCTTAAAAATAAAAATTTCCTTCATGTTCAAATGGTGTTCAAAATATGATTTGAAATAATCATAATGATAATATATATTATAATATAATTTATTTTTTATGGTTATTAATTTCAAATTTTTAGTTATTATATAGCTACCATTAATGGTTGTAGAACACTGACACAATATTTATTTAATTAGTTAAAAAATAAAATAACTTATCTGAAAATATTATAAATAAAACAATTTGTCGGAATTTTTATATTATAATATTTATATAGAATAATATATCATTTTATGGATGTTTTAGTGTAATAAATTTAAATTCTCTTTATTTCTTACTAACATTAATATTATGTTTAAGGAATAGTGTAAAATTTAAAATAATGGTATTTTATAAAATAAACATTTTAATAAATTATTTAAAAATAATAGGATAATTAAAGAGAGAATGTGGGATATGATATAGTCTATTGTTTTATATCTTTCCTATTTTTTAGACAATTTTTAAATTGTAACAAAAATTAAAACCCATTAATATTAAAAATTCATTACCATGTTTAAGATTGAAATGACTAAACCAAGGGGTTTTAAAAATCAATAATGATTAAAAGGACACAAAAAATGAATATCATTCTCATTATTTTAATAATTTTACATTAACTAATTTTCTATGAATATATGTCCTTTTGTAATTATTTTTCTTGACTCTGAATAGATTTTATTTTAAACATTTGTTAATTCCATGTGTATCTTATCCCTCCCTTGTAATGTGACATCACTAAGTTATAATACTTAAAAAAAATTGGATCAAATAGAACATACTCATTTTATTTTGAAAATATTTATCCACGTCCTAGAGTATTTTTTCATCCAAAAATACGGGCCAAATGTTCTATGAAAATGAATTATAATGTGGTCTCCCAAAGAAGAGGTAGTCATCTTACCTGGCCCCTTTTAATTTATTTCTTCTTATAAATCATCTAAATATCTAGTATTCACCTTAAAATAATATCTTTATAATCCTCAATATACATTACATTTATTATTATTAATACTTCCCCATTATCCACCCTCTATTCCATCAAATGAGATGAGATTTGTTTCTTTTGTGTATGTGTGTACTACCACATTTCCGAAGAGATACAATTCATTTTTCATCACAATATTACATGGATGAGTTATATGATGGGTTTTTTTTATAAATTATATTAATTAAAATTTTATGATTTTTTACCTATAATATGAGATAATCCTTATTATCTTCCAATATTTTAGTGGTGCTTTTTATAGCACCATTATACACCAACTCTCCCAACCCTCACAGTTTCAACAACCCCTTACATATCCACTTATGTTGGGGTTCTCTTTAATCAACTCACTGTTGTTGAATATTATCCATCCCATCCCTATAATGGATTTTACATTGAGATCTAGATGTTGTTTTCTTTTTAAAATTTATTTTTGGTTCTTTTCCCATTTTTAGCCATCTATATCCGTCATTTGGATCTCTTTCATGTTGTGTGTGTTTTCAAAGAGTATCCTCATAAGAACCTGTGGTGATAATAGTTACATGATCCATAAGTGTTCATTACTAGTTTATATATGGATCCCCTACTTCTTGATATATTCAATAATCTTTTTTTATCAGTGTTCATAGGCTATTGGTAGTACTTTCTTCGGTGTATTTTTTTCTATCATCAGTGTGTTTCATTTGATGGAAGAAACAGGGTTTGTTAGTCTCAGGCCTAGTGGTTTCTAGGATGTGGATTCTTCCTTTTTTTAATTGTTGTGGATATTTCTGGTTGGGTAATGGATGTTGTGTGGTAGATTTGATGTGAGAAGCTCCTATGTCGGTAGTCAATGGTGGTGATGTTCAAGAGAACATTGGATGTTGATTGTTGCATGATGTCGGGTAGTATGTTTTTTCTTATATTACACTACTCTGGACACTTTCACATGTTTCTTAACATGTTTCTTGGTCTTCATGGTTCTTTTTGTTCTATGGGATTTTATTTATTTTGGGGAACTAGTTTTTCTTGTTGCATTTCTAAGAGGTGAAAAATTGTGTTGGTGTTGCTCGGTGGGATTCCTCGAAAGAGGGATGGGTGTGATGACCCATGTTATTTAGCCATGTGTCATCTATTTTAAGGACACATAGATACTTCCCTAAGAAATTTTCTCAGTGTGATTCATTATAATTTATTCATTGCATCTTGTTGACATTATTGAGAGTTATATTCAAGACTTTTCTGGTGCATGGCTCGAAAGAGAGAAGGATCTTCTAGAACCCTACATCTAGATCTCCTCCACATATATATGTTGGTTGGAGAGGTGATCATACACATTGTATTTCCAAAATGGTGAAACATATTAATAATGGGGGTGAGACATTATTTTGAATGAATACACTATTGCACAGTTTGGTGAGGGAGCGACGAGGCTTTCTTCTACCTGCTTAGATGTTTGTTTCCTTTGGACTGTTGGAGCTTTTTTACGTTTGTTTTAAGGAATTGTTCACCTATTTTATTGGGTTTTATATTTAATTGAATTAAATTGGGACTATATTTTTTATACTCAATAAAACAGGGCATGTGCCTCAACCATTTCAAAAAAACCTTCCAATACTTTTGAAAATTGTAATGTCGCTTATAAGTGCATGTAGACTACAACCTATATGATGTTATATGATGTATTTATCTATTACTCTTATCATTAGTATTAAAAAGATTTATTTATTTAATATATAATATATTTTAGATTTATAAATGATCCTATAAAGGTGAATTATCATTTCTTATTCATTCATTAAATATATTGAAAATTAAAAATATTGATCATGCATATATACAACCTATAGTCTCAATGAACTATGTAATTAATGTTTTGATCTATTCATTTAATGGAAAACTAATTATATATATGTATGTGTGTGTGTGAAATTTTTTTCATGATTAAGATTATTTATTTTATAGAATCATTATCAATGTAAAATGACTAAAACTACTAAACAAAATAATATTTGAAAAATGTATTTATCACCCAAAACAATGAATTTTATTATGAATTTTTTATATAATTTTGATAAAAGTTTTTAAGTTAATTTTATATGGTATGAAATATAAATTATTTTGGATCAATAATATTATTATAATAATAATAGATTTATTATATAGAATGATTAAATATCATGATAGGAATTCAGACCAGATGTAAGGGTTTATTCCACAATCTCCTCATTACCCGAGATTGGTTATATATACATATCCTATGGCAAAATTATATTGTCATTATATAGTATTCCCAATATATATTCTTCTGTTCTGGTTATTTTTAGAAATTATGAGTTAAACTTTCATTTACCACTCTCTATGTACTCATGTTTCTCAAATAATATTTTTAATAAAAACTGATATTATTTATCTAGTTAGCCAAGAAACATTTTATTCCATATAATATTCTCCATAAAATGGTTTGAATAATTTCTTTTACCATTATCCATTTATTTCTTTAAAAAACACCCATATCAATATTTTTACAAAATGGTATAGTAGGAATATTCGAATCATTTTCTAAATAAGTTACATTATAATTTCTACTTATATTGTTGATAGATTATTTGTTTTCTTATAGACAACATGAATAGTATTTCCAATCTTCATAACCCATAAATTCATTGAATATTCCATTAAATGGTTCATTTATTCTCATAAAACAAAATAATCTTTCAAATATTATATAATTTTAGTATTTGACATTGAATTTTAAATTTAAAAGGTATTGTGAAAACAATATTTATGACCAATTAATGGTATTTATATTGATCAAATAAAAAAAACTTTTATTTTAATTTTTTCTAGTTGGGATATAATTCATTGATACCATCCTGATTATTTTTCTAGATGGTATCTGAAGAGTTTGAATAAGAATAGTATTTAAAAATAGTATGGTTGTTCTTTTAATATGAGGGATTTTTTATTTTTACAATATGCTGAAGAAGATCTATTTTTTATTTATATGAATAATTCATTAGACTTATGAAGTCATTTTTGGACCGGAATAATATGTCAACTTGATAAATTGTTAGGTTTCATGATACAAATTATATTAGATATTTGGTCTAGGCATAACACATTTATATTGATGTTTTTTCATGACCCTTTGAAGGTATTTTTAGAATGTCTTAAAAAAGGCATAGATATTTGGTTTCTATTGTCTGGAAGCATGATTTCCATAATTTTGAAAACATTTATTGTTGTGATTATTTAAATACATTTGATATCCATATATTAGTTTCAAGATCTTTTTTTATATGTCATTATTTGATCACAACTTATAACCGAAAAAATATTTATGCATTTTTTTTATTGTGTTGTATGCATCCCCTTAATGAGAATCTTAGATCACCCTTTTATTATGTTTTCTTAGCCCATGTATTTATGAAGATAACTATGATTAATCAAAAATGATATGTTTATAAGAATAATGTAGTTCTCAAAAAAAAATATTTTATTTAGAATCTTCATAATAAATGTTATAATTATATATGTATATATATTTCCATTACAACTAATCAATTCATTCCTCTAGAATGAAATCACATGTATCTAGTACAAATGAAATAATGTAATCATAAGATCGATTAATCTATGGTTAACGTATTTGATATTTTTTCCCCATCATCAAACTCAATATATTACAGATAATTTTTCCAAAAAAACTTATTATGTGATCACAGACCTAGAACTATATGTTTTTTTAATATTTATTTACTTGTTGATCTTCTCCTCATCTAGTGGAAGTCCCAATATGTCTCTTTATTCAACAACATCCTTGCATAGTGGAGTAGTATATTAACTTGGATGTAGGGATTCATATTGATCCATATGAGTACATGACTAAAATTTATTGTTATGATAAAATTGGAGTAGATAAATTTGGTTTATCATAACAACCATTTAAATCCATAGAAAATGATATTATGATATCCTCTAAGGATTTAACTTTTATCTAATAATGAAAATAAATCAGAAATAGATATGTAGTACTGAAACAAAACTATGAATCAATTTTGGGCTAAAACATATTCTAGAAATACTATTACAACTCTTTCTAGATCAATGTGCATCTAGGAGGAATAATAAATGATGAAATATGTGCTTTTTAAAAAAACTTATTCCAAAAAAATGAATGGATGATACGCGTACATGGATCCTAAACAATATCATCCTATCATAATCAATGATGAACATTGGAATATTTATCCTCATATTTCATAGATTTATATCTTATAATTGTTCCCCTTTTATCTTCCTAGAAAAGATGATTTAATTACCATTTGTAAAATATATTATTTACACATTTTATTTGTTATATCATGACGTATCCTATAAAAATTTAAAAATATTATATTTTTTGTGATCCTAATCATATATTATAATTCATGATCATTTCTTCACATATAATTTACCACTATGTTTGCTTTCACAAAGTGGTATTGTATTCATTAGTAATAATAATTAATGAACTACAAACATATTCTCTATTAAAAATTCATCTTTTTTTTAATTAATATATACAATAAAATTTTATATTCAATATATATATATAACCCCATTCAGTAAAAAGTAATTTAATCCATATCATTAAATCTAAAATATCAATTAAAAACTCTGAATAATGTGTTGGGTAAAAATATTCATGAAAATTCAATATCACAAGATATAAGTTATAAACATATCAATGTTCATGATTTTTCTACCTATTTCCTTCAAATATGAAAAACTATAAATCAAAAAACAACTAAATTTTGTGATAATATATGCACAGTTTTGTCAATTGACCTTCACTTCAGCCCCGTTACTGATTCCTCACAATAATCAATCCAAATTAACTTTTCTCCCTACCAAGTTATCATAATGATTTGATTAGATATTCATGAGCAATTTTGTTAGATGTGAGGATAATATACAAAAAAAACAATGAAAACCATGAATCACTGTATTAGTGGTTGGTCTAGTCTATTATTTATAATCTTCAAACAAGGGTAGTTCAAATGATATACCCTCAAATGAGATTATCTGACCAAAAAAATGGAATTTTTTTGACCAAAATTCACAATTTGTTAAAATTTTAAATAGGTTATTTTTCCCCAGGGTATTCAAAATGATTATCAAATAATCTTTTTTGCCCAGACTTAATATTTTATAATATAATAATATCATCATTCATTTTTACCAAAAATTGATCAATGTAATCATTAAAGAAGATATTCATCAAAATATTGATTATTACTGGAGAATTAGTTTGAACAAATGGAATCACTATAAAATCATCATGTTTATACCTAATATTGAAATCCTCCTTGTGTATGTCTACATTTTATACCCTCAACTAATATTATTTAGATCAAAGGTTAATCTTGTAAAATAATTTTCCAAAACATCATTACTTGAATAAATCTTCTTGATGGGGAAGGTGATACATATAATATATTGTGATCTATTTTTTTCCTTGAAAATGAATTCTGAGTCAAATTGTACCGTCATTATTATTAAAAAATATAAATGTTGCACCTCAAAAATATGAACATGGTTTAATGTGTCACAATTTAATATTATCTGATAGTTTTTTTAATTTAGGAAAAGAAATCATGGTCATTATATAAATAGTCTTTCAAATATGTTTGTTATACTGTTTGAGTTATATTGAAATATCAACTTCATATTTTGGAGGAAGACTATGTTACTCTTCTGCAAAACATTATTAAACTACCATATAATATGGATATAATTGATGATTATTTTATCCCAATAGATATGTGAAAACCCCCATTTTTAAAATGAATGTGGACCCATACTATGGATTAAATTTCCATTCGTATCTCAGATATATCTTCACACTACTATATGATCAGAGATCTATTCAGAATATAAAATGCAACGTACCATCCTCTTCAATTGATGTGGAATTTACATGAATAATGAAAATATTTTCCAATTATAACATTATATTTAACTAGAGGGTGAATGAGGGGATTTATAGGAAGAACATTCTAACAAAACATCAATATTTAAAAAATCATAGACAAGAGATGAAATCATTATACAATTTATTATTTTTTCTAACAATTTTATTTATTTTTATGTAGATGATATTATGATTCCCTTTTAAAATTATTCACATATAAAAAAATTTAGATATTTAAACAAATAATAAATTAGTCTTTCTAAATTTGATGATAAGTATAACTTTCTTGAAATCGTAAAGGTACCCTACATCGATAACATTATTCAGATAAGATTTAGATCAGTTTATTGTATTAAGTTACTGTCAGTGTCTATCATCATAAATAACATTATTATTTGATAAATGGTTAGAGTAATTTCCATACTCCGTGAATTTGAAATAATAGAGTGTCGGGGGTTTATTCTATGATTCATTTTTTTCTATCATTAGCATTCTTATTCTCATTACATAGATATTAAATTTCTTAGTGAACTTTATTTCAACGAATAAACAATTTATAAGTAACCATAATATTTTTTACACATTTTTCCTTCAATACATTGATAATAATTGAATGTTCTTATTTTAATTTTTGTTTTTTTAAATTCCATGGAATTAAATCTTTCATTTACTATAATAACATTGAAATTTATGGGTAACACCAATCTTTATTTCCAATTTATATAAAAATTAATGTTTTATTTCTAGCTTATATAGTCAATTATATTGAACACCAGTTAGAAATTTGGTTATAATCCACTAGAGAGTCGATGAATATTACAATAATCTTGAATGTTAATAACGTAACCTTACCATGAATGTATTTTTAACTATTCCTCAAAGATAATGAATGATTCATCATAATTTTATTTTACCATAATAAATTATTTCTCTATTACATAAATTTAATACATGGAAACTACATATTGATTTATAATATTATAAATTCTTCACACTCGATAGGGTAAATTTCCTCCAATTTCCGGGTGTTCTTGATAGGATTCCACCATTGATCTCCATCACATTAGAAATTATATCTATACAAAATATCATTTTCATTTGTAGAAAACAAAATAAAGGAAAATATATTATTGGTTGCACTAATTCAATTCGTAGTTACTCATGAAAAAAATAGAACCACTAAATTATTGTGGTTAGTGAATTATAATGGGAAAAATTAAATATTATACACACCTTTTATCATTTGAAATAATATTATGATTCATAGTTTAATAATGTTTCATAATTATATAAAAAACTTATATTCCATTTTCCATATCATCTAGTTACTCAAGAGTAAATTTATTTCATTTTTCATCACATTTATCTTTAATAGAGTTCCAACGGTTTACATTAATTGAATAAAATTAAAATTCTTAATGTGAGAAACATTAATCCTCATGGAAAGACACATAATATTGAAAATTTTGTTTTTTATATAAATCATCAAAAATTACATTAAATCTAATAATCCTTTTGTTTTACATAGGTTATCAATAATCATAATATATCTACATCCTTGATGATGGTTTGTAATTAAAATGTGAAATAACCTAAGAATATGCCCCTAAGAGCATCAAACTAGGATTTATGTAAAGTCACACTCACTTTGCACCACTATTATGAATAAGATATATTCAACCAACACTTGTCTAGATTATTACCCCAAGATACATATATTCTAAAACAAAAATATTCTTTAAGTGTCAATATAGGGACTTATTGAGTGGAAAAACATATAATCTCTTCCATACCAAATAATTAGTATATTAGCTTATACATATTCTTATCCTATGGGTTTTCAATAAAGTTACCGAATCCTAATCTCTAATCATTGACTATAGATTCATCTGATAACAACTATAGTGATAAATTTTTTTATATAAATATAAGATATATTTATAAATTAATATAAATGACATTTTCTAAATAAATGACCAAGGATAATAAAGGATAAACATATTTGGAGACAACACACAATATCATTTTATTTTATTAAATATATTCAATATCTCTAAAAAATAATTCAATATAGTACGCTTTTGAGACATACCCGACATAAAACCATTATTTGTATCCTAGGCTAAATACATATAGGAATAGCTAAGATCAGATGCTCAATTAGTGTACGAAAGGGAAAAATCAGTGATATCCTAAGAATAACATTATCATAATTATATGGAAATAAGGTATTAACACTGGAAAATAATTCATATCTTATCATATATCATAATTTTAGGTTATAAAAAACCCATGGCTATCCATTAGACATGAAACATATTCGAATCAATAACAATAAACCATGAGAGAATAACACTAGAGTTACACATAACTTTTTTGAATGAGTCTTTTATATTAAAAATAAAATGGCTATTATATCAAGGATACCAGCTATGTCATTTATAACATGTTATTCATCGATTAAAAACTAGAGTAACTGCTTCAGACTTGTGATAACCTTCAATGTACCTAATTTTGGGCTTTATATAACCATTAGTTTAATATATTTTGGGCTTTGAATAAAATCTCATGTACTATTTCATATCATAGAATATAAATGAAACCCAAAAAATTGGATAAATATTTACATTTTTGCACACCAATCAAATAAAAATAAATTTGTTAAAATATATTCCACGGGATCAAAAAAATATCATTATAACATAACAAATGGAAGTGAAAATAGGTTTCACTAATATTTCATCCCATTAACCATAAGCTATCAAGATAAATAATAAATATGTTATAATATTTTTGTATAACTAGTAAACCATATGTATCTTTAAAGATGTTATAATAGTGGAAAAATATCCTTCAATTTATTTCTTGAATATTTCTTATAGAAGAAACTTTTTTCATTTATTAATTAAATATATATAGTCTAATTATTTATTAAATATTAACAAAAAATATTTTCTTCGAAAATAAACATGGAATCATTGAACATAATCCTCAATTATTTGAGCATTTAATATGTAAAGAAAGTCTATTCATGATGTGTATGTTAAAATAATGATTCTATTAAAATTTATTGAAAAAGGGAATTAGTACCCCAATTTGAAAATGAAAACAATATTAAATTTAAATAAATTATTCAAAATTTAATATTGGGTAAAAATAAAATTAAAAATAATTTTAATAATATAAATATTTTTTGAAAAAGTTTATATAAATCATTAATATAAAATTCATTTAATATTAAGGAGAGAAATAATTTTAGTTTTTATAAAAACAATAAACAAGTATATTAAAATTTTAAAGTGAGTAAAATTAATAGAAAACATGAACATTATTTAAATAAATTTACTTGAATAATTTTCTTGTGTTACATTGAGGGGATATCATAATATTTCATCATTGATGTCTTAATTGTAAACAATATCCGTAAACAATAACAGTGCAACATAAATCCCTTACCTTACGTTATAAATTCCTCCAAAGAAACATAAACAACAATATAATAAAAATTTTATTTTAATTCTAAAAAATATTCTTTAAAAAACATATATTATCATATATTATCTAATTATATCATTTCAATTGTCATTTATTTTTTATTTTTTATTAAAATCATTGTATCCATGTCCTAACTCTATACTTTCTCATGATAATTTCTGTTATGTAGTTATGTTCCATGAATTTTTATCATGGTTAAATAATATAATGAAATTAATCATTGTTTTAATCTTATAAATATTTGTTATATATATTTATTATTAGTTTCTACCATAAAATTTAGATATCTTAAAATGATTTTCACTATTCATAGAGATTGTTAGTCAGACATAATCAAGAATGTCATTTTTATTTTTTGATGGATGAAAGAAAAAGATGTTAAAAAAATTATAGAATAATAATATAATATAAATTATATAATATTTTTAAATATATCCTTACTTTCGTAAATGAAATATTGAAATGAATGAGGAATCATATTTCTTCATAGAGGTTGATGTCCACACATATGAATGAGGTACATTATGTTATTTTAATAGATGGGTATAATGTTCATTATGGTCATTAAATCATCAAACTATTAATTTATTATATTTAATATAATTCTCTAATTATTTTATAATGGGTACCTTGAATTTATAGGAACCATAATATGAAATACAATTTTAACTTCTCAATTAATAGACATACCTCTTCATTGAGAAATCTATTTTGGATTATATTATAATCAATAAATTGATGGTCATTTGGAAATTAAAGAATCTATATTATGTGTTGGAGGGAGATATAAAGGCATTGTTACTAGTATTGGGTAATATATGAGTCTTAAAAGGTGTTAGGAAGAGTTGATAAGAGATGCCCTATTAAAAGTGAGGGAAGTGGATCTTCGAGAATTATTAAACATATTAAATTAATATATAATAATTATCATGTAAAAACTACTCTAAAATGTTAAAAATATAATAAATGATATGGATATGTTGGAATCCTATTATATAGTAAAATGTGGATATATTTATTTGTTATTTATCCAAATCTTTTAGTTTTATCAACCTATTTACCATTTTGACAATTAACACAATATCTATGTTTTCTACAATTAGACGGTCAATATTTTTATCATAAAAGGGGAAGAGAACACAAAATGAAAAGTGATTTATATAAGAAATAGTATCCCATTCAATTGGAAAAGAATATTTTTTATGAATTTTATATCATTTTATAATTTATTGATAATTATAAAATATCAGTAATATCAATTTGTGAACAATTAATTTCATTGACATTAAAGTCATAAACATATTAAAATAATTAAAATATAATCATTTAAATCATAACAAATATGTTACATTTATTTATATATATTATGTAATAAAATAATTAATCTTAATTGTTTTAAATTTTATATTTTTTAAATAATTTATTTTATTATTCTATTAGATGAAAAAATATTTTCTCAGCGTTTACTAAGAATATAATATAATTTTAATAAGTCAAAAAAATAGAAATATATTAAAAATATAAATATAAATTAATTTTTATATCATAAAAATTATTATAAATGAACATTTTCCCTTTTTATTACTATATGATTATTTTTGTAGATATTGTTGTAAAGATTTTGACATTCTATATTTATTATTTTAATAATTTGTCATATAGTTCATATTAAAGTTAAAATGTACCCATGTGGACATATATTCAAGAAATTGATGGTAATATATATTACACTAAACCAATATTATTATGGAATACTTTTGTGTCATTTAATATTTGTATCCCAATGTTTTAACCCTTTTAAACATTTTTACCCTTTCAAAAGTAAAAAATATTTATCAATGTTACAATTCACAATGAAAAAAAATTAATAGGGCCTATTTAAAAATTTTCAACACCTTTATTCAAATTATGGGTTGAATTTTTTGAAATTCAATTAATATAATAATGATTTTTAATTTACAAAAATAGAAAAGGCAATAAAATGTAGTTTAAAAAAATTGAATTATAAAATTTTTTTATGATAGAATACATCGTACATTTAACACCAATGAACTCAATTAGATTATTCATAGTATAAAAATAATAAATTATATTTTAATCACATTTAAAATAAAAATGAACTATGATAAATTCCTTATAATATAAGACATATTCAAATAAAAATTAATAATGTTCATTATTTATTAAAAAATAATTATTCTAAAAAATTATCAAAAAATTAATCAATTAATATTATGAATTGATAATCTGAAAAATTACATCATTATTTAAAATTAATTTTTTAATGTGGTAAATATTATTTATTTTATCTTATCATAAAATGTAGTAACAACCATTTTTGGGAAAAAATTTATTATAGAAGTATATTAAGACTTTACAAAAAAAGTTGGTTGTTATTTATGAATATATTTGATTTATAAAAATATTTCATTATTATTTTGAAAATTTAGTGATTTATATTCATTCCTATAGTAAAACATTTAGGTTATAATAATATATTATATTATAGTTTATTTAGATATGGTGTATCATATATCGCAGGCTATTGAACAAAATAACTTTTTATCATAATATATCATAAAATATAGTAGCGTTAATTATACCAACTAAAATGAATTTAAACCTAAAAATTATGTCACTCTAATGCAATCAATTAAGGATATATTTGTTTCATCACATCCTTATGTGTCTATATAGATTCCTCTAATTTATCGTTTAGGCCTAATACATTTACTAGTGGAGTGTTCATGTATATTGTCACTTTCTTTAATCAATTAATAATATGCATGGATTTATCATCATAATAGAGATGCTTCTATAGTATTACGAAATTTTATTTTAGTACAAATGAAAAACCATGTATGGTCTTCATAATAGGAGACACATGGAATACATCATGAACTTGACAGAGGTCCATTGCAGTTCCAAATGACAAACTCCCTACGAATATGATCAAAAATCAAAAAAGTATATATATTACTAGTTCATAGCATTCCCTTATTTAAAAATCTAATCAATATTTACCATGGATAAATTATGATGAATACCTTTAAAATATATTCGAACATGTAATCTCACTAATGAAACTCATCATAGTCATTCTATTAGCACTAAGCTATCTTTATATGCTACCGAATGGAACAAACCCTTTCTACCATATCTAATCCAAATACGATTTTACCTCTAAATAATCCAATAAAATAGTATTTATGAACATCTTTGAAAAGAGGTATTTTTATGGATCTGTATTATTTCATTAGTGAAATGTATTATTTTATAGAAACACTATTAGAGTAAGGTTTTGAACAAAACCACTATTGAAAACAATAGAACTATATCTAATAAAATCCTTCATGGTTAGAGTTGTTATCAATAACATAACATCTCTTTGATGTTGACAATATGTATAGAAACTGAACTCAAAAACCAAAATCTTCTAATTAATTTTCCTAATCTTTTTGGAAAACCCCATTTCATAATAAGATACAATATAATGTGATAATCCCGGAAACGTATCAATTTCCATAATATATATTCTATAAATCTGTAAAATCAATAAATAACCAATGAAAACAACTATGTTTTATAACATTAAGAAGATACTGACTATAACCAAATTGGATTCATGGACATTAGTTATTTTTTGGATTCAAAATACAAAATCCATGGGAATGTTTTCAAATTTTTATTCTTGTTTTTTTCATTTAATATTAGAATATATATATTTCTGTCAATAAGAACTTATTTATATACAAATGACCATGATATAAACCATATAATAATTTTTTCGATGTTTTCCCACTATGAAATACTCTTTAATATATCTATAAATTTTCATACATCCAAGAAGATTAAAAATGATGAAATATGATATTATAACTACAGCACCTATAAATATTTTATGGAGGAGACTCATACTTAGTTATTTTTCCTTGAATTTCCATCACAATAATTTTTGAACATATGAACATTTCTAACATTCTTTTTTTTTCTACATCTTCTTTATTTTACCTTTTTAACAATTCATAGAAATATTGTTTAACACTACTTTGAGAAATTTAAAATTTATCCCTTTTCATCAAGATTTTCAAATCTATCCATTTTAAATACATCCATATTGGATCAATTTTTATCTTTATAATAGATAACATAGAAATATCCCTTCATATTATATCGTCTTCCACCTTCTTCCCTTTCCCATGGTGAGAAATTATTGAGCCATCATATTATACAATAACTCCAACAATCATTAATTGTGCATATTCAACATTTTATGAATAAAATTATAAATTATAATTTAATTATTATTATATAAATTATATTTATCTAAAAATACAATCTCTATAAATCATTATTGAAAATTTACCAATCAAATCATGAAATCATGATTTGAATAATTAAAATCATGAATGTTCACTTGTTTTTTCAAATAATATAAAACCAAATAACTCTACATGATGATTTATATTATTACATTCTCTGATGCAAAACTATTGACAAAAAACACTTCCATTATATAGGGTAATTTCGGAATATTTTCTCTAAATAATATTATCATCAATTACATGAAATGTTACTCATATTTATCGGTCAAATTAAACTTATCTCCCATCTATGTTATTTCTATTAGGGGATTCGATAGTCATGATATATTTTACACAAAGAATTAAGAATATCTTGAATAACTAGGAAAAATTGAATCTCAATCATTGTGGATGGTCTGGGTAAAAATTCAATAACATTAATATTTTATGGAAACATTGATACACCCTCAAATGAGATTATATGACACAAAAAATAGAAAATTTCATTTCTAAAACTAATACATGTAAAAATTTAATACATATTCTCTTTATTTAGGGTCTTTAAAATTAGTATGTAGTTATATTCATTCCAATTATATAAGTTTTTATATACAAAAATATAACATATAATTAATTACAAAAATATCTTAATATAATTTTTAAAATCAATATTCAATAAATCTATTATTATATAATGGGAATTAGTAAATTGAAATGGAATATCAACAAAAAAATATTTTATATACGTAATACTGGTTGTTGTATTTGGTATGTCTACACTATTTCCCCCCAATTGAAAGTATCCAAATTGAAATTCAATATTTAGAAAACATTGATCTCCTAATAAATGTTCAAGAATCGCTTTAATAAAATATAGTGGACACTTATTTGTTGTTGCGATCATGCTATGTTCTTGAAAAAATGTATTGTCTCCTTGATCTGTCATTAATCTTACCAAAAATAACAAGTTCTCCCTATGGTAACAAACATTGAAAAATGAATACCTTATCATGATTCTCAAAGTGTTTATTCCTAAATTTATATAACTGAATCATGTCCTTTTGATGAGTATTATCTGGAATTTGTGTATAACTATGCATGAGATCAAATGATTACTCAAATTTTGGATATATAGGAAGGCTATAAAAATTATCTAAAAAAATAATTATCAAAAAATCATGTAATTGGAATATATTCAATATTTTTTTTGTCCACAACCATTTCAAATTCATAAACCATTTGAATAGAAATCAAGACCATTATAATGGATACAATTTCCATAAAAAGTTAATTTTTATCATTGCACTGATAGATTATCATAGGCCATTTTGTAATATCAAATGTGGTTTACCTTCACTAAAAACCAATATAGTCATTATTTAATGAAATACAATCCATTTTTATGATAATATCAAATTGCAATTGAGGTAGAATAAAAATATTAAATGGAATCACATCAGGGACAAAATAATAAAAGATTCATAGAATTGATATGTTACCATCGTACCACTAATTATTCCCACATATAATTCATAATCTAATACGTGAGTTGATTTTTTGATTACATGATTAAATTAATCAAATATATTGGAGTGTGTAGATCTATAATAACATAAGATAATTTCTGTTATAGAGTATTTTATATATATACCTTCCACTACTTTGATATCCTACCCTTTAATAGAAACCATGATAACATGATATATTCATTTGGAATAGGATTTAAGAGGTTTTTAACATCAATCATATTCATTTACATTCATAATTTAGCACTGGTTAGAGTAAATCATATTATCTTTTCATTTTAAACATTTGATTATGAGTGGTGCATTTTATTGAGTTTTTCTTCACTGTAATGTAACTTTTTCACCTAATATCGGAATCCAATACTATGATGGCCATATTTTTTAAACATAAATCATTTGTGATTTACCTTAATATAATTTATTCAATTTACCCTTATAAACATTGATCACACTTGATGATTTATTTTATTCAATAAATAGTTTTTATAATTTTTGATTAATTAAATAAATTGTTTCATTTAAAATTCATGGGAGTAGTGGGTAACACCAATGTTTATTTGAAAAATGACATCACATCAAATTATTTCATCATTGACACAAAAGTCTCATAAGTATAATTACATTTATCAAATTTTTTATAAGTAGAATATGAGTCAATCAATATTAAATTAACTTTTCATGGTAATCTATGAATCATACCTCTCAATTCTTGTAAAATATTCCCCATATGTACTCATAGATTCTTCATCCTATTATTTTATCTCAAATAATTCCTTTCATATTTTTATTTTCATAATATCAGGGAAATATTTATTTAAAAATAAACCAATAAATTCATTTTACTCCCTAGATTCCTAGTTATCCCCCAGCTATTTTTCATTGATAAGATTTTAAAATTCATATTCATATTATTATAAATTACAAATAGTTAAAATAAACATTCCTGGAAATATAAAATGTGTAATGGAAAATATTTATTTAGTTTTATTGATTCAATCGATGGAAACTAGTGGATTAGTAAACACTATAAGTTTAGAGACCCAAAGATTGACGTACATGGACATTACATTACTTTTGTGGAATACTTAATACATAAAAAACAAACACCGAAAAACCATAATAGTTTAGTGTATTTGGAAACATGGAATATAATCTTCTAATCATTGTGAAAGATCATCAATATCTCTCATAAAGATATTCACCTTTTGTTTTCTTACATAAAACCTTAAGTTATATCCTGGGGAAAAGAAAACATAAAAAGGGTGAGCTCAAATGCTCAGTAAGGGTAAACTTTGGGAGAGTAAAACAATCCTTAAAAATTTGAATGCAAAAACATGACCATAAAATCTAAACATCAAAATCTTGAGCAATGTCATAAATCTTGGAAGTACGTAAGGCATATATCGTAAAGGAACATCAATAATGATAAAATAAAATGGGAATAAAACGTGTAACTATGGCAACCATTAAGTACATGATATGATTTCTATAGTAGCCAAGACATTTCTTCCAAGACCATCTTATTGGACAAATTCCCTTTCTGAATCGAGTTCACTCCTCATTCCAGTCCCGAATCACTGAACCAAATTAATATATTGTTCCAACCATATCTATCTCATGAGATATAAATCATTACCCAATGCATTGGAGGGAGATATAGGTCCCACCCATCTCATAATGAAATCATTCCTTCGTGTGCCACAAAAACACAAATCATACATCATAGCATAACCCATTTAATAGAATGGGATTCTTAAACATCATGCCATCATAAAATAATCCATATAAGAAATTGGATATCATTTCATCATAATAAAAAAATAAAACCATTTAAATAATGGAGACATTTTACTTGAAACAAAAACATATTAAATAATATCATTTTTTATGGAAAACAGTTTTGATAAAACACTTGAAACGAATTCCTAAGGAAATTATCCTTTCTTCTTTAAAATCATTTTATTTTCTCAAAATTCCATGAAATTAAAAAAGAAAAGTTTTTTTTTGAAAATAATCACAAAAACATGTAGAAGAAGCTTCATGGAAATTAGGCATTATGAAACTGTAAAAATCTGTTAATGCCGTATAAGTAAAAAAACATTGTCCTCGTACTTTTTTCGGAGAAGTCAAAAAGTACCATGTATGGTAAACAAAAAAAATATTCCTTCCATAACACAAATTAAAAGTCAAACAGGGGTAAAAATGACTTTAAAAATACATGGAATAATATTAAACACTTTATGAAAAACATTTTTATGTACATGGATGAAAAATATAACCCTAGTAAATACTTAAGTATAAGAAATCTCAGATAAAAATTAGACTGAAAAATTATCCCTTACCTTAGGTCCGATATGCTTCATATGTATCTGAAACACCTGTATAATGATTTAAATAATGTCATTTACTTATTTCATAACCATATTCATTGTTATGATATCATATATGGTTCACTTATGACTTTAAATTTCCCATTCTTTTGTAAATTCCATGTTAAAGAATCATTTTGGGTAAAATCGTTTCATTTATCGTAAGTGTTTGGACTTGTTGTTAGTGATATTATTATTACTTATATCATGATTTAAAAACTTCCAGAATATAAAACATGATTTATATATCATACATATTCATTTTATATATATATATAATAGATAGATAAATTAAATGAAACACACCGTTCATGGAGACAGTAGGTTGTACGTACGCGTGAATGTTGTTTTCCTTTCCTTATTGACTTGAATGGAAGTAAGTAGATGAAATATATATATATATAAAATTTAATTATCATTATTATTAATTATATATTCTTTATAATCATTCTTGAATGGTTAAAATGGAGAATGAATCTCATCGTGTTGTGGAGACTGTAATCTGTATGTACGCACAAGCGATGATATTGTTCCCATAATTATATGAATGGAATTGGAGTGGACGATATAATATCTCATAATCAGTGTTATTTTATAATAACAGTATATAGTTATTTTTTACACCATTATACCCATCCATGTATGGTGGTGGTGGAAAAACAGATTACACCACGGCGTGGAGATGGTATTCTGTACGTACACACGCGCGGTGATTTTGTTTTTCGTAGGATAGATATAAGGTTAAATAGGTTTGTTTCATATTTATAATAACATATAATTATATTATTGATACTTATGTAGTTACTTTATAATTAAACAACTAAATAAGAAGAAGTTGAATAAGAAAGAAGCTTGAAAGAATCGGTAGAAGAGATTACCTCTTCTTCGACGCTCCTCTTTTATGATTCCTCTTAAGGCACTAGAGTTGGACTTTTTAAGAGACCATAAACACTATAATGTTTCTAGGGAGGTTTATAAGTTAAATGGGTAGGGTCTGGACGATCCAGATTGCTTGGGAGGAGTGAATTTGAGAGAAAAGGTAGTGCCCTTTTATAAGAGGGATGAGGGGAACCTTAGGAAAAACTTAAAATAATATTTTATAATAAAGTCATATTCAGTTTATAAAGGCTCAAAAGTGACTTATTTCGAAGATAAAGTGGTTATGGGACAGAATCCTCTCAAAAAAAAGGTTTTAGAAAAGTTTAGGTTATTATTGTAAATATATCATTTAGATTTAACTCTAAGTTAAATAATTTAACTTTTACCATGTCTTCTTATTTTCTTCCACTATATGTTTAATAAAATTACTATAACAAGCCAAACAAACCCCAAGTGGTTCATTATTAATATATATATACCTATCTATTCATTTTGATGAACCATATATTTTTGAGAATATAATATCAATTAATTATATAATATTTGTTTTAAAAACTATTTTATGTTAATTTTGACACTATTTGGTAATTGATTTTTGTGAATATAATAAGTCATAATTAGTTCAAAAAAAGTTAATTAAATTAATAATAACATCTCATATTAACCTATAAAATTAGTGGAGTTCATAAAATGTCTCAAATTAAATTTATTTGGATATTCATAACATCAATTATGTTAATATTTCATTAATAAGGTAACTACTACATCGTCATTGTGTCATAAATAAATTAACTTATATAGTGTTAAAAAATATAAATAATAAACCATTATGTAGGAAATAATTTTAGATTTATAATGAATATTTATAGTCGAATTTATCATATATATAACCTTATATTAAAAATGTTTTAGTTATTAAACATTGATTCTATCTCTTTTAACTCTTCTTTGAATTAAATAATAATAAATGTCCTAATCTAATATAAGTTGACCTAAATGATAATATTATATTAGTAAGGTTGTTTTTGGTTGAATTAAAGTAATCCAATAGATATATGACATGTTTTAGGGTAAAAATAATATCATTTTTACCTCTAATTACCCTATTTACTCATAATCGTGGTAAATAAAAGTTAAAAGTTACTATTCACCAAATATTATTTTCATGTCATTGAACCACATTTTACATAATGATATTAACCATGTCTCTTGGATTTTCGAAATTCCACTCACAGAAGTGGTAAAATTATGTTTTATGTAAATTTACAAATATACGTAAGAGGTGGGTAAAAGACGGTGAAAAGTTTAATAAAATTTTAATATATCTAAAATTATTATAAAATGACTCCAATGAATTACATTGAACTTATATAGGTATTATGTATCAATTTTTACCTTAAATAAAATAAATAATTATTTAACTAAAAATTCGTTTTTAAACTATAACTCACTGTTTTTCACTATTCATCAGAAATTGAATGTTTTCAGAAAAATACCAAAAATTCACCCTAGGCTAATTTTGATATTCCGAATTGAAAAATGAAGTCCATTTTGAAAGATAAAATTTATAAAATTTCAAAAAGTGGGTATTATTATTCATAATGTCTAGTTTATATAATCTTTTAATAACATAGCATTGTTTAGTGAAACTCGGTATTGCGTACAACACACGTTATCGTGGAAGGACTCTATTGTGTGTAATGCAAGCCAAGTTTGGGTTGTGTGTAGTGCAAGATTATTTTTTTTTTGTATAATAGAATCCAATCATATTTCATTTATACATTGAATATATATATATATATACACTCAATGTTGCATAGAATAACTTCTATCAATTGAACTTGAAATTGTGTGTAACACGATCCAAGAATAGTGTTGTGTGGACTTCAAGCTAATACGGTGTTGTGTAGAGAACAAGATAATCTTGGTGTAGCATACAACACAAGACATCAAAGTAATTAAAATAATATTTCTCATAAACTATGGGAAAAGTGGTTAATAGCGACAGGATATTTGCGATGGGAACACTTCTCGTCGCAAATACCTTTCGCAAAGGAGTATTTGCGATGGGTAACTATTCCCATTGCAAATAATTAGTTATTTGCGACGGGTAAAAAAACCCATCGCAAATAGTTTGGTGCGAAATGCGCGCCAAACTGCGCGAAGTTTATTTGCGACGGGGATAGAACCCGGTCACAAATAACTGGCGGCGGTTAAAGACAATTTGTGACGGGGCCCGTCGCAAAAAACCATTTTAATATCGCCCATAATTAAATGCGGTTAGGGTTATTTGCGACGGGGTTCTATACCCGTCACAAATACCCCAGTGGCAGGGGATATTTGCAACGGCCCCCCTCGTAAATAACCGTTTTAATGCCGCCAATAATTAAATGTGGTCAAGGTTATTTGCGACGGGACCCATCGCAAAAAGCGTTATTTGCGATGGAAAACCCGTCGCAAACAAGCCCATCGCAATTACTCCAACCTATAAATACTGCCAACCATTACAATTTCCTCACTTCACTCTCAACTCTCAATTGTTCCCATTTTTTCACTCTGAATTTTTTACGACTTTCAGTTGTAAAATTTTTTTTCCGACTTCGAGGATTCAGTTGGTGGTGTTCTACAATTACAACAGCACGACAATGACATCAAGTTTAATGTTTTTATCTGAATTTTAATTTAATATTTATTTTATTTATTGTATTTATTTAGTTTAAATTTTTATAATTTTTTTTATTTCTAATTAGAAATAATTATGAATAAGTATTAATAATTAATAATAATTAGAGATAATTAAACACTAATTAATTTAAAATAGTTAGCTGTAATTACAATTAATTAGCAGTAATTATGAAAAATGAAAATTAATTTGAATTAATTAATAATTATAAAAATAATTAACATTAATTAGTAATAATTTATAATAATAGCCAATAATTAGTAATAATTACTAATAATTAGTAATAATTGATAATAATTCCCAATATTCAATAATTGCTAATATTTGTCAATATTTTTTCCAATAATTACCAATATTTACCAATAATTGCAAATAATTGTCAATATTTACCAATAATTAGTAATAATTACCACTAATTAGGAATAATTATCAATAATTAAGAATAATTACCAATAATTAGGAATAATTACCAATAATTATGAATAATTACCAATAATTAGGAATAATTACCAATAATTAGTAATAATTACCAATAATTAGTAATAATTACCAATAATTAGTAATGATTCGTAATGATTTCTAATAATTAGGAATAATTACCAATAATTACCAATAATTAGTAATAATTACCAATAATTACCAATAATTACCAATAATTAGTAATAATTTCCAATAATTAGTAATAATTAGTAAAAATTTCCAATAATTAGTAATAAATAGTAGTAACTAGGAATAATTACCAATAATTAGGAATAATTAGTAATAATTAGTAATAACTGGTAATAATTATCACCAATTACCAATAATTAGTAATAATTACCAATAATTATTAATAATTAGAAATAATTTCCAATAATTACCAATAATTAGTAATAATTACCGATAATTAGTAATAATTAGTAATAATTACCAATAATTCGTAATAATTAGTAATAATTACCAATAAGTACCAATAATTACCAATAATTATAAAAATTAGTAAAAATTATAAATAATTATTAATAATTACAAATAATTAGTAATAAATACCAATAATTAGTAATAATTAATAATAATTACCAATAATTACTAATAATTAGTAATAATTGCCAATAATTACCAATAATCACCAATAATTAGTAATAATTAGTAATAATTACCAATAATTAGTAATAATTACCAATAATAAGTAATAATTAGAAATAATTAGTAATAATTTGAAATAATTACCAATAATTAGTAATAATTACCAATAATTACAAATAGTTACTAATAATTAGTAATAATTGCCAATAATGAGTAATAATTACATATAATTAGTAATAATTACCAATAATTAGTAATAATTAGAAATAATTACCAATAATTAACATTAATTAGAAATAATTACCAATAATTAATAATAATTGGTAATAATTACCAATAATTACCAATAATTACCAGTAATTAGTAATAATTATCAATAATTAGTAATAATTGCTAATAATTACAAGTAATTACCAATAATTATTCATAATTAGTAATAATTAGTAATAATTAGTAATAATTTGTAATAATTTTTCATAATTAGTAATAACTACCAATAATTAGTAATAATTACCAATAATTACAAATAATTACTAATAATTAGTATTAATTAGTAAAAATAAGTAATAATTAGTAATAATTAGTAAAAATAAGTAATAATTAGTAATAATTAGTAATAATTAGTAATAATTAGTAATAATTAGTAATAATTAGTAATAATTAGTAATAATTAGTAATAATTATTAATAATTAGTAATAATTAGTAATAATTAGGAATAATTAGGAATAACTCGTAATAATTACCAATAACTAGTAATAATTACCAAAAACTAACAATAATTGCCAATAACTACCAATAATTACCAATAAGTATTAATAATTAGTAATAATTAGTAATAACTATTAATAATTACCAATAACTAGTAATAATTACCAATAACTAGTAATAATTATTAATAACTAGTAATAATTAGTAATAACTAGTAATAATTACCAATAACTAGTAATAATTACCAATAACTAGTAATAATTACCAATAACTAGTAATAATTAGTAATAATTACCAATAAGTACCAATAATTACCAATAATTACCAATAATTAGGAAGAATTACCAATAATTACCAATAAGTATTAATAATTAGTAATAATTAGTAATAACTAGTAATAATTACCAATAACTAGTAATAATTACCAATAACTAGTAATAATTACCAATAACTAGAAATAATTAGTAATAATTACCAATAATTACCAATAATTACCAATAATTACGAATAATTAGTAATAATTACCAATAATTACCAATAATTAAGAATAATTACCAATAATTAGGAATAATTACCAACAATTAGGAATAATTACCAATAATTACCAATAATTATGAATAATTACCAATAATTAGGAATAATTACCAATAATTAGGAATAAACACCAGTAATTAGGAATAATTACCAATAATTTGGAATAATTACCAATAATTAGGAATAATTACTAATAATTAGGAATAATTACCAATAACTAGGAATAATTACCAATAATTAGGAATAATAACATTATTACATTATTAATATATTTTATTATTAATATTAAAATAATATAATTTTCTATATTATATACAATTCTCCTTTCATATGTGTGTTTTCTGTCTCCATATGTAATATTTTCATGTGGAGACAGAAAACACACAGATGAAAGGAGAATTGTATATAATATAGAAAATTATATTATTTTAATATTAATAATAAAATATACTAATAATGTAATAATGTTATTATTCCTAATTATTGGTCATTATTCCTAATTATTGGTAATTATATGAATAATTACCAATAATTAGGAATAATTACCAATAATTACAAATAATTAGGAATAATTACCAATAATTACAAATAATTAGGAATAATTACCAATAATTACAAATAATTAGGAATAATTACCAATAATTAGGATTAATTATCAATAATTAGGAATAATTGCTAATAATTGGGAATAATTACCTATAATTAGGAATAATTACCAATAATTATGAATAATAACATTGTTACATTATTAGTATATTTTATTATTAATATTAAAATAATATAATTTTCTATATTATATACAATTCTCCTTTCATTTGTGTGTTTTCTGTCTCCACATGTAATATTTGCATTATTTTTCAAAAATATCAACCTACTCACCAATGGAGAGGTGACAGTGAATTCAAATATTATATGTGGAGACAGAATGTTAAACATATAGATGAAAGGAGAATTGTATATAATATAGAAAATTATATTATTATAATATCAATAATAAAATATACTAATAATGTAATAATATTTTTATTATATAATTAATATTTATGAAAAAATAATATTAGTATTATTAAAATATTAAATAATTTATATAACATTAAAATTATCAATATTTGTAATAGGTTTTGCATTATTCTCAACATATTCAATTCTTAAAGGGTCAATTTTTAGGTCTATCTCAATAAAAATTTGCGCCAGTCGTGTATGATGTAAACTCTATAATTATCCTTGCTTGAGTATTTTTTCTAACAAATTATTCAAAACCAGTAATGCTTTTATATTTTATAGAAAAATATGGAACAACGAGGTCATCAACAATCATTATTAGATGACTGTATATGGATAAATCAACGTAGAAATCCAAACGGTTCTGGTTTAAATCCAGTATATGTAGAGGGTGTGGAGACTTTTTTATCATTTGCGGCATCGAATCCAGAATTTGTTTCAGAAGGAAAAATAAAATGCCCTTGTAGAAAATGTGCATTGAGAACGTTTGACAAAGTGGGGGGACATCTCTTGCGTTTTGGTTTTCAACCATATTATGTTTTTTGGTATCAATACGGTGAACGCAGTTCAAGAGAAGGTGATACCAACTTGATTCCGGATCCATCCCGGTTTCAAGATTTAGTAAATGTTGTTACAGGTTCATCTGTTCAACATACAGAAAGTTCGGCTGATATAGCTTCAAATCATGAGTTGGCACCATCTGAATTTTATGAGTTGTTGAGGTCTGCTAAGGATGCATTATATCCTGGCTGCAAGATGAGCAAATTAGAAGCAGTTGCAAAATTTATGGCTATCAAATCAGATAACGGAATTTCAAACACCTTTTTTGACCAGATATTTTCTTTTCTTAAAACACTGTTACCCGAAGGAAATATTTTTCCTGCAATTTACTATGAGAGTAAGAGGCTGGTTCGAAATTTGGGACTTACTTGTCATAGGATTCATGCACGTTCAAATGACTGCATTTTATATTCTAGGGAAAATGAGTCATTGGATAGTTGTCCCACATGTGGGAAACTGAGATATAAAGAAGGGCAACATGGGAAGTCTGGTTTGATTCCTTTAAAACAGCTGAGATATTTTCCGCTTACATCCAGACTTCAGCGTTTATTCATGTCTAAGAATACAGCGACAATGATGTCATGGCATAAAGAAAATATTTCAACCAATAAAAGCTTGAATCATCCAGCCGATGGTGACTCATGGAAACATTTTGATAGAGTGCATCCATCCTTTGCTTTATAAGCTAGAAATGTTCGACTGGGCCTTTCCACTAATGGTTTCTGTCCGTTCGGATCTTATGGTTGTCAATATTCATGTTGGCCTGTTTTTTTAACTCCGTACAATTTACCTCCATGGATGTTGATGAAGGAGACAAATATCTTTTTGACTTTACTAATTCTAGGACATCCGAAGAAGAATATTGATGTTTATTTGAAACCATTGATTGATGAATTAAGTTTATGGTGGAGTACTGGTGTCAGTACATATGATGATGCTACGAAACATAATTTCATACTGAGAGGAGCATTGATGTGGACAATTAGTGACTTCCCGGCTTATGGGATGTTATCTAGATGGAGTACACATGGTCAGAAATCATTTCCTTATTATATGGGAGAGAACAGAGCATTTATGCTCATTCATGGAAAAAAACCTTGTTATTTTGACTGTCATTGCTGATTTCTTCCAGCTGATCATCCTTTTCGCCGAAACAGATCTCATTTTAGAAAAGGAACATTTGAAAGGGATGTAACTCCAAAAATGCGATCAGGTTCGGAGTTAAAATCAGTTGTATTTTCATTACCTCCCATCACTTTTGGTCCCACTATAAACTAACAGAAAATTTCTGGTTTTGGGAAAGAACACAATTGGATTAAACGTAGCATATTTTGGGACATGCCAAATTGGTCTGATTTGTTGGTCCATCACATGTTGGATGTCATGCATATTGAGAAGAACTGTTTTGATAATTTGTTTCATACAGTTTTGGATACGCCTGGAAATAGAAAAGACAATGTAAATGCACGTTTAGATCTTTCCCAAATTTGCAGGTGTCCAGAACTGGAACTGTTTGAGGCTATCAGAACAGAAAGGTTACTGAAACCAAAAGCAGCTTATACACATTCTAAAGAAAATCGTTTATTATTTTGTCAATGGATTGCAGATTTGAGACTTCCAGAAGGTTGTGCTTCCAATTTGGGTAGATGTGTAAATCATGGTCATATTACTGGATTAAAAAGTCCTGATAGTCATGTTATAATGGAAGGAATTCTACCCATTGGATTAAGAGGTCTGTTGAATTTTGTGATTTTGGATTCCATAACAGACATGTCTCATTTTTTTCCGGAAATTTTTGCGGCTACAGTAGATTATGATGCTCTATGCAAACTTGAAGAAGATGTTGTTGTAATTATATGTAAACTGGAAAAAATATTTCCATCATCTTTCTTCGACTCAATGGAACATTTGATGTTACATTTTCCATATGAAGCCAAATGTGGAGGTCCAGTACAGTTTCGATGGATGTACCCATTTTAAAGATGAATGCAAAAATTGAAAAGAAAAGTATGTAACAAAGCATCTGTTGAAGGATCTATTGTGGAAGATTATTTGCAAGAGGAAATATATTTTTTCTGCTCCCATTATTTTGAAACTGAGTATCCTTCAAAACACAACCGAATGGGATGGAAAAAGAGGAATATTGATGAAATCGACAATCAATTACCTGTTTTCAACCAGACAGAGCTTGGTTTTGGTGGAGTTTATGAACGCTGGCTTTTGGATGATGAACATCACAGAGCTCATATGTATGTTCTGCTCAACTGTGAAGAGATGAAATCAGTTGTACTATAAGTGTTTATATCACTTATTCTACCATTTATGTTACAATAAATAACTTTTTTTATAGGTTGTATGATCATCATATCAAGAAACAAATTCCACAAATTATAGCAGCTGCTCTCGAAGAACGCCGACAGAAAAATTTCTCTCAGTGGTTTCAAAAAATGGTAACATAAATTCATTATCTTTTAGCAACTCATTCAATGTATAGTTTACTATATTGATAATTATTTTACAAATATTCAGGTGTCTCGACATGCTGATAAAATTGACAAACGGTTGTGTATATTGAGTAACCCACCATCCAAAGTTGTTAAAACTTATAATGCATATGTGGTGAATATATTTTGAATTCACAAACATGCATATGGGGAATCAAAAAAAATGAACAGTGGAGTTAGCTTGAGAGGATCTCATCATCGAGAAAATGAAGTTGACTTTTATGGCATACTTAATGAAATCATTGAACTCTGTTATCTTGGACAACATTTCATAACCATGTTCAAATGTCAGTGGTTGGATACAGAGAGAGGCGTGTGTGTTCATCTGACTCATGGAATCATCGATATTAAATTTAAAAGTGTTCTCATAGTAAATGAACCATTCTTATTGGCTCAACAGGCACATCAAGTTTATTACGCAAAGTACTGTGCTACATCAAGAGACTTGACTGATTGGTGGAGTATAATAAAAATCAAAATTCGAGACAATCAGTTTAGTCAAAGTGAATGTGCTTTCACTGATGTGCAATGAATTGATGTGTTTCAAGAGATTACTCTAAATCAATCTTTTTTACAAAGAGAATGTGTATCGATGACGACACCCCACATTTAAGAGTCGGTGATGACGATGATGTTAATGATGTCACATATGAATTTGAAATGTTAAGAGATAAAGCAACTGGAACTCGAATGGATATCGATGATGTTGAGGACGAATATGAAGATGACATTGACATATAAGAAGATGATGATGAAGATGAACACTGATAGAATTTCATGGCAGTTATATAAAATCATAACTAATATATATGTATATATAATAGTCATTATCAATTATTTACTAAAAACATTAACATTTTCATGATTCAGATGGATGACGACACATTTCGTGAATTGGCAGATGTTGACCTGCCTTTCGATGTAGATGAGTTGCTAGAAGATGACCCTCAGCCTAAAGGCGCTCCAGGGAGTACACGGAGGGGGTGTGGTCTTGCACAATTGATGATTCCTGACCCCGTTCCCGAGCGACGTCCACGTCTTGGGTTTGATCCACACACACGGAGGTGTAATAACCTGTGTGATAACTTATGGATTTGACTAAGATTTCATTAATCTATTCACATTTAAATTTTTATTATTTTTACAGTTTTCCGCATATAGCAATTGGATAGGGCATCGCTATTTTTCACAACTATTTCTCTCAGACTTGGACCACATGGGAGGAGATTCCAATTGATGTGCTGCAGGCCATGTTCGGCCGTTGGTTGGTATGTACGTAAATAAATTATTTTTATTTTGAAAATTATTTCATTTCTAACTTGATATTTTGATTTATTTGTAGGGTTTCTGGTATCTGATCGAGGATACCATGCGTGATGACATCCACGAGGCATGGGAGGTGGCCATGCATGATCGCTTTCCTCAGTTTTTGCACAATTTAAGAAAATCTGTCACGAAGAAAGAAGGAGTGTCAGTTTTTGAGGAGTCATGTTGGGCACACCGACCAGAGTACATTTAATCCCATGTATGGGATGGATTATGTGAGCACTGGTTGAGTGATACCTTTCAGAAGATATCATCGGTGTGGAGGAAGAATCGGGGGAGACAGGAGGTGACTCATCGAGCTGGGAGTCGTACTTTCAGTACTCATAGATAGCATCTGGTACGTAAATTATTTATAAATATTTTATATTACTATAAATATTAATAGTTTATTTTTTATTCTTATAGGCTGTCGAGCACCCCGATATTATAGAGTACGACGTATATCGGAGGATGTATAGTGCTCATGCTACTGGGGAGCTCAGAGGTGATCGTCAGCGTCACATCGTGGTCAGTATTATTTGTTTTCATGTTTAATAATTAACTGCATATAATATATTCACAATTTTAATTTTAAATTGAAACTATAGGAGTCATATGAGGCCCAAGCGTCACAGACCCGGCCTGAGAGTTAGGCCGAGTCATCAGATCAGACCACTAGCCATCAGTTTGAAGAGGCGACATGGATGCAGGACACCCAGTATGCCTTCGAGAAGGGCTGGGTAGTTGGTATCAGCTCTCGACTGACTCCCAGAGATTATTATGGCAGTGCTGTGATGTCGGCGTCTAGCTCGAGAGGAGCTCGTGCATCTTTTTCTGCTAAACAGTATGTGGATCAGTTAGGATCTCAGACTGCACAGATAGAGAGTCTCCGACAGGAGCAGGATCAGATGCGTCAGCAGTAGCAGCAGCATGAGGAGGTGCGTCAACGCCAGCAGTAGAATCAAGAGCATACGAAGTACATGCGCTGACTCACTCATGATTTAGGGATGGAGTTTCCTCCACCAGCATATGCAGATCCCCCCTCCCCCACCCCCTCCTTCAAATTAGAGTTTGTTTTTATGTTATAAAGTTTGTTAAATCAAAATATGAATTTTTTTTTCTATTCGTAGTTTCTATCTCATTATAAAATATTAATAATATTATATTTTGAAATAACAATATTAATATGAATAATAATATTATTTATATTTTATAATATTAAATGTTATATATATATTAAAATTTTATAATATTATAATTTAATTATATTTTTTTGTAGTATTAGAATTATTTTAATATTTTAATGTAAATTAATTCTATTATTTTCATATTAATTAAAATAACTTATTAATATTTTTTTATTTATGAATTATAATTCTAATATTATAATATTAATTAAAATCATTTATTAATATTCTATTATTCTTTATTTTTGAATTATAATTCTATTATTATTATGTTAATTAAAATAATTTATTAATAATTTATTATTTTTATTTGTGAATTAAAATTCTATTATTATATTAATTAAAATCATTTATTAATATTTTATTATTTTTTATTTTTGAATTATAATTCTATTATTATTATATTAATTAAAATAATTTATTAATAATTTATTATTTTTATTTGTGAATTATAATTCTATTATTATATTAATTAAAATAATTTATTAATAATTTTTATTTTATTTTTTATAGTACTTGCGACGGGATACTATGCCCGTCGCAAATAGTATTGTTATTATATTCATTAAAAAAATATGAATTGCGAAGGGCCCGTCGCAATTGGTATTTGCGACGAACACGTCGCAAATATGATTTTAAAAAGTTTTCACAAATATACGAACTAATATTTGCAATGGGAAGTATCGTCGTCGCAAATAATACCTTTAGAGACGAGCCCGTCGCAAATAATTATTGTTGCGACGCCGTTTTCCGCGAAGGGCTATTTGTGACGGGCCCCCGTCGCAAAAGCCTATTAGTGACGGGATCCCGACGCAAATTCCCCATCACAAATGCCATTATTTCCAGTAGTGATAAAATCTCAGGGTGTTACATTCTTCCCCCATTATAATGAATTTCTCCCTTGAAATTCATCAGGGTTATAAATCATTTATTACTTATAAGTTTCTTTCATAGAAACCCACATCGTAAAAAGTAATACAAAATCATAACTTTAAAAACTAAAGTACAAAACATAATGGTTACCAAAATTAACTCATCATTGGGTTTCCACAAAGGAGAACAAAGGTGAAAATATGTATATGGAATAGAAATCTAACAATCAAGTTCTTATGGAGAGTGGTAGAGAACATGGCTCAGAAAAATCCATCAATCACAAAGGCATAAATTTTTGATGATCTAAGGTACCATTTGATTTATCAGGTATAAGGGCACTTCAACAACTTTTTTTATTTTAAAAATCATTTCCCTAATGTTGATGAATTGTTTAATTAAAATAAATAATTACATGATTTTGGTAAAATCTTACCATTTTTCATGCATTGAACAATTTCCACTTCATTTCTTAATGAAATGGAGTTAAATTTGTCATTTGTGAAGTGTTAGCAGATAATGCAATAGAATGATAGTTCATTCCATATGTCTCTATCACAAAAATATTAGCACACTCTATTAAATATACATAAATCCATCTATGATGAAATTAATCGTATATGGTTGATAAAATGTAATTACACTTCATAAATTAAAACTAATTTATACAAATAAGGGACTTCCTATAGGACAGTGGTAGGTAATAAATTCTTGTCGTACTTCGGTTGTGGAAACATGCCAGAAATAATATCAAAAAACATGTTCTATCCTTAAACAATACTATCTGGTGTCTAACATAATCCATTACATGCTTTAGGCTTATCCAGAATACTTCTATCCAATATCTTAGTATAAATAAAACAATTTCTAGAAATGTCGTCTACCATGCATTGAATACAATCATTAATTGCCCGTATATCATAAGATATATCTTGTTGGCCACATTCCAAACATGTGAATTCCTTAATCATGTATTCTCTTGAAAAATGAATACCCATTGAAACTTAGTGAAAACATGAATGTTTTAAAAAGTTAACTATTTCCACATACCAAAATCCCAAAATTTCTATATACTCAAATCACTTTGTCATTATATCAGTCATGATCTCATTAATACTATCAAACATTTCATTATCTCTTTATCCCTTCATTAAGTGAATATCATCTTCATTCCAAAATTATCTGAATAAACTTTCATGGTTATCGGTACCATTCAACATATAAATTCAAATACTTTAGGAAAAAAATAGTGTAACAATACTTAGATATGTCTTTATTCCAAAGTACCATTACCTATAGAACATAACTCTTGATAAACATAAATCATTCCATTACCTTATTAAACCATTGACTAAGCCTCAACAATTCTTTAATCTCAAATATCATTTGTAGTATCTTCATCACCATCAACATAAATACTTCTCATACATCCATGATGATTCTCTTCAAGAGATTTTCTCTTGGGGAATTGTTTTTCATAATGCCGATACATTCCACGTTTAGAACATTTAATTGTTGTTGATGTTTTTGAAATACCATTATCCTTATCCATGGTGTTAACTGAACCTTTTCCTTTTCACTTGCTGGCTTTGTGTCCTTCTTTTACACACCCAAATCATCTTCCAGTGCCTTTGAAAAAGTCTCCTTGATGCCTCTTCCCACATATATTACATGAGGGAAATTGAACTTTCATTCCACTATGATCATCATTAAACACCATCTTTCTCTTATTAGTTGAGTCAAGAAACTTACCAAAGTAGAGATTATTGATCATATTATGAGATTTATAATTAGGTATAATAAGGTTTTTTTGCCTTCCAAATCCCATTTCATTTTGTTTCCCATGAATAATGTCATTCCATTATCCATCATATCCTCCATTATCATGAATCTTCATGTTTCCATCCATTTTCTAAAACACAAAAAGAATTTTTTAAGAGGAAAAATTCATAATCAAGGGGGGGGGGGTAACTTCAATATCTAACATCTTTTGTTAAATACTATGATCGTTACTATAATTATAGTACTATAACCTATACTTATACTTAACCATAGGTACATCCTTAGAAATACCTTAGAAATATCTCTAAGGATATCACTAAAGTTTTTCAGATCCTAGTTTCCAAATGTTAACTAAACCATTCCTCTGATACAAACTGTAGAGACCAAAAGCATGACATACATGGACATTACATTACATTTGTGTAATACATAATACATAAAAAAACAAACACCGAATGACTGTAATAGTTTAGTGTCTTTGGAAACTTGGAATATAATCTTCTAATCATGGTGAAAGATCTTCAACATCTCCCATAAAGATCTTCCCCTTTTGTTTTCTTACCTAAAACCTTTAGTTATATCCTGGGGAAAAGAAAACATAAAAAGGGTGAGCTCAAAAGCTCAGTAAGGGTAAACATAGGGAGTGTAAAACAATCCATAATAATTTTAATGCAAAAACATGAACATAAAATCTAAACATCAAAATCTCGAGCAATGACATAAATATTGGAAGTACGTAACGCATATATCATAAAGGAACATTATCCATGATAAAAATACTTGGGAATAAAACATGTAATTGTGGAAACCATTAAGCACATGATATTATTTATATAGTATCCAAGGCATTGCTGCCAAGATCATCTTAGTGGACAAAGTCCCTTTCTGAATCAAGTTCACTCCTCATTCCAGTCCAGAATCACTGGACCAGATTAACTTATCATCCCCGCCATGTCTATCGCACAAGATATAAAACTTTACCCTATGAATTATAAGGATATATATGTCCCACCCATCTAATAATGAAATCATTCCTTCATGTTCCACAAAATTATAAATCAGACATCATAGCATAACCCATGTAATAGAATGGGATTCTAAAACGACATGTCATCATAACATAATCCACCTAAAAAATGGATATTATTTCATCATAATAAAAAAAAATCAAACCATGTAAATAATGGAGACATTATACTTGATATATAAACATCTTAAATAATTTTATTTTAGATGGAAAATAGTTATGATAAAATACATAAAATGAATTCCTAAGGAAAATATCCTTTCTTCTTCAAAATCATTTTATTTTCTCAAAATGCAATGAAATTTTAAAAGAAAAGGATTTTGTTGAAAATAATCATGAAAACATATAGAATAATCTTCATAAAAATTTAGTGTTATGAAACCTTAAAAATCCATTCATTCCGTATAAGTTAAAAAAACATTCTTCTCATACTTTTGTCGGAAAAGTAAAAAAGTACCACGTATGTTGTACAAAAGAAAGATTCCTTCAATATCACAAAGTAAAAGTCAAAGAGGGGTAAAAATGACTTTAACAATACATGTAAAAATATTAAACACTTTATGAAAAATATTTTTATGGACATTGATGAAAAATATAACCCTAGTAAATACTTATGTATAAGAAATGTTGGATAAAAATGTGATTGAAAAATTATCCCTTACCTTAGGTTTGATATGCTTTGTACATATCCAAACCTCATGTATAATGATTTAAATAATTTAATTGACTTATTTCAGAATCCAATTCATTGTTATGTTATCATATATGGTTCACATATGACTTTATATTACCCGTTCATTTGTAAATTCAATGTTAAAGTATCACTTTGTGTAAAATTGTTTCATTTATCATACATGTTTGGACTTGTTGTTATTGTTATTATTATTAATTATATCATGATTTACGTACTTCCATAATGTGAACCTGATTTATATATCATATATTTTCATTATATATATATAATAGATAGATAAATGAAATTAAACACACAGTTCATGGACACGGTAGGCCATACGTACACATCAACATTGTTTTCCTTTCCTTATTGACTAGAATGTAAATAAGAAGATGTCATATATATATATATAAATTAAGTATCATTATTTTGTCATATATATCATTATTATTCATTATATATACTTTATAATAATTCTTTAATGGTTAACAATGCGAACGAATCTCATCGCATCGTGGAGACAGTAGTCCGTACGTATATACTAGCGATGATATCATTCCCATAATTATATGAATGGAATTTAAGTGGTTTATATATTATCTCAGAATCAGTATGATGTTATAATTACCATATATAGTTATTCTTTAAACCATTATACCCATCCAAGTATGGTTGTGGTGTAAAAACATATTACACCACGACGTGGAGACGGTATTCTGTACGTACGCACACGCGATGATGTCATTTTCCATAGGATGGATAGAAGGAGAAATAAGTTTGTTTCATTTTTATAATAAAATATTATTATATTAGTGATACTTTTGTTATTACTTTATAATGAAACAACTAAATAAGAAGAATTTGAATAAGAAAGAAACTTGAATGAATCGGTGGAAGGGATTACCTCTTCTTCGACGGACCTCTTTTAAGCATCCTCTTAAAGAATTAGAGATGGTATTTTCAGGAGACCAGAACCTTTATAAAGTTTCTAGGGAGGTTGAGAATGGGAATGGGGAGGTTTTGGCCGAGCCAAATGGCTTGGGAGGAGTGAAGTTGATAGAAGAGGGAGTGCCCTTTTATAAGAGGGGTGAGGGGCACTATAGGAAAAACATAAATTATTATTTTATAATAAAGACATATTCGATTAATAATGGCTCCAACATGACTTATGTCGAAGATAAAGTGGGGATGGGTCGAAATTATCTCAAATAATTGGTTTTAGACAAGTTTAGGTTACTATTTTAACCTAATAATTTACATATTACTCTAAATTAAATAATTTATCTTTTACTGTGTCTTGTTGTTTTCTTATACTATATGGTTAGTAAACTTAATATAACAAGCCAAAAGAACCCCAAGTGGTTAATTATTAATATATATAACCGTATATAATCCATTTTTCCAAAATATATATTTTTAGGAATAGAATATCAATTAATAATATAATATTTTTTTAAAAACTATATTATGTCAATTTTGACACTATTTGGTAACTGATTTTTTTGAAACACATAAGTGCATAATTAGTTCATCAAAAGTTAATTAAGGCAATACTAACATATCATATTAACTTATAAAATTGCTGTAATTCATAAAAAGTCTCAAATTACATTTATTTATTTATCTATAACATCAATTATGTTAATATTCCATTAATAATGTAATTACTACATCATCATTGTGTCATAAATAAATTAACTTATTTAATATATAAAAAATATAAATAAACTACCATTATTTAAGAAATCTGTTTGGCTTTCTAATGAATATTTATTGTTGAATTGATCTTATGTATAACCCTATATTAAAAATGCATTTTTTAATAAACATTGATTTTAACTCTTTTAACTCTTCTCTGAATTAAATAATAATAAATTTCATAATCTAATACAAGTGGACCTAAATGATAATATTGTATCTCTAAGGTTGATTTTGGTCAAATTACACTTATCTAATAGAATTAGGACATGTTTTAGGGTAAAAATAATATCATTTTTACGTTTCATTACCCTATTTACTTTTAACCATGGTAAATAAATGATAAAAGTTACTATTCACCATAAATTATTTTAATCACATTGAACCAAATTTTACATACTGATATAAACTGTGTCTCTCGGATGTTTGAAATTCCACTAAAAGAAGTGGTAAAATTATGTTTTATGTAAATTTGAAAATTCTCCTAGGATGTGGGTAAAAGATGGTGAAATGTTCAATAAACTTTTTATGTATCTAAAATTAATATAAAATGACTAATGAAATAAATTGAACTTATATAATTATTATGTATCAATTTTGACCTAAAATAAAATAAATAATTATTTAAATAAAAGTTCGGATTTAAACTATAACTCAGTGTTTTTTACTATTCATCTACAATTGAATTTTTTCAGAAAAATACCAAAAATTCAACCTAGGCTAATTTTGATATTCCGAATCCAAAAATAAAGTCCATTTTAAAAGAAAAAATTTATATAATTTTAAAAAGTGGGTATTACTATTCATAATGTCTAGTTTATATAATATTTTAATAATATATCGTTGTTTAGTGAAACTCAGTATTGCGTACAAGACACAATATCGTGGAAGGGCGCAGTTGCATGTAATGCAGTCCATGTCAGGGTTCTGTGTAGTGCATGATTCATTTGTTTTGTGTAGAATAGAATCCAACCATATGTCATTTGTATATTGAATATATATATATAATCAATGTTTTGTAGAAAACCATCAATCAAACGAACTTGAAATTGTGTGTTACACTATCCAATAATAGTGTTGCGTGTACTGCAAGCTAATACAGTGTTGCGTATAGTGCAAGATAATCTTGGTGTAGCATACCAAAAAATATATAAAAGTAATTGAAATAATATTTCTCATAAAATCACTTGGTGTTACATTAATATATGGTGGAATCTACCTCTTGAATGACATAACATAACATGGTTCCCTCTATTGCTAGTTTGGAAGCTTGTTATGATTCATATCTTGAGACATTATAGGGGAATTACAACAATATTTTTCACTCAATCTCTCATAAAAATTTAACTTTATCGGAATAAAATTTCATTATCCATCAAATTTTGTATAAACATAATGTCTTCGGATACATCTATTGAAAAAAAGTAAATAAAATCATAGTAAAAAAATAATCAATTAAGAAAACCGCAGAATCGTGATTAATAATATTTTGGTTATATATCTCATTAATTTTTAAATCATTCTCACATTAAAATTATCCAATGATAGAAATGATCAATATCAATTAAAATCCTTCATGGTTATTTATAAATTAAATTTTTATTATCACATGAATATCCTAACATATTTTCAAAATAAGTTTGTTGTAAGGGAACAATAACCAAGAACTAGAATGATGAGTACAATACACTAGACCATCACTTTATAGGGTTATTAAATCTTGGTGAATATATTCCAAAACAAAGTCCACTTATAGTATCAATAATTTTTTTATTTCTAGGAAAATTAATTATTAAATTAATTATAAATAAATTATGTTATTGTCAAATATATATATAGGTTTTAGAAAAAAATTCTATAATCCTAATCTCTAAATAATAAGTAATATTTTCCTCTAATATATCTATATGGGCCATTAATTTTCTCACATAGATATTAAATCTTAATAGAATAATTTTCATTATTATTTACTTTTACACACATAAGTTCAATAATGGATTTTTGTCACTAATAACTAATTAAAAAAAATCTACTTTTTTGAATGATCTTAGATATCTCCTCCAAAATAGAATCCCAATTAGTAGTCTTATAATACATAACATACATAAACCCATTCTTTACACCTTCTAATATGAATCCAAAGAAAATTTAACCTCATATATCTATTTGGGTAAACAAGGGAGAAAACAATGATAAATTATATGTATCATGAGAGTATCGGTTTTTGAACATTATCTTAACATGTCAACACTATACCCCCTATATGATAGATAATAATCATATGTTAAATAAATAATATTTAATTTTAAAAGAAATTATTGAAAAATGTATCTAAGAAAATGAGCCACAGGATCATAAAATTTCCATAAGATATAAAATTCTCTCCCGACATTTGAATAACCATAAACCTGGAAAAAATAAAATAAGGCTACTCAATAATTTATTAATAACATATTAGGCTTGGTATAATTATTGGATATCGTCTTTGAGGTTGGGAAATGTCCTAAAATAAACTCTCATTTACCATTTGAGCTCATTGAAAATTAATATTAACCCAATTGATTATATTTCTATATAAGGATAGGAATTCTCATCCCATAATCATTAATACATTCATATTCATTCCACAATACCATGAGAACAATCATAGTAACCTAACATGTGGAAATGAAATTTGTATTCATGTATATTTCAACATCTTCATAAAAAACAAAATAGAGAAATAATAATTATGGAATCATAATACCATATTCACATTAAATCAAAATTAACATCAAAGGATTTTATTTTAGATGAAAAATTCTCCTATATGATCATTGGAATATTTATTAAGTAAAAAATCACTTTTATTTTAAAATAACATATTTAAAATGTATTTTTTAAGAAGAAAATATATATTGTTTCAAAATATACATGGAATCTTTTTAAGGATGATTCAAATAATATAGTGGTATAGAAATTGTGACGTCTCCTTCATTTCATGTATGTTATAATAATCATTCCTATACGGTTTTTGGGTTAAAAGACAAAAATATATTATTCATAAAACAAAAATAATGTTATGTTTTAGATATTTGTTAAAATTTCAATGATTGGTAAAAATGAAATGAATTTATCATTATAGAATATGAAAACATTATCCAATACATATTTATAAAATGTGGATGTTGGAGGGGAATTTTTTTTGTCTCATGATATATGAAAAGTAATTTTTTCGAAAAAAACATTCACTTGGTATTAATGGTTATTAATGTGATTAAAATTAAATAAATACATGTAATATATAGAAATAAGAATTTGATATGAAAAATAATTAGTATATTTAGAGATATATCAAAAAAATAATCATTTTAAACTAAATCATAAAAAATCTAAATAAATAATAAGATTACATCATAAATCACTGACCTCAAGTTCGACAATCATCAAAAGATATTTTACTTACAATATAATAAATTTATTATATTAAAATTTCTTTTCCAAATTCATTAAATATTTAAAATATGTTTTATTTTTTTATAACATTTCAATACTAATCTATTAATAATTAATTATGGTATCATAATTTTTTCATTGTTAATTGTTTCATTCTTCATGAGAATTTTGGTATGATTGTTTTTCTTCCTGAACACTGCTCATGGTTGTATAATTTTCGTATTGTTAAAAATAATATAAATATAATATATAATTTTTTAATATATATGTTAAGATTATTCCATAAAAGTAAGATAAGTAAGCATTATTTACATTGTTTTTGGAGATGGTAAGATGCATATATGCATGGATGTTGTTTTCATTTTTTGCACAATGGAATGAAATAAAGATAAATAACATCCCACATTTACAATATAATTATAATTTTCAAATATATATTATATAGTAGAAAAATATATCCTTATTTCCATTCATCAAAAAACAAATTAACAATGAAAAACATTGCTTCGTACAGGTGGTAGTCCATGGGTATACATAATGTACAGTTTATTTCACAACGGATTTGAAAAAGGTGGACTATAAAAATTACACAATCATAATATTATTTAAAAATTGGTAAAAATAATCTATATATTATTTTATAAATGATTCTATAAATTAACATGATGTAAAAGAATAAATAAATTAGAAATTGCTCATTTAATAGTTTTTACTTTTCTTTGAGAATACTTTTTTTGGTTACACCTATAACCATGAAAAGATAATATTTTTGAATGAAAATAAGATTAAAGATGTTATTATTTAATTTATAAGTATATTTGTGTAGTTAACATTTCATTAATAAGGCTAAAATGAGTAATCTAGATAGGATTACATGTTTTTTTTATAAGTGAGAGGAGGGGAACCCTTGGAATTTTATAATGTTTTAAATTAATATACATTACATCTCATGAAAAATTAACTCAAAATGGATTTAGTTATAATTAAATATTTTTTTTAAAAAAAATATCATATACACTAATATTTGGACATTCTTAATTTTTTAACCCATGTCTCTTAATTTTTACCCATGATAACCTTTTTTAATATTAATATAACATCTAAATTTTCTACAATTTAGTTTTTTAAAATTTTCCCATGAAGTAAAACATCCCATAAATGAACCATGTATAATATTTTCAACCATAAACCACTAATTTGTTTGAATATAGGATTTTTAAAAATTTTAAATCAATTAATAAACTATAATTTTTTATATAAAATCATTAATTATGTCTCAGAACAATTCATCTTAAATGAGTTTAATGTCTTCAATATAGTATTGAAAAAAAAAATACCTTTCATGCATCACTCATATGTTATATTTATATTAAAATTTTAAGGGACATAATAATCCAACATAATTTTTCTTCATTGAAAATATTTTAACACATTTACATTTTTATATTAATTGAATAAACACATTGTAAGCATCATGTTTATATTTAATGTAATTTTTCAACCAAATAAATTTAAATAAATTACTATGATAAAATAAATTAATTTATCATTAAAATATAAATTTATAACCTAACATATACACTTTTTTTCATTATATAAAAAATTTGACATGTTAAATTATAGATAATTACATTTTACAAATATTATTTTCCCACAATAATGTAACACTCATGAAAAAAGAAAAATATTATCAAGTTACCATATATTAAATATTTCTATGTAAATTGAATAAATAAATACATAAAATTGGAATAAGTATGTTTTGTATAAATAATAATCGATTACAAAAATTTTATAACCATTTTTTAAATATTTTATCAGTACTGATGAAACAAATAATTAATAAGGTTACAATTAATATATCAAAAAATATAATAAAAAATTTACAAAATTTTTTATTATAATTTAAAATTTTGAATAAATTTATCAATATTCTATTAAAAGATGTGGAAGGAATTATATTATTATTAAATATTATAATTCTGAAGAAATTTGGTTTTCGAGAAAATTTTTTTTTTATGGATTACAAATCATTTTTAATATGAAATCCAAACGAAAAATATTAAATATCCCAAAAAAATTATTATTAATATTATAATTGAATAAATTAAAAATTCAATATTATTAATAACATAATATAAATTATAAATTTCTCTTAATGAAAAATATAATTTTCAATAAAAATCTATATTTTTCATCATTCATCAAAAAATTAATCCTTTTATAAAATTTAAATAAATCATTCTATGTTATCTATGATGTAATAATTAAAAAGATAAATATAATTTTATCAAATTCATTTCATAATCATGGTGTAAAATATTTATATTATTTTCTTATAAAATTAATAAAAATGGTTATGGATGGAAAATGTATTCTTGAAGCATATAATGAATTAACAAAAAATATATTATTTATTAATAAATATTTGTTATTTATCTATAAATGTAAAAAATATTTCAATGTTACTGATATTCATATTCAAATAGCTTATTCAATGGAAATTTTAGAATGTTATACTATATTATAGACCATTCAAACTCTGAGACACATGTATCACATGATATCAAAGATGTAAAATTTACTTATAAAAAATATAACATAAAATCTCTAGGTGTTACAAGTGATAATGACTGTAGAATTTAATAAAAACTAGTAATGTTTGTTATATATTGATATGAAAAAAACTATGGGTGTACCATTCTTGTAATATAGCTTATTGGGAAATAATAAAAACTTCCCTCTCTTCACTATTTATATATCTGTGTGTGTTAGGTGAGTACATGATTACATTCTATATGTTTGTGAAGTTCCTACCAATGTCGGTATAAGATCAATAAACCTAAACAAAAAAATTGATATATGGATTCAATATTCCAAAATTATGGTGTTTTTATATGTAATAGAATAATATTAAAATATGGAAATAGGGTATGAATTATATGGATAGTGATATAGATGATTCCATCATGAGGTTTAACATTGTTCCTCTTTATTGTGGATCAATATTCTTTATATGGGTAAAGTTATAATTTATAACTTGAGTCAACTATCGATGTAACGTAATAAGATTCCTAGAACCTATTGTAGCTCTAACTCAAAAATAATTAACTTTCATATTATATAAGTACCTATTGGTCTTAATCATGTTTATATAGATTCAATTCCATCTTATAGTCACCATTTAGAAAAATTGACATGCACATAATTAGGTTTTGAATCATAATTTATAATTTCGAACACAAAAATCACATAATATAAATATAACAATTTTGAATATATAATTTTATATTAATAAAAAAGGATTCTTTGGGGCATATTTAATTTTAAATATTCTATAATGGTTTTTCAATAAAATGTGAATTATCCTATGAATATCCCCCAGAGTGTCAAACTAGGTGCGCAGTATGACCTTTTTTGTGTACCAGGTTACAATAGGACAAGTCTAATGAACTAAGTCAGAGTAGCTACCCATAGGTACCTTATTTAAAGAACCAAATCCACATACAATATCCATAAAGGGATTTATTTCTAGGAATACCCACCTAATCTCATCCTTAAATAAAATCTTGGATGTTCTTTTGTTCTTATCCTTAAAGTCTATCTTAGATTAAAGTTCCCTAATCTATGTTTCATAAATCCTGTCTATTTGTTCCCTAAAAACCTTCTTTAATACCAGAATTTATAAACCTAAACCTAGTATCATATAAGTGGTTACTTAAATTAATACAATAGAAGATAAAAAATATTTGAATCCCCATGGACTGATCTGCTTAAAATTTTTGGAAATCTAGATACGTACAAATGTTTTACATTAAAACCTATAATGAAAATAACATTAAACTCTATTGGAATCATCCATAAATCCTATATTACCCCTAAAATTCATTCATTCTAAAAATATTCTCCTATTAGGGAGAAATAAAACATATTAAAGGTGTGATCTCGTATGCTCAGTAAGGGTAAACAATTCAAAATAATCTATCACAAATACAAATAATATCGCATGGAAAAAAACTAAAACACGTGACAAAAAATCAAAGCAGTGAAATAATATTAGAGGAAAAACATTTTTAATAAATTATTCCCTATTTATAATAACATTAGAATGATACTTGACCACATATGTTCTAATTAATCGAATACTCACTTGGAATAATCCTAATAGTGATGGAATGCATAATGTTGGATGTCTTCACTATCATGATCGATCCCCAATATAGCATCTGTAAATATCTATCCTCCTAAAATTTTATGTATATGGATATAAATTCATATAATTTTCATCAAGATCTATTATTATTACAATTTAAAATTTATTAGAAATAAACACTAAGGGGTATTCACTAAATGATTTATTCACATGAAATCCAACGATGCATTGAGGGCCTATATATAGTCCTTCATATAACATACTAAGTCCAATTAATTCCTCAAATATAAAATAGAAGATATATTTGGAGAAAATTTTCCCATTCTAATTTGAAACATTTAAATCATAGTCCTTGTTTAAAATAATGTAATAAAATTAAATAAAAATTATTAATAGAAATAACCTTTTAGTTATGAATAAAGAGATATTTTGGAAAAAAGGTTGTATTAGTCATAAAATTATATTCTAAACTTAAATATCCAAAATAGAAAATATAAGTAAAATTAAATTAATTTTTAGGAATAACTGATGTCCAACTGATGTTAAAAAATGTGAAAAATGCTTTTGAGAAACATCAGAAATGGGCCTCTTTATTGCAGATTAAGGACAAGTAATAATGCGTAATTAAAATGTAAAAATTATTCATTATTTTAATAAAAAAATGAAATAATATATATTTTATGAAAAATAGTTTGATTTTAGAAAATTTTGGGGGGATTAAAATAGTTTATGTATTGTACTTGAAAATGGTCATGAAATTGGAATGTTCAATTAAATCAGACTTTCTTATCAGTGGGAATTGAAAAATCAACATTATAAAACATATATGTTCTAGTAGAAGAATGATAAAATAATCTACATAAACTAATTTTGAACATATAATCACAATTTAGAATAATTATATGAAAATAATTAGGAATTTCATTTGGGTAAGGGGGGAGAATGTGTAACCCAAATGAAAAATGGATGTTCGGGAAGAAACTCTTACTACATTGTATTAAATCGAATCTTATTCCTCAAAATTTTAATAATCGATAAATGAAACATTAAATAAGATGAATCTTAATAGATTCATTATACGATAAATCAAATGGAATTACACATACACCATACACAATATGTAGTTTTGAAAAAATCATATCTCACATACATTAAAGTGAGATAACAAACCCATAATTTATATCCGAAAGAGTTTTTCACTTGCACTTAGCATCCTCGATAATTAAATTAAATAAATGAATTTATTTAATTAAAAAATTTAATAAAATTATTTCATTTTGTATAATTTATTAAATTTATTAATATTTTATGAGTTATAGTTTTTAATTTTGTCATTTGGAAGTGTTCATTTCCATGGGTGTGATGATTAGTTGACTTGTATACATGTACAAAAGATCATGTAAAATGGAATTATTTAATAATAATTAATGTTATATGTTATTAATGAATTTAAATAAGATTAAATATTTGGATAATTAATTTTTTATTAGTTTAGGATTAATCATTAGATAAGATGTTAATGATAATCTTTTAGATTATTTTTGTGGTTTTTTCGATCATCACAAAATAGTTTTTTCTTATTAGTTAATATCATTGACATATACTTTCTACATAACTATAAATAACATATAATATGTAGAATATTATATTTATTTACAAAAATAACTATTTTATAACCTGCCTGGAAGGTGGTAATGGAAAATGAAGCCACATTATCCTCGGTGGTGGTAAATTGGTACATCACAGGTGATTTATCATTTTAAGAATAAGAATTAGAGGAGAAGTGGTTTGTTGATGTATATTACATTGAAATAAAAAATTTAAATTATATATAATATAATGGAGTTATCATGTATGTTTTGACAGAATATGTATGGATTCAGTAATAAGAAATGAAAATGAAAGAAATTGGAAGGGAACAAAAAAGGATCTACCTATTGAATTCGTCTCCTTAATAACCTCTTTAAGGGACCTTGGAATGGTATTTTTGTGATACTAGAATGACCAGAATGTGGGTGATATGTTTGGGAGAGGAAATGGTTATAATATAAGCATTATTTATTCCTAAGGAAATGTGAGGAGAAGGGGTGGTGAGGGGTGGTCATTGTTGTGTATAAGGGGATTCTCCTTCATTTATATATTAATTTGGACAAAGACTATGAATAGTTTTTATTATTATAACTAATTATTTTAACTAGTTCATCTGAGTTTGAACTAATTCTTCTTACATTATTCATGACTCATAGAATATTTTATTTTACTTACAATGCATATATACTTTAAATTACAATATTTCAATATTCACATAAAATTCTACTATTTTATAAAAATCCAAAAAAATCACCCGAACCATTTTTCAATATGTAAAAATAGAAAATATACTCAATTTTATGAACTTTTATTTCTGAACAGGAAAAATTAATTTTTTAAATTAAAATAAACATTTTTTCAAAAATCAACTTAAATAATATCGCAGGTTTCATGACACCTTCAAAAAATAATTAAGGTCCCATAAAATTATATAGTATTAATAATAATCTAATGACTCAGACATAAACATTATATAATCATGAGTTAAGATAAAAATTTGACTATATTTCACATTGAGGATCTTTTCAATTTATATTTTTAGAGAATTAGGTCATAACTCATACATAAAAACTCAAATATTACAAATTAGACACATCTATAAGTTATCCGTTTTTTTTCATAAAACTAAAACTATTAAAATAAAAGGTGTTTTATTTTCATGTTCAATTATCAAAACATTTCCCTTTATCTAAATTTTTTTCTAATCCCATTAAAATCTTGTAAAAAATATTTTAAAATGCGGGATTAGCATAAAAGAGCATATTATGGAATATGCAAAGATGGAAAATTGTTAATCTTGTAAAAAAGCAAGAAAACCATGGATACTATATCATAAATTAATATTATTCCCCTTTTAAGAAGTTATAAATAAATTTCTTTTGATTATATGCTCATTTTGTTCATTTATCAATCAAAATATTACCATAAAACCCTTACAAAGAACATATAACATTAAAATTCAACATTGGTCATAAACATACATAAATAAAATAACCATATTGTAAGTATCTATACATATCACTATTAAATATGGAATAATCATATGGACAACTTCCACACCCAATGCATTAGCGGTTTTAAAATTATCTTATATCTATGATTTACTATAGAACCACCCTTTTTTATCACAATACCGCCCACATTTGGTCTATCAGGTAAACACTCCTCCAATGTCAATGAACCATTGTAAAATCATAACATATAAAAGATTGAAATTATCAGTATTTAAATCATAAAATTTCATTTTTAGACACATTATATAATTTAAAGATATAGAAATATTCAACACATTATAAAAACCATTTTTAATACCAAAATACTGAAAATAAATAAATAATTGATTTTTTTGGCTTTCAATAAAAATTAAGGCTTATAGAGGAATCCAAATATAAAATAAAAATTACAACAGCAGAGAAGTAATTATAACCATTTAGATTAAAAACCTTCCAATTTTAATTTTTTAATGAAATTAAAATTATTCATAAAGAATTATTCTTTTAAAAAACAATTAAATGTAATTAAAAGTTAAATGGGTGATTATACAGCTAATAAAAGAAGGTGGTGTATGACATAAGAATACACCTCAATGAATGAAAATTGAGATGAAGTCCCTTTCAATGATACCTTGCTAAAAAAATTGACTGGTATTCAAAATATTCCATTTCAAAAAATTAAGGCCTACATAAATACATTTATAAAAAATCATTTTGAAAACATGGACATAAAATATAAATATTTATATGAATAAATCATCAAATGAATAAAAAATATACCAGAGTTAAAAGGACCATTACAACTTGAGAAACACTTGAATAAAAATATTAATTAATTAAATAAATAAAACATATAATATCATGAGAATAATTAGATTCGCATTTTAATATGTAGAAGTTTAGTATATTCACCATATAAAAGTGAATGGTTCCATAACAACAAATAAGTCCTAATGAAATGTAAATTTACATGAAATCTCATTCCTCTATTCTGACACATCACATACAATATATATCTTATTAAATAATAATATTATTTTAATTTATTCTTTCTTGAAAAAAAATTATATGTTTATTTTTCCTCTTATATCACTTATTACCATGTCTTGATTATTAAATAATTGTTTATGTTATTGTTGAATGTTTTTTGGATATTCAGTTGTTGAGTTGATAATGATCTTCGTATATTGTCAATAGTCCATCTGGTAATAATTCCATCATCATTAGAGTAATATTCATGAAATTATAACCACTATTATATATTAATTATAATTTTAATTAAAAATATTAACTATGGTTATGAAAAATGAACAATGTTTTTATCTTGGGGGCGGTAGGTCCTATGTACACATTAGTAACATTTCTATTATTCATTGATCACTATAGAAATAAATTAATTTTTATATAATCATTAAAATGTGATCATAAAATTATTTACAACATATTATTCATTTAAATATACTTATATAAATCATACAAGTTATTTGGTGGGTAAAAACAAATCACATCATTTTGTGGAGGTGATAGTTTACATGTATGCATGAACGATGTTAAAATTATTATGTGAATGGAAAGTAAGAATGAAATTGATATATTATTATCTTAAAATGAAAAATAAATTATTTTATATCACACCATGACATTACTTGAATCATTATAACCAATAATTATAAACAATTATAGAAAAGGAATAATAACGGTTTGTAGATGTGATGGCTCAGACGTAGGCCTGGAAGATTATTTTTATTCCTATTTGATGGAAGTAGATATACATTTAAGTGATGATATTAACGTAATAAAAACTCCATATATTTATTATACTAGATTTATTATCTCATCTTGGGTGGGGAATATTTTAAATAAGTGTAAGAAGAAATAAAATAGAAACCCATAAATAAAATCATTGCCTTTCCTCCGGACGATCACCTTTCCTAAACACCATAACACCTATATGTAGTGTATTATACATAAAATAAGTCATCAATAATGTATGTTGGAATCCTATGAAGGTTTTTTTTAAGATATTGGCCAATCAAAAAGGTTTTTAGAGTGTATGTAATAGAGAGGAATGGGTTACCATTTGTAGAAGTTGGTAGGGGCACTCTTGGAATTATCAAAAGAATTAAATTATTATAAATTCAATTCTGATTAAAAAAAGTTTTTAATGTCTTTATTTATAATATATTATTATAATGGGTCTAAATAAATTCATAAAATAAAAATTATTCATGATTTATTATTTTTTTAAACCTTATCAATTTGTTTTAAAATTATTTTACCATTTTTAATCTTACTGTGATATAATGTTATTTACAGATTAGGTGTGAATATAATTACCTTAACATTAAAAAACACAAAAAACACGTCATTTGTTACATATTATGACTTTTCCCAACTATTAGGTTTAATATTATAATTTTATAAATTTTATATCATTTAAAAAATATATTTTATATTTTACAATACCAGTTGTGTCAGTTTTGACAATATTCCTTAGTTGGATTTTTAAAAATATTATTACTGCAAGATAAATTCAAAAAAATATTATTTAAATCATCACAAACATTTAAAATTAATCCATAAAATTATTTTATGACATTAATTTTGACATCTTATATTTATGTTAATATTAATAATATCGTGTATTAAATTCGTTCATTAATTAAAAAATTGTTGTATCATCATTGTGTCACCATTTTACACAAACATTTATATCCTAATAATTATAAATATATTACTATTATGTTGGTAATATTATTATACTTATATGGACTATTTATAATTTCATATATCACTTATAAAACCCCATATAAATTTTTTTATATTTATGAGAGATAAGATTATGAAATCTTGGTCATTAAATTAAATAAAATGTTGTAAGTGTTCTTATTCCAAACAAGTGGCTTCCAAAAGTAAAAATTTCAGAAGAAATGATTCTATTGGTCTAATATAACTCACATAAAAATAATAGGACAATTTTTAGGGTTGTTTTATAATATTTATAATATTATTTTAATCATTAATAACCTAATTTACTACTAACTATGGTAAAAAAATAATTATTAAAAATAATATTCATAATGTCGACAAATAAAAGGTACCTTTTTACATAATTTAGACCTTATGATTTAAAATAAGGATTTAATTTTCCTAAATTGAATAGATAATTGATAGAAATTAATTTAAAATTAATCACTTAGGCTAAATGAGAAAATATGTTCTTAAAGTAAAAATTTAAAAATTTCACATAGTCTTCATATCCAACTACAATATGAAATTGATTCCAATGACATAAATTAAACTAAAAGATTAAAAACAATATAATTAATCATTTAAATAAGTCTAAAATATTAAATTTTAAAATAATTAAATTCTATGAATAAATATTTTTGAACAAAAAATCAGTAATTTTCACTATTCGTTAAAGTAATAAGTTTATCAGAAAAATTTCAAAAAATTAAACCAAGTAAAATTTTGATTTCCTACATCAAAATAAGAATTTTATTTTGTAAAATATAACATATTAATGTTTCAAAATCTAAATTTAAAATTGATTCACTATCCAAAGGTGGTAAAAATGAAATTTTTGAAATGTAATTATTTTATTCATAAATTCAGATTTATTTATTATATTTGTACTGAAAAATACATATGATTAATTTTAAACATTATATTTAATTTATATTTCATTAGAATAATCAAAACAGAGTGATTTTCGAATTTTATAAACACTAAAATTTGGGGTCGGTAACTAAGTTATGACTTTCAAATACCTTTATTTCAATCCCATGTCAAAAAAATGATTAATAGAACATTCAATTTAAAATAATGAAAGTGAAATTCAAAGGTCATCCATGATAACACATATATATATTCCATGTAGGAAAACGAGTATATATAAGAAAAACTAACCATCATCTTCTGATTGATAGAGATATAAAACACAATGTGGAGACAGTTAACAATCACAAAATGATAAATTTTAGATTAGATTATTGTCATTTTTTCATAGTAGGAAAATTAAATGGATAATGTTATTTTAGATCATTTTCATCGATTTTTTGAATTATATAACTACCTATAGGGAAATAATAAGGTAGTATACATATATGTCAAGTGGAGTTTCGTCCCTTAATCAATTTTCACCGTAAAATCATCTATTTGTCCACATATTGAGTATTTAAGATGACTTTTTATGCCTAAATCAAATTCTAAGGAATAAAATAATCTAAAATAGAATAATTATCTATTTATTTTATCACGATTCATTAACAAATACCAAAATAGTTTTTACAAGATAAGATAAATTCACAAGAACAATAAACCATATATGGTGAAAAACTAGTAGAAGATCGATAAATTGGTAGTAATACTGAAAGATCAACATATTCCATTTGACAAATAAGTGTCCATAATTTTTTTAAATTAATACAATCTAATATTAAAACCCAAAAATTAAAAGGATTTGATAATACAATCTCGATGATAAATTTTTTCATTTATCTCTACATAAAACCAATAACTCTTAATGTATCATAGAAAAAATGTATTTGCATAAGTCACATAATCTCTAGGATATTATAAATATTATATAAATTTCCTATATCACAATAATTCATAAAATAAATCCATGATTCTTTAAAAATATAATTCAAAATTAAATTTTTCAAATAAAATCTTATAGTATTCTATTTACATTGATCATATGGGATTCCCAAAATAGAAATTTTCTTCCAAACATAAAATCTTCACTTAACCTCTAAAATAATCTAAAATACATAGGATATCCATTTTATAAAAAAAAATTCCCAAAATTAACTTATTCTTAATCCATAAACTTGATTAAATAAAAATAAAAAATTATACTAATCATGGACATCGAATAGACTAGTTGTCTGTGATGCACCCTTATCTCCCTTCTATTGTGGTTTGGATTATTACATCTTTGACTGACGTGAAGGTTTTTCACCAATATTAAATGTTTTCAACTTTATAATACTATATTATTCAAATAAAATTCCCAAAAATTGATAAAGTCCCGAAAAATAGTCATAAAAATATTTAACCTCAAATGTTTTCTTATACCCTTAATTTTACATCACTAAAATTAATAACCCATAATTACCTCAAAAATAAATGTCTCCAAATAACATAAGTCACCATAAATTTTGATAACATAAATCCTCAAAAAGGTTTATAAGACAACAATATTATGATTAAACTACTAATTATAATCCCATGATGATATCCATAACTCTTAAAAAAAAGATCCTAATCTATAGTGTTTTCTAAACAATCATTTGATACCCATTGTAAAGACTTGGCCATAAAAAATACATAATATTGAGTTATCTCAATGATTTTTATTTATTTCAAATTATGTGGCGTTTAATGTTTAGTGCATTGGAGAATTATTACATAAATCATACATAAAAACTGAAATATTTTAAAGTATACACTTATAATCAATATCTATTGTTTTCAAAAAAATTACTAAAATTAAGCATGGTTTATTTTCATGTTAAATTATCATAATTGTTCCATTGATCACATCCTTCTCTCTATTCTTCCATAGGTCACTTTATTTTTTAAAAAATTTGTGATGATCAAAAAAAATCTTATTAGGGATATATAATAAAGGAAAACTATTAGTCTTTCCAAAATTGTCAACCTTGAATACTTTATCATAAATTAATAATTTTCACATTTAATAATAATTGAATATGTTCTATTTTATTATTGTCCCATTTATTAACTTTTTTTATAAAAAAATATTACCATAAACCACATAGAAAGAACATTTAATGGCTTGGACCTCTCTGGTCCATTCAGTAGCAAAAATCAGGTGTTTGAGGTTTTCTATGAGGTCAGGGAGACTTATTCCAAATACTTTACCAAATTTCCAGTTCTATGAATAGTTTATTAGTAGCCTTAGGTGATCAGTTTCATTTGTAGCCTTAGATGAATAGATTCATCAGGTGACTTATGTGAACAGTTTATCTGTAGTCTTAGGTGAACAGTGTCATTGGAAGCCTGAGGTGATAAGTTTCATCGGTAGCTTTAGGTGAAAAGTGCATTGGTTTCATTAGGTGAACAGTGAATCAGTATCCTTAGGTGAACAGTGTAACTATTAGCCTTAGGTGAACATTTTCATTGGTGGTGAATAGTTCCATTGGTAGCCTTAGGTGAATAGTGCATCGGTAGCCTTAGGTGAACACAACAATGGTAACCTTATGTGAACAGTGCAGCAGTGACCATATATTAAATGTGTCATTATTTTCCTTAGGTGAATAGTGAAATGGTAACCATATGTTAACTATGTCATTGGTAGCCATATGTGAAAATTTCTACAGCGTGGTTCCAACAGTGAGGTTCCAACAGTAGTCTGTATTTCCTTTTCCCAATTTTGAGTTCATGAAGAGTGTTTCCAGAATAGTGAGGTTCCAATGGTAGCCTATATTTCCTCTTCCAAATATTGAGTTCATGAAGAGTGTTTCCAGAAAGGTGGGGTTCCAATGATAGCCTATATTAACTTTTTCAAATATTGAGTTCAATAACAGTGTTTCCAAAAGGGTGAGGTTTTAATGGTAGCCTATATTTCTTTTTCCAAAATTTTATTTCATGAATAGTTTTTTTAGAATAGTGAGGTTCTAAAAGTAGCCTATATTTCCTTTTTTAAATATTTATTTAATGAACATTTTTTCCAGAATGGTGAGGTTCCAACGGTAGCTTATATATTTCTTTTTCCAAATTTTGAGATCATAAACAGTGTTTCTAGAACGGTGAGGTCTTACAGTAGCCTCTATTTCCTTTAAAAAATTTTGATTTCATAAAATTTTTTTCCAGAATGGTGAGATCCAAATGTATCCTCTAATTCTTTTCCCAAATTTTTTGTTCGTGAGTATTGTTTCCAACTTCTTACAGTTTCACCCCTTTGACATTTCCTTCGATGTAAAATGCATTTAAAGCCTTGTTTTAAGGACTCTAAGGCCGATTCAAAGGCAATAAATTCTATATTAATTTCCCTATGGATCAAAATTCTATTACATGGTCAAAAGGCGTGGTTTAATTTTGTCCACTTTTAATGGAAAATCTAGTGTATCTTAAACCACTACTCCATTAAATCGTATAAAGGGATGATATATTTTCCTCCTTAGTTCTTCCTCCATGTTCTCAGGTGTAAGATGCTCAAACATTTTATTTCATCTTGTAGATTTTTTGCAATAAAAATTTCCTCCTTGGATTGGTTCCCTACTATTGTTGGTGCAACCAAGCAGTATAAGATTGATCTCTGATATACGTTATGTTCTATCATTACTCTTTTGAGTTTATCTCCTTCTGTTTCCCCTCACAATTTTATAGAATTCTATCACCAAGTTCCTAATGTAATTTTCATTGGTGTTGACTCGTGTGGTGGTGTATCTTCATCCTCAGGTGGATATAGTTGTCATGGGGGATGAGATCATAACTCATTCTCTGGCTCATTCTTATATAATGAACTTCAAGAACCATTTGAGGTTTGTAAGTCATTGATTCTCTTTTATTTTACGTGCAACTGTATAGTTATCATGTTTTGTCCCACTATATCACAGTAGAATTGATATAATAAATATTTTAACTGAATATATAAATTAGCATCGATCGTATGTTATTTCCTCATATTTTTCTAGTTATTTTTATATCTATGCATGCTTTTTTTAACTTTACATTCTTTATGGAAAATGGTATGGAACATAAATCCATAATTAATTGATAATTGTTTTGATAAAGATAAAGAGGCACGTAAATAAATCTGGTTCTTATTTTTAGAATTTTATGTTAATCAAATTGGTGCAATAAGCATGTTTAATTATATATGATAGATTAGTGATAAGTTTTCCCATATTTGGAACATACGAACAATAAATCAGTTAATCCAAGATGGATTGAAGAACTAGTTGTTTGATAAAAGATTAGTCTTTGTATGGTTCTTAGTTACCCTCATTCATGTTTAAGGGACAAGAGCCCAATTTATATGATGTTTGATATCCTAATTCATGTGTTGTGATGTGACCCTAGATTTCTATTTTGACATGTGGGTGTAGGGAGGCTTACTGGTTGTGGAAACAATTGATGCCTAGAGTGGAAAGATGAATCAGTTTATGCTTTTAGGTGTTGCGGAGATGTGAATGTTTCGATTCCATCTGATTCTTATTGTTGTTTTATCATCTTTACGTTCCCCAATGGTCAAGGAAACTAGTATTTCTAACCCCTCTTCTGAATGGGGCGAATACGTGTGGGGTATGCCGCATGCTTTCCATGTTTAGTTTCTCAATGGAGGATGTGTCTACGCTCTTTCTATAGGGGAAAACATTCGACGGGCAGTTCAACTACTCACCTTGTTGATACCTCATCTTTTTAGTAGAATATAATGTTTTCTATAATTCCTGGGAATATTGGAATGTAATTTTGTAAATAAATAATTGAATAAATGATGTTAACCCATGGGGTTGGAGCTTCCAAGGACGTAATGTTAATGGTACATCTTTAAAGGGATAACGAACATTGGGTGTGATGCTAATGAAATATAATTTGAAAATTATTGATGTTTAATTAATGTTAAAATAATTAAATTACATAAAGTGAAACTGATTAAAAGGTAATTAAGTAATATAATAAATATCTTTAAATGGTTGTGTGCTTGTAGGATACCTAGCCTTAGAAGTTGAAGTCTGGATTCTGAGAGGCATTAGCTGTAGTTGAGTCTAATAATAGGTTATGCCCATAGTGTGGTTGTGAGCTATAGTATATTTTATTCTTTTTGTGATTCTATATGCTACTCCACCCCATCAGTTAGGGAAACTGACACCATGGGGATTCTATGACCTTTGGGGTGTTTTCCCAATCATTCTAGTAGGAGGATAGATGAATGAATACTGCCTTTGGCCCCACTCTCTTCTCTTTGTAGATACTTTTTCAAGTAGGCACAATGGTTAGTTTTACCCATATATGTGTGTATATGGATACAATAGCTTGTGTTTATTTACATACATATATTTTGGATATAGTTTCTTTAGACTACTATAGGTGTAACATGTATTGGTTATGACGACCGGAGTATCCTTACTCAGTGTATGGTATATAATGGATTTAGATTTAATACCCGAGGTATGTTACACATTATGAAAGCTATGGTGGATCCCAAAACTGCTGGGTTACTTTGCATACATGGACATGGTGGTTTTGATGCATGAGGTGCATTTTGTGGTGCTTCACCCAAGTGTCTCCGGCAAGCCTTTTTGGAGAGAGATTATTAGGACATGCGATGTGGGGAAAAGAAAAAACCGGTGGGGAATTAGTAGGGGTATCCATGATATTCATTATTATATTTCATAATCTTTTATGCGTTACTTGGTCAGAGTAGTCATGATGAGGTTGGGAACATAGTATACATTTTTATGTGATTAGTTAGATTCACTTGATGATCACAATTCTTTATCATGCGTTCTTTAGTTTTACATGAGTGGATCTATAGAGGATTCTATTGAGTGTACTGTTATATTCACCCTATGTATATATAAACTGTTATTCAAAACACATAGAGCATGATGGAGATCATGTTAGTTTTTACTAGCTTGGGGTTGTAGGAGATGTTAATACTTCATGGCCACTATTATTTTTACATTATTTTGGGTACATATAGTACTCCCATTTCCATTTTAGTATATTTGCATGACATTACAAATGTGTAATTGGGTTTTCATTAATATTTATGTCTGAGTGGAAGTTCTTTGGTGTTTATCTTATCTCTTTCTTCTGCATCTATTCTCTTAAAGTGTAATTCCTTTCAACTGTGTGTTTACTATACCCTTGGTGCTAGTCACCAACACCGAACCTACTGGAGGCTGGATTCAAGGGGTCATTATCTCTCTTCTCATATTTCCGGACCAAGTTCGGTACACTTTATTGGGAGGGGTTCGGGATAGATAGGTATCAGAGGGTGGTTGAGGGGTAGGATGGAGTTTGGAGTTATGCGAAGGTGAGGTTTCATGGGTTGAAAGGTAAACAATGTTATTCAAGTTTAGAAAGTGATGTAAACACTAGAGTCTATCTGAGACAAAGGCATTCATGTACCCCTATGATCTAATGTATGGACCTTTATGTTTACAATGGCTACTAAAAGGAGTGATAATAGTTTTAGTGTAGAGAACTAGGTAAGGAACATGCATCATTATTATTTGTGCATGTGATTGAATGGGTATACCTTGGGATAGATAATCCTAAACTAAATAATAGAAAACAATTAATCAATTAATGATGAGTCTTCCTAATTTCAGTTTTAGGATCTCTAACTAATTTTTATTTTATAGGTATGGCTCCGGCTCGACTTATTCATCATGATCGTGTAGAATATGTCCAGCAGACTGTGCCAGTAGATCTCTATTGGGTACAAGTTGATGATTAAGACACTTATAAAAGCACACTCCATGAGATTCAGAACTAGAGTCTGCAGATATATGAGGGATAATTTTTTGATGTCATCACTAAATACTGGTTAGAGGAGGTCAAGATATGATTTAATTTGATCTGTGCTCAGATGGATATTTGGGTGTCCTTGGTTATGATGATGCTGTATGAAGTAGTGAGGAAGTGGTGGTTCTTGTTCCTTAGGGATCGTGTGGAGTAATTGATCTCATTAGAGAAGTTATGAGACAATTTTTGAGTCAAGTTCCTTTCTTTGATCGAAAAGGCATCCATTCGCCAAGAGCTTATTACCCTTTGACCGAGGAGCTCCATTGTGTGAGTGTTTTGAATCCATCTTAGGATCCTTTTTCGATATACATAAAATCTATTGCCAGATGAGGATTCTAGGGAGATGAATTTTGGGGAGGCTTTGTATCCAGAGATCCAATTCTAGGTCAACCCATTTGTGATGAATACATATCTTGAGGTGTGGGAAAGGGTTGGGGTCATCGAGAGGACATTAGAATGAACTGGATCATCACGAAAGGGGAGTCATCATGATTACTTGTGAAGAATATTTGTGCTCTAGGTTTTTTAGTTTTTAGGGCAGAAGAGTTTTTGTTCGGCTCTAAGTATGTCCCATCCCACAACATATTGTTTCTCTTGGGGATGCAACTCTTAGGCCTATTCCATGGGATCAGGCACTTGTTTTTTTCTGGGTGGTCGAGGTCATTAGCTGTGATAGTGTTAAAGATTTCAGAGTCATCATCGTGTACCAGGTTTTCCTCTCCAGATTCCTCCTTTGAGGTAGTTCAAGCTGAGTTAGTAGCAGTAGGTTTCACGATCATTATATCAATAGAGTGTAGATGGTCATTGAATAGGATATCCAAGTGATGCTCCTCATCCTCAAAGAGTATAGCATGGTCATGGTGGCTGTGGTCTTCATGGTAACAGAGGTCATGCAAGAGGTGGTGCTCAACTTCATGACTTACCTTTTCCTGATCGAGGAGAGTTAGACATAGTTCTAGGTACCCTTTTCTATTTTTCTACCTTTTGTATGCCTTCTTTGATTTATGAGTGACCCAATCCTTCATATCACCTACCCTATTCCAAGATTTGGGTCCTGAGGTAAATAATAATCAAATGCCCTTGGCGTTGACTACGCCAGTTAAAGGCTGAGCTGACTTGTTTGATGTATGTGGAGACTGTGAGCTAGTTTTGGGGCAGCACCACTCTTGGGGAGATTTACTATATTTACGAATACAACAATATGATGTCATCATCAGTATGGATTGGTGGAATTTAGTGTAGACTATTTCGGATTGCTTCAGGGGATAGGTTCTGTTCTTCGATGCGGATGGAGAGCCTGTGGTGTTCGTTCGTGAGCGAGACCATCGAATGTGTCAGATGCATGTTCTGTCATTATCATCACTGATGGATTAGCTAATGATGTGTTCTTAAGAGGTTCAAGAGCTGGAATTTCCTAGGGTTGTAGAAGAGTACCCTGATGTCTTTCTAGAAGAGGCTTGTAACCTTACCCCTTCCACGAGAGATCGTGTTTAAGATCAAGCTACAACCAGGATGGTTTCCTATCTCTATGTCTCCATGTAGGATGGCCCCTTCTATGTTACGAGAGCAACATATACATCTTGATGGTCTGTTATAGTGTGGTTTTGTTTGGTTGAGAATGTCACCATGGGGTGAATTAGTTTTTTTCATAAAGAATACTGACGAAATATTGTGGTTGTGTGTTGATTATTGTTGCTTAAACAATGTGATATTGAAGAATAGCTATCCTATTTGGTGGATTCATGATTTATTCAATCAACTGAAGGGTGCGAGTTAGTTCTCAAAGATCGATTTGCAATTAGGATATCATCAGATTCATGTGAAGAATGAGGATGTCCCAATGACTACTTTCTGTTGTCATCGTGGGAATTTTGAGTTAATTGTAATGTCATTCAGCATGAAAAATTCTCTAACTGTGTTCACTGGATTGATGAACACTGTGTTCTGTGAGTTCCTAGAAAAGATCGTTGTGGTTTTCATTGATGACATCCTTGTCTTCACCATGTCTGAGGAACAGCATGTAGAGAATCTACATAATGTTTTGGGAGTTCTTCGTAAACATAATCTGTTTGGGAAGTTGTCTAAGTGTGGGTTTTGGGCTCGATAAGTCTGTTTATTAGGGAATATTGTGCCCCGCTAGGGAGTAGTTATGGATCCATCATATATAGAAGCAGTTGTGTCTTGGGAAGCCCACAAGACAGTGTCATAGGAATGACGTTTCCTATTCCTTGCAGTCTTCTACCAGAGGTTTGTAGCATATTTCTCCCGATTTGTGACACCTATGACAACATTAACCAAGAAGGATCACATATTCATATGGGATGATCAGTGTACGGAAACTTTCATGTATCTAAAATAGTTGTTAGTAGGTTCTCCAGATCATTGTCTTCCAACCGAGGGAGTTCAATTTGATGTTTTCTGTGATGCTTTACATCTGTGGTAAGGTTGTGTTCTAATGATACCAAGATTAGTTGTTTTTTATGGGTCTCAAAAGTAACATCCCCATCAATTCAACTATGGAACCCATGATCTTGAGTTGGCAATCATGGTGTTTATTCTGATGTTGTGGAGACATTACCTCATTGGTGAGGGCATTGCGTTTTCCACCTATCCTAAGATCCAAACGTATGTTTTCTTCTAACATGACTTGATCATACGATGGCATCAGTGGATGGAATTTTTAACGGAATACGTATTCAAAATATCATATACACCTGGAAAGGGGAATTTTGTAGCTGATCCGCTGAGTCTGATGACACACAGTGATTCTGTGCATGAATTTGGTGACTCTTAGAGAGTAATGGAATAATAGTCAGCATTACATCTTGATTTGGGAGATGCTGGGGGTAGAGGTTGTCTTTTTCAGATGATAGTGCAGTCATCACTGGTGCTGTAGGTGGAGGAGCCACAGTTGGGGGATCATGAGGTGGGGGTCTGGAGAGACTGAGTTGTTTGTGCTGAGGCCCCTGATGGATAGACTAAGAATGAAAGACACAAAGTGTTGTATCTTGGAAGGCTTTGTTTCCATTGGAAATGTGCGAGATGTTTCTCAAAGAGTTCCATAGTTCACCATTAGCAGTGCATCCTAGCATGACAAAGATGTAATGAGCCTTGAGGAGTGAGTTTTGGTGTCCTAGGCTAAACCATATAGTTGCAGAGTTTGTGTCTCGATGTTTTGTCATCAAGAAGGTGAAGGCCAAACACCGTGTTCTTGGTGGTATGTTCCAGTGGTTATATGTTCCTCAGTGGAATTGGGAGGGCATCTCAATGGAATTTGTTACTATTTTACATCGATCTCCTGGAGGAGATGATTCTATTTGGGTTGTAGTGGATAATCTAACAAAATTGGCCAACTTCATAGTAATCAAGTAGTTGAGCTTAGTGGATGTTTTTTTGAGACAGTATCTAGAGGAGGTGGTGAGACTTCATAGAGTCCCATGGAAAATCATTTTCTTAAAGATATCCTTATTTTACCTACAGGGTGTGGAGAGGTCTCCTACATGCTTTCGGTTCTGAACTATGCCTTATCACATCTTTTCATCCTCAGATGGACGGTCAGACTGAGTAGACTATCCCGAATCTTGAATACATGTCACGCTCTTGTGTCTTCGATTTTTAAGGATCATGTATAAGGCACTTAACCTTTGTGGAGTTTTCTTACAAAAATATTTTTCACTTCACCATTAGTATGGTTCCATTTGAATCATTGTATGGCCATCCATTTTTTTCACTGTTCTATTGGACAAGGTTATGAGAGTCATCATTTCCCATACTTGAACAAGTGTAAAATAAAAAAAAGATAGTTCAAGTGATTTGTGATATGATGAATAAAGATAAGGATCATTATAAATCATATGTCAATCAAAGGTGGAGACCCATAGAGTTTGATGTTGGGGATCACCTTTTTCTAAAGGTAACTCCCTATCGTGGGCATGAAAGGTTTGGTTAGGGGACTAATATTTATTCATGGTTTTTTGGGCCTTTCGAGGTGTTTTCTCATGTTGGAGTAGTGGCGTATCAAATATCACTTGTCCCACATATGAGTTGGATAAACAATGTTTTTCATGTATCACAGATCCGTCATTATCTTCATATTGACTCTCAAGTCATCGATTGGGGAGATATCGTTGTTGATGATGATGCGACCTTTGAATAGTGACCTGTGGATATTCTTGACCGCAAAGAGAAGGTGTTGTGTAGGTGTTCTGGCCCCTTGGATCATGTATTGTGTAGACACAGTGTCATGGAAGAGAGTACCTGGGAACGTGAGTCACAGTTATGTACTCAGTACCCAGAATTGTTTTACATTCAACTCTTATCATGTAAAGATGTCCCCTTTGTGGTTATAGACCTTTCTTGTTTATGAGATGGAATTATTTGGATGGTTCTTATGGCCTTCTCTCTTTTGAGAGGTATCTTGATTGGTGGCTGTTTATAATTCTATTATATTCTCTTTTTTTGCCAGTTTTTGAATTCTTGATGACGAGAATGTTTTGAGAGGTATTTGGTGTAATGTCCCAGACCTATTTGATCCATTCCATTGAAAAATTATAATGTCTAACGTATTACAAGTGGTCAAGGTGACTTATTCCCAACACATTGCCTAATTTTCAGTTCTGTGAACAGTGCATTGCTAGACATAGGTGAACATTGCCATTGGTAGCCTTAGGTGAATAGTGTCATCAGTAGCCTTAGCTGAATAGTTCATTGACAGCCATAGGTGAGTAGTGTTATCAGTTGCCTTTGTTGAATAGTTTCATCAGTAGCCTTAGGGGAACAGTGCAAAGGTAGCCTTAGCTAAACAATGCATCGATAGCCTTAGGTGAATAGTGTAATCGGTATCCTTAGGTGAACAGTGTCATCGATAGCCTTTGGTAAACACTATCATCAATATCCTTAGGTGAACAGTGTCATCAGTAGCCTTAGATGAAAATTTTCATCGGTAGCCTTAGGTGAACAATTTCATCGGTAGCCTTAAGTGAACAGTGCAACAATAACCTTATGTGAATAGTGTCATCGATAGCCTTATGTAAACAATGCAGTGGTGAGGTTCTAACTGTGAGGTTCCAATGGTGTGGTTCCAATGATATCCTTTATTTCCTTTTCCATGTTTTGAGTTCTTGAACAATATTTCCAGAACAATGACGTTCCAACAGTAGCCTATATTTCCTTTTCCAAATTTTGAGTTCATGAATAATGTTTCTAGAACTGTGACGTTCCAACGGTAGCTGATATTTCCTTTGAAAATTTTTCAATTCAGGAATAGTGTTTTCAGAATGGTAATCTTCCAACGGTATCCTATATTTCATTTTCCAAAATTTGTGTTCATGAACAGTGTTTCCATAATGGTGAGTTCCAACTGTAGCATCTATTTCCTTTGCCAAAATTTCAGTTCATGGATAGTGTTTCCAGAAAGGTGAGGTTCCAATGGTGGCCTATATTCAGTTTTCCAAATTTTCAGTTCATAAACAGTGTTCCAGAAGGGTTTGGTTCCAACAGAAGCCTATATTTCCATTTCTAAATTTTGAGTTCATGAATAGTGATTCTATAATGGTGAAGTTCCAACAATCGCCTATATTTTTTTTTCCAAATTTTGAGTTCATGAGCAGTGTATCAAGAATGGTGTGGTCCAACGGTAGCCTCTATTTCTCTTTAAACAATCTTGAGTTCATGAATAGAATATCAAAAGTGTTGAGGTCCTAGAGTAGCATCTATTTCCTTTTCCAAATTTCGTGTTCATGAATACTATTTCCACCTTCCTACAGTTACACACATTTAATGATTCCATTGACGTAAAATGCATTTAATGACTTTTATTAAGAACTCTAAGGTAGATTCAAAAGACTATAAATTTGATTTTAATTTCCTTGAATCTCGGGATCCTTTTACTTGGTCAAACAGTTTTGTTTAAAGTAATCCACATTTATTAGAAAATCCAACATATTGTAAACCACTACATCGTTAAATCTTATAAAGGGATGATATATCTTATTCCGTAGTTCTTCCTCCATTTTCTCTGGTGTGGGATGATCGAACATTTCATTCCATCCCATAGGAGTTGTGCAATCAAACGTTCTTCTTTTGATTGGTTCCCATTTGTTATTGTGTAACCAAGTAGTATCGGCTGACCTCTGATATATGGTTTGTTCTATCGTCATTATTTTTTGTCCATCATCTTCTATTTCCCCTCGCCCTTTTATGGAATGTCATCTCTACATTCTTAATGGACTTTTCATAGCTGTTTACTAGTGTAGTGTGCCTCTACATCTTCGGGTGGATACAATTTTCATACGGGGAGAGGAGATCGTAACCTATTGTGTGGATCATTCTCGAAAAAGAACGTCTAGAACTGTTTGATGTATAAGATTAGTTTCTTTTATTTACTTTATGTTCAACTATATAGTGAGCATTTTTTGTCCCACTAGATCACAATGGAATTTAAATAATAAATATTTGAACTGGATAAATAAATTGTCATCGATCAAATGTTATTGTATCTTGTTTTGAAAGATAGTGTTATATCTATTCATGCATTATTTAGATTTTTGTTTTTTATGGAAATTGATAAAGAACGTAACCCCAAAATTAATTGATAATTTTTTGGCTAAATATAAAGAGGCATGTAAATGAATCTCACCTCCCTATTTTAATTTTATGTTAATCAAATTGGTGTAGTAAGCATGTTTAATTCTTTGTGCTAGCTTTTTGTTAAGGTTTCTTGAATTTGGAACCTACTAATAATAAAACAATTAATCCAAGATGGGTTAAAGAACTATTTTTTATAAAAGTTAATTCTTTGTAGGGTTTTGTGTTACCCTCTACCTTGTTCAAGGTCCAAGAGCCCAATTGATATGATGTTCTTTTTCCTGCTACTTGTGTTTTGACATGATCCTAGATGGTTGTTGTGACATGTGGGTGTATGGAGGCCCACTATTTGTGGCATAAATTGACACCTAGAGTTCCATGATGCATCGTTTAATGCATGTGGGTTTCGGGGAGGTCACCCGAGATGATGAAATGGGTTGGATGTGAATGATTAGATTCTTGCTGATTCTTATTGGTTTTTTATCTGCTTTATATTCCCCACTTCTCAGGGCATCTGGACTTTCATAACCTTCTTCCAGAAGGGGTGAAGATGCACGGGGTATGCCACGTGCTTTCTGTGTTTAGCTTCTCAAGTGAGTATGGTTCTACGCTATTGATATAGGCGACAAAGACTCAACGGGTAGTTCATCTACACAAAGTGTTGATCCCCATTGTGTTTAGTAGTATAGAATCTTTTCTTGATTGACTGGGAATATGGGAATCTAATTTTGTAAATAAATAATTGAATAAATGATGTTAACCCATGGTGTTGAAGCTTGATGGGATGCAATATTGGGGTTGCAATTTTAAAAGGATAGAGGACTTTGGGTGTGATGATAATAAAATATAATGTGGGAATTTTAGATTTTTAATTAATGTTTAAATAATTAATTACTGTAAAGTGAAACTAATAAAAAGGGAATGAAGTAATGTAAAATATATATTTAAATGGTTGAGTTCATATTGGATACCTAGTCTTAGAAGTGGCAGAAGGGAGTCTGAGAGGCATTAGTTGTAGTTGAGTCAAATACAATGTTATTCCCATAGTGTGGTAGCAATCTATAGTATATTCTATGCATTTTGTTTTTCTATATGCTACTCCACCTCGTTAGTTAGGTTAACTGACACCCCGTGGATTCTGAGCCCTGGGGGTGTTTTCCCCAACATTCCCGTGGGAGGATGGATGGCTAACTACCACCTTTATCACCACTCTCTTCTCTTGGTAGTTACTTGTGTGGGTAGGCACAGTGGTTAGTTTTCCTCATATATGTGTGTAGAGGGATGTAATGGCATGTGGTTATTCACACATATATTTTCCGGATATAGATTCACATTAACTACTATAGGTGTAATGTGTACAGGATACGATGTCATGATAAACCTTACTCGGTGTATGGGATATAATGGATTGAGGATTAATACTCGATGTATGATTCATGTTATGCGAGATATGGTGGCTCTCAAAAACTACTTAGTTCCTTTTCTTACGTGGACATCAAGATTTTTTTCCTGAGGTTCATGTTGTGGTGCTTCGCCCAGGTGTTTGTGGGCACGCCTTTTTGGAGAAAAATGCTTAGGACATGCGATGTTGGGGAAAATCAGTAAACCAATGAGAATGTAGTGACTGGGTACTGTTAATATTTTTTATTATATTATATACTATTGTATGTGTTACTTTTTGATAGTAGCCATTGTGAGGCAGGGGATATAGAATACATGTTTAGGTGACAAGTTTGTTTCAATTTTTGTTCAATGTGCTTTATCATGATTTCCTTGCTTTTGCACTAGAGGAAATGGGGAGGATCCTGCTGACTATATAGTTATATTCACCCTAATTATATTTAAACTTTTTTTCAGGTCCCATAGAGAAGTTTGTAGATCTTGTTGGTTTCTAATATCTTGTGTTTGTAGGAGCAATTTGGGATTTTTAGTTGCTACTGTTTTTACTTTCTTTTGGGTACATGCAGTTTTCCATTTTCATATGTATTAGTTTTTCCTGAATATACATATGTGTACTTGGGTTTTCATTTATATTTTTGTCTGAGTTGGAGCTGATTGGTGTCTATCTTATCTATCGCTTAGGCATGTGTTCTCATAGTGGGTGATTCCATCCATCTGTGTGTTTACAATTCCCTCAGTGCTAGTAGCCAACCTGGGGCCTACTGATGGCGAGGCTCAGGGGGTCATCATCTCCCTTCTCACATTGTTGGACCAGGAGGGTACACTTTGAGGCGAAGGGGTCGTTATAACACATATAAAAAATAAAGGTAATGTGGGACATAATTAAACATAAATGGAATAAACATATGGTTGCTTCTATACATATCACTCTTAAAAATGGAATAGCCATACAACCTGCTTCTATACCCAATCCATTGAAGTTTATACTATAAACACCAATCCTTGGAATATTGAAAACCCACCCATCAAATTTCCAATTACCATTGTATAATCAATACATATAAATTATTACTATTATAAATATTTCAATAAAAAATCATTTCTGATCACATAAAATCATTTCAAGTTAATTAAATAGATAATCTATTCTAAAATCTATTTTAAATACAAAAATACCCAAAATATTAAGGTATTTATTAACCTTTTACAATTATTAAGTCTTATAAAACTTCCAAATTTAAAAAAATGGTTACACTGGTGTGGAATTTATTTTCATTGTTTTCATTAAAAACATTCCATTAAATATTTTAAAAATAATCTACTAAGATTCATATTGAAAACATGGAAATGAAATGAAATTTCAAAGGGGTTGACTATACACTTAATAGAAGAATGTGTTCTATGACATCAAAATTAGCCTCAATGAATGTAATTTGAGACAAAATATTTTACAAAGATCCCTTAATGAAAATATTTGATATAAATTCAAATGTTCCCATTTTTATACATTAATGTTCATATGAATATGTTCTTAAAACCATTTTGAGAACATGAACATAAAATATAAATATTTATAAGAAAACATCACTAAAAACAAAAAATTAGTTTTTGAGTTAAAAACTCTTTTACCTCTTGAGAAACAAAGGAAGAAAAAATATTATCAATAAAATTAAATAAAAAATATAATATCATTAGAATAAATAAATTAATTATATAATATGTCAAAGTAATGTATACACACCATATAAATGTTAATGGGTTCATAACAAAAAATAAGTCTCAATGGAATATAGATTGTGATGAAATCATTTACGTTGAGTCTGACATGTGAAATTTATATTTATCATGTATAATAATAAAATTAGGATACTTTATAATTTATTGATAATCGTTTTCATGTTTTTCATTAATTTTATATGACTTCTTATTAGGTTATTACCATGGTGATGGTAGGTCGTACGTACGCATAAGTAACGTTTCCATTTTTAATTAATCATTAGAGAAAATGGTAATTATTATTTTAACCATAAAAAATGATTATAACATTATGAAAATCATATTAATAATTTATATATACTTATATAAATCATAGAATTGATTTGGTGAATAAATATGAATCTCTTCGTTTCGTGGAGATGATAGTTCATATGTACCCACAAATGATGTTCTCATTTTTTAGTGATTGGATATTAAGAACATAATTGTTATATTATTTTATTATAATGATAAATAAGTCATTAATATCACATATTAACCTTACATCCATTATTATAACTAGTCCTGAGAGATAGTTATGAAAAAAATAGTATTGGTTTTTGTAGGTGATAATTAACTCATACGATCGAAGGATTAATTCCATTCCCATTTGATGAAAGTAGAGATGGATTTGGGTGCTAATATAAAAATTATATCATATTTTTATATTTAGGACACTAGAGTAATTATATTATCATAGTTGTATAATATTTTAAGGAACATTAGGACGAAATAAAATAAAATCACTTAAATAAAAATGTTACCTTTCATTCGGATGATCACCATTGTATAATGCATTAAAACCCTTAAGAAGAGTGTCATTCATAATATAAGTCTGAAATAATTTATTAAGGTATTATTATAAGGGTTTTGGTAAGATATTAGTCAATCAAAAAAAATTATGTCTACGGAATAGAGAGGAATGGGTTTAATTTTATAGAAGAGGGGAGGGGAACGCATTAGAATTATTAAAAGTATTAAATTAATATAAATTCATTGTCTATTAAAACAGTGTCCAAATTAATTTATTTAGAATATATTATAAGGGTATAAATTCATTCATTCGAAAAAAATTATATATGTTTTGATTAATTTTTATTCCTAATATATTTGTTTTAAAACATAATTTTCCCTTCTAAATCTTACTGTGATATATTTTTATGTAACCACTATGGGTTAATATAAAAACCATTACATGGGAAAATAAAAATAAAAGATTAATTTTCCGTATTTTTGTACTTTTAATAAGTATATGGATGAATCATGTAATTTTATAAATTTTATAATATTTAATAAAATATTATCTGTTTTAAAATACCAATAGTGTACATTTTGGAAACTATTCATTAATTTACTTTTGAAAAATATCATAACAGCAAGATAAGATCGAATAAACATCCTTAAATAATTAAAAACAAGTAAAATGAATCCAAATATTTTATTTTTGATATCAATTATGTCAAATTGTATGTATTTTAATATTTATAATACCATTTATTTTATTCTTTCGTTAATTATAAAATTGCAACATCATCATATTGTCACAATTTAATTTAATTATTTATTTCGTAAATATTTCAAAATAATTACCATGATTTAGGTAATATATTTTAATTTATATGTATTATTTATATTATAATATATAACATATCTAATCCCATATTAAAATTGTTATATTTATGAGAGACATGATTATGATATCATGGTCTATACATAAAATAAAATCTTATATGTGTCATAATCACACCCATGTGGCTTTAAATGGCCAAATTTTCAGTCCAAAAATTGTATTGGTATAAATTATCTCATCACATAAGATTATAAAATATGTTAGTGTGGTATTACAATATTTATCAGTTTATTTTAACCATTAAGTACCTAATTTGCCCTTATTTGTGGTTATAAAAATAATTAATAAAGTTACCATCCATAATGCCCAAAAATGAGACCTACTTAATTAATTTAGACCATATTATTCAAAATATCGAATCTATTTTTCCAAATTCAAAACATATTATTGGTATAAATTATTAACTAATTAATTCCATTGATTAAATGAGAAAATGGGTTTTTGAAATGAAACGTCTAAAAGTTCACACAGTTTTGATATCTAATTTCAATATGATATTGATTCAAATAACCTATTTTGAATTAAATTATAAAAAAATTAATTTAACTAATCTTTAAAAAAATTAAAAAATATAATTTAACAATATAAATAAATTTTATTAAATAATAGTTTCGAACTAAAATGCAGTATTTTTCACTATAAATTAAAATATAAAATTTATCAGAAAAATGCCAAAAATTATTCAAATATAAACTTTTACATCCTTAATCCATATAAAAATATTATTTTCCCAAATATAACTTTCATTTGTGTCAAAAACTAAATTTAAAATGGGTTATCCATGAAAAGAATTTAAAATTTTCTTTTTTAAAAAAATACATTTTTTATTATTAAAATTGGATTTATTCTTATATCAGGAAAATAAAATAAATAATATGAATCTAAAACAATATATTGGTTTTATATCTCATTAATATAATCTAATAATTTTTGTTTTGTTATTTTTTAGTAACAATTATACACATTTAAATAGTTTTTTCATAAAAAACACATCATTCATATTCAATTGGCTTCTATATCAATTTATAAATATTTAGTTAACCAATAAATCATTAAATAATCATGTATAAACCCTATTTTTGTATTTTATTTAATATTTTCTATTTCTTCCATTCTAATGGCTTTGTTATAATGGTACATTTATATAAAAAAATTAGTTGTATGATAAGTCTTCATATGACGTATCATGTATTATATCAAACAAAGTATATTTTTTATAAAAAAAATGGGTTGTTAAAAAACACAAATTATTAATTTATTAATCTTTCTTATGAAAATAAATCTTCTTTTAAATCAATATATTAATAAAAATATTAACTCAACATTTACATTTAAAAAATGTAGCAATAATTAATTTATCATTTTAACAGCTTTACTTATTCTTTAATATAAATTTATTATATGTTCATTTATAAGATACCATATTTATATTAATACTTATATAGGTGATGTTAATATTCAATTTTTCAAATTACAATTTTTAGTTTTTGAATTATTATTCCAGGAGTAACATTCAAATTCATCAAAAATGAATGTTACTATAAAACCGCAATGAAATTAACCAAAGTAAGTTTTGATACTATATATTTAAAAAATAATGATTATATTTTAAAATATAATTAATAAAATTTTAAAAATTATGTTTTAAAATTTGTTAATCATTAAAATGAGGAAATATTTTATTTTTGAAAAAATAAAGATTTTTTATTGATAATAGTATTTATTAATATCTAAAGGCTATCGAAAATATTGAATGAATTTAAAATAATTTCATGGAATATTTTACAAATATATTTCATTATTGTATTTGAATAATTAGTGTTTAATTTAATTTTTTAATATAATATAAAAAATCATTGTGAAGATAATAATATCTTGTCATACAAATAAGATCTTAAAGCTCAATTAATTTTTATTTCTAATTAATTAGTAAGCAAAGAATTAATTTTATAAACATGTCTAATAAAAATATTTGTAATTTACTTAATATCATTCTTTACCACCATTCCATAGCATCTAGGATATAAATATAATTTTTAAATAATAATTATTGTTCATTTTTTATGAACTTAAGCTATAAAAGAAGATAAACTCAAAAATTGGCATATCATAAAATATTGGGGTATTACAAGATTCACCAAAATGGATGTGGAAAACATTGAAAAAAATACTTTGAACATAATTTCTTAAAAATAATAATAATTTAATAGGTTTGAAATACATCAAATGTTGTATAAATAATCTTCATACTCTTCTATATGACTTTTTTAAAATCAAAATTAATTTCATCAAATAATGATGGTACTTATTAAATTTTTCTATATATATTTTATGATTGAGTATCCTCTCATCCATTAGTGATTTCCTTTAAATATCATTCTCTAAATGTTGAACATCCTCTTCAAAAACACTTGTCTTATTATTATCATCATTAAAAATCATAAACTCATCTGCCATGGTTCAGAGATAGGTATTTTCTTCATCTAGCTCCTAAAAAAATTCTTATATATCCATGTTTTCTTCATTACAATAGTTTTAAAACTATTAAAATTATTTATAAACATCATTATATTAGAAAAAAATTATATAACTTTTTAAATAAAATAGGAATGTTAAATTTGACATTATTCACATCCACTATTTAACCATTATGATATTTTATGTCACCATCAGCATACCTTTACCAACTTACCATTTGATGAAATTTTTTTATGTTCCATGTGCATGTATTTTAAAATGTTTATGTCACCCTCAAACTAAACCACTAATTCTATTAAAACCTTCAAAATTTAAAAGTACTAATCTTGACTCATGGGTATTTTCATACATATTTATTCAATTATAAGAAGAACCAAAATTGTCTCCACATTCTATTATATAGATTCAAAAATAAAATCAATTTTTTTCTAGGATTCTATGGCTGATGATTCAGATGACATCGATGATGCCTCTAAAATGTGATAATGTGATGATCCCAACCAATACATTTCTCTTATAACATATTCTTCTTCTTCTTTTCAGAATTTTAAAATAACATCTTATTTATTAGTATCATACTTGTTTCAAAAGAACTTATGTGAATTCTAAGATTCACATAATTCTATTTGTGATGATGAATGAACATCGAATAAAACATCAATAACATAGTTCTTTTCATACCATGTTGAAATTGATGTATATGATTGTGATGATCTCCCTTCTCCATTAACTTATTCTTTGATTTGTTCTTATTATACATCTAATAAATTTTCTAACTACCTGACTGTTCTTGAGACTCCATTACTGAATTTTTTGACTAAATAATTTTTCCATCTTCTTTAATGTATTCTTATTAGATTTTAGATCTAATTTATGAACTTATTTTTTAACATAAACATATCCAACCACTTAATTTTTTACCATTTCTTCATAGCAATAGGTAGTATAGAACCATACAAAATCACTATCCCAGAAGAAATATGTTTTGATAATAATTAAGAAATTTTCTTGATCTTAGATATGATTAGACCTCTAATAAAAGGGAAATTGAAATTTTTTAATTTTTTGATCTTCTTTTAAATGCCTTTCAATAAAATTTTCACCATTCCTACATCATATAATAATTTCATATATTTATGTTCTCTTAATGAAATTTATATTCATCAGTTGTATATTTATTTAATTCCAAGGCTTCAACCATATCAATTACAAAATAATGTTCTTCAGCATTATTTTGGGATATATTATCCAAAATCTTCTTCAAATCATCAACTTGTATATCTTTTGTTTCTTTTTTCATTAAAAGGTTAGGATTCATCCTTTTACTTCTCATTAGTGACTTCATTCTCTTTTACTAGTCAGTTATTGTACACATGATTTTCCAAAATTTGGAAAATTTTATTAAACAATGAATTAATGAAAAACATAATATGGGACATTGTTTCATAAATAATATTAGAATGATTTCCAAAACAATATATCAATTATTTTTCATTTATAAAAATCAATGTAATTAAAAAATATACTTGATTATAAAAACTGAAAATAGGAGAATCATGGACTACAATGATCCTTTATTAATTAATTCTATAGACATAAAAACAAATTTAACTGAATTTATCTTCCATATATTTACAATGAAATACCAAATAATATTTTAGATTAAATATAAAGTGTCAATATCTCTCTTACTAGGTATTAAGATTCCTCGAATTTAAATAGTTACTACACTGACATAGGAATTCGTAAGGAAAATTATTCTAATCTTCTTAGAAGAAGTAAAAAAAAGTTTTAAAAGGTTTTTCTTCCTAAAAGTCCCCAACATTTTCAGAACATGTTAGATGGTAGTTATGAATTGGACTCTAAAAAGAAAAATAAAATGTTAACAACATAATGATGCTTTAACATGATACTTCAACCAAAATCATAAAAAAACCACATATATATCCTATTTTGCATTTAATACTATTAATGAATAAAACTCTATTACTATCTATGGGTAGTTTTTAGGAAAATATTCTTTTAAAACACATATTTTCACCTAAGAATAAAACATATCATTTTTTAATGGGGACTCATATTTTACAGAATATTATTTCAAAATCAATACTTCTGTTATGTCCTATCATTCCACAAAATCTTCTACGGTACTCATCTGACTAAAATTTATGTAAGATATTAGACAATTGAATCTGATCAGATGGATACCAATTTTTCATAATGAGAAATAAAATTATTTCCAAGGGTCATGAGAAAAACATTAATGATCAATGTTGGACTTGGATACCCCAACCCATATATATATACATATGGGAAAGAGTTTAATTTATAAAAAATATCCAATGACTCTGATTTGAATCAAAAATTTAATCAAATGATTGATATTTAATACATGAATGATTTATAAATTATTCAGAAGTCAAAATGCCTTTTAAAAAGAATGCAAATCAGTATAGTGTATTATCTGATTACATAAATGTTAAAATTTAAATGAAATTAATTTTCATTAACACACAAATAATGTAAAAACAATGTAAATGAAAAAATATAATGGACAAATAAAATAAATTAATGATCATAAGAATAAATCTTGGATTAAATATAAATTTTCATTGGAGTATCTTATTCTTCTTGTATCTTAATTGAAATGGAAAATGATATATTTCATAATAATATAATTCCCAAAAAAATAGAAACAAATTTTGAATCCAGAAAACATAATAAAATATTTGGAATATGGAAAAAATATACATTATTAATAATATTTACTAAAAAAATAAAATATTATAATAACTAAAATGATTAAAAAATTACATTAAAAGTTTTTTTGAAAATAAATATTTTTTAGAAAATAAAAACATATTAATTCCCCTTAGTAAATTATTTCATTAATATATGATATTATTAAACAATATATAGATTTGAATGATCCTTTGAAATTAACCACTCCCAACTTCTGATTAATATATTCAAATCTATCTAACTAAGGGGTTAACTAAAAATATCATCACATATTTCTTACATTCCATTGAGTTATAAAATGATATATCTTTTATATGTGTGGTCTAAAATGAAATAGTTTCATATATTTATGTGACATTCTCATGAGTGATCTTCATAGTTTATTGATTAAGGAAATGAAACTTCTATTATCATAATATATTTTAGTTTTACTCAAAGTCATGCCATAGTCAGCGAGTGTGTGTTGTATTCACAACACCTAATGAACACAACATTATGTTGCAGAATATTGAGAATCAAAATACATATAGTTATGTAATATTTCTAGTATTTTAAAATAAAAATTTATTAATTACTTCTTTGAGGATAATATTTTTATATATTAAAGTGACTTATTGTTTTTGAAAAATTAAAAAACATAGAAAATTTGTTAACTCACCCCTCAAAATCATTTTTAACATACAATTCATATGACACACAAAGGAATATGATAAATCCTTTTGCGATTAAATAAATATATTGTCCTCAATATAAATTTGTCCAAAAAAAATATTTTTTTTAATTTATTTTATAAATTTATTTGGACCCACAACTCCTTTGAAATATTTTTTTAACAAAAATCTAGTTTACTATCATACTAGGATCTATGAGGTTTTTTATATGGGTAAAGTTATGTTATTTGATAAAAAATTTGTATTTTTTTATTTTCAAAACAAGGGGGATGTTCATCAAAAATAATTATACAAAACATTCAATTTTAGAAAGAACACTTAACATCCATTTGAAATAGTTTAAAATATATGAATATTGCATAGGAAATAAGTGTATGAATAGCTTAATGGGAACCTACTTGAGAATATATTTCTTAATAATATATTATCTTATATTGATTAAATACATTATCCAAAAGTGTGTATTTATTTCTATCTATTATTCCATTTTCATCACATTTATTCTTAAAAATTCACATCACACCAACTACAATAGTATATTTCGGACATTCAACTAAATTATCAAAATTATTTTAGTTTTCAAATTCATTGAGTTCATATTCCATGGATTTTGACCAATAATCATCACCTAAAGTGTCATCTTGATTTTTTGGATCAAGTTAAGATAGAAATTATATTTATTTAATTTTATTTATCATAGAATTTTTATGTCTATGTGTCGACCTACATCATCCCAGATATTATCAATAGGATGACTCCTGAGAAAAAATAAATTTCATGGAATTAAAAAACTCTATAGTTTGTCAACATGTTGATAATATTCATTTGTTTTAACATCATAAATAATCTTTTCATTTGTACTCACATGGGAAAAATATACTAAATTGGTAGAGAATCAGTTTTAAAATTAACATTTAAATATGTAAATTGATGTTTTTATAAAATTGAAATGACCATTTTAATAAAACATAACATTTACTATGTGCACAATAGTACATGTGATTTTATTACATTCTCAATAGGACTTACTATTTGTATAATAACATTATAATTTTCCTTCATCGTATTTTTCATCTTTTTAATGTCAATTATCTTTTTGATTCAGAAAGAATAATATTATCAAAAACATTGAAGTAAAAAATGTTATTTTATCCTTCTAGTCCCTAACTCATAATGAGATCTATTACATAATGGTCTTATTAAAACATGATTTTTAGTAAAATAAGATGTTTTAATCACTTCAGCCCAAAAATTATTAGTAACTAAGTGTTCACGTATTTTGGTTCAATTAATCTCTTAAAGAAATATATTTCTTCTTTTGAAAACACCTATTTTATATGGAGTAATAGGTGATGAATGGTTACATATAATAACTTTATTAAAAAAAATTACAATATGAAAATTTTAAATTTATCCGCCATGACCACTATGAATAGTTATCATGCAATGTTTTTTTATCATTTTAAACAACTTCAAGAAATGGTTTAAAATCAGAGAAGTCTTAAGGATTGTTTTTTAGAGAATATTCCCAAGAATTTATATTTTAATAATCAACATTAAAATATAAATAGTATTTTCCCTTGATAAATCTAGTTTTTATGGGATGAAACAGGTCAATGTGAACTAATTTTAAAGCATCAAAAGTTGAAACATCATCAATAGATTTAAAGACCTACTTAGGTTTTATTCCAAATTGACAGGGATAAAAAAATTGAAGTATCAATCTTCGGTTCTGATTGGTCCTTAAATATTACTTTCTTATTAAATATAGCTATATTTATATTATTTTATTATTCTAATATTACATTACATGATAAGAAATAAAATTTCCATTTCTATATGGCATGGTAGTTCTTGGCACCTATTTTCTTCTGTGTTTAACGTTTATACATTATCATATTGATTGGTAGAACGAATAAACTATTATTTAAAATAATGAAGAGTACATTTATCCATCGTGAAGATCATAGGAAATCCCAAAACACATAATTTAATTATGACAATAATGTCGTTCTAAATTCCATGAAAATATAAAACATTTCAAATTAAAGCTTCTCCAAGAACTAAAATGTTACCTATAATGTTAATTTCTCCTCAATCATTATATATTAATATTAAATTTCCACCTTATATATCTATAATATACATAATAATGTATTTGTTTCTTGTCATATATCTCAAGAAAACACTAGCTATGTATCAAATATTCCTATTGTTGGAACATTCTATATTTTTTAAAAAATATTATTGTTAAAGAACCCAAACCTTAATGCATTTAGTATTATAAGAAAGTAAAATTTTTAGAATCCCGATTTTTCATACATTATTAATTTGAAAAAAGAGTGACTCATATAAAAAAATAATGTTTACGAAAAAATAATGACTTATAATTATTTAAAAGACATTATTTCTTCCAATATCCACAACATTTATATTTAGTGAAAAAATGGAGCAGTTTTGGGAGTAAAGTAATAATTTTCAAAAATAGGTTTTTATTTTTAAAAAATATACTAAATTAATCATTGACGATTAATATGACGATAAATTTTATCAATGTTTTTATCTCTCATGTAATTCATTTTCAAATTCATTTTCGAACTAGAAATTTCTACATTTAGTTTTACAACAAAAAATTATCCTCATTAGAATTTATATTCGAAAGAGGGTTTTTAATAAAATTTTGTAAAATTGTTTTCTAAGAAATATATTTTCCAAATTATTTTTAAAAATTATTTTATATAAATATGAATTATAATTATAGTTAAATTTTTTTTATATCTTAGTAGTAAATATAGTTATAGATAAATTAACATTCATACGTTTTGTTAGCATCCTATTGATTTTTAGAAACATTAGAACTCTCATTTTCAATTAAATTAAACAATATAGAAACTTAATAAATAATATTAAATAATATTTTCCATAAGATAATGAATATTATTCAATAGATGATTCTTATCATCATTACTATTAGCGAGAATTACATTTTACGTAAGGTTTGTATGATATTCTCTTTTACCTTTATCTAGATTAATCGGTTAATTTTGTGGAATTTATGCATAGAATCCTACATTATTCTATCCTAGAATTATTTCTCTAAATAATTCAAAGAAGAACTATCTATTCCACTATCACCTAATGTTTCTAAATCATCAGTATTTGATTTTGTTTTTTGTGTATAATACTTCTAAAAATTCATACTTGAATTAATTTCCTCGTTATCCTTATTTTCATGTGAGGAAAATCAAGTCCAATATGTCCTTATTTCTTAAATTATTAACATATCTCTTTGTAGGATTCCATCATATAACTCTTATTCATTTTTTTATTCATATATCTATACTGAAAATCATGTATTACCACTATCTTCATCATCTTTCTATTAATATAAGACAACTAATTTTTAGACCGTTCCAATGAACTAATATCTGACCTCGCAAGGCAACACGCACTATATGTTAGCAAACCACTCATGGGCCCCTCTACCCCATTGGGAACTAGCATAAGCCCAAGGGTTGGCCACCTAGGGCCTCGCTATGGATGTGCGGCACACAGGTGGCAGGCCAGCCAAATACCTTGTTACCCAACAACATGTTTTTTAAAGTCTTTGACCAAAGAATTACCCTTTAAAAAAATTCTCAGATTATTTTATATTAGTAGTAAAATAATAAAATCCTTCAAAAGTGAATCCTTCCAATTTTATTTTTCATTTTCTTAATAATCCAATTTAATCATCGGTTGTACTACATAAGGGGTCCAATAAGATCATCAAGAATAAGATAATTAATCCCCCTTCTATCATCTGAAAAAATTATTTTGGATTCCTATTAATTTTTTATTATCATAATAATTTAATAAACTAAATTAATATCATTAAGATATTTCTACTTGTGATATTGTATTCTGTTTATAATAATCATAAACAATTGGGGAATGTTTTCAACTGAATCTCTAGGTATGAAATCACATTCTTCACAATATAGAAAAAAATAACACCTTTTGATTCAATGACATTAGATGTTTAAAAAATTGCTTATAAATTCTTATAAAATATATTAAAATCTTAAATTAAAGATATCTTACAAGGTACATTTCTTGTCATAAAACATAATAGAGTATTCCTTACTTTTTATTTCAACTAATATTCTATCTTTTCTTATTTTTTAAAATTTTCTAACATAATAATCATGTATATTAAAATTTATAGAATTCATATAATGTTTTCACCTCCAGTATTTCTAATAAAATATCCTAAAGTTTACCTATAGTATTCCAAATGGGTATAATCAGTGATATGTGGTCTTCTATAATTCAACTTATAAATATTACTAAAATTTGATTCAGCTATCATATAGAAAAAATACTTTTCTATAATACATGTTAGAAAAAAATAGTTCTTAAAAAATATGATCATAAAAATAATAAAAACCTTTAGTTGTAAAAAATTTAAATATAATTATGTATAGAATTAGAACCATGTTTGATTCCAAAATTTGGATCATAAGAGTATATGATGACTGTAATATGGGTTAAATTATTTTTTAAAATTTTAATTTAACAAAAACCCAAAAACCATATTATAAAAAACTCATACTCTGATATCTTCCTATGAAAATAATATGTATATTAGATTTGTAAATCACTTGATGAAATAGATTTGATAATCTGGTTGACAAACATTCTGATAAATAAATAATTAGAATGATAAGTATAAAAAAATTTCTAATAAAAATGATGAAATATATTAAATATATATAAATAAGAAAAATGAAAAACTATACTAAATTATCAATGAATTTTAGTATTTGTCAAGGAAATTTTTATCTTTAACCTAAATTATTAAGGAGGTCGGAAATCCTGAATAAAGATATGAAACATTTAAATCATATTAATAAATATATCTCTTTACCGACTAGGAAATCCCTCGATATGATGATAGGAATAGATTTTTCTTCCAATTCCCTAGAAGTCATTGATATTATGATCAGTATCAGATCTGTCTTCTAATCCTAGAATTAATCAATATGATAGATGAGATTGACTTTTCATCCTATAATATTAATCGATTTCTATTAACCATGATTGGGAACACAAACTGAAATTAAAAACATTCCCTAGAATTTATAATCCTCATAAGGATTCCATAGAAAAAACTCTTGAAAAAATTAAAAATCATTAGAATGATATTTTTAGGCTATGAAAAATAGTAGAAGTCTTGAGTTTAAAAATAAAATTTCATCAAAATCTAAAAGGAACTCCAACATTTTAGAATCCTTTCTAGAACCATATTTTTTTGAATCTCGATGTTATTTATAACAACATTAGATGTTCTTAACATAAAATATTTGGAAAACCTCTACATATAATTTTATGTTGACTAGAACCATTACAATGGTATCGTCAATTTCATCAAATAGATATAACTCAATTTACTCCAATTATAATCATTTGAAATTAGAATGGAATACTTTACTATTTATCATTCAAATGAAGTGATGTATGGTCAATATAACATATTTGGAACATTTTTTCATCTGATGTTTTTGACTTCAATCAGTTTGATAGACCAATATCTAATCTATTTGATAGGTGGAACATTACTCATTTAGTTGCACCAGAAACACCTTCAGTTCAATGGATATTATTGAATAATATATGTATATATTCATTTTATATTAGACCTAATTTTATATTCTGTGAAAAAATATGATTCTAGGAAAAATAATCTAAAATGTTTGGATATTTAATGTATGTAAGATAGAGTTTTAAAAAAGTGATTATGATTGTCAAAACTATTGAATTGGGATGTAGAAAGTACAACTTTAGACACCACATGATGTTATTTGTGATATTATAATATTTTAACTCACCTAAAACCTTTATCCCATTTATATGAAAAACGTTTTTCCACTTACTGATGTCAATTATCTATAATAGATGATAACCTTGAAAAAAATTCATGGATTTACATAAATATTGAATTTTCCACTAATATGGTTGTATTGAAAACCACATTGAGTATTCATTAACTATTGAGGAAATTAATGGAAATCAAAAACTTCTTTTCCCACTAGTAGTGGAATCATTTATTCATTAAACTTGGTAAGGGGAAAATATTCAAATGATGGTGGATATAATATGAATAATATATGTGATAATCACTTTATGTATTCTCAATTCCGTTATATTTTTGATTGTGAGTAATTTAATGATTCATCAGGGGCCTCTTGAGTTCATCCCCATTCCTTAATATAATTTTAAAAATATAAAGGATTATATTGATGTCATCCCAAAAGAACTATTCAATCTTTTAATCCTAAATAATTATTGTCCATGTTTTTAACGAATACATCTGTATTGTAGAAGTGATTTAAACAGAAATGGTATTTTAATAGCAGACCATAAATTTTTCATTTTATTTTTTCTTAAGGATCTACATGATGATATAATGCTTTGAATGAGGTAATGTGGTTCCTGTATTATTAAAACCATGTGATGTTACATGTTAGTAGTATTCACATTTTCATTCTGTAAATGTACTAAATTCCTCTTCCAATAGGGTCATTAGATTCCATTTATTATTAGAGAACACATCCATGAGATATGGGGTCTAAAAATCTATCATTTCAATGTTTATCAGTTATACGATTGCGATATAGAATAAATCCCTTGAGAAACATATGTTTAAATCCCTAAATTCAATGTATATATTTATTTACCATATATTATTCTTCATGGTGTCAATACAAGCATTACCAATTAGTTAATTATATTCTTGAATTAAATTTCTCTTTTATATCTTATCAACTTTTAATCTGCTATATAAATTTATGTCATATGCATTCCCATTATTTTCTACATAGATCCATGATTTTTTTTAGAAGCCCCATGTTTGGGGAATATAATTTTCGATCAAACCAATGTATTTGGAAGTAATTATTTAAAAATAATAATATATGTGGACTAAAAAATTTGATTCACCTCTTATATTATATAGGGATAGTGTTGGCTCTAAATATTGGGGTTACAAATATTTATATGTGCAAAAATTTACATGGTGTAGTTCATCAATGGTTGGGAAGATAGCATCCTAAAATATAATTAGATTATATATGAGATATTTTTGTATAAATAGTCCTCCAAATTACTTGGAGTTTAATATAGACTATGTGTATAAGAATTATTATTGAGTCAATAATGTTTTTTTATGACTTTTCCATTCCTTCATGAATGGGGGAGATTGTTATATCGTTAAGGATTCCTTATGACTAGATCATTCCTCTTGTTTGGAAAATCACAAACACCTTATCATAAGGAATATTTCATTTTACCTATGTTTTACCCCTGTAAGGAAAAATTTTCTTCCCCAAGGAAATTTATCCTTGCCTTGTTTTCATTGCTTATATCATAATTTTTCTAAGTGTAAAATTCGTATTAAGACCAAAACCTCAAAATCATATAAAACTTAGATATGAGGAATTATGTTTAAAATTCAAATTCTAGATACAAATTCTCATGAAGTTTGACTCCGAATTATAGATACGAACTCTCATGAAGTGCCATATTGAATTCTGGATATGAACTCTCCTGAAGTACCACTCTGAATTCTGGATACGAATTCTCATGAAGATTGACTCCGAATTCTGATTACAAACTTATGAGAAGTTCGACTATGAATTATGATTACGAATTCTAGAAACAAAATCTTATGAGTTTTGACTCTGAATTCAGAGTATGAATTCTGGTTTCGAATATATCTATGTTCTGACTCCGAGTTCTCTGAATACAGACTCCGAACTCTTATGAGTTCTGACTACGAATTCTCACGAACTATGACTCCAAACATTGTAAGTTCATATTCCAAATTCATGTGAATCTAGAATCCTAATTTCATTGAAATTCAGACTCTGTAATTATAAAGAATTCAGATTTCGAATTCATACAAAAGAGAATCTGAATATCCTTGTACTATAGACTCCGAATTCAGTTTTTACTTAGACTCTGAACATTAATTTACCTTCATTCCCAATATCAGTTTTTTGTTATACTTACACCCGTTTTGTTCTAAAAAAATGTCTTGCATTCAGTTATCAACTAACCGTTGATAGAGTGACACTTGCACAAGTCCATCCAATATTCAAGGAAGAATATGACCGTTGGAGGAGGGAGCCATCCGTTGGAACCAAACCTATAAATAGGAGCTCATTTGAAAGATCTTGAGACACTTTCGAGAACAACTTTGACAACTGTGCTTATATGCTGTTGAAGTGATTTCTAGAGAGAGAGGCTCTTATAAACTCTCAGGCATCGTGCATAAATTTCGAACTACTCGTTCAAACTTTGCATCTTGCATATTTTCTTAGTTCAGAGGTTCAAATTCCTTTTAATTAGAGAATTCAGGTTATGAAGTCAGAGGTCTCGATTTCCTTACAAATTGAGGGATTGAGTGGATAGCTAGACAGATACCAATCTTCAGATTGAGGGCATAACTGGGTTTGTGTAAGAAAGCCTTTCATGAATGTATAAATCAAGGGACCTCTTATCCAGGGTTGCTAGATACCATCCTCTTTATAATAAAAGAGTTTCTACTTATTACTTGTAGTTTTACTATGTTTTTCTACTGTGTATTTTAGTTGTAAGGATAGTATAACATTCATATACTTCCATAAACTTGTACTCTAATTTTATAGGATTCTATACTCTTTAAGGTAGAATCTTAGTTGGTGTAAATTTTTAATAAGTTTCATTTTCAGAATCACTTTTTTGGAATCTAGCTAGATAATAGAACATAGAGGTGTTGTGAATTTTGGATATGCAAAATTTCCTTAGGGAATTTTAAAAGTATAAAATTCACCCCCACTTTTATTTGTATCTCATTACTACATATTCAATCCTACATTTGTTATTATGGAGTATATCATACTCAAACATACCCTTCTAATAATTAGTATCAGAGCTGGTTCAATCAGAATTAATCTCACGATTAGATTCAGAAGAGAATTAGTTCTCGCAATAGAATTTTTCAGATTCAAACTTTTTCAGTATCTGTTTTTTAAATTCATCTAGTTCAGATTCAGTTTGTCTTATAGATACAATGTCTAGTTTGTTTCCTTGGATATTTTCACTTGTTTATAAACTCATACTACTAACAAGTTTGTGTGCCAAATATTTTCTTATGGATGACAAGCTTAAATGTTGGTTCTATTGATAATCTAAATCCTACCAGACCTCCTATTTTTGATGGAAATGATTATGAGTTCTGGAGAGATAGGATAATGGATTTTTTTATCAATAATAAATTTGATAACCATATTATGTTTACTTCAGATTATAAGATTCCAAATAAGGAATTGACAACTTTTATGAATTCAGAGAAATTAGAATATCAATCAAACTTTAGAGTCAGAAATACTTTGTTATGTTCCATGACTATGAACATCTATAGTCAAATATCTTCTTGTGAATCTACAAGCATTATTTGTAAGAAACTTCATGTTACTCATTTTGGTACATCTATAGTCATATAGACAAGAAGAGCCATGTTGAGGGCTGAATACCATAGTTTTATCTTTCCAAATAGAGAACCTGTAAGAAAAGTACAAAAGAGGTTTATGACTATCGTGAATAATTTAAAATATATGGTAGAAAAAGTTCTGGATGATGAGGATCTTGTTGACAAGATCATAGATATTATGCCAAATGAATGGAAGTACAATAAGATAGCAATTTTTGAGAATTGTAAAGTCACTCAGATTTCCTTAGATGAGTTGTTTGGAACTCTTCTTCAGTATGAAACCAGAATGAAGAGAGATGCAGAAAATGCTTAGAAGAAGAATTAAAATGGAGTAGTTTCTTTTACAACCACCTCTAAACATATTAAATCCAAGACCCGAGAAAGGGTTACTAGATCAAAGTCAAAGAAAGTCATTATTCAGTCAGAATCAGGTGATACCGAAAACTTAGAGAATGAGTTAGCTAATCTTTCTCGGAGAATGAACAAGATTTTAGCTCAAAAGAATCATCAGAATAAGTACAAGAAGAATGACTACAGAGAAAACAAAGATGGAGAAGTCACTTGTTATAAGTGTAGAAGAATATGTCATATCAGACCAGATTTTCTCTTGTTGAAAAATAAGGAAAAGAATGAATGGAATTCAGAATGAAATAAAAAGAAATTCTATTGATCAAAGCACAAGAAAAGTCTAAAAACTAATGATACTTGGAGTGATAGCTGTGGAGACTCTTCAAAAAGTGAATATTTTAAATATTATTCATCAGTACAGAAGAATATGAGATTCATTTCTACTACTTATTTCCATAATATATGTCTTATGGACAAGTTATGTTCTGCTGAGGCTTTAACATCATTATCTCTTGATAAGAATTGATATTCCCAAAATAATACTTCTAATGAAGATAATTCATCTTCATAAAATGAAGAACCTTCATATGAAAAAGTATCTATATTTTCCAAGTTAATTGAAGAAAAAAATTGTAAAATTTCTAAGAAATTAGACAAGGTACATACTATGGAAGAAATTCATACAAAAGAGAATTCTGAACATTCTATAGATCTTGGAGATAGAGATGAACTTTTAGAAAAATATTCTAAATACCATGAGAAAGAAAATTCTGATAAGGAAGAACATTCTAAATATCTTAAGAATGCTATTTTTAAGATAAAAGTTTGTTAGGAAAAATCTAACTCTAACTAAATGATTCCTAAGGATAGGAATTTAGTCATCAGACTGAAATCCAAAATGTTTTCTCTTCATAAGCTTCTTGCAAACTTTACCTCTAGGATGGAAAATTTTTACAAGATTTATTCCCAAATTAAACCTCCAAGAAACAATACTAGAGTAGGTTATACATAACAAAAACCTATTTTCAAGAATAACTATTTTATTCCTTCTAAATCACCTTTTTACACTAAATTTCAAAGTGGTGGGAATTGGAAGAAAAATTGCTCCTTGAATAAATTTCAATCTCTTGGGTTTCATAAAGCTTATTTTTCTAAACAAATGTGGTTACCCAAAATTTTGTTGTCTAAGAATTCCAGATCCAAGAAATTTTGGATTCTGAATGTCTAACTCTATTGTTTTCAAGAAAATAGAGAAGGTACCAACAGCAATACATGGTACATGGATAGTGGATGTTCTAGGTATATGACTGGTAACAAAAACTATTTTGAAAATATTATCAAGACAAAAGGGGGAAGAGTAACCTTCAGAGATAATGCTCAGGTAGAAATTATTGGTATAGGTAACATTGTACTTCTTGGAAAAACATTTATTTAAAATTTTTTATTTGTTAAGGGTCTTAAGCACAACCTCATTAGCATAAGTCAGTTATGTGATTAAGTCTACCTTGTGAATTTTAGGAATGATAAGTGCCTAGTAAGCAATTCCAAGTAAGAATTGTTTCTTTCTGCCCATAGGCAAGAGAATGTCTACACACTAAACTATAAAGACCTTAGGATCTAAGACATACCTTTCCTTAGTGCAATGGAAGACCGTTATTCATTATGGCGTAGAAGGTTAGGAGATTGAAACCTTAGAAACATGTGAAAACATTCTAAGAAAGGACTATTTAAGGATCTACCAGAGCTTATATTTGATTCTTTAAAAGTCTGTAATCCTTATCAATATGGAAAGAATCATAAATCAAGTTTTAAATTAGTCGGTGAAGTCTCAACTACTGATGCATTATAGTTAGTTCATTTTGATCTTTGTGGTCCTACACAAACTAGAAGCATTGGGGTCAAGTATTATGTATTTCTCTTGGTTGATGATTACACTAGATTTATGTGGGACTATTTTCTAGAAAATAAATCTAATGCTTTTAATTATTTCAATAGTTTTAGAGCCCAAGTTAAAAATGAGAAAAAACTTCCATTGATAACTATTCATATTGATCATGGAAGAGAATTCCAAAATTCTGATCTTGAATCTTTTTTTAGTAAAAAAGGCATTACTCATAACTTTTCAGCACCTATAACACCTCAAAAAAATGGGGTTGTTGAAATAAGAAATGGAATTCTTCAAGAGATAATAAGAACCATGTTGAGTGAGTATTCTGTAGCCAAACATTTTTGGGCTGAAGCTGTAATTACTACTTGCTATACTATAAATAGAGTTTTGGTTAGACCTTGTCTTAATAAATCTCCTTATGAGTTATGGAATGGTAGAAATCCAAGACTTTCCTACTTCAAGGTTTTTAGTTGCAAGGTATTAATTATGAATAATAATGATAATCAACATAAATTCACACCAAAATCTGATGAATGGATTTACATAGGCTACTCCACAACTTCTAAGGCATATGGAGTTTTCAACAAAAACACTTGCACTATAGAAGAAACAGTACATGTTAAATTTGATGAAACTGATCATTTTGTTTTTAAACAATCACATCCTACATCCTCAGATGTGTATTCAAAAAATGATTATCAACCCTTGATAGAAGATCCTTCTGATAAGAAAAATACTCAAGAAGATACTTCGGAATCATTTACTCTAGAAGATTTCCTACCTTACATTGATGAACAGGTTTTACAAAACCCAAATCAGTAATTTCTAAAGAATCATTATAGTGAAAGTATCATTGGTGATGTGAATCAATATGTAAGGACTAGAAGTTCCTTAAGAAATAAAGTAGAACATCTAGCATTCATTTTCCAATTAGAACCAAAAAGCACCGATGAAGCTTTAGGTGATGATGATTGGATCAAAGCCATGCAAGATGAGCCAAATGAATTCAAAAGGAATAAATTTTGGACCTTGGTTGAAAGTCCTAAGGAAACCTATATTATTGGAGTAAAATGGTTATACACAAATAAGTGTGATGAAAATGGAATCATTCTAATAAATAATGCTAGATTAGTAGCTAAAGGCTATAATCAACAAGAAGAAATAGACTATGATGAAACCTATGGTCCAGTAGCTAGAATTGAATCTATTCGTATTTTATTTTCCTTTACAGCATTCTGAAATTTCAAAATTTATCAAATGGATGTGAAATGTTCTTTCCTTAATGGTTATGTTCAATAGGATTTTTTTGTTGAACAACCTTTTTGTTTTGAAGATACAAAACATCCTGGTCGTTTTTTTAGACATAACAATGCATTGTAAAGTGTAAAACAAGCTCGTAGAAATTGGTATGATAGACTTACATGATTTTTTCTTCAAAATAACTATGTTAATGGAAATGAAAATCCAACTATTTTTATAAATAAAGATAATAAAAATGTTTTGATTGTTTAAATTTATGTTGATGACATTATATTTGGTTCAACTCAACAATATTTAACTTATTCCTTTGCAGATCTAATGAAATCTGAGTTTGAAATGAGTATGATGGGTGAGTTAACATTTTTCCTTGGTTTTCAAATTTCTCAAAAACCAGAAGGAATTTACATATCTCAACATAATTATATTAATTATATTTATAAAAAGTATGTATATGACCACACTAAAAGTATATGTACTCCAATCGGTACATCAAACACACTTGATCTTGATGAAGCTGGGAAAACAGTATATCAAACAACTTTTAGACGTATGATAGGAAGTCTACATTACTTGAATGATAGTTGTCCAGACATAATGTTTTTAGTATTCTTATGTGTGAGATATTAATCCAATCCTATGGAATCTCATTTAAAAGAATTTCAGAGAATTTTTCTCTACATAAAGGGAACTATGGATTTAGGACTGTTTTATTTTTCGAGATTTGATTTTATATTAAAAATATTTTCGGATGCCGACATGGTGGACATAAAATGGATAGAAAAAATACATCTTGAACCTGTCATTTCTTAAGAGATTCACAAAATTTTTGGTCTTGCATGAAGGAACACTCAGTAGCACTTTCCACTATTGAAGCAGAATATGTAGCAGCTGGAAGTTGTTGTGCTCATGTTTGGTGGATGCAACACACACTCACAGACTATGGCTTGAGTTTTACTAAGACTCAAATTTTTGGTGAAAACACAAGTACCATTACCCTTGGTAAAAACCCTTCAAAACACTCTCGTGAAAAGAACATATATATTAGGCATCACATTCTTAGGGATCACACACTTAAAGGAGATATCATTCTTCAATTTATCAAAATGCAAGATCTACTTGCTAATATTTTCACAAAATCATTACCTTCCGATAGATTTCAAAACATTAAACAGAAGCTAGTAATGATGACCATAAGATAATATTCCTTGATTAATTTCCTGTTTAATCAGTCTCCTTATAGTAATAAACTTATTTTCATAGGGGGAGTACATTTTTTCAAAAAACAAATTAGTCTGTTTTTCAATATTTTTTGTAATGAAAATTTTCGTTGTTGTTTTTTCATGAAATTTTCATAATGGAAATATTTTGATTTGAAATTTTTTTAATGGAAATCTTAGGATTTTAAATTTTCGTAATAGAAACTCTCAGATTTGTAACTTTTTATAGTAAAGTTTATTGTGCTCAAGATTTTCATACTACATATTTTTCGAATGAAAATTTTCATAATGAAGATCTGTGTACTCAATTTCTTTTTCATACTCAAGTTTTTTTGAAATAAAAAGTCCTTCAGGAAGAATATTCCTCAATACGAATAATATTCTTAGAAATATGAAAGGTATGATTATTTCTTGATTTTTGCATAATCATCTTTACTTGCAATTAGTTTCTTTTGTTTTAAAATTTCTCAGATTGATGTTTCTTTAAATCTGAATGTTTTCCTTTCAAAAGCTCAAAATATCGGATTCAACCAAAATTTTCCATGAGGTTATCGTATAAACCTTAAGATCAGATTAAAAGGTTTCTCAACCGTTATATTGGATTTGGAAGTTGAAAGGTCACATCATCGCCTATATAAAGGGGACCCCATATGGTTGTCCCACATCGGTTTTAAAGATCTCGTGTCACGAAGCTCTGTCCATCCACATAAGCCTGTTTTGAATTCTTCAAAATTACTCCAGTCCGAATGTCTACAAAATCTCATTCTCAGGATATGTCTACAGTTAAGTCGATTCCAGAGTGGAAAATATATAGGGTGAGATTGGTACAACCAAACTTCTTCAATCAGTATGACTCAATTATTTACAAGAACATAAAGATCAATGCGTTGGAAAGTGTAGATATTTCTAAGACAGAAGCTCAAGATGTACTCTATCCGGATCTTCTCATCAAATTCTATGAATCAGTTTTCATTTTTAAGGAAGATGGTTGGGAGATATTCTCTTTCACGAGTTATGGGAAGACTTAAAAATTCTCTTACACTAAGGCTACGATCTTGGTGGGGCTGGCATATGAAGGGGAAGCCGAGTTTTTCTCCCACAAACTCCCAGAGGATCAAAGAAGTTTCTTCAAGGTGAAGGCCATGGAATGACATGGTCTTACTAATGTGAAGATACCAAAGATTTCCCATCTATCTACCAACAATCGGATTCTACAATTATGGGTTCAAGGTCTTATCATGCGTAGGAATGGTGATAAGGACACCCTTAAAAAAAGTGACGTGTATATCATATATTTTTCGGTAAATATAAGGAAAATCAATTTAATGAGGCACATCCTCCTTAAAATTCAGTACATTAGGAATTAAATCCTCAAAGCTCAGATTATCATGTATCCTACTTTACATTCAAAGTTGATAGTTTGGTTTCTTGAATCATTCAAGATCCAATGCAGTTATTAGCAAAGAAATTGCAAGGTGATGTTGATCAGTGATAATACCTTGAAGAGAATGAATGTTGGATTATCTGAGGAGACTGAGGAATTCTATGATCTACTAGTGGAAGAGGCAGAATTCAATCCGAAAAAGGTTGAAAAAGCTTAACCATCAAAGAAATCTGGGAAGAAAACAAAGCTGAATGAAGTGGAGGAAATAGATGAAACCCCCAAAGAAAAAGAACCTCAATATGCACCTCCTAAACCAAAGAAGCAGATGACCTACCTTGATTAAGTCATAGAAAAATGGAGGGAGGATAAGAAAAATAGAAAATTAGGGGAGCCACAGCTCAGTTTAGATCCTGCTGAGGCTAAGGCCTTGAAGGAGAAAGCTGTGGAAGAGTTAGAAAAGTAGGCTAAGGACAAGCAATTGAAGAAAAAAATGTAAGAGATAGAGATTTTCCAATCTCTTTTAAAAGACAATGAGTTTGTATATGAGAATATCCCTGTTCCGAAGTCCATCCTGGTGGAATCATTGCTTGAGACTCTAAGTAGGAAGACGTCGGAAAATCGAAAGGAGAAGGAAGTTGAGAAGGAAGCTATAGAGGATGTTCAGGAAGGTGAATATGAAATGCAGCAAGCTGAAATTAGTGGTGGTTCTGATGATCTGATTAAGAGAGTTGATGAAAATCATGATAAGGGAACCCCATTCGAGAATTTGTCATTCCAGACTTCCCAAGCCAGATCCTCAAAAATTGCTATGCTGGGAGATGATGTGAAATGAGAATAAGAAGAAGTAAATAAGCTGTCAGAGGAAGAGAGTCATAATCATGAATTAATTCTTTCCGAGAATATTGAATCTGGATTTCAGAGGGAAAAAGTTGAGGATGATAAAATTTTACAATTATTTGAGAGTGAGCACGAATCACCTGATGAAGAAACCATACTGAAAATCAGCAAGGATAAGCAAATAGTTGTTGATACTCCAATGTAATACATTTTGAGGAAGAAAGAAACTGGAGGAACATCTAAGAGAAAGTTGGTAGAGATAGAGGAATAACCATCTCTAAGAAAAATGTCTGATTCTGAGTCATCTGCCTTTGGTTATGATTTTTTGGTTTAGTCCTTGAAAAAATTGGTGGATGCCATTCCGATTTTTCCAGTAATAGAGTCTAGATTCCAGATGCTTCAGCACAGTATGAATCAGAAGTCAAACTCTATATCCATGGTTATGGATATATGTGTTATGATTGAGGTTGGGCACAAAAATTTCATGATCAATTATGAAGCCCACATAATTTCTTGCATGAAAATGACCAAATGGTCTAAGAAGATTGTTGAAGATATGGAATAGCATGATCAGTTCCATGAAGATGTTAAGGAATCCTTTGTTACTAAGGATGCCAAAATTAAAAATATTTTAGACAGCTTCCTGGATTAGCTAAATCTCGAACATAATTCTTAGATTCATGATGTGAAAGATCTGAATGGGAAGCTCAATTATTTTGTTCAAAGTTGGAAAACAGAGCAAGATCTCCGGATTGAGATTCCAGGAAAGAAGGTAAAGCAAGATGAGTTGCTGAAGGCTCAGGCAGAGATCTTGAAGGCTCAAGAGGATAGGATAACAGCCTTAGAAATGCAAGCTAAGGAAGATCATAAAGAGATGAAGAAGTTTAAGACAATTGTAAATATTCTCATTCACACAGAAAAAAGAAACAAAATAACTCTCACTTTGATCTTTTTTTTGTATTTTCCTTGTAATAATTATTCTAATAATAATTAAATTATGGTTGTCTCTTTTTTTTGGATGTCTATACTAATATTTCAGGTACCATTTTTTCCATTTCCTCAAACTCTTTTTGAAACTCACAAAAGGGGAGAAGGGAAAATATTTCAAAACGAGGAGAAGGAAAAAGAATTCTAAAGGGAAGAAGGAAAAATATGTCTAAGTATAAAATAACTATCCCTACATAAGGGGGAATTTATATAAGGTGGGAGTATTCATTACAAACATTTCCACATTCAAATGAACATCATCATTCCAGAAATCTAGAATACAATCCTTAGTGTTCTAAAGCCTATGGGGGAGTTAGTCATATTCACCATTGACCATATGTAAAGGGAGATAAGTTTTATTTTCAAAGTCTAGAAAATATTTTCTTTAGTCCTTATATTCCTTTTCATATAGATGTTTGTGATTTCCAAAAAGGTGGAGATTATTGAGTCAATAAGGCTTTCCTTATGACTTTTCCATTCCTTCCTAAAAGGGAAAGATTGTTACGTCATTAAGGTTTCCTTATGACTTGATCATTACTCTTGTTTTGAAAATCACAAACCCCTTATCTTAAAGAATATTTCATTTTACCCTATGTTTTACCCCTATATGGAAAAATTTACTTCCCTAAGGAAATTTATCCTTGCCATATTTTCATTGCTTATGTAATAATTTTTCTATGTGTAAAATTAGGATTAAGACCAATACTTCATAATAATATAAAACATAGATATGAGGCGTTCTGTTTAAGACTCTGAATTCTGGATACGAATTATCAGGAAGTTCCACTCCTAATTCTGGATACAAAATCTCAGTAAGTACCACTCCGAATTCTGGATATGAACTCTCATGAAGTAACACTCCGAATTATGGATACGAATTCTCATGAATATTGACTCTAAATTCTGATTACGAACTTATGAGAAGTCCGACTATGAATTCTGATTAAAAATTCTGGATACAAACTTTTATGAGTTCTGTGTCTAAACTCCAGGTACAAATTCTAGTTATGAACTTATCTAAGTTATGACTTCATGTTCTCTAAATACATACTCCTAACTTTTATGAGTTTTGACTCTGAATTCTCACTAACTGCGACTCCGAACATTGTAAGTTTAGGTTCTGAATTCTTGTGAATCCAGATTCCTAATTTCCCTGAAATTCAGACTCTGGAATTCTACAGAATTCAGGTTTCGATTTCATAAATAAAAAGAATCCAAATATCCTTTTACTATAGACTCCGAATTCATTTTTTACATTGTCTCCGAACATTTATTTACCTTCATTCCATATATCAGTTTTTTGTTATACTTACACTTGTTTTGTTCTAAAATGATGTCGTGCATTCAGCTATCAACAAACCATTATTTTAGTGACACATTTACAGGTCCCTAAAAAATTAAATGAAGAATATGACCATTGGAGGAGGGAGTCGACCATTGGAACCCCCCTTATAAATAGGATCTCATTTGAAAGAGTTCAAGACACTTTTGAGAACAACTTTGAAAACTGTGCTTAAATATTGTTGATGTGATTTCTAGAGAGATAGGATCTTATAAAATCTCAGGCTTCATGTAGAAGGTTTTGAAATTCCCATTCAAACTTTGCTTCATGTAGATTTTCTTAGTGTAGAGGTTCGATTTCCTTGAAATCAGAGACTTCGAGTTGTGAAGTTAGAGGTTCCTATTTCCTTACAAATCTAGGGCTTGTGGGGATAACAACACAGATACCAATATTCAGATTGAGGGATTTCCTAGTTTTGGGTAAGATAGACTTTCTTCAAAGTATAAATCAAGGGACCTCTTATCTATGGTTGTTGGACACCCTCCTCTTTGGGTTAAAATAGATTCTACATGTTACTTATAGTTTTACTACTTTGTTTTTTCACTGTGTATTTTAATTGTAAGGAAAGTATTAATTTCATATACATCCTTATACATGGACTCTGAATTTATAGGATTCATTATGATTTATGGTAGAATCGTAGTTGGTGAAAAGTTTTGATAAGCTTCATTTCTGGAATCACTTTTACAGAATCTAGGTAGATAATAGAACTTAGAGGTGTTGTGAATTTTGGTTATGAAAATTTTCTTAGGGTATTTTTTAAAGTATACAATTCACCCCCCCCCCCCCCCCCACTTCTATTTATACCTCATTACTACATATTCGATCCTACATTTGGTATTATAGATTATATCATACTCAGACATACCATTCTAACAATTATAGGTCATATAGATGGTTTATTATTTCCTTCTGAATCATATCCTTTAAGAGTAGAATAATACATTTCGTTCATCCAAAACCATGATGAAAAAACCCAATGTTCCTAAACCATATATTCATATTACATGATTCATGTAACAATATTCAACATGTGTTGGTTGTGCTTTTTGATTATTGGTAAACACTATAATTAGAATGAGATTTTTATTATAATGATTAATATAAATGTACTATATGGAGGCTTATTTTTCAATTGGTAGTGGCTACTCAATATAAATATCCACCTTACCATCATATGTGGGGAAATTAAATTTAATATAATTTTCATTCACCAAAATGAATAATTAGATTATTATGTCTATATCATTCCGCATGATTGGGTTTATAGGAATCACATTGTCTTCACTATGTCATCACTATTTGCAATCTTTAAAAACATAGATTCAATTATGGTACTAATTTTCATTTTTTTACTAAAAAAACTCCCTCCTCTTTTAGGGACTCATCCATCAAATATATTGATATTAACATGATTTATAGGAAAATATATCACCATGTAGTGAACCAATGTATAGGTCAGTTTTGTAATTAAGTCATTGGTTCTAAAAGAAGTAAACTACTACTTGTAATGAATTCAGTGAAGTCCTTATAATGTGTTTCAATCCATTTCTTACTATACTAAAATGAATTCATATTTATATGTTATGTAACAATAATATGTCATTTACATAAATCACTTGAGTAGCCTCTACACGCATTTTTCATTTCCATGGATTTTTATGTTATAGGGAATCATTTTTATTAATGATACCCTAAGTGGATGTGGGTCTAGATTGGTTTGAGATTGATTTCAGAAGAACATTATTTGAGGAATGAGGAATATTGACATAATAATGAATTATTAACACATAAAAGGCTCATGCGTTTATATATAAAATATTTTTCAATACTAGTTTGAACAATGAAATTGAAAACTAAATTTTTATAGATCACGCTTATATGGTTTCTGTGTAATTATTGGCTAATTTAGTCTCAAAATCTTGTGGGAATGAAATTTCCCAGAAGAGAGATTACTTATCTCATTAAATACATGTTATACATGAATAGTAAAATGATATTAAGGAATAATAGTAAATAATTTCTAAATATTTTACTTTCTTTCCAATGAAATGTGTTTTCTACCATGTAACTACTAAATCTCTTGAGTTCCAGGGGATTAATATGACCATACATAATTCCTTGATCATCATTAGGGAGTAATTTTTATATTTTCTGAATCTATTTGAAACTTTATCCTCTAGTCATGGCACTAACCAATATATAATTGTCATGATAATCATTCTATATTTGTGATGAGATCACAGTGATCCCTAGAGGGTTATGTATAACAATGGTCTTACAATTGAGTTCCCATTAGAAAAAATTTATTAGGACTATATTTTGTGTATTTTCTTGGTGGGACAGATTCTTGAACATTAAGGACCAGTTTTTCATCTATTATATATCCTATCTGACCACATATGTGATGAATGATTTATAACATTCATATATTTTACATTATTTCATTAATTTGAACATTATATACCAAAATTAAATAGTCATTCCAAAAACAAAAAGGCTTTTTTTATTTGGATTTTAGTAATATAAATGACATATTTCAAAATATTTCATGAACCTCTACTTAAACATTTATTGGGATGACTTTCTATTATATAAATTTTGTAATGTAATTTCCTAGGGAAAACAAAAATACATAAGACTGATCTCAAATTCTCAATAGGGGAAAAATATATCAAAGGGTCACAGATAATTATATAGTAATCATATCCTGAATAATGTACGTGGGATAAATACTTAATTAATGAGAATATGGTATCATAAGAGTTATCCACATGTCATTATAATCATATTACCTTGAAAAGGAAATAATATATATATATATAATGGAATAAGAATGTGGAAAATTGTGAAAGGCATAATGAAACATGGTTCTTAACCAAGAGATGTGACACAACAAAAAACATAGAAATAATATCATGTTTTGAGGTCAAAAAAATAAACCATCATAACATAGTGGATTCGTAATCACTATATATGTCCCACAACATAGTGGACCATGTATCACTAATTTTTTCCTATTATGGATTCATAACAAGTATGTACGTCCTTGAATAATCTCAAGAGATATGAAATGTTACCCATTTCATTATAAAGAAACATCAACCTCCTAACACATAATAATAATCAATAAATATTATCCAAACATGAGATCAATCTTATCATGAAACCCCCTTGGAAATTTAATGGGATATATAATTTTTTTCAAATGGAAACACATAAAATTTCAGTAAGAATAATGTTTATTTATACCTAAAATCCTACCACAAATAAATATTTTAACCAAAATGGAATTCTAAGTGTTCATCTAAGAAAATAACTCCATAAATTTTTTATCATTGTTTTTTGGGGGGTGAAATGGAAGAGAAATCATACAATATGATTTCATAATAGGAATTAGATTTTTATAAAAACATAATTTTACTAGTCACTATCTAAAATCATATTCAATAAGTTGATTATAATTATTATTATAAAAAAAATTTAAAATTATCACTACTACAGGATCCTTGAAAATAAATAATGGTTATAAAAATAAATGTGCATTTCAATATACAAAATATACAAACGTCAGAATTTAATTATTTAAATTTTTTTCAACTAATTTATAGAATATTGATGTTGATGATATATCTATAAAAATTATCTTTGTTAATATATAATGTTAAATTATATTTTTATAATGGATTAGGCATATTTTATTCTAAAAATATAAAATTAAGATGTTTTTTTATGAATGCATTTTAACATGGAGGGGAATGATCTAATTGATATAACGAGAATAATTGGTAATGAAATATTAATTTTATGATCAATGAAGCTCATCAAAGAATAATATATTTTCTTTAATATGAAATTTCAATAGAGAAAAAGTTAATATATCTATTGAAAAATGGAAATATCATAATATAACAAACCAATATAAACACAGTCAATGATTCAATATTATTATGAAATCAAATAAAAATTTAGAAAAAAAACTCTATCATTGATTAATATATTATCGAATGTTCTTTACACATATGTTTAATAAATTTTATGTTTATTAATAATTAATAATATAAGTTTTTTAGATTTATTTTTCTGACATAATTTATTTTAAATTTAATATTTTTTATTTTTCAATAATTCATTGTTAAAATTAATATTTGGGTTTTAATTGTCAAATTTATTTTCTGTCAATATTCATTTGGTTGTTTTAGTCCCTTATAATTACTCATGTGATTCTCATCTTCACAATATATATAGAGGCTACATATATATTGGATATAAATAATATTTAAAACGGAAATCTTATAGGAGTAAGAGTGATTTTTCATAATGATCTATAAAAATATCAATTTTTGTTTTGATTTAATAAAAAATATTAATTTTATTAATGAATATATTAAAAAAATTAACATTATAAAATTAAATGGTTTTATTCCTAATTACTTATTTTAACAAAATATTCATTGACAATTAACATGAAATTTGAATTAAATATAATTTTTCATATAGTAAAAATCATTTCTATATTTTATATTTAAAAAGATCCATGGGGTAATGAAAATGAATTTAATATTAAATTTTATTTGGAATATAATCTGTTACATTAAAAATAATATGTTTATAAAATACTAAATACAATTTGAAACCCCTCAAGAAATACACATCATAACTAAGTGTGAGATAAGAATGTTTTAATGTTGGGGTACTGATTCATATAGCTTGGATCTCATTAGAATTTCAATGAAATTGATCTTCCCTAGAATATTATTAGTCCCATATTATAATTATTGATGTTTATATTATTATTTTCAATGCGAAAACCCTAGTGATGGTCCATTATTTATAGTACTGGAAAAATGTACCTCATAAGTTAGAGTTGTACTACATTTTACTAGTGACTCTCCCCTCTCTATATATGTTTAATAATGTTTTTGAGTCACTTTATAACTACCAGTTAAATGAATTTATTATTACGGTCACATCTCAGATGAATATTGAATGGTGTGGTTTAAACCACTAATTTTGAAACCCTTAATCAATGTGTTACCATAAAATAATAAATTATTGAAACACTCAAGGTTTTATTTAATGGGTTTTTTCTTTTAGTTTGTCCTCTATTATGATTTATTTTTATACATTCGGCATAATATTTATAAGGATAATATCATTACTGAAATAATAATTATTTTTTTCCATAATAATGATGATAAAAGTAGAGAATAAGAATTCTAGAAATTAATTGAATGAGAAATAATTATTCAGAACAATCAAATTTCATGGATCAATCTATCATCAACATTAAAAAAGAATTTTGTAATTATAATACTCTCAAGACACATATTAAAATATCAACTCATGAATTAAATTTAGATTATAAATTAAGAACAGTATACATGATTTTGGATTTTAATCTCTATTCAAGTTTAGTTGATAAGTGAATACATTTATTTTTGAGCAAAATGACACATTCAAATATCTTGATACTAAAAATTCTCAACAATTTATTTTGAAAATTATAAAATGTGGAAGAGAATAACATTCAAATTTTTATTGGACTAACAAGTAGTAATATGTTACCGACATACTCTAAATAGTGATGTGTTTTTTTACAATTGAAGGAAAATATTATCAAAGTGATAAAAGAATCAATCATCATTTAACGATCACATTTTGATATTATAATGACTATATGGAATATAAATTTTAATATAAGTGAAATTTCAATATTGAAAGACATCACTAATCGAATACACTAATTTTTAACACTAAGAATGTAGTCGGACATTATCCTTGTTCATAAGAAAACTCTATTCGCTATCTTCATCAAAATAATTTTAAATATATAATCTTTGTAGCATCCTCCATTGTGTTCCACTCAATAGTTCCCCACGATGAGGTCCAAAATACCTTAACCACTCCTCCCAAGATTCTAAAAGTCACCGACTAAAAGAGTGGTCCTAGGGTGTGTATGTGGGGTGACTATGCCTTCATAAATCAGAGTATTTGTTGCGGTAAACAAGAGATGACATACAAAAAAATATATGTTACAATAGCAAGAAGGAGAAACATGGTACTAATCTATGTAAGTAAACCAAAATCTATTGGAATCAAAATGATCATAAATAGTTAAGAAATTGTTTTTGACGATTTGTATTGAGTCCATAAAAAAGTGACTATGAGGAACTAGATATACAAGAATATACTACATTCTAGAATATTACCTATAAATTAAATGATTTTTCCGAGATGTATATTTACAATACACTTGATCACCTATCATGTGCTCTATAGAAAATCTATAAATCAATAAATCATTTTATGTAATACACTTACCATTATCCGTATCTGGAACCATTAAATCTTCTTAGGTTTCAAGGGAGACCCAAACTAGGTGTGTGATATAATACCAGTATGATAACACCTATGTTTTCATGGAAAAACCATTTCGTGAAATAAATAAATGATAATGTTCAATAAAAATATAAGTATAATGATAATATAATAAATAATAACAACCTTAGTTGGGGTTCCTAAATGGGAAATCTACCAATAATGTCTGAATTTCCATAAACCAAAATTTTCAATATAGGTACCTATTAAAGACAAAATATTTATACATGGGCCATTGTAAACCAAGAAAACAATGAAGACATACTCCAAAGGATTTTATTTTCCATGAGTTCCCATTTCTATGTCATTATGTATGAATTCTAGTAGTAATTATAGATGAATCCCATATTAATCAATATTGAAAATAGTGCATCTATAAAATCATGTGGTGGAGTACTAATTCCATATAAAATGAAGTATGTATTATCCCAAATGTCAATATATGAAAATACAATATAAATAGTGCCATAAAGTCCATCCAAGTTAACCCATACAGTGTCCCTACTATAACTCATGGCATGGAGACCCCGAGTCCTTACCATGTATCCCATGTAGGGAACTAAGTATCACTCGAGGAATATAATAGCCGTTATTCCAATGGTTCCATATTTGGTTTCTATACTAGAGAACTGTTGTCACTCATAAGTATATGTAAAACCGTTTAAAGATCCCATACATGGAAATTCCAACTATCTCTCCCCATGTATCTGGTGGTACCAACTTAACACGATGAGTCCATCCATGGTGCCCTCCAATCATGACCCATATTCTCTCCCAGCCTATAACAATTGATCCATAACAACCAAGGTACATATCACAGCAAGGAATACTTATATTATCATTTGTCACCAACTAATCATTTCAATACCATAATAAAACAAATATTCTCAACCATGGTATTCAATTCATGCCAAACAATTGTGGAATAAGATGTAAATAGAATGAACTAAGAAGAATTGTCATCTTGTTAAACACATTGCATGGAATATGTATAAATCATTGGGATGAAGATATAAGTATTAAATAATGGAATTACTACTAATAATGAAATAAGGATCATGAATAACATATGAATTTAAGGATAATAATTTGGGGATACAAATTTAGCAAGTGTGGAAATAAGTATAATAAGTGACAAAATAATCATGTGATATTTTAGGTCTAGCAACACGCATAATGATTCAGCTACATTTTGAAAGGAATAATAATCAAAATCTGATATCATGGTTTGAAATTTATTTAAATCAATTTATAAATTAAGGACTGGGATTAGTCTATTCAACATGGCACGCCTAATGGGGTGACAAACAAGAAGGATAAAATTTCCAATAATTGATTTTTCTGTATGATTGGATTAAAAATGAATTGGAGAAACATTGAAATTAAATTATTAATCCAATATCATGATTCCTTTGAATGTTATTGTAAAAATAATTATGATGTGTCATTTAAAAATATATTAAATTAATAGAAAATAACTATACCACCTACATCATTGTTGTATAACTATACTCATCCGTTATCAAGGTTTGATTCGACCTATAATATAAGAAATTCAAGAATTTTTCAGATTCCCTAATAATATGGAATATTTAATTTCACTAAAATAAAGATACAAATGGAATAGGAACTTTTAATAGGGGATTTTTATACAGATCATAATGAGAGATTTTCATTACTCTTGATGGTGATGGAATCAATCATCAATTGAACGAGATAGCTCAAAACATAAGGTGGATGAAAATATGTATCTCCCCACATGGGGGAGGAGAAAAAACCCATAAGAAATAATATAGGAAGAAATAAAAGAAGGTTAAAATCATCATACAGGGTTAGGGTTTTAATTTCACCCAAAAACACATTGGACACTTTTTGTCAACATGGTCTGTGATGCTTTCTACCAACTGTGCACCTCCTATTTCTTCTAATGGGTACACATCTTGGTTATGCGTAGGGTTTAAAAAAAGTTATAAAAACATGATAAAACCCTATGTACAAATCCTGTAGGTGGTATCATGGTCATGTTCTCTGGGTCATATGATTGTAGATAAAACATGTGACACCTTGATGCCCAATATCTGCAACCGTAGAATTTAGCCAAACTATGTAGGCAGTATGACACAGTTATCCCTAACCATGTCGACCAATCTTCCCTTTAATTGTTTAGTGTATCTAGACTCTGAATGATCCTCAAAAACACATGACCTACCTTTAAACTGCATAGGAATCATTACTATGGATTTAAAATGGAATTAAATCAAATAATTAATGTTCTATACCTTTAGAAAAAACATGTACATAACAACCTCCCCTCTAGAAGACAACTGGTCCCAAAATTTTCATTCCTAGGGTAATAGAACATCATCAGAATTTTGTTTCTTCCACAAATCATATACATCAGCCCCCCAATTAGATGTCTCATCATATAAACAAATGGAATTCCATAGCACCTTGAACAGAGGAACTGACCTACCATATAGAATGTTAATTCTATGATCGATGATGTGTATCAAATTCCACTCAAAGTATGTGTCTGCCTTTATATCAATATCCTTAGAGATAAATGATTATTATTCCTTATCATGATAATTTTGAGGATGATATATAAGGAATATTTCATGCATGGTATAATACCTCTGAGATAACAACAACTGATAGGCTATATGCCCTACCATCTCCACTATCTAAAAAGGACAAACATATCTTGGTGAAACCATTGTATGTATCAAGATTTTTTTATCTAGTTTAAGAGACTAATGAAGAATGAACAAATGATCCACCTCAAACACTAGTGTTCAATAGAGGCAATCAATATATGATGATATCACACATTAGAAGTCCATTTGAATGGGACAACTATCTCATCTACACCCAATATATAAGAGATTATTTTAATGATATATGATCAGTTTTCATTCCTCTATGATAGTTACCACTAAAACATCAATAAAAGTAAATTCTTCTCTTATTTTACATGTCAGGATAGTCAACATTTGTCTATGTTGTAAATAATGTATCATGAATGATGATTATAAAATATAACAAGGTCCCTCCTTCTATCACCAATCTCATTTAACTTCTCTCGATGGAAATTAATTCATTGTATGTCGCATTTAGCATTAACACGGTTTATTTGGGTTATAGACCATGACTAAAAACAACATGTACACTCCGATCAAAAATTATCCTTGTGGGAAAGCATATAACCATGAAAAATCATTCAAAATATTCCTAATTAATATATTACTCATTTTAATATTTGATTTTATAGGTTTAAACTATGTCAAATATGATCATCATCTACTCAGAGACTTTATAATTGTTTATAAATTAAATGTGAATTAATCTAAGAATATCCCACAAAAGAGTCAAACAAGTTTCATAGTGAGAAAAAATTTACTATTGATCATAATAATTTTCAATATATAATTGAAGAACTATTTTTAGGGTTATTACACCAAGAAGGATCTGATCCAAAATTGTTTCCACTTTTAGTATCTAGATAGGGATGTATTAATTAGAAAATAAAAGTCTCTAAAACATTAGGATATAGTGAAATACTTTATCCCTATGGTGTCAAAAAATGTTATATATTCCTAAAATCTATTGATTATCTAAACCCTACTCCAATACCAACTATAGTGATTTCCAAATTTTTTACATTAAAACTATATCTTTTGCAGAATGTTCATTATATATCATTACAATCCATTCCGGAAATATAGAGGTTTAGTTCCATTAGAATAATCATTAAATTATGTATTTTTTTATAAAAATATATATAATAACATAAAAAATAACCAATATATATTAACTTTCATTTTAATAATATAAATTAATTAATTTTCCTTATATTTGGTAATAGATAAAAAAGATCTATATTGATGCAGTAAGGCTATTAAATGGATATATATTGGAGTTATAATAAATAACATGAGAATAATTATATGAGAACCTTATTTTATTATTTTAAAATCATAACTAACTATTCTTAGATCAAAATAACGGATCATGGAATAAATATTGGCCAATCCAACAATATAAACCATAAAATAAATAATCACAATAATCTATTTGATCAAATCACTTTAAAATTATCATTTCATAAATAAGTTCCATAATTTTTAGAAAAATAAAAATAATAGAAAATTTATATCAAGGATATCTACCAAGACATTCCTCACATGGTTGTATTTTGATAATAATCCATAATTATACATTAGTCTTTCAATATACTCCCATTTACCCACACTTAGGCTTGGAATAACCTATCATGTTCCATATTCCTAAACATGGATAACCACACATGTACCCTCATTCAAGATTTGGATATACTCCCATATACTCTCTTTTTGAATAGGGTAAATCTTGTTTGTACCATTTTTATCATAAAAATTGATTCATTACACAATTCATTAGAGAGATACATAATTACAGTCCCATCCATCATATATTAATTATATATTCAAATTCATCAAGAAAATAAATAAAATATTACATCATAACTTATACCATAGACTAAATAATTGTTTCATCAATATTTGAACTTTATAAAAAAATTAATATATTTTAATATTATAGATGGTAACACAGAATCATATCCCATGTGAAGAATATGTTATATCAAAGGATCTTACCATGTATAAAAAATTTATTTAAAAGATCACTAGAATTTTTTTTGTTAAATACACTTTTCCATTTAGAATAAATAGTATATATTTTAAAATTTTAAAAAATATTGTGGAAAAAATATTACTTTAAAATGAAAATTAAAAACTATAAAGTTTTCTTGAAATCATTTAGTGATCATTATTGTGGAAATTTACATCATTTATTCTATATTAAAAAAATATTCCTTGAACATTTTATAATAGTGAAAAGTAACTCGTATGGGAAATGACAAGAATATTCCATTGATAATTAATTAAATGAATTTAAATAATTTTTAAAAATAACATTGAAAATTAAAAAGTTAATTTTATAAACATTTTAAAATCATTTTAATAAAAACATGTGCATGTATAAAAAGGATTCACAGTAGAAAATTGAAAAAATATTGTTTATATAAAACAACATATTTCGGTGTCTTGATTACATAACGAGATGAAATGATAAAAACATGTTTTATATAATAAAAAATATATGTGAATAAATTAAAATTGTATTATATCCCTCAATGGAAATTTGACCCTAAAAAATTTCGATTAAAATGTGTTTAAATAATAAATCTCTTACTTTTTTGGTAACATTGGAATCATAAGAGACAAGAAATAATAACATAATATGAAAAATCAAATAAAATTATGATGATGAGATTCAGGATATTAAAATTAAACTATTCTTTATATACTCATCGTAACATTTAATAGGTGTGTAATATAACATATATCTCAAATAATGAACTTTGAGATGATAAACCAATATAAGCATCATAACCTTAAAAAAAATTAAAAAACAGTGAGAAATAGGTTTATTTTTAATTCTTGTAAATCCATGATAATAATTATAAAAAATATAACGAGTAGTATTTAAACCAAAAAATAAATAGGTGTTGAATATGGAATATCTCCTAAATATGAGAATGAAATAAGAATCCCTTACCTCAAGTCCGACTTGCATTGTATGCACTCTAAACACCTATGTAATAAATTTTAATTTATTATTAATATATAATATAATCTTAATCATACATATAATATCAAATATTACTTATAAAATATTTCCACTAGAATATTAACAATTATTTATAGTAATCAATGTTTCATGTGGTTATTGTTTTAGTTTTAATTCATACTTTGATTTAGATGTTCTGGCCCTTTCACATTTATCATGGTTATATCATCTTAATAATTTCAATAATGATATAAATATCATAATTAATAATTATAATCCCTTGTGTATATATTCATATAATGTTGTGATGAATAATGATTTACATCACTTCTTGTATACGGTGGTTTGTTCAAATACAAGAGTGATGATTTTGAAATTTCGATGGATTGTATGAAAGAAATGTAAATAATAATTCTCATATATATAATTTTTATAATATCTTTAATATATTTTATTTTTTAATCTATAATTATTATAAATCATTTAAGTAAAAAATAAAGAATAAATAACATCACATCATGGAGGTGGCAGTTCACACATACTTAGGAGCGGCATTGTTACATTCCAATGATTGGAATAGAAAGAATATTGATATGTTAAAAAAACTATAGTATAATAATTATAAAATTAATTTCAGAATTATTTATTAAATACACAATAATATCCATTCGTTAATTATAGTGATTGAAAAGTAGTTATATCAAAACAAAGGGGTGTTAGTCCACATAAATGTATAAGCTGTAATTTCATTTCCCAATTTATTAAAAGATTGGTGAATAATGGTTATTAAATATTAATTACAAAAAATTTATATTGAACATACTAATGTCACAATTTTATAATTTGGACCATATATTTATAGGAATTAAATGATGAAATAAAATTTAAAATAATTCCTCATGAGTTTTACATATTCATTGAAAAACCTCCTTTGGATTACACATTAATTTTTTAAAGTATGGTATTTCAACAATAAAAAAATTAGGATCTAAGGATGGATAATTTTATGAAATTATGTTATGTATTGTATAATATGGAGTACCCAATCATTTTGAATATTTGAGGAGAGTATGTTCCTTTTTTATAGGTGATGGGATGGGAACCCTTGAAATTACAAGAAGTATTAAATTAAAAAATATAAAATTTTAGGGTAATGTAGATCCAAATTTATATATATCAAATATAAGATAATAATAAGTATGAATATTCAAATAAAATAATATTTTTTAATGTTCATGATATGATTAAGGAATCATTTTCTTCTTTTAACCCTTGTTAACCCTCATTATACATACAATTATATGAGTGATTTTTAATTTATAAGAATCTAGAGAATTAATATAAAATAAATGATCGCCCAAAAAGTGGATAATGATTTATATATTTTAACATGACCCTTTTGATTTTCAAAATAAAATATTTTTATGAATTTTAAAAAATTTAAAAAATTTAACAAAGGATTCCATTAAATTCATTTTCATGAGTTTTAAAAGTTTTTAAATTTGAGGAAAAATATATTAGAATTGAATTAAAATATATTCATTTTAAACTTAAATAATATTTTGTATTTATATAAAAAATAATTGGTCCATAGTAATTTATATAGATTATATTACATTGAAAAAATTTAAATTTATTTAATTGATTTTACAATTACATAAAAAAGTACTATATTAGTGTTATGTAATCATTTTAGGTAATTATTCCATAACTAAATATTAAAAAACATTAAAATGGTTATTATAATAAATTAATATTTAAATAGTGATTTATAAATTAATCATAAAAAATTTTATACCTAGGATAAAATATTAGAGTTATTAAAAAATTATATTTTGGATTTATTCTTTAAATAATAAAATTTAAAAGTCACAATCAAAGAAAAACGGCACAATGATGGAATATTTTTGAATCATTTGTTATAATGGATGAGATAAAGTAATAAAGTTGGGTAATGGATTCTATAATAAAGATTTATCGTCTTTATACATTAGTTTAAACTGTATTTTACTCTTTTCATCCTTATTGAGATAATAAAAATACAACACTATTAAAATTATTAATTAATAAAATGAAATGGAACTGATAAAAATAATATGAACATATAGAATCCAAATGTCTAGTCTGTTTTTTTAATTCAACATGTTTTATAGATAAATTTTATTAAAATTTCTTATAATATAATGAAATCAATTTTAAGATAAATTCATTATTAAGCCTAAAATTAACTTATGTAAGAAAAAAAAGTACAATGACTATTCATATGTAATTAATTAGAATATATCTCATAAAAATATATTATATAAAATTAATATTAAATTAATAACATAATTTAACATTTAAAATAATTGATTTAATAAAAAGAAAGTGCAGTTTTATGTTTATTTTAATTTCTTTCTATCTACTAAAAAATTAAACTTTTTAGAAAAATCTCATAATATCATATTAAGATGAATTGTTTTATATTGAATTTGAAAATATTTTTATTTCTCTAAATTAAAATATTACTATCTGGAGGAAATGAATTATCTTATTTTCTCACGTAAATAAATAAAACAATATTTTAAATGAAAATTATTTTTGAAGAAAAAGTTATTTTATATCGTAAAAATACATTACTAAAAATTATGTGCATGATTATTAAGAATTAAGAAATATAATTTTATATAGCATGAAATTAATAAATATTATTAAAATTTTAGTTACACATATTCATTCTTGTCATTTCAATATAATGCTTATAATAGTCACATTTAAATAAAAATATTTCAATAGTATACCACAATTTTTTTAATGCTCATTGTTACAGGTTAAGAAAGAATGAAATATTATTACTATGTTCCAGTGGATTTTTATGTTGTTACATACACCTATTACTCAATGAACATTTTATATTCTCACTACAAAAAAACATCAACATTATTTCCATACCTCCTTACATTAAATTAGGTGGTATAGTCATATCACAAGACCTTAATCTAGGTCACTAAACATATGTGATATTTTATTCTAGTTTACTTGTAAATGTTTAATTATTCAATGAGGCTCAAAAAACAATTCATAAATTCAAAATCCAACATTATTATTATATACTCATCATTAATCCATTCATTTGGTCCCTCTTTAGAACATATTCAATTCAGATTTAGACGTCCCCTCATTAGACCACAAAATCAATGAAAGTATATCCAAGTATATAGACCCATAATCCCTTTAGTAGTTTCTTTATATCCCTCACATGGGACACTTTCCATAATGGACCATAAATATCTTCATTGGTTCATATTCCTAGTGAGGTTATGTGTTTCTTAATGGGATATAACCCTATTATACAAACCAAACACATACCAAATATTTTCATATTCCATATGAAATCTACAATATTATTAGGACATATTCAAATTGAGTAATCAACTTTTCCATATTCATATGGTTTTATATCATTTTGTTGAACAATAATAGGCCAATCATATAAAATTCCCATTCTAACGATCTATATGAACCCCATTTTATAGGAGTGCACACTATAGGACATTAAACTATTTAGAATCGGTCCATGATAGGCAACAAAAAAATAATGATGTATCTTATTAATTTTCCTTATACTATTAAGGATCTAATTCCATTAATAAAATATAGGTGTATCATTCTTCTTTGATTTTGTCCCAACACCATATAAACCTATATCCATCCTTGAAGGTGACAAACTCTTGAGTCCCTATTTATGAATCTACAATGTATATTATCATGAAATAATGTAATATAATGAATCAATAATGAAAAGATTGAAAATTAATGATATATATATATATGGTATTGTAAATAGTGAAAAATTGACAAAAACAGATTTTCATATCAATATTGAACATCTAGTAAGAACAAATCATGAGATTAATGCATGAAAATAGAAAATCATTAGAATAGAATCACAATGTCTTATTACTGAAATTGGTATATATTCATATTAAAGTACATAGTTTATATATATAATCTTAAAAATAGAAATAATTACTCCTCAATAGGTATAAATGGTCTCTATCTCCACACATCTAAACAAACCTATATTCTATAGAATGTATAATGAAATCTTAGTGGGAAATATTAATTATAAAGTAGGTCTACAAAAACTAAAAATGCCACAATAGATCCATGTGCAGAGATTATTAAATAACTAAATGATAATAATATCACAAACACATAATGATTCGAAACAAAATTACTTTGATTTAAATCATTTAATAATATTATATTTATGATCATTGAAGAGCGATGGAGGATTTTTTTCAGGGAAAACATATAGACAATCCAAACATTAATCTCCAAAAAATTGAATATTATTGGTAAAAATTTCACTAACGAATGAAATTTCAACAATAAAATTTTTATTATGATGTTGTGTTTTAGTGCCCCTTTCATGGCCCCCCTTCAGTACATATTGATCATACCGTTATCAAAAAAATTATTCAATTGGAATAATGGTTGTATCCCTTATAGCTATAGATGTTATTTGACTTGTATAATTACTCCATCTTTATGTGGTTAATTTAATGGCGTTGGATTATAAACAACATAATATCATTCAAACTGTTGATGTCACATGTGATAACCTAAATTCATTGAATCCCTACTACTCACCCTGCTGAAGGGAATATATTATGAAGCACGTGGAACCTTTTTTCGCATCTAATAACATAAATATCCTCACACTAAAAAATTATTAAACACCCCTTTATAAGTAAGGAGGACCAAGAGGTAGACATCAAAATCACATTTTTTAAGGAGATTTCTTTAGGACCTCGGGACACCCTAAGAGGGGAGGGGTGAATCAGGGTGTCAAATTTTTCTTTTTAAACTGATGGATCTAGTTCCCACATTGGTAGAAACTAGTTTGACCTATATTATGGAAATTATAATAAATAAAACATTCACATGAAAAGGGATGACACAACACAATTTACATGGTTCACCACTAAGGGCTACGTCCAAGGAGCATACGTCGATAGGTTTTCAGTCTTACCAAATTTCATTATTCTTCACTCGTTGTGGATTACAAAGGTTTGGGCACAGTCACTATGTCCCAGTCTCACTGCCTTTACAAAAGTTCAGGGATATCTCACTGCGTCCCTCGGGTCACTAACGTTAACTCCACCTGGTTCACTGCCTTTGGTGAATTCTTACTCATTTTATATACGTGAAGGTCTCTTCATCATTAGAAAAGAATGCATCTTTTATTGTATGTAGATGCTCTATTGAAGTCCAATTATCACCAGTAGAAGAATCTCACTTTTCACCGAGGGTACCAAGAAATATCTCAGTTTTCTTGTAGCTTCAAAAATATAGGCATACTTCAACAAAACTTGGTACACTTCCCCAAGCCGTCACGCAAGTTTCAAAGCTGATGCACAAGTTATAACTGGCATGAAATTCCACCTCTAACACTTGCGTGACTCAACCTTCTTCAATACCAAACTTGCGCGACTCACATTCTTTTCCACCCAAAACGTTTTTATTAGATAAAGGTCAACTATCACACTTCTTCAAAATCAGCACGCAAGTGTCAAAAAACCACATGCGCGACACATCTTTCTCCAACTCCAAACATGCACGACCCACACCCTTTCTGGCCCAAATCGCCTTGGATGCATAACAAAAATCTTTCGGGCAACCTCTACATGCGCAACCCACCACCACTTACACGACCACTACACCTACGCGGTGGGAGCTTTGAATTTCTCTAAGTCTGAACTTCATTGAAAATGAGGAGGGGTGGTAATCTATTTATAGGAAAACAAGACACCATGCGCGATGGCATGCAAGTCCTCCCTCGGCTTGAAAGTTTCGGTGCCCCAGTACTTGCGTGACCAAACACAAAACTTGGGCGCCCTTCTTCAATTTCCATATTTTCATGTCTTAATCTTCAAAAACAAAATGTGCACAACTATCCAAGCCTCCATGTCTTCAGTGCGAAAGTCTCTTTGCTAAAACACTTTTCTTCATTTTGTCAATTTTGGGGTCCAGAAATTTCAAAAACATTGGAAAACGATGCCACCATCAATACGGTTATCTGAATGTTTTGTATGATCACTTTTCTAGCACATATTCTGAAATTTCGCTGAGGATTGACAACAAACACAAACCATACCATACACCAAATCACACACAGAATGACCATGTTTCCAACAATCTCCCCATATGGCTTTGTTGGAATTCAGTTAATAAATTTAAAAAAGAACCATCTATAAGAAAATCACAAACACAAGAATCAAATCAGATAACACTCTAAGTATACCTGAGTAATGCACGGTGTAGAAAACAAGAGAGGAAGCTTGAATTGGGTTCTCGTCCAATGTATTCCTTCTATCCTATCATAGACACTTAATTCTAAATGTGTCACAAAATGTGCCACAAAATCATTTAATGTCTGAACATGCCTGAATTTATTCCTTTCTCCCCCATTGACAATAAACCCAAAGACCGATAATTGTTCCTTGTTTAGCTCAAACTGCACTCCCACTGGATAGTATCTCCCCCACAAACCTACATCACATCCATAAACAGATTAGAAAAATTAACATAACTGGGTAGGGGGGATTTTTGTAACCTTTATATGCACTAGGAGGTGGCCGAACCCTGAGGTTTAACCAATTCTTCTAAAACACTACCATTTATAGTGGCTTCGTCAGGATATCAGCCACTTACTCATCAATTCCCACATGATCCATTCTAATCACTCCTTCCTCAACTTTTTCTGTGATAAAGTGATACCTGATTTCAATATGTTTTGTACGATAATGCTAAACATGATTCTTTGTAAGATTAATTTTTCTCTTGTTGTCACAGTAAATAACCATTGGTTGCTTCACCTCATCACCAATATCTATTAGTTGTTGCTTCATCCATAGCAGTTGAGTGCATTCCTTTGTGGCAAAGATATATTCAGCTTCAGCAGTACTAAGAGAAATAGTTTCTTTTTTCTTGCCAACCATCCAACGGATTTATTCCCAATATAGAATGCTCCACTTTCACCTTCATATTCACTTTCTATCAAATCAGCATATAACGCCCTTTAAGCATTTGTGCTTTTCTGATCAATTATCTTAACATCACTGCTTTCAAAAATCCTTCCCAATAGATTGTCGAAACACTTGTAGGCTTCGTTGTTCATTGAGTATCCAAGTAAAATTCCTTCATCTGCATTGTCACCATACTTTCTTTGATTTCCTTCTTTGTTCCTAATGAAGCATTTAATTCCAAAAACATGAAAGTATTTCAAAGAGGGCTTCCTTCCATGCCACAATTCATATGGTGTATTCTTCTCACCCATATAATGTCATGTTTGATTTTGAATATACACCGCAGCTTGAACAACCTCTTTCCAGAATTGTCGTGGAATACGACTCTCTATCAGCATAGTTTGTGCCATGTTGTTCACCTAATGATTTGTACATTCAAAAACTCTATTTTGTTGTGGAGTTGTCATAGAAGCTACCTCATGTTGTATCCCATGCTTCTCCAGGTAATTTTCAAATTCAATGGATGTGTATTCCCCTCCATTGTCAGAATACAACACTTTGATTTTTTATCCAGTATCATTCTTGGCAATTCGCTGCTATGTTTTCATGCAGTCAAGCACTTGTCGTTTCGTATGAATGTCCATAACACATGCCATTCTACTGTAATCATCTATAAAAAGGACAAAGTGACTATCTACATGATTTTCTACAACATTTATCTTCCCACATAAATCTGTTTGAATTTGATCAAGAAGATGAGATTCCCTTTTCTTCTTCGGCCGATATGAACTGCAGACCATCTTTCCATTAATGCAGGCATCACAAGACTTTTCACGCTCATGCTTCAGGTTGTGAATGTCCATGACAATCCTCAATTTTGATATTTTCTCTATGTCTTGTTGATTGATGTGTCCCGGTCTCTGATGCCACAAATTGTTTTCTTCTTCAATAGTCACGTAACAAACATTTTCTATACTATCAACCTGATACAAGTTTCCTTTTTTTTCAACCTTTCATAATTGAATTTCCTTTCATTCCCTTGATAGTTCAACCTTTCTGATTAAAAGTAACTATAAGTCCCGAGTCACAAAGTTGACTCACTTTGAGAATATTATGATGTAGGCCATCTACGTAAAAGACTTATGTCTTCTATAGTTCTCCATTATCTGATTCAGTAATTCCACTTTTTTTATTTTCAGAGCACTATCATTACAAAATAGAACTGTACCTTCAACCTTCATTTTGATATCCGTTAACAGACCGGCATTACCGATTATATGATATGAACAGTCGTTGTCCATAATCCAGGTATTAATGCTTTTTGTAGCATTGAGGGCCACCTCTTCAAGGTTAGATTTCTCAATTTTCATCTTTTCTTATTTTGAAATTTATTTTGTCTCAAGTTTACTCCTAATAGTAACAACATCCTCCTCAAGACACTCAGAAGTCTTGGATTTTTCTTCCAGTCTAGATGTCAGGTCATTTGTGACCTTTCTCTGCTCTTCAATTATCATCTTCAGATCCACTACATCATCATTACATTCAATTATTTTAGACTGTACATTCACAAATTCTTACAGTCGTTCAATTTTAGCTTCAAGTTGATCAACATATTCAGTTTAGTCTTCTACAATTTATTTACACTTATTACAACTCTTAATTTTAGTCTTATGCTTACTAATAGCATATTTAAGTTGTAACTCGGGATCTGCACTAGTTTTCAACTGATTTTCTCCACTAGTATCTTTTGATTTTTCCATAGTGGCCATCATGGTAGCAAGGTCCCTAGTTTTAAATTCTGGTTCTTCTTCATCATAGAATTCATTATCATCTTCTTCCTCTTCACAGACAAAAATCTTATTCAGAACATTTTTTCTAGATTTGAAGTCTTTTTTCTTGAAAAATATTTTCAGAGACTTCTCAATGCTTTCAGCATCGCTGTCATCACAATCGATCTTTCTTAAGCACTGAGAAGCAATGTGCCCAACTTTGCCACAATGAAAGCAAGATAGAGGTAACTTCCCTTTGAATTTTCCATTTCCCTTCTAGAACTTCTTTTCAATGAGAGAAATAATTTATTTTTCCTCATTGTCTTCACCACTACTATCTTTTGAAATTTTCAGTTTCTCTATGGATTTGAATGCCATTTCCTTGCTTACTTGTGTAGTAGCATCTTATGGTTTGACTCTCATTTCATATGCCACTAGGCTGCTCAAAAGATCATCCAATGAACGTTTGGAAAGATATATTTCCTAAAGGTTTGACACCTTTGCATTGTACCGGGGTGGAAGTATTCTTAATATTTTCTTCACAATGTCAACGTCTTTTATTTCTTCACCTATACCCTGAATTGCTCCCACCACTTTAGTAATACGATTGAAGAAGGAGTCTGCATTCTGATCAGGATGCATCTTCAGATCATCAAACCTATTGTATAGGACATGTAGTTTCACCTCTTTCACTTTGTTATCTCTTTCATAAATATATTCATGTTTATCCCACATAGTTTTGTTGAGGTGTAACTCATCACCTTTAGATAGATCTGATCAAAAAGGGCTGCGGTGAGATTATTCTACACTACAGCATCAACATCAAGAATTTTCCTATCTGTATCAGGCACAGCCATCCGTATTGGATCAGTAACATGTATACCTTACATAGTGGAAAACAGAATATTCATTCCAAGGGATCTTATATGAGATCTTATTCTGTTCTTCCAAATCTAAAAATTACTTCCGTCAAAGAAGGGAACTCCCCTATCACTGGTTTAATTTTCCATGGTGGATTAAAAAAAGATCAAACACCATCAACCTCCCACTGGTACCACTTGTAGGACCCCGGGACACCCTGAGAGGGGAGGGTGAATCAGGGAATCACCTTTTTTTAAACTGACGGATCTTGTCCCCACGTTGGTAGAAACTAGTTTGACCTGTATAATGGAAATGAGAATAAATAAAACATTCACATGCAAAGGGATGACACAACACTTTTTACTTGGTTCACCACTAAGGGATACGTCCAAGTAGCATACATGGATTGTTTATCGGTCATACCAATTCCACTATTCTTCAATCGTTGTGGATTACAAAGGTTTGGAAACAATCACTATGTCCTAGGCTCACTACCTTTACAAATGATTAGGGATAGCTCACTGCGTCCCTCAGGTCACTCCTGTAAACTCCCCCTGGCTCATTGCCTTTGGTGAAGTCCCACTCAGTTTATATACGTGAAGGTAGCTTCATCATTTCAAAAGAATGCATCCTCTATTGTATATAGATGCTCTAATGAAGTCCAATTCTCACTAGTAGATGAATCTCACTTTGCACCGAGGGTACCACGAAATCTCCCAGCTTTTTTCGAGCTTCAAAAATATGGGCGTACTTCAACATCTCCTAGCGCGCTTCCCCAAGCTGGTGCGCAAGTTAGAACTGGCACGCAAGTCCACCTCTGATACTTGCGTGACTCACCCTTCTTCAATACCAAACTTGCGTGACTCACATTCTTTTCCACCCAAACCATTTTTTGGTGCGCAAAGGTCAACTATCGCACATCCTCAAAACTAGCATGCAAGTGTCACCAATCCACCTTTGCGACACTTCATTCACCAACTCCAAACTTGTGCGACCCATACCCTTTCTCACGCAAACCTCCTTGGAAGCACAAGAAACAACTGTCGTACAACCTCTACTTGCACGTCCCACCACCACTTGGGAAACCACTAAACCTGTGTGGTGGGAGCTCTGAATTTCTCTATGTCTGACCATCATTGAAAATGAGGGGGTTTGGTCGTCTATTTATAGGAAAACCGGACACCCTACCGAATGGCACGCAAGTCCTCCCTCGGAGCGCTTGTTTTGGCGAGCAAGTACTTGTGTGACCAAGCACAAAACCTTGGTGCCCTTCTTCCATTTCCATATTTTCATGTCCTGGTCTTCAAAACAAAAGGTGCTCAAGTATCGAAGCCTCCAATTTTCATGGTACGCAAGTCCCTTTTTCAAAAGCACTTTTCTTCATTTTGTCAATTTTGAGGTCCATAAATTTGGCAAACAATGTAAAATGATGCCACCTTCAATACTGGTATCTTCTTGTTTTGTATGATCACATTGTTGGCACATATTCTGAACTTTCACTGAGGATTGACAACGAACACAAACTATACAATACTCCAAATCATGAAAAGAATTTCCATGGTTCCAACATTTTCGATGATGAAAATAGGTGTCCCATGGTCATCGAGACTTTATAGGGATACTACCTAATATATCTATGTCACAATACCAATTGTATGGGAACACCATAGGATTTCCTATAACGAATAACATATTTTTGGAAAATAAAAATATTCCCATTTTAATATTAACCATTCCAAAATACGGCATCACATACTAGAAAGAATATTAGTCCTATATTTCTTCTCATACATTTTCAGAATGTATGTGCACTCTATCTACATCGAGAGCATGCCGACATAAGATAACAGAGACTATGAAAAAAACCTTGTTCAATTCCATGAAAAAATTTATACCACACTATCTAAATATTAATTAGAGGATTGGGGTGAGAACATATTCCCACAACCATTAAATGATGTTCAATGGTTTCAATACCTTTTGTAAAAGCCTACTAACATGCCTTTTCAATAATGAATGTATGTTAGAATATATCTAATCATGTTTCATGGAGTTGTTATGAAATCATGACAATGGAAGCACATAGTTATATTTGACCTTTATTGGAGACCTCTATAGGGAATTCCCATACTACTTCCCCACAAAAATTAATGAATCATGTTAACATATCCTATATGATAATCTTGAGTGGGCACATACACCTTTTTGACATCTGGAGGAATGTCAACATATTTTGATGGTGACATATGTGTGGTATAAAATTTTCCATATTTATATAGGATACTTATCATAATATTCAAGAGCGGGCTCAAATGTTAGTATATATCCATGAATTATTTTTCATGAGGAATTTGGAGGACACATTTCATAGGCTACCAGAATGAAGGAATATATTTCTGATACATATTATGAAATTTATTAATATATTCTATTTGAAAACAAATAAAGATTAAATATTCCTATCTGACATCAAGTATCTAATCATCTAGCTCTATCAATGACCTGCGTATCACTAAAAAATTATCCTATCCATGAAGTTCATTAATCACCGCCTATGATAGAAATTTAAAGAGTAACTTTCTGAAAGAATACATCAAATCAAGAGTATCCCATATTCTTTAATTTATCCATGATGGTATGTTTAATTTCCTCCCATAATTTTCTATGGTGGATCTATATTATTCCCAATCACTGTTATAAATTGAGATTATCTTCAATGTTGGAGTTTCTTGCTATATTATTTTGATCCGTAGTTCTTGGGTTACTCCCAAAAACAAATTACAAAACAAAATACTCTATGTTGCTTAAAAAAATCAATGATGAGAGATATTATAATGTTTTTAACTAAGAAAATTCTACAAAGATTATGGGGATCAATCATATTATGATTCCTCCATTTTTTTTAATTTTGGGCCTCAATTAATGATATCATATGTTAATAAAAATGTATGTTCTTTTTGTGATCTCCCAAAAAACGAGCAGTTTTTGAAGGGTCCTGGTTGATTGTAACAAAAACATCTACTCCCATATATGTTACTCCATAATCATCAAAAGTAGATAAAAGAACAAATGAATTTTTATCATCTCACACACTTCATACATAATCTATCATAATAAAATAGAGTTAATGAAACACTTTTCTTTTACATAAAAATATTAGTAAAAAATTTAGGTTAACATTTTTGGTCGATGAATTTTTGCATACATAAGTGGAGAATATCTTGGACATGTAAAATTATTTTCTTACGTGTATATTCTAGATATGTTTTCGTATTACCACTTCGTACTGTGGAATTCTGGAGGTTTTGAAGGAGTAGTGAATGAATTACTTATCCAAGAACATATAACTGACACATTATTTTCTAATGATCAAACACTTTAATTTTTAAGAGTCTAAAAACCAACACAAGACCATGAAAATGTACTATTTTCTAATAAACATCTCTACATCCTCATGAGATATAAATATGATATTTTAAAAATAGTAAATTAACTTGTGACATTTTTATTTTTATATATTGATGGTACATTGGCATAAAATCATAGAATCCCCTTCCAATGTTCAAATTGAGTGATAGGGTGGTAATATATATCTATTTTATACTCAATCAAATGGATATTATTCTCCCTTAAATAAGGAATCATGATATTATATTTCCACATAAGAGAATATGGGCCCAAATACATCATACTCAAATTTTTCCATCAAACAAAAACCTATGGTCTCTAATGCATAAAATTAATATCACTCTTGGGAGAAGTATATTGATAACCTTATTCTCCAAGAAAATTATTACTATACAAACATCTCAACTATGATTGGAAAATTACAAACCTATAGGACACCCTTCAGTGCTAATAAATTAATATTAAAAATAGGTGTTACAGCTAAAAAGAGGCTGAGGGAATGCAAATAGTGTTAAGAATAATACAATGGATGTTATTGGGGAATTCAACTTATAGTATCCCCATCCAAAATGGTTGGGTGAATTCCCTATCACCCACACATATTGGACTGTTAAAATCATAATTGATTCATGATGTGTTTGTGGTGGAATATCTTTAATACTTTTAATTTTTTACTTAAGACATTTTTACCACATAGTCCAATGAAGATAGTCTTTTGATGATTGGTAAGTGCACTCCAATAGAAATTAACCCTACTGTTCCTTCCAATATGATAAACACTTTTTTAATTGGGGAAATAAATTTTATAGAAGAGTAAGGACTCCCTCGGCATCACTATCAACATATCTCTTCCAGTGGAATTCCAAATAAACGATTTAGATCTTCATATTGGTTGCAACATGAAGAAGTTCTTGAAGATATGAGATACAAATGAGGATCTCGATGTATCATTTTGATAGTTTTCTAGGAATTATGATTCACTCTATTACTCTAATAAGAATTATGTGGTTGTCACTCTATTATATAAATGTTTAATTTAATTATTTTTTGTCTAAAAAGAGTTTAGGATGAGACATGAATGTGTAGAAACATAATGGAGAAACAATTTCTTATGATATTTCTTAAAATGAACCAGAAGATGAATGAATGTATACCAATCATCAGAGATTGGATATGAATCTCATAGCTCCAATTTGATAGTTTCTAATACCTATACGTATGATTCATCATAATATGAAGGGAAAATGTGTTTTTATATCCCACAAGACTCTATAAAAGTCTGATGTCATACCTATTGAAAAATATACCTACTACTATTATGCGAAGTTTGAATATATAAAATCTATCAATATTAAAAAAATTTGTGAATAATTCTTGTCTATAAGGAAACTTCATCAAGATGATTATAATTTTCATCCTAGTTACAATAGTGCAGTAAGAGAGCACACAAGAATAGAATCTGACTTCAATGTTGGTTATTGATCTGAAAAAATAGTTTATATGAACATATTGGTTGGTGGAAACTACAATTTTCAGCAATTACATTTTCATATTCCATCCTTCAATGAAATTCTCCATGTCCCTGTTCCAAATAACAATTAATAGATAACAGATAATAGGTGATCAAATTAATATTCCCACAATACCCATTTTTAGGGATCAACATCAACAATATTTCCTCTAGATATGGTCAATTAAATCAAGTCTTTCACACCTTGAAAGGAATTCATATAAGGGTGGAAATACCTATTGTAGCATAAGATAAACCATACCCAAAATGGGTGGATTCAAATACTCCATCACCCAATACTAGGAATCCCATATACCCTTCATTAATAAGCATATGGATCCAGAGTGACACCACTCACATTTCATGTCCTGATATATCCCTAAAATTGTTATAGTACATTGTCAAAAGGAAAAAATAATTAAATTTGTGAAAACATTGGAGTTCGATATTTTAAATGATATAAAGAATTTCATCAATGTCCATCACAAGACTGAATGAACATTATTTTAGTACCTATACCAATGGATCTCTATACTATGGATGATTATAGTTATTTATATCTATAATTTTGAAAAGTGTGATATTGAGAGTGTATTCATCATCATCTACTTATATAATGGTTTTAAATACTCACAAAATATCAGACTCCTAAAAGATAATGTTCTAGATATCTAAAAATAGAATATATGTGATTAATTATCCATAATGTTAATCCCATTAAATTACATATTAGGTTTTGAAGAATCTATAGTCATTGAATAATATCAATAGGATTTAGTTTAGTGAACTATACCAAAATCTGAGCTATTTCATGCCTCTCAAATAAAAAGGTCTAGAAAACCAAATACATCTACAATTATACATAGATAAACATTTATAACCCCTGGTGATCCTAGAAATGATTCATTAGATCCATCCCCACTTTTTGACTCACAACAGCATAAAAATAACCCCCATCAATAGGATATGAAAACAATATGGCCACCCGTGATAGAAGGACCCAAGAATAAAAACAATAACTTTCATAAAATAAACGATTCTTGGAAAAGTCATCCATTCCAAGAAATGTAATATCAACTATCTTTGGGATTCTATAAATCTTAATGAAATTTTCCTTATCGATTATCCAATTTATTTCCCAATCCATTATAAATTATGCTATATCATTCACTATTTCTTTTACATTAATGATAGTCTATAGAAAATGGTTGATTTCCGAAAACATTAATTTAGAAAAAAACATATACAAGAGGAATATTTTCCATTACCCAACCAAAGAAATAAAGTGACTAGATTAGGGTCTTAACCATGTGTTATCAATAGATTGATAACATGAAACATGAAGGATAATCATTCATATTCTTGTAAACCCAATAGAAAAACAACATCAAAATGTTTTCCCTAAATTCTCATTACTCAATAAAAGTAAAGAACTTCAAATACATCCACATGATTCTATTATAATCATTGGATTTAGAACATGGTACATGAAGAAGAGTTTTAATATAATACTAATTTATTCTAGACTCATATGAATTTCCTACACCCATCATTTGTAGTTTCAGAATCGCCCCATCAAAAAAACCTTCATCTAATGAATAATCATATATCATCATTATTAATTAATGTAAATTTGGATATCGCTTACCTAATGAATAATATTAATATGAACATGAGTTTCCTCCACATACCTAGTGATCCAATGGAAGAGTTCATCGAAGCCAAGGGAACCTGTGAATACTTGTTTGTGGTGGATATCAATATTCTAAAAATTTCACTAAGAGAGATATACATCTACTAAGAACATAATATTTGTCCCTTTAAAATGATAAATAGGAACTTTAAGACACTCTTGAATAAAATAGACTTCATCAAATCTAGTTTTCCTAGATAATCAATGGGGTGTACAATTTTTTTCTAACCAAACTGTGTGGGAAGGTCATCATGACATAACCCATCTACAAGAATCATGTATTCAAGTTTAATCCAATCACTTGATCCAACAACAATGAACACCATATACTCAAATACATAGTCTTTTGAACAACCTAGTATTTGAACTCACTAGGTTCTAGTGAATATTTTTGATATGGTGAATGAGTTGGATGGTGTCTCAAAAAATAAGTTTACCATTGACATAATTATCCAAAAAAATATTTGGTAAATAATTTTATAATCCATTAATATTCATCATGATGTTTAGGTCAGTGTTTCTATGTCATAGTTTTATTATACAGATATTTCACAAGTGTAATTCCACATAGTAAACTAATTAACAATGTAGGATCTATAGACCATTATGAAGGGGAACATCGATAATATTGACCAATATTAAGATTTAGTTTAAAAAAAATTTAGTGCATTCTCATCCTTGTCTAAAAACTATAATTCTAGATCTAAAAAATGAAATTCTATATCCATAATATTATACCATCCATGTTTATAAATAATGTGACAGAAATCCCCTAGGGAGTATAAATTTGAAAAATCCATTTCAATTATTAAATATAAAAATCTATGTTAATCGTTTGATAACAGTACAAAATTTTTATTTTTTATTGGGATTGATATATCATAAACAACATCCAATAGTGGTGTAGCCATTTTGTGAGTATAGAATAAGACCTATTAATGGGGTTTTCAATGTAATATGTTGTTATTATTCACCCTTTGACTCTTGTTTGTACTAGTACTCCAAATAAATATTCTACTTGTGATATTGAAAAAAATAGTAAATGATATTTCATTTTTTATCTCCCAAAAGTTTTGTTGCAACCTCGGAATTCCCATGGATCCTAATTTGTTAGGATTATGTATTTATCATCAAGATAATCTAGATAATGAAATGAACTCCATGAAGATACTAATAGATATTTTATTTCACTATTTATGTGGTGAAAATAGTGATAACTGAGGAAAGACATGGGGTGGGGATCATGGATAATCCAAAAAAACAGATCACATCTTATTATAATAACCCCTATAAAATTGATCTGAACAAGTATCAAATATATAATAAGATCATCATATAACCAATCATACTTATTGATACCTCTACATTACCAGAATAAGATAATCATTCCCTCATACATGTTTCCAAAATATTTGATTTCATCACCTCTTCTACATCCATAGATCATAGGAAGGATGAAAAATATATTTCAAATTACACTAAAGGTAATTCAAAATTCCTGTAACCATATGGATCAAGAGACTTATCCCCTAAAATAAAATAAATATAGAAGTTACCTCATATTTTCTTCCAGCTATAAAAATAAAATTTCTTCTCTGAGCCCGAAATTCATATAGGATAACTAAAATAAACTATATGAAAATATTTATTTCCATAATATTTGAGGAATGTGTATCTACCACCATTCATGATCTCAATAATGTGAATATTGAAATATAAAATGATATATAATCCATTATTCCCAATTAATTCATAGAATCACTATAGTTTGAGGACTATACTTCCTTCCTCAAATGGAAATTATATTTATTTCATGAAACTAAAATGGAATAAAAAATGAAATATCCAGGTGTAATACCATCATCTATGCATTAAAAATCTCCAAGAAAATTAAAATCGATCAGTATGATGGATGAATCCAAGTATTTCGACCACGATTAAATTCAAGGATGGAAAAAACATCTAATATATCATCATCTTAGAAGTGTGAAATCCATTGTTTTTGAATAATAATCCTTTCCAAGATGAAAAATGGTAAAATAGGATTCTGTGTTTACTTTGGGGACATCAACAGGAACATCTAAAATGATGATTTCCTTGAGCCATTTATGGAACTATTGATTAATGTAAATGATATTATTAAATCCCTCTCTTTCATGGATGGGTATTACATCTACACATAGATTCAGATCACAGAAAATGCAGAGGAATTTACTATTTTTAGGAAACCATATGGAATATATTACTCTCTAGTACAACCCTTTACCATAATGACAAGTAACACTACATAATAATATTTTAGGATATATATCTTCAAATACTTTTTATAAAATATTTTTGAGTGTTTAATGGATGACCTCAAAGAGAAATATCAATAACATTATTATTAACATGATTTACCTAAAACCATTTTTGATAAGAATTACCAACACTACCTAATAATGAATATCTTAAAGTGGTACACCATAGAATCATTATGAATATTTATTGAAATTGTGGTTCTCCATCAAAGCGTCAAAGTCAACCGAGAAAAATAATGGATAATTAATAAAATGAATATACCTATTAATTATTAATTAATTTAGACAACCCTATATGAAACATGTGGATATAGTTCCCTTATTCACCAAACTAAATGAATAATTATTACCCTTGTATAAATTAAGGAATAAAGGGTTATAGTAATATTAGATAAAGGAAATCCGTCGATCCATATCTATTGTTAAGTAGTAATTCCTCATCATGATAGTCCTAATTCCAAAATTCAAAGGGAAGCTTCTTGTCTTATATGTGGAGACTCTATATCATTTTTATTGCATGAACATTGGTTAGAAAAATGACATAGGCATAGAAAATACTATTTATCATCTTAGCTAGACCATGACGGAAAAAGTGATTCAGTTTTCAAATATCGAGAAGAACTATTTATCATTGATATCTATATTAAAAAATTTGAGTAATTATCTAGATCATCAATAGATTAATTTAGAATCTCATTCTAAAAACTAAATTATATCATCAGTTAACTAATGTAATATGACATCGTGTGGGATGGAGACTCTTTCATAAATATTTTTTCATCTGGTGCATGACATAAAATGTAGTCAAGGGATAACAATTATTATAAAAAATTATGATTCACTTGAATATTGAAAGTGAGAAAAAAAATATTGATCTACCACATGAAGATGTATTCTAAATTCAATGTCCTCCACAGGAATGAAAAATTTACTTTGACAAGGCTTCTCAAATCCCAATATGTATGAGAATAAAGAATATAGTAGATAATCTGGTTTCCTTAGGGGTTTTTATAATTTCATTAAAAAAACATAATCTCGACCAATTAATTCATATTTTCATTATTATACGAAAATAGTGTGGGGGAATATGAATTCATCATTACATGTTTAGAGAAATACCTTTAGATAGTAGTGGATAACCTTGACAAAAAATTTGATTTAAAGCCATTGGTCAATAAAATAAAAAGGGAATAGGTCATAAATATGTAAGAACTAGTACCTCTCTATAATAATGTTAATGAATTGATTGATTATTTCCTATCCTATAATATTTTTTATTCACTTCATAAATCACAAAATTTACATGAAGATTCTCATCCAATGTAGTTACCACTATGGAATACTCGATGAAGGATAAGAATATTATCAAAATTTTATATTAAATTGTGATATCCACTTTTCGTATCTATGTAATGATGGAAATAAATGGAGAAAACTAACTCTAAATCATTTGAAAACTTATATTCATTAACTAATTCCACCAATGATTGGATGTTCAATATTTTGGACTAACATTTATATTTAATAATTTAATCATATTAGAACAAGTAATAGTAGATTCATCTCCATGGATGGAGATTAACTCTCTATAGTGATCTCATCTCTAAATAGTCCCTCTCTAATTGAGGCATTAATTTTTTTATGCACATATACCTTAAGGGTAATGATATAATTTATTAATCCATAATGTAGATTTTATCTCTTTTGTTTTTCATTAGTCCTTACCTAATCACTTTGATCTTGTTGGATGGAATAGTCATTCCTATCTATTAATGATGTTGAACTATATCCAATTCACCAAAATGATCTGTTCCTAATAGATTAAAGTGAAAATTATAAATTTACCCTGAGATTTGCAACATGATGATAAATAATCTATATCATATAATACTTACAAATTTTTGCTATGTTTTAATTTCTTTTTCTAGACCTAGGAAGGTCATGTGCGCACTTATTACAACTTATATCTTTCAAAAAATTTATGAGGCCATACCCTTTATGGAATTCATGAAGAATGATATTATTAATATTTTTATGATAAATATCATCCTCAAATATTTTTTCTCCATGTAATAATGATATAAAATGACACAAAAACATTGACTCGTTGTTATATTGGTCATACTGATAGTGAAACATCCAATGTAACCATCCAAAGAGGTATCAAGTACTGAAGTATGGAGATATAGTGGCTTCCAATATAACCATGTACAATATTCATCCAAGTATGATGGATATGGATAAGAAGTCATGTTCAAGAAAACTAATTCATGATTTATTGGATTATCACAAGACAAACTATACTCCTATTAAAGGGACTCTATATTCTAGTCTAAATTGGAAATATGTGTTTTCACCCATTAGGGTTCAATATCCTTCTATTTGAGTCATGATCTACAATCATATGACAAAATATGAGCACTTTAAAATTTTGTTGATGTCTAGAATTAATATATTTCAAATGGTTAGGCATATTTAATAACCTAGAGGCCCATTATAAAATAAAATAATGAGCCTTCAATTAGAAATTATTCCTCACATTAAACATCTAGGGTGAGATGGTATTGGTTCTCATGATTCGGCTGATACCTTTGAAGAATCCTATAATGTCTGGAAAATATGAGAAATAATATGATCCATACAAAAGGAATACCCAAATATGGAATTCACTTTATCTACCATGGATGGGGAGTATATCATACTACCCACCAATGAAATATTTCTCATACAATGACCATTATAACTTCATAATAGTTGACCCATCATCATAATTTTATGAAGTAAATCATCATGAAAAATATTAGGAAAAATTCACAATTCATTAATTTTTTAGGTTTTTAGGCAGTTGTGTTTGTTGAAATTTCTAGTTAGTAATGATCTAATCGATTCAAGGATGAGGGGAAAATTTTGGTGCTCTCCCCTTATGTCTTTAAAATTTTTGGATACCATAATCTATTGTATAGGATGGAAATTCACATAATAATTATGCAATGTGAATGAGAATTACCTGATCACATATAAGTATATCACATATTACTAGGATACATGTGGAATAAATACCTATGTCAGTTACCCATTATTGGATATCAAAAGGAGTTAATTGTATTTTGATCATGAAGAGGGATTACATGGTGTCGAGTGAGACAGTATTTATTCATAATTAAATGGATTTAAATGTTATATAACAATATTAAATTTTTTAGAATGGTTTTTCAAAAAGGGATAAAAAATAATTGTTTGATTAATGGTTTATTAGATAAACATTCATATATAAGAACCCATTTTTCACTTCATTAAGTAGAGCATGTATTATGAGAGGAAATGGTTTTAAAATTATCATCAAAGATATAAAGTATTTACCATAGTGTTGAAGTAGATAATAGAGTATGTGGATTCTTTCCATGAATGAAATTACCAGGTTAGTATTTTTCACATAATATAGTTCATTTAGTGGGAACATACATTATAACTCATTTGACACCTTACATAATAATATTGAGTTGGGTCCCTTGGTATGGTAGTAGAGACTAGTGGGGGTGATTTTTCAATTTAGATATATTAAATGTAAAAATTATTTAATAGGGATAAGATATGTCAAAGGTGTAGTAGAAATTAAACATATAACACATGAAGTTTTTATAGTAGTTTGGAGCACCACGATCATATTCATCCCATTAATCTATTTTACTCTATGATGAGAATTGTATTCAATAGATCATCTATTTTTAATCAAATTTATAATTATATTAGATAAAAATAAATACATACATTTTTAAACCCTGTGGTATATCCCCGCACATTGTAAGCAGTCACAACCTACATTCCTTCTATCTAGGTGGAAATCCCTAACCTTCCATTATGATGGGAGGAAGAAACCAATGTAAAATTATCGATTGGAAAATCTTAAACAAGACTATAGTGGACAAACAAATTGTAGGAATGAATAAAACTCAGAAATAAGAAATAAAAATAAAAAAAGAAACTGAGAAAATAATGTAGAAATTTAATGCATCTTGTAATCTTTGATAACAGTATTAGTGAAAAATGAAAGTGATAAAGATTCTCAATGATCAAATAAAAATGATAAATGTAAAAGAAGTTTCTTGATCATTTCAATGCAATATTAGTTGTAAAATATGAGTCTTATATATTCAATCATCATAACTTGTGAATGTTATTTTTCCATTAAGGGAACTCGTGAATCATTAAAATAAGATCCCCTAGAATCATATTTGTATCCAATATCAACATGTAACTTATTGTTTTATAAAAATATAAATATATAAACTTTACCATATTTTTCAAATGTCACACCAAAAACCAAACACATTATTTATTTTTAAATCCTCATGAAATATTAAAATAATATATTTAATATTTTAAGAATAAAAATTAGAATAAAATTAACAACATTAAATAAATTGATATAAAAATATAATATTATGATATAAAAAAGTCATAAGAATGTTTGCAAGAACATAACATGAGATGAATTTTATTCTGCATTCATGCATTCACATAAAAATAATAATACAGTTATTATTTTGACACATGTTTCATTTATAATTCAACAAAAAAATATGAAAATATTAAGATATGTAATTTATTTTAACAATAAAAAATTAAATTAAATAATAAAAATTTTGGATAAAATTTTCATCTTACAGAGTCATGACCTACCACAAAAAAATACATCATTGGGTTATTACCTACTACTTAAAATATAGAAAATGAAACCTTTTAAATGTATAGAAAAAATAAAATCGACCATCCAAAAGAAATTTCACTTTATGAAATAGTAATACCAAAGTATTTAAGAAATATAAAAAACCATCATGACATTGGATATCCAATTCTAGCTCATGAACCACAATTTCATGATGAAAATCGATGATCATGATCTACCACATGAAATATCATTTGGTGGCTCATTGAAAAACAATTCCAAAAAATAGAAATTAATTACAGATAATTATTTCAAAACAATTATTTATCAAAGAATATAACAATAATAAATATCACTATAATGAAATTAAAAAATATATTTACATGGTTCTATTCTATTAAAGGAATTAAACACCCCATAGAAGTTATAGATAAAGAGAATTAGAAACATTTGATAAAATTAAAAAAAATATGGAAAAATAATCATCAATCATAAAGAATAAAATGAATCACTCAAAATAATTTGTAAGATATCCTGCTAGATCTTAGAAGAATATACATTAAGAATAAGAAGTAACCATATACAAGAGTATTAATCAAATATAATTAAATTGAAATTATAGCTTCAATCAATGGTAAATGGAGAAACTCAATAGAGCTACTACAAATATCTATACAACAAAGGAATAATACTAATTGGGTTAAAAAATAACCAACTATTGAAATCCACTGATATGTGAAATGACCCACTATTGAAGTACAATGGTGAGTAAAATAACACACCATTGAATGTTGGTATAAGGTATCTTACCCACTATTGGTAATTTACTATAGGGACTCATCACCGACAATTCGTAATTTCAAATATTGATTTTTCCCCGATAGATAATATTTTCAATGGTGACTCATCCAGTAAAAAATAAAATGGAAGAAGAAATGATTAAGAAGTGGAGAAAAGTGACAAAAGAAGACTAGAATAAAGTGTAATTGACACTATAATTGAGGGAAAAAATATAACCAGTGTGACAACCTTAAAATGAAATTAGTAGTGTCAAAGAATGAAGAAAAAAAAGAATAAGCCAGGATAGGTTAAATGAAATGAAGATCAGAAGAATAATGGTATACTAGAGAGTAATGGGATCTCTAAAAATATGAAGGAAGCTTTAAACTAGAGTGTGGGAGTTGAGAACATGTGTTTGGGTTAAATAGGGTGGTAGAACATATATTGGAAAAGTGATCTGATTACTGATATTATGTCTGAGATTTAATTCTACGATGAAAAGTGATTTTGAATTTGTTGTCCCACATTGAATTGATGATGTCATTGCTGAAAGGTATATCCATGAATATGAACTGAACCATAGTTCATAAAAAACCACAACATACACACATGGTGGGAGACCCATGCCCAAACCATTTGTATTACGAATATGATCCATGTGCCTAAATGCTATTAGTGTACATTCTGCTCAGCTATCATCTATGTTGTCCCTGATGGATGGAATTCCCATGGGTGTTAACCCCCATGTCTCCCAATATGTTGTTGAAGGTCTGGTCCAAGAATCATGAGAAGAAGGGTAAATTTGTATAACAAATAACTACAAAACAAAATGAATATATAATAAATACTAAATATTTAACAATATAAAATTTAATAACATATTAAAGAGAAATAATACTTTGGGGAACATATTTAATTATATTAAATTTGTTGTAAGTGTAATTTAAAAAATAATGAGATACAAAAAATATTAATACCAAATTTCCATAATATTATATTTGGTTTCTCTTTTATGTAAATATGATAAGTGTTCTGGCCAAATGATCATTCTATAAAAATTGTATAGAGGTTTCACATAATGAACAGTAATCCATGGAATGATAATTACATGTAATGATTATATTTTCCATGAAGAACATAAATATTGTAAATAATGATTTCATCCTTCAAATTAGAATACAATATTTATTACATACCTGTTTTCTATAATTATAATTTGAGGTGATTTGAGAAATAAGAATCATATAATGGATTAGTATGTTCACTTTAGTAAATGTAAAAGTGTTTCTTCAATGTGTGATTGTTTTTAAACCAATGGTAGTTACTCCATTATAAAAATTATAACAGTAAAAAAATTATTCTATTACACAAGTGTATTTCCCTTTTCTAAGTGTTAGGCTAGCACGATTAATGCTAACAATCAATGATTAATGTCCCTTAAGTATGATTTTATTTCAATTAATATATTACATTGAGAAAAATATATAATAATTTCATTTTAATGATGCAAAAACATGTGTAGGGGTAATTTTTTTAATTCATAATACCTTGATTCAAAACACCCTCATCGTAATTTTATTTAGCTTATTAGGGGAAATAATTTTTATCATATTTAATTTCTATGGATAGTTAATCTAACAATATTATTTCCATAGAAGCAGTCAATCTCAATGAATATTTATAACTGAAATAAAAATATTTAACTAGGGTATAATTAGACGTATAACTACTTATTATCATTTGCATGTGATGAATATAAAGTTTCCATGAATGGGATTTCAAATAATATCGATAAAATGAAATTATCATATTTATACCAATGAGAATGTGATATTGATTCTAGAGGAATTATTGTTTTCATGGGATATTTATCCAATGTAATCTATATATAGGTTATGTTTTGTGAATCCTCATACTTCAAGTGGATAAAACAGATAGAAAAATATTAATTCTATTTGATGTTTTGAAAACTAAAAATATCATTTATGTAGAATATTCTAAATATACAGAGTATGATCCCAAATGAATATTTTGATGCATTATTTGATCAAGTAAATGTTAATATGGAGAAAATGAGAGGTATTTGAGAAAGAAATATTAAAAAGAAAATTTTAATACACATCCTAGGAAGACAACCTCCTAGATTTAGTATTAAAGGAATTATACGAGATGATAAATATCCATAAGAAGATTAATTTTTATATTTTGCATTGAACTCTTGTCAGAATTTTGAGATGCGAAATGAAGAAAATAATGCAATGGAAAATTGAATTAAAAAGAGGTGAATTAATGGAAAAAATGATCTCGATTGATGATGGATTGGAAGAATAATATGTGGATGATTTCATGTCCTTTAATTCCATAAATATATAATTTAGAGATGGATATTTTTAGTGGAAAAAAATTCACCCTCATGATTTAAATGTGGTAAGTTTGGCCTTTTTTTAACAAAGTATCATATGATGTTTCAATGAAATTTTTAAGATAATTATTATACCATGAATATCTATTCATAAAATAAAAAATGTATGGTAATTATGAAATGAAAATTCAACAAAAAGGTGAACAATCCTCACTTGAATATAATCAGTAAAAAGAAACTAAACATGATGAAATAAAATTCAATTAAAATAGTAATTTTTTATAGTGTTAGTTGTGGGATGTTCTTTTAAATGGTATGAGAGAAACTATATTGATGGGGATGTGGAAGGAAGATATGATCTACAGGTTTAATTAGAGACCACAATTAAAGAATTAGTTGAATTTAGATCCAAATTAAATAAATATTTCAAAATGGTTTTTTATTTAAAACTCTATATATAGTTGTTATATGAGGAGATGTATGGGATGAACACATAAATTGAAAAGATAAATTCCCCAATGATAAAAAACTCAAAAGAGCTCACTATCTACTAGATCAATGATGAGTACTTTTTTAGGTTTATTGACTTCCTAACTGTATTAGTGATCATAAATTTTGTATTTATTTAATAACATAAGGATGAAATATTTAACCAATGATTATAATTTGATGATCATGTATGTCTTTTGACACCCCATATGACTTTGGGAAAAGAGAATATACAAGTAATAGGAAATATGAGTGTGGGAAAAATGCTCATATAAAATTGTAAAAAGATTATGAAGAGTAGAAAAAAGAAACATTATAATATATATATATATATCAAATATTTACTAGGGATGCTTAAAGAATAATCAAAAATACCAACTCCCAAGATGATGGTTTGTTTGTGTATGGGTCAGAATAATAATACTCCAAGAACATAAGGGGTATTTGATTTAGAAGAAATTGGTTTTTTGGCCAAATGACAAAAGAAAAATTTATTATAAAAAATTGATCATACACGATTCTATATTATGGATCATATTACAATTTTTCACATTAAGGGGGTTAAATAATTAGGGAGATCCTCTATCCATGTAATATCCTGAACTAATTTTTTATTGGCAACTCCATTCACAAATTTATTTCTTTAAGGATAAGTATGAGTGATAATGTGATTGATTTCTTATAGTTAATGGAGACAATAAATAAAATTTGAAGTAATAGAATTGGATAAATGAATAAAACCATTCCAAATCACTTTCACTAAGGTACTCTACTCACTTTAAACCCATATTTTGTTCCAAACCTAGTGATTGGTAAAATAAGAATCATGAACCACATTCATCATTTCATCTTCTAAAGATGAGAAAATACCAAAACATCTAAACATGCACCAGGGGATCTGAAAAAGATGATTCTCAAAGATGGATACACATCCCATGTGTCTTGAATTTCCTTTAAAATCACCATCTTCATTAGTTTTAATCTACCATGGAGCTTTATTTTCCCAAAAATGTAAAACATGTGTCGTGATAGGTGAAACATTTCAACAACATGCAGTTTCTGTTCAATCACTATGTATTTTACTATGTTGTTGCAGTTCCCCTACTAATTAAATGCAACATCCTAAATGAAAATTAGTATTCGCATCCGAACAGCATTAATTCTAGTTGAGTATTTATAGATTCAAGATTCATACATTTTCAATCAAAGATGTCAAAAATATAGTTCCAAAGAATAGTGGCAGTGGAGGAATTAATAAATAAATTGTTTGTATCTACTCTTTGTTGATTACTAATATTTCATTTTGAGAAAATGTGGATCCAAAAATAATGCAGTCCATTATTAGTAGGAAGCATTTTGTAGGCTATATGCAAAATAAGAGTAAGTATTGATGGATTTGTCAATGGATTTTGAAAAATTATGATCCATATAAATTCATATCTAGAATTTAAAAATATGTGGTAATAAAAAAGTTGAATCTAGCATACCATTGTGTGAAGTCTACCAGATTATAAAACTATCTGAGTTAGAAAAATAATAGTTTTCAATGACATGCGCAACATTCTAGGGAGAATATCCAAATGTTAATTAATAACATCCATAATTGTATTATTAATACATCCAAGAGTTTTTCAGTAGGGATCATTGAAAGTATAGAATCACTGATCCATTTGTCTAACCGTATGTTCATGTAGGAGTTCCTAGAAACCATCCATCTAGAGTGGGTCATAATATTGGCACACAAATTTTTAATATATGTCCAAATTGATGAGTTTAGAAAGTTTATGTGGTCTTCTTAGACTATATCATGAAACCTATTTTTGATAAAAATAATAAAATTAAATTCATTGTGTATCAGGTTCCAAATAGTTTTGTCTTAAATGGAATCCCGATAGAGAATTATGTTTTTAATGTCAAGGCCACCCTTTTCCAAAGATTTGCAACAGCTGGAATAAGTCATAGTCAATAATTTTTTATCCAAGATGTTGCTAGTCCAACAATATTTTTTATGTAGGCAATGCTTTTTTATGAGACCAATTGGCCATTTATAATCCATCATAGAGTAGACCATTTTGAATATAATATCTGATATAATAATGAAGATTATTCCCTTTTTAGATATATTTTATTCCTTCGAAGAGGAGAAATTATTAAGGATTTGATCAATAATGTTAGAGAAATATATTGATTTGGTCCTACCCCTAAAGACGGGATCACCAAGGTAAAAGAATTGAATAGATCCTTCTTTAATACCAATTTCATTGATAATACCTCTATTTATATTAATTAGAATATTTCTCCCAATTAAGATAGAGGATTTGTTCAAGAAAATTACATGACCCGAGATCACCTCATACTGAGAAAGGGCACTTTTGAGGGCTCAGATGTGTCATTTATCTCATTGTAAGAGTATAATTATTTCATCCTCATATAAAAGATATGTAGGGGAATTAAAATTATTAGAATCGTGGATAGGATTAAGTTAATTCTTGATCCACCAGGTGAGTGAAAATATACTTAAATAGACCTCTACTATAGAGAAATGGATGGTTGAAAGGGATTCACCTTGTCTCACACAATTGGGGAATTTGAAGTACCCTCTTGGAGAACTATTAACCAGGATTGAAATGAAGGTCGGATTGAATATGGTTTCAGTTCTAGTAATAAATAAATATTTTTAATCCAAATCCTTGATATCATTGAAGTTAAAATTTCCATCCATGGAATGAAATTCTTTCCTAATGTCAATTTTAAGGCAATATTACCACCATTGATTGTATTGTTTATTGTGATAGTGTATTCCAAGGAAATAAAAATATATCAATGGTTGGATATTCCCTTAACAAAACCAAAATGATTCCAATTGATTCATTTTTTCATTTTTTTGTGGTAATCCAATTTTCAATAAGTTTTGTGATAATTTTATCATGACTGTTGATAAGATCCATGGGTCTGAAATTTTTAATCTGATTGGCATTATCTACCTTCGGTATCCAAGAATGGAATTGTGCGTTCAACCCATGGGATAGAATGTGACTGGAAATGTGGAATTTGACAATTTTTCAAACATCATCATGAATGGAAAGCTAATAATTTTGATATAAGACTTTATAAAAACACTCGTGACCTAGGGTAATATAAGGATTCAAGCTAAAAATAGATTCTTTGATTTTATGATCAATAAGAATTCTTAAGAGAAAGGTGTAATCATCCTCAGTGACAACTATCAAAATGATATCGCGTAAGAGATCCTTATTGATGTCTGGGTCATTAATGATTGACTCAAAATAGGATATCACATGATTAGAAATATCATCCTCATTATCTAAATGGTTTTCTCCTTCTTTGAGATAGGTTAATGTTCTGCGTGCTTTTCTGATTCGTTGAAGTGATTTATATAATTTAGTGTTTCTATCACCATTAGATAACCATTGGACTTTGAAACCTTGTTTATGCATGCTATACTTAATGGTGGTAAGTAAGTTGAGATTCATAGAGATGTTAATTTCTTGGTTCTGATCAGTTTAAAAATCAGTGATTGTTTTTTTGTTTTGATGTTGATGAAGTTCATTCTCATGAAGCCTGCTGTCACTATCAATTTGTAAAGATTTTGAGTACCAGCCGAGTTTAAGAATTTTTTAGGGAATTTTAATTTAAATGAACCAAAAAAAGGAATCATTGTAATAATTCCTAAATGACCCAATGTTTTTAATGATATTACAACAATAAGGGTTTGAGAACCATGATTTTTGGAATCTGAAGGGTAGTGGAGTTTTCATGAAAATGAAAGAAATATATACAGTAATAGGATGGTGATATGACAAAATTTTGGGGATAGTGGTGCTGGAAATGGCATCCCATAAATATAATAGATGATCTTTTGTGAGTGCTCTATCTAGTTTGTGGGATACCACTCAATTATAGTGTCCTCTTTACCATGTGGATTTTACACTAGTATGAGTAATTTCAGTAAGACTATTGTTCTAAATTACAATATTACACTCTCTCCTAGATATAGAAGAGTGGGATGGGACTATATTTTAACATTAATAAATAATAGATTTTAATTTCCAAATAGAAAACCTGGGGTTATAAATATTAGAGCATAGATAAGAGCAGTTATCCAAAATAGGTCTCCTATCTAGATATCTATTCTTTTCATAGATAAAGGAACAAAATATAGGTTTATTATCTAGAGTAACATCATAGGTGAATATTTTCCCAGATACATGGAAAATATTAACATTGTGTAAAGATGGTTGCATTAAGAACCCATGAGTTTCAATAATGGAACCATTTTGATTCTCACCTATATAAGAATATCTAAACTGATAGATTTTAATAAATTAGTAGATAATTATTCCTTTGGTTTAGTAATGGAATAATTTAAATGGTTATGAATGTTAATCATTCTTTTTAAAACAATATTGGGGTAAGGGTTAGCAATACTCGAACAATTTCAGAGTCTAATCTTTATTTTTACATATTTTTGGATTTGGAACTCCCCTTTTACATAACATCTTAACCATTTTTTCTAGATGATCTTGGTTCATTTTTTGACCTGTTTGGGATGGAGTTTTTCCACTTTATATATTTAATGGAGGCCGAGGGGATATTCTTATTATCTACATTCAAGGATTCCTTGGAATGATCTTGCATGTCATATTTAAAATGTGTGATCACGGAGATACTACTCAATATAGTACTAGTATCATCATTTTTATAGGATTTATGGTATCATAATGTGAAGACATATCAGTGGAATCAGTATTGTAGGTACCTACCATAATGTGCATGTCAACAGATAATGTTGTAGAGTTACATATATTTTTTTAGTATTTTCCAGTGGTTCATCATTGTCAAAACACAAAAGGGGTTTGAATTAATTATAATCAGTAGTAAGCATATTGATGTATTCATCTACATCACTCAAAGTACTCAGTTTAATGATGTTTCCTTTTGAGAATCACTACCCAAACTGGGGGAAGGACAAGAAGGTTGTACAAAAACATTTCCAACCTTCCTACCATCAGTGGATTCATTATTAACCTATGGAGAGTCACTAATCGGATTGGAAGAAGGAAAATCAGGTTTTCCAAGAGAATTTTTAACTTATTTTCCATCATCAAAATTAGGGGATATAGTGACTATTTTGACCATGCAGTTAGATCCTTCCTTATCTGATTCAAAAAAATAGAAGTAGTGGGAAAAAATGTATGGACAGAGGTCTTACATGCCTTATTCCCCACAGAGAATGGTTCCAATTGAGATCTTATTTCATCCACCACCAGAGCCTCTAATTATTCAAGGAGATCAAGATCATTATTGGTAATATCCTCCTCCTATACAAGTTCATCCCATGATTTACCTGAGTTATTTCCGAATGGGATTTAACATATTTTTTCCATAACCATATCTCATTTGTTTTAATAGAGGTTTTAGGGATATAAAAAATGGGTCCCTGGACATTTTTATTATTTTGAACTTCATTCCATTAATTATCTAAGGGTTGGACCATTTTTTTAACAAGCCACATATGGATATAGTATGCCTAGTGATTTTTTATATTTCAAAAAAGGGGGGTTTTCTCTCGTACTCGATCCTAACATTAGTTTTGTAATCATTGGAATTAAAAGTGTTGTATTTGGGACTTCTGATTCAATATTAACTTCAACCATAACCCTCACAAATATTACTAAATCAACATTGAGGGTTCTTTGATCAATCTTATGTGGAGATCCAATACAAGAGAAAATTTCATTTTAGATTTTAGGATTCCAAAAATAACAATTAAGTCCATGAAATTATAACTCTTATTTGAGACATTTTATTCCAATAGATAGAAGGGTTAAAAGCATAGTCCCATTGAGAAAGAAAAAGATAATGTTGATTGAGTTGAACACTACTGGTTTTCCATACACGAACGATGTCTTCCTATGATTTTAAAAAATATAAACCTAACCCTTACAAATTGGAACTAATTTATAGTTTGAGAATCTTAAAATTGAGAAATTATAAGTTTTAAAAAACTATGGGCCATGGAAAATCACCTTTCATGTATGAGATGTGACCCAGGATGGGAAATGTGAACATCTGTGCTCACTGTTGGAGTACATCTGGGTCATCATACTCCAAAAAACCACAATCATCAAGATTCTGGAAAAGTGGAGGTTTCAGCATGATTCCTTTAAATGGATTTGTACCTTTAAGTGAATATAGATATGAAACTGCCATATATGTACCCGTAAATAAATGATTAAGATTCCCTCTATTGAAGGTTTATATTTTTTGCATAGCAAGTTAATCACTTACAATGGAACGTTCCCACTCAAGGTTGAAAGCCACCATTGGGTTCCAGAATAGGAGTATATGCTAGCGGAGATAATAATTGAAGAGTTATAGAGCTAATATTTTCAATATATGTTATCTAAATTTTGATGATTTAATCCTCACCAATATGTCATTAAATGTTAAATTGCATAATTTTTGGAATTTTGTAGTATTTTGTGCTAAATTGTAAAAATGCCCTAATTCTGGATTTTTAACATTTTTTCACTAGTTTAAAGTATTAGGAATAACTTTTAATATAATAATCCAATCCACATGACTCTTTTTTTAGGTAACCTTAGCTTATGGTCTTCATATTTTTCAACAGGCCCAAGTTCTAAATCGTTCACCTAGGGGGACAAATAAATTATTCTTTGGGAAAAGTTTGTATATTCGAATGTGTGGATCCGACCTCAATCATTGAATGACAAAATCAAATACCATTGTCTAAAGTCATTAATTACAATTGGGAGTGCAAGAGGACTCCATGTCAAGGGTGCATGATGCGTTTCAAGGTCAATGTATCTCCTTATGGATCTATGTGAGTGAAACACTTATGTCGGAGATGGAGAGTCTCTTCGGGCAGAGCAAGAGTCAGAGAGTAATTAATTCATAACATTTACACCACGTCTCCAATTTGTATAAAATTTACAGGAGATATGGAGGATATAATTTCAAAAAACTCTCTAGAAGGGTCTAGTGGTTTATTCGGCCGGAGATGGTACCAAACAGAAGCGTACTTTGGGTAGACAGAATCTGGATAGTTGATTTTCTAGCCCCCACCCCTATTCTCCCTATCTCTTCATTCATTTCCATGGGGTTGGATTTTTAGAATCCTTGATGAAGATGGTGTACACTCTTTCTAGAATGGAGAAGATGTGTGCTGCTCATGTGATGCGAGGCTAAGAACCAAGTGGTTGCGAACGGTGACAACCGACATGCGCTCCCTTCCAAGTTTGGATCTTCATGTGTAATATCTATTACATCTCTCTTGAATTTATATTTCATGAATTAAAACGGTTTTTTTTATTCTTGAATATATTTTCAACTTATTCTTTTTTGATGGTTTCCCAATCAATGAAGTAAAATAGTCAATTTCACATTTCAATTTCTTCAGTGAGGTGTTGTCGTTGAGCATAGTGATTTCGATTAGGTTTGGTTATTTGATGGTCTTCAAGTAAATGGATCACGTCTATTGGAGGAAAAACAATCATATTGAGGTTTTAGTGTGATAACCTTGAGAAATAATGTTTTTATCCAAATCTATTTGGGTAGGCATTAAGATATTTAGTATGTAGATAATTATTAAACAAGGAAGAGGGGAGTGTCCGGGTGGTTAAAGCTTGTCTGTAACCACTGCTTTCATTCTGGTTTCAATCTTATTTTATATCCTATCAATTTTCTATCTCATTGGAAGATTTTCTTTCTCTTTAATTTTTATTTATTTTCTGTTCTTGAGTCTTTAATCAAATCCCCAATTTTTAATTTCATGTGAAAACAAACAATAAAAATGATAGTTTTGTAACTCAAATTGCAACCTCCTTAATAGACAATCCAGGGACTGCTATATTGTATTGTTTTTGGGAAAAAAATTATTGATTGAGGATTTCATGACAAATAATCCTCACTTCAAAGGGTGTCGTTGATGGGGAAGTTTCTTGATTTGATTTGTGTGGATATTGGTTTTTTATGACCTGAAATTATAACCCAAATTTGTTCCCATTGGATTATGAAATTGATAGAACAGCTCACTCTAGGGATAGAGCTACCAGAAATCACCTTGTCCCAAGATGTGAATGTTCTAATAACGTACTTAGAAGTAACCTGGTTGAAACTGAAATTCGAATGTCTAAAAATAGAACCTTGAAATAATTGGCTTCATCTTATGATGCAAATCAAGAAAATTCTGTTGAATATCCTGATGCACCTACTAGGTTTGAAATTAAATCTATTTTCATTCACTAACATCAATAATTTAATTGTTTGCTTGGGGAGGATCCACATAAACACCTTCAAGAACTCAGTAATCTTTGTGTCAACATGAAACCCCATGGAGTTGATGCAAATCAAATGAAATTTAGGTCATTTCCTTTTTCATTAGAAGGAGTTTCCAAAGAATGGTTTTTCTATTCACATTCTACTTTGATTAAGGATTGAAATGAATTGTAGAAACTTTTCCTTGAAAAATATTTCCCTGCTTCTAGAATTTCTTCCATTAGATAGGAGATTTGTGGAATTCGGAAAACTCAAGGTGAAACATTGCATGAGTACTGGGAACGCATCAAAATACTTTGTTTTAGTTTCCCCCACCATCAAATTGGTGACCATCTTTTTTCTCAATATTTTTATGAGGGCTTGTGTCTTACTGATAGAAGCATGATTGATGCTTCTGCAGGAGGGGATCTAGTTGAAAAAAACCAGCTGATGTTAGGACATTAATTGCAAACATGGCCCAAAACGCTCAACTGTTTGGAACAAGAGGCCTTCTTCTTGTGAAATCTACCCAAGAGTTACCCATTGCTAGTCCTGAAAACAATATGATTGTGAGTCAACATTCTGATCTTACCACTATGGTGAGGTCAATGATGTAATCCAATAACCCACCAACACCACCCAAACCTGAAGCAACATTTCAAATGAAAGTCTCCTATGGAATTGTTTCTTCCAATGACCATTTTAGTGACCAATGCCCTCAAATGCCAGAATCTTCTCAGAACATCAACGTTGTTTTCCCTAGAAAACCCTTTAAATCAAACCAACAAAGTCCATTTCTATCAAATCAAAATATCAATCAAGGCTGGAACAACAACTCTAATGAATGATTTCGACAGCCTGAAAAACCTAGAAGCTTCCTCCAAGGACAATCAAGAAATTCACAACCAAGATATTTCAATGACCAAGACAATGCTCATTCTGGAAGAAACTTTCATCCTACCCCTCCCACTCAAAATTTAGAGAGTAATATTTAATAAGCAATGAGGAAACAGCATGAGGAAATGAAAAAAAAACACACAACATAAACAACAAAATATGCTGAATAGCCTGATGACTCAAATGGTTCCACTTGCCTCTGATATTAGTTACATTAAAAATCAAATTAGTGGAGGTTTTCCCTCACAGTCTCAAGTGAATCCAAGAGATAAAGGGAGGGAAATGTGAGTGCAATTGAACATAGGAGTGGAAAACAATTGAATACCCCTCAAATGGAGAAACTAAAACCTACTGTTGAAACTGTTATTGAGAATCCCACCAGTAATGGAAATGCTATAAATTCTGAATTTCGTTGAAGGTAAACACCATGTCAAGAGAAGAAATATTGCTTGATGTTACAAAGAGGGATTATAAGAGGATTTCTAGTCCTTTTGATTCTCTAAGAAGTTCTCATAATATCTTTGAAACAACCAAACAACCATTTCCTTACCCTAGGAGTGAACCACCAGTGAAGTTGAGTGCTGATAAAGAGTTGTATATGGAGGTTTTTGAGACATTTATGAATTTTCAAGTCAATATACCTTTTCTTGATGCTGTGAAGAAAATTCAAAGTTATGAAAAGTTTTTGAAAGAAATGTGTACCCAAAATATGAAATTCAAAGGTGGTGAAATGGACAACTTAGGGAGGAATGTTTCATACGTGATCCATCATTCCTTTCCTGTCAAATTTAAGGACCCCGGAACCTTTACCATTCCATTCACCATTGGGAAATGTTAATTCAAGGATGGTATGCTTGATTTATGGGCCTCCATCAATGTTATTCCACATTCTATTTACTCATCTCTTCATGTTAGAGAATTGAAACCCTATGGGATCATCATTCAACTTTCTAACCGAAGTACCACCAAGCCTACTGGAGTTATTGAGGATGTTCTCGTTCAGGTGAGAGATATTATTTTTCCTGTGTATTTTTATGTCTTGGATATGGAAGATGGTCAGTTTAGTACTCATTCACCTCTCAATCTTGGGAGACTGTTCTTGAAAACTAGAAAAGCAATCATCAATGTTCAGAAGGGAATACTTTCACTGGAGTTTGGAGGAGAGGTTGTTCATTTCAATATTTTTCATTCCATGAAACACCCAGTCGAGGATCATTCATCCACCCAAGTGAACATGATTTATTGGTTTTCCACTTATATATTCCCTGATTTTGTCCATAATGAGAAACCAGCTACAATTTTTGATGATTGAAAATTGTTTGTTGCTGAATCTGATCAATAAGAGAGGGAAAAGGACGTTTATGATGAGTCTTGGAATATTGAGTCTTCATTACAAGATTCTGTTGATCTCAAAATTGATGGAGATGTCTCTTTGGAAATCCATAGTGCTGCTAGTGGTATTCCAGGAGAAATTGAAAATTTTCCACTAGAAAAAAATTGTATGAACATTGAAATTGATCATCATGGTGATTGTGAATTAAAAAATGGAGCCCCACTAAACAACCCCACTTGTGGGCAATGTTCCTTGATCAAAGAAAATACCTCATCTGATTTAGAGTTGAAGCCACTTCTTGAGAATCTCAAATATTCATTATTAGGTGAAAATGAAACATTACCTCTTATATTTTCAAATGGTTTGTTGAAGGAACAAGAGAATCAATTTTTAAGATTCCTCAAAACCCACAAGAAAGCTATTGGACGAACTCTATCTAATTTAAGAAGGTTCAGCCCCTCAGTGTTCATGCATAGAATTTTCATGGAGGAAAAGGTTAAACCGGTGAGACAATTTCAAAGGAGGTTGAATCCAACACTTGTAAAGGTTGTTTATAAGGATGTTACCAACCTTTTAGTAGCTGGAATTATTTTCCCCATATATGATAGTAAATGGGTGAGTCTAATCCATGTAGTTCCCAAAAAAGGTGGTTTCACATTCTCAAAGAGTGAATTTGGTGAGCTTGTTCCTATTAGGCTTCTAAATAAATGGAGAATGTGCATTGATTACAGGAAGATCAATTTTGTTTCAAGGAAAGACCACTTCCCACTACCATTTCTTGATCAAGTCCTTGAAAGACTAGGTGGAAAAACAAATTATTGTTTTCTTGATAGATTCTTTAGTTATTTCCAAATTCATATTGCACTAGAGGATCAAGAAAAAACCACATTCGCATGCCCATTTGGAACATTTGTTTATAAGAGGATGATCTTTGGTTTACGGAATGCTCCAAGATCTTTTCAAAGGGGTATGATGATAATTTTGTCTTATTTTCTTGAAACATGCATGGAAGTTTTTATGGATGACTTCATAGTTTATGGCTCATCATTTGAAAGTTGTTTAGAAGGTCTGTCTCATGTTCTTAAAGCATGCATTGATAAGAACCTTATTCTTAATTATGAAAAATGAAATATCGTGGTGGGTAAGGGAATTTTTCTTGGACATGTTGTGCCTCTAGATAGAAATAAAGTTGATAAGTCCAATGTTGAGGTTATTTCTTCATAGCCATACCCAAAAAACAGTTAGATATTTGAGATCTCTTCTTGGTCATGCTGGTTTTTATAGGAGATTCATTAAAGATTTTATTAAGGTTGAACTTCCATTATCTATATTTCTTTAGAAAGACACACCATTTGTCTTTGATGAAAATTGTAAACATGCCTTTGGGGAGCTGAAACAAAAAATTATTACTCCTCCCATCGTTCAACCTCCCAAATGGGACTTGCCTTTTGAAATCATGACCAGTGCATCTGACTTTTCTCTTGGGGAATTTTTAAGTCAAATGTTGGAAAAGAAATCTCATGTGATTGACTATGCCTTTAGAAAATTAGATCAGGAAAATTAAACTACACAATAACTGAGAAGGAAAAATGTATTGTTGTCTTTGCTTTGGGAAAATATAGATGTTATCTTTTGGTCTCTAAAGTGATTGTTTTCACTAATCTTTCTGCAATCAAGTTTTTGATGAAGAAACATGATTCAAAACCATGACTTTTTAGATAGATTTTGTTGTTACAAGAGTTTGATATTGGAATAAAGGTCATGAAAGGAAGTGAGAACCTTTTTGCTGATCATTTGAGTAGGATACCATTTGTTTTGAATGGGGATCCTCAGATCAAACTTCCAATTAAGGAATCTTTTCCAGACGAGGAGTTGTATTCTTTTCAAACTGAAAGGCCATGGTTTACTAATCTGGTGAATTATTTAGCTTTTGATGATGTTCCCAACTAGTTTTTCAAGAATCAAATTTCAAAACGTTTGAGTGATTCAAAGCATTACATTTGGGATGATCCATACTTGTGGCATGATGGTAGTAATCAAATTATTAGGTGATGCATTCCAAACTCTTAATTTCATTATGTCCAAAACTTTTGTCACACATTGAGCTGTGGAGAACACTTTGGACCTCAAAGAACTAAAAGAAAGGTGCTTGATTCTAGTTTGTATTGGCCTACTATTTTTAGAGATGCTTTTGATTTTTGCAGGACATATAGAAATTGTCAATTTTAAGGGAGCATTTCCAAAAAGGTATGAGATGCCGCAACAACCTCTATTGTTTTGTGACGTATTTGATGTTTGGGGTATGGATTTAATGGGACATTTTCCCAATTCCTTTGGATATCTTTACATTTTTCTTGTTGTTGATTAAGTATCCAAGTGGGTAGATGTTATTCCCACAAGAGCTGATGATGCCAAAAATGTGTCCAAGTTTGTGAAAGGAAATATATTTTCAAGGTTTGGATTTTTAGTGTTCTTGATTACAGATCAAGGTACATATTTTTACAACAAGACTTTGGAATCACTACTAAAGAAGTACAATGATCATCATAGGGTCTCTACACCCTATCACCCCCAAACAAATGGAATGGCTGAGTTGTCCAATAGAGAAATCAAACACATTCTGGAAAAAAATGTGAACCCAAATAGAAAAGATTAGTGTTTGAGACTTGATGATTCACTCTGGGCTTATAGGATTATATTAAAAACCCCCAATTGGCATGTCACCGTTTAGATTATTCTATGGAAAGGATTTTCACCTTCCAGTTGAGTTAGAACACAAATATTTTTGGGCTGTTAAAACATGTAACATGAATCTATCTTCCACTGGAGAAGAAAGAAAATTTTGTTTGCAGGAGCAGGAGGAGTTCCGAAATAATGAATTTGAATGTTATAGGTTGTACAAATAATGAAAAAAATCATGTCATGATGGAATGATTCTAAACAAAAACATTAAAGAAGGAGACAAAGTGTTGCTGTTTGATTATAGATTGAAGCTGTTCCCCTATAAATTTCATTCCAAATGGACTGGTCCATTCATTGTTACTCATGTTTTTCCTTCTAGTGCAATCCAAATTATAGAACCAAGAAAAGGGACACCATTCACAGTCAATGGGCACAGGTTGAAGCTGTTTAGAGGAAATTTTCAAGATCCTCTGGGGGAGGAGATCCATATTCATGAAGCATAATACAATTGTTTCCATGTTGTGTTTTTTCTTATCACTTTTTTTCTATAATACCTTTGATTTCTTGAATATCATATTCATATATTTTTTTACACAATGAGGAAATTGCATTAAATAAGTGTGGGGGAGGAACATGCTGGCTATATTAGGATTTTGTCTTCTTTCATTTCAATTTTTTTTATTTTCTCTTTAAATTTTTGGTGTGTTCTTCTATTTTTCAAACTTTGTGTGTTTTATTTAAAATTTTGAAAAACAACTTTGAGATCACATGATGATCATTGTAATTTTTTAAAACACTATCAATTAGTGTACCAATTGATCCCTTGAATCTGGTTATTAATGAATTCTGAAAAAGACACAGTTTCAAGTTCAAATTTTTTGAAATAACCCTTGAATTTTGAATTCCATTCCATTAATGCTGTCTAATATTAAAAATAACTTGCCCATGAGTATTCTGAACCCATTTTACATCTTCTTCACATTAATCCTACTTCTTGAGTGAACATAAGACTACATGTTTGATTGAACCAGAACATGGTATATTTATATAAAAACTAGAGGGCTAAGGTGAGTGTGATTGAAATGATTGAGGCAATTTTTTTGTGATTGAAATCACCCTTTTTTCCTGATTATCCTTTTTATTCTGGAACACCATGTACATTTTATCTTTCTTGAGCCCTTAGAAGCCATGAAATACCTTCTAGATAGCCACATTACAAGCCATTTTCCCTTTCAAACCTTCTCTGGAAGTACAAATGTGTGGTCTAGTTGAACTTAAGTGTGGGAGAGATGACTTGTGGTGTGCTACCTTATCGGTTGATTCATTGGGTGGTTATAAAAACTTTGAAGAGATGTTTTTGCTGCGGAAAAACGTATTTCTGGGAGTTGTTCCTCTCTAGAGATCTCAATGGAAGAGGTGTTCCCAATCTGAAGCTTTTGAAAAAAGGAAGAAGAAGATAAATGTGACTTTTTCTGGTAAAACATTGATGGAATGAGGTGGAGAAGATATTCTTAGAGATTCTCAAATCTGATTTTTATTGGAGGATAGTAAGGAGGATTCCCCACATGATTGTACATTAGATTCATGCATTTTTTGCTTCCAATCTGAGCCAAACCCTCCTTATTCGGCCCCATAAGTTTTGACATTTGAAACCCACGAACCCTTTGCCTTAGAAAAAAAACCTTGACAATACCTCATGATGATCACATTTTTCTTTACTCATATCGGGTGGAGATATATAAATATTTCAAGCCTATGATGATTCTTGCATGTGTATTTTTTAGAGAAGATTTGTTGAAAATCAATATTTGTGTCGAGAGAAAAGTTTTGTGAGGTAACTATGTTGTGTTAATGAGAGGAGAATATCTCAAATAATTTTTTTATGAGGCATGATATCATTTGATTCTTGGTGGTTGATTGGTGTACCACATTGGTTTGTGTTTTGAATATTTATTAATTTGGTTTTGATGATCAATTGTCCAGGAGACTATGTTCTAAGTGTGAAGGAATTGATAGAGATGATATTTTCAATATATTTTATCTACATTTCGATTATTTAATCCTCACCAATGTGTCATTACATGTAAAATTGCATAATTTTTAGAATTTTGTTGTATTTTGAGCTAAATTGTGAAAATTCCCTAATTCTTGATTTTTATCATTTTTTATCTAGTTTGAGGTTTTGGAAATGTCTTTTAATATAATAATCACATTTGAATTATTCTTTTTTCTATCCACCATTGGCTTATGGTATTCACATTTTTCAACTAGGCCAAGTTCTAAATCGTCCATCTAAGGATCATATAAATTATACTTTGGGAAAAGTTTGAATGTTTGGATGTGTGGAGTTCACCTCAATCAATGAAGCACAACATCAGCTACAAGTGTCCAAATTCATTAATTCCAATTGGGAGTGCAAGAGGACTCCAAGTCGCATGTTCATTAGGAGTTTCAAGGTCAAATTTTCTCCTTATAGAACTATGTTAGCAAAACACTTATGTGGGAGATAACGAGTCTCCTCGGGCATAGCAATAGTCATGGAGTAATTAATTCATAACATTTACAACACATCTCCAAAGAGGCTCCAATTTGTTGGTGAGATGGAGGGTATAAGTTCTAACAAATCCTTAGAAGGTTCTAGATGTTCATTCGGCCAGAGACGGTTCCAAAAAAAAGAATACTTCGGGTGGACATAGTCTAGATAGATGATTTTCCAGCCCTCCTCCCCTATTCTCCCTATCTCTTATTTCATTTAAGGGGGGTGTTGGCTTTATTGAATCCTTGATAAAGATGGTGTGTACTCTTTCTGGAATGGAGATTATGTGGGCTGATCACGTGATGAGAGGATAAGCACCAAGTGGTTGCGGACGGCGACAACCGACGGACACTCCCTTCCTAGTTTTGATCTTCATGTGTAATCTCTATTGCATCTCTCTTGAATTTATATTTCTTGAATGTTAGTGGTTCTCTTCCATCTTGAATATATATTCAACTTAATTTTTGTATGGTTTCCCAATCTATGAAGTAAAATAGTCGATTTCACTATTTAAATTTCTTCTGGGAGGTCATGTCATTGAGCATAGTGATTTCGATTAGGTTTGGTTATTTGAAGGTCTCCAAGTAATTGGATCACTTATATAGGAGGAGAAACAATCATATTGCGGTTTTAATATGTTATCCTTGCAAAATATGGTGTTTATCTAGAGGTATTTGGGTATTCATTGAGAGATTCAGTAGGTAGATAATTTTTATACAAGGAAGAGGGGAGTGTCCTGGAGGTTAAAGCTTGTTCGTAACCACTGTTTTGATTCTGGTTTCAAAATTATTTTATTTCCTATCAGTTTTCTAGCTCATTGGAAAATTTTCTTTCTCTTTTGTTTTTATTTATTTTCTGTTCTTCAGTCTTTAATCAAATCCCCGGTTTTCAATTTCGTGTGAAAACAAACAAAATAGTTATAGTTTTGTAACTCAATTTGCAACCTCCTCGACAGAAAATCTAGGGACTTCTATATTGTATTATTTTGGGGTAATATTTATTGATTTATGATTTCACAATAAATAAACCTCACATAAAATGGCACAAGAGAATCAAAAGAATCCAATAATAGAAAAATATTCCACAGATTCTTTTAATTGATTATCATTCTAGTAAATAAGATTTAGAAATGTTTCCATGTATTACTCATCAAAAATCTTGATAGATGTTCCTAAAAATACATTAAGTGATCTGATTTGGAATCTCATAGAGTTATCAAGAGATATAGAAAAAATGAAAAAATGGTTTAGAGAATTTAAAAATGATCTTGTTCCATCATACTATATGGAAGATAATGTTCACCAATCATAAAAAAATGTTAAATTGAAGACATGAATCATAAAGAAAAAGAGTTGATAATGCTCTAGTTATAGATATATCCCTAAAAACATTATGTCATGTTAGTGTATGGATCATAGATACATTATACCCATATAATATTATGGGAAACATAAATCATGTCCCGAGTATGATGCACAATAAGTAAAATGTAATCATATTTTGAAATGATGAGGTACTAATTATAATTGGATTAGGGATATCCAAATTCATGAAAATGATATGATATTCATAAATGTGTTTTTAAAAGTCCTTAGTCAAAGAATATATTTGTTTTAGTAAAATATTTCACATAGGTATATAATGTTTTAAAAAATATCCTATATTATTAAGTGAAAATATGATTTAGTCGTGATTCAAGGAAACCAGACAATGTGTAATCTCTAACGTGTTAGTGGAGAAGAAGAGATGAATTTTTAACAAAGGAAAATGAAACATAATTGTAGATAAATATAGTCTCTATTTGATCCATCCTTCTATTGATGACCATGATATAAGTGATCGATATATAGATCTTTTAAACCATCACGTGTTCAAATACATTAAAGATAAAATTTTCAAAAAGGTAATATAACTTCAAATAAATGGATAAATAAAAAAATCACACAACATAAGGACATGAGTTTTCATACGAGGTATTGATACTTTTATTTTCAGTTTAATGGATCTGTTGAGGCCTAATGTGGATGCCTAACTTAACCAAGGGAGTTACGAAGGTGTCTGGGGCTTGTTCGGAGCCAGGAACAAAGCTTTAGGCTGGAAATGACCCGGGACACGATTTTTGCATGGCCTGGGTAAACCTTGCACCTTGGTAGAGGCTTTGCAGTGGTTGGAGCAAGGCCTGTGCACGGTTTGAGGAATCTGTGCGGGGTGGCCGTGCGGTTGCCCCTTGCCTTCCAGTAAGTTCTTCACGATCTTCGCACAGTTTTCCAAGCCGTGCGGGAAAACCTTGTGACCTACTATGTTTTGATTTTTAATTAATTTTTAATTAAATTAATTAAATGTTATAAAACCTAATCTAAACACATCCCTCTTTAACTGCACAGCAGGAGGGAAGCTCTCAAGGTGGTTTTGGATGATTTTGATCTAACTCATCTGTCTGATCTCCATTTCTATTGTCGTTCATCTCAGTGGATCCGCAATAGTAAGTCCTCGATTCCTTTTTAATCCATCCCCATTCTTCTAGTTATGACGAACGCAGATTAAGATTAAGGATCATATGCCCTAACCTCTCGTTCTTCATTTGGTCTTCATATTTCTTCCAAATTTGGATGAATCTGATCCTGATACTGGACAAGCTATCTTGTACAAGGCTAAGGTAGGTGGTCTCATGCTTTTCGCTGAATGTCAAGTTTTTTATATATGTCGGAGTGTCACACGCCCACTTTTGGGTTGTCACTTGAACCTAAAATTTAACCCTGTTATTACCTAGCATGTCTTCGGTAATTTGAATAGGATGGTATGTTCTTGAGTTAAGTTGTATACCTTGGACAAGAACCACCCCTTGGGTGCATTTCCTTGAATGACTCTTTTATGGATTTTTGACCCGGGATACCTATGAGGCATGTTTTTTCCTTTCCCTTGTGGGTTGTTAAAAATGGAAATTGTATATGAATGAACTGCAATATGATGAAATTGAAATTTAATTGTTTTGTGTATGGGATGGAGTGTTTCCCCTTGACCCTTGTGTGCAAATTCTTGAATTGCTAGCCCATGTGAGTTAAATTCATTGAACTGCTTTAAATGTGAAACCATGTCATGTGTAAACCATGGAACCAATGTGAGTTTCCATGTATGGACTCATAAAAGACCTATTACTGAAGTGCTGAGTGAATCATGGATCCCATGTGAGGTGCCATGGACGGACTCAATAGGGCATGATATGTCATGGGAAATACCCAGATCCTATATATAGGATCTCGGGGACGGGCTCAGATGATGGACTATACCACACCTAGATCGAGGTTGGGTACCTAGGAGGTTCACCAGAACGGGCTTTTAGAGTGATGACGAGTTCCTAGAGGTTTGTCGGAATGGGCTTGTAGGGTGTTGGTGGATTATCTCCCTGAGAGATTCCTGGTTTTCAATTGAGTCTTCTAGAAACGGGCTCAAGGAATGTTTTAACATTTGAATGAAGTGATTAATGAATGGAGTGGATACTCGAAGCGATGCAAATCCAAAGCACAAGCTTCGGTCAGTCTTGCTAGTTTCCCTTGTTTGCTGCTTTCCGTATTACACTGCCTGTTTATATATTCACTAACATATTAGCACAGATATTTGGTGGTTGCTTACTGGGATTTTGTCTCACACCCTGATTGGGTCATGTTTTAGACCCAAGGAGATTATATGATTTCAGGTATGGACAAGGGGAAAGGCCCTAGTACAGGTACTTGACATGCTACTTGGAGTAGGAGTACACGGGACCAAGATGAGGCTTGCGATGTGACAAGGGATATATTTTGAGTGATTTTTGGTGTTTTGTTCACTTGTACTGTACTTTATTGACTTATACCATCTTTGGCTGTTTTCTAGACTCTTGTTCCATTTACAAGATTAGATATATGTCACATCATTCTAATTATTATCTATTTCTGTTGTCTATGTGTTGTCTACTGGTTACCTTCCTCTGCTATTGTATGATTGAAATTCTACTATGATACTTTGGTAATGAGGGCATATTCTACCCACGGACTCACCTAGGCCCTCACTGTTAGTCGGTAGCATCTGGCATTTGGGGAGATGTGCTTGAGGTCAAGTGGTGACCGGTCTGCCTACCGGGTTGAGTGGTAAGTCGGGTCAGGACGTTACAAAGTGGTATCAGAGGATTTTCCCTTTCTGATTTGACTTACTATTTAGCGACTATAGACAGGAGTAGGAAGGGAAGGTACTTTGTTAATAAACTATCCCTGGGAGTTTCCAACCCGTGTACAGGGAAAATCCAAGTTTCCTCGTATGGAATTGTGTATCTAGATTTAATTATTATAGTTTTTCTGATTTAACCGTTGGGTGACGCACATGGTTTTTTTCTGATATGATTGATATTATTGTGGGTTCTATTTCATTGCAACCCATTGAGATGAGGTTTTTCCATCTCATGGATCATATAGGCACCTTGTTAGAAATCACATGTCATGCATTATGCCATGCTATCTAGGATACATTAGATGTTGCATACTGTTGTGAAAGGTGTAGTGATTGCTATTGCATGTTTTTTGATAGTTGATTGATATGTGTGATTACTGTTGTGTTAGATTGGGTGCAATTAAAGAATAGTGACGTTATATTTCAATTCATAAGGCCTATGGGCCCTTATGGAATGGGAAATGACGAACCAACGGGATGTAAATGCTAAATAAAGTTGAATTTCATGGTTATATGGGCATTAAATTTTGATTCATGAGGTATTATGGTCCCTCAGGGATCAGGACTTGGTGGACCATTGGATAAAGCTTTTGAACAACGGTATGTTAAAAGAATGAATGTGGAGAAATAGAGCCTCACCTAGACCCAGATTCTGAGTGGGCAAGAAGTACTGACTCTAATGGGTATTGGTTCTTATTTCTTATGCAGTCCTGGCTATAGAAGTAAGTTGTGGGTTGACATGGTTTTTAGGAAGGTCTTGACCTGTCCTGTCCTGGTTCTTGTGCTCGTGAGTATCGAATCTCATTAAAAATCTCAAACTGAGGTGTGTGTTTGGAATTTCAGAGTCATGCCACCATGACAACATCCAGTCATATGCTTGGAGAGCATTGATGACCATGTTCTGGAGATGGTAGGCCATGGGATAATAGAGGAAACTCTAGTTGTGCCAGTTGCGGCACCAGTGGTTCTGCTGGACAACGGTACTGAGGCACAGTTCTGTGAGAGATTTTTGCGTTTTATGGAGACCATTTAGGGAGCACCGCAACCTACCCCAACAATGGAAGAGTTGATTCGTGAGTTTTAGAAGCAACATTCGCCTACGTTTCCATGGGATGGAGGACCACAGGATGCAGAGTCTTGGTTAGAGGCGATACTAGATATCTTTAATCATTTGGAGACACCTCTAGAGAGGAGGGTCAAGCTCTCTAGGTACATGATACGTGATTCCTCCAAGAGGTGGTGGGATGTGATCACCCAGTCGGATTGTCATTGGGAGATGGCTTGGATAGAGTTTCATATGGCCTTTTATGATGTCTTTTACCCTGACACTTTGAGGGCTGATCGAGCCCAGGAGTTCGTGTGTCTCAAAAAGGGTGTGTTATCAGTGATGGAATACTCTGCCCATTTTACTGATCTTCAATGCTTCAGACCTATCCTGATGGGTGATGAGTTGTTGAGGGACAGGCATTTTTGAGGATGGTCTGAGATATGACATCCATTCTATGGTAAATATCATCAGGTTGACTACAATTTCTGGAATTGTTAACCAGACGCTAATCACCTAACGTAACGTGATATAGGATGGAGTTTCTAGCCAGAGTGGTTTGTTATCGAGATTAGGTACTAAAGAAACTGTTAGTTGGAAGCATCGTATGGAGCTTCCACATGGTGATTCTAGCAGTCAGAACCTATCTTCGGCTAGCAACCTTAGGTGCTACCAGTGCAGTAGGCTGGGACACACGAATTCGCAGTGTCCGAGGGACCCAGTCGATTGCCAATTATGTAGCAAGATGTGTTATTTTCCATGTTTCTGTAGAACGTTTCCACTAGCAGCCAGCGATATAGTTTCTGCACCAATTCCATATGCCGGAGCAGGGACCATATCTTCTCCTCAGACAGGGAGTTGGGGTGCGACTGGCTGATTAGGCCGAGGTAGTGGTCATGGTAGAGGTATCCAATAACAGGGTACATTGGGACTTCAGAGTGGGACAACTATGGGTAGTCAGGTTGTTTCATAGGATTGTGGTTCAGGCCAGATATATGCAGTGTAGCCTACTTCCGAGGATCAAGGAGTAGGACCATCTACAGTGAGAGGTACAATCTAAGTAGCTTCTGTTATTTCATCTTCCCTCTTTCATACAGGTGCATCACACAATTTTATTTCTGCACCTATAGTGAAAATACTTGGGCTAGTTGTGTTGTCTTATGAAGGTGTCTTGATGCTGGACACACTACTAGGAGTTAGGGTAGAGGATGTACATAAGTGCAGAGGGTGTCCCCTTGATGTTAGAGGGTGTTACTTTGTCTGGGATCTTTATATTCATGAGATGACATGTTTTGATGTCATTCTCAGTATGGGATAGCTAGTAGCTTAACGATCCTATGTTGATTGTTACTACTATAGGGTGATTTTCACATCACTAGAGTGTGCAGTATATACTCTTAAGGGAGAGTGGGATCTCCATGCAAGACGAGCTGGACCAAAGCGTCGTGAGCTGTGCGGGATGACATCCCAGTTTCCTAGTTTGTTTCTGGATGATCAAGGAGTGAGTTAGACAGGCCTTCCTCCTGTAGTTGAGCACTTCAGATATGTTTTTCTGGATGACTTTTCGGGTTTACCACCTGAGAGAGAGGTGGAGTTCTCCATTGAGCTAGTGCCAGGTGCTGAACCAGTATCCATTCCTCCTTACAGGATGGATATGACAGATTTGCAAGAGCTCATGAAATAGCTCGAAGATTTAGAGGCAAAGGGGTTTATTCGACCCAGTACTTCTTCGTGGGGTTTGCCGATCCTTTTTGTGAAAAAGACAAACGGAACACTTAGGCTATGTGTGGAATATCAGAAACTAAACCAACTGATGGTTAAAAACCTATATCCCTTGCCACTAATAGATGGCATGTTTGACCAGCTTCTAGGAGCTAGGGTGTTCTCAAAAATTGATTTGAGATCAGGGTATCACCAGGTGCGTGTTCGACCGACAGACATACCTCGTAAAGCTTTTCATAGAAGGTATGGTTTATATGAGTATCTGGTTATGTGTTTTGGTCTCACGAACACGCTAGTGGTTATCATGGCTTTGATGAATCGTGTGTTTCATCCTTATTTGGACCCGTTCATCGTTGTTTTTGTGGATGATATTTTTTTGTATTCTCTAAATTGAAATGACCATGCCAACCATCTTGAGATCGTCCTGAATACACTGAGAGAGCATCAGCTATATGAAAATATTCTTACGTTCCACTTATGGACTGATCATATTCACTTCTTTGGCAATGTAATCTCTAAGACATGAGTGTCTGTAGACCTAGATAAGGTTAGAGCTGTGGTTTCTTAGGGACAGCCCAAGAATTTCTTTGACATACAGAGTTTCATGGGGCTTGCTGGTTATTATCATCATTTCATATAGGAATTTTCACACTTAGCAGCGCCATTGATTGTCCTGACTAAGAAGGGTGTGAAATTTTTATGGACAGATGCTTGTGAAACAGACTTTCAGGAGCTGAATGGAAGGTTGACATCAGTACTAGTTTTGATACTGCCAGAACAGGGCAAGAGTTACACGGTCTATTATGATGAATCAGGTATTGGGCTGGGTGCAATGTTGTTGCATGGAGATAGAGTCGTGGCGTACAGATATCGGTAGCTGAGGCCACACAAGAGGAATTATCTGACGCACAATCTTGATCTTGCAACAGTTGTTTATGTGTTGCGTTGTTGGAGAAACTATTTATTGAGAGAACGTTTTGTGGTGTACACAGACCACAAGAGCCTCAAATACATCTTTACTCAGCGTGATATGAATCTTAGGAAGCAACGGTGGGTGGAATACCTACAGTCCTTTGATTTAGAGCTTGCTTATATGCCTGGTAAGGGAAATGTTTTGGCTGATGCATTGAGAAGGAGGACTCAAATAAAGGCTGTGCAACAAGCCAGAAATGAGTGGAAGCTTATGTACTTGTTCTATGAGATGCATCTTGATGTGCATAATAGCCAAGGGTAGTCTTTTCTATCCTCTTTAGCTGTGACTTATACCCTCCTGGACAGAGTAAGGATGAGACAACTATCAGATTCAGAAGGCCTAGTTCTACGAGAAGATGTGTCAGGTAAAGACCCTCCTCCAGGTTGGATGATAGGTGAGGATGATGTTCTTCATATCCATGGATGTGTATGGGTTCCAGTGGATATTAGAGAGGAATAGATGTGGGAGTTTCATGCATCGGTTTGGGAAGTTCATCTTGTAGTCACTAAGATGTATCATGACTTACACCGACAGTACTGGTGGTCAGGTATGAAGAGGGAAGTTTCTAGTTTCATCACGAGATGTTCCACCTATCAGCAGGTGAAGGCAGAACCCCAGCGGCCAGCTGGGCTTTTACAGTAGTTACCTATCCCGGAGTGGAAATGGGATGATGTTGCGATGGACTTCGTGACTGGGTTTTCAAGGTCACCTCAAGGTAACGATGTTGTGTAGGTTGTGGTTGATAGGCTCACAAAGGTTTCTCATTTCTTACCAATCAAGGAGACCTTCCATGTGGATGAACTGGGAAGGTTGTATATCCAGGAGATAGTACGACTCCACGGGGTCCCGCGCACCATTGTTTCAGACAGGGATGCTCGTTTCACATCACGTTTCTGGCAGAGTCTTCAGAGGGCGCAGGGTGCATAGGTTCTCCTGAGCAAAACGTTCCACCCTCAGACTGATGGCTAGTCAAAGCGTACGATACAAGTGATTGAGGACATGTTGCGAGCATGTATCCTAAATTTTGGGGGCTCATGGGAGAGGCATATTCCCCTAGTTTAGTTTGCCTATAACAACAGTTACATGGAGAATATACAGATGGCACCATACGAGGCTCTATATGGTAAGCCATTCTGATCACCCCTGTGTTGGTTAGTGGTTGGTGAGGTAGGTTTACTGGGACAACGTCTTGTTCAGGAGACTTATGAGAAAGTCTAGTTGATACTTAGGTAGATGGATACTGCACAGTATCGTCATAAGTCATATGATGATCAACACAGATGACCCCTAGAGTTTGAGGTTAGTGATAAGGTTTTCGTGTGTGTTTCACCAAGGCTGGGACATAGGCGGATCAGAAGACTGGGTAAGCTATCCCTGAGATATGTTGGGCCTTCTGAGATTCTGGAGAGGGTGGGGCCAGTAGCCTATCAGTTACAGTCACCTCAAAGGTACTGATCGATGCAAGACTTGTTCCATGTTTCTCAGATACAGCGATACTATTCAGACTCGTCTCATACCTTCCAGCCTGAGGTGGTCGAGCTTCAAGTATATGCATCCTTTGAGGAGCATCTGATTTGTATTGTTGATAGGAGCACGAAGGTTCTTTGAGTCAGGTCAGTTCCTCTAGTACGGGTGTTATGGCAGCATGGCCATTTTCAGGATGAGACTTGGGAGAGGGAGGTCGACGTACGTGCTCAGTGGACAGAGTTGTTTACAGATGAATCTTGACCACCCTTCTGAGAGTAATTCGGGGAAGAATTTATATAAGGGGGGAAGATTATAAGGACCCGATTTTTCGTACGAGGTACATGTCCTCTTCCTTTCGGTTTAACTGATCTTTTGAGGCCTAATGTATATTCCTAACTTGACCGAGGGAGGTACGGAGGTGTCCGGGGAATGTTCGGAGAACGGAACAAAGTTTTAGGCTGGAAATGTCCTGGCACATGGTTTGCGCACGTCCTGCGCATGACCTGAGAAACTGTACACCTTGGTACAGGCTTGGTAGAGGCTGGAGCATGACCTACTCACGGTTTGAGTAAACCATGCGGGGTGGGCGTACGGTGTCCCCTTGCCATTCAGTAAGGTCTGCACGGTCTCCATACGGTTTTCCAGGCCATGCGGGTAAACCGTGCAACCTGCTGTGTTTTGATTTTTAATTAATTTTTAATTAAATTAATTAAATTTTATAAAACCTAATCTAAACCCATCCCTCTTCAACCGCACAGTAGGAGGGAATCTCTCAAAGAGGCTTTGGAATATTTTTTCCAACTCCTCCATCCGATATCAATTTCTATCATTGTTTGTCTCGTTGGATCCGCAACGGTAAGTCCTCGATCCCTTTTTAATCCTTCTCCTCTCTTCTGGTTATAAAAAATGCAGATTCGATTAAGGCTTGTATGCCCTAATTTCTCGTTCTTTGTCTGTTCTTTAGATTTCTTCCAAATTAGGACGAATTAGAGCCTAATACAGGACGATCTATCTAATATGAGCCTAAGGTAGGTGGTCTCATGCTTTTTTCTGAATTTCAAGATGTTTATATATGTCAGAGTGTCGCACGCCCACTTTTGGGTTATCGCTTGAACCTGAAATTTAACCCTGTTATTTCCTAGCGTGTTGTAGGTAATTTGAATAGGATAGGTTATTCTTGAGTTGTGTTGTATACCTTGGACAACAACCACCCCTTGGGTGCATTGCCTTGAATGGCGCTTTTATGGATTTTTGACCCAGGATGCCTATGAGGCATGTTTTTTGTTTCCCATGTCGGTTGTTAAAATGGAAATTGAATATGAATGAAGTGTAATATGATGAAATTGTAATTGAATGGTTTTGGGTATGGGAAGGAGTGTTGCCCCTAGACCATTGTATGAAAATTCTTAGATTTATAGCCCACGTGAGTTAAATGCTTTGAACTAGTTTAAATGTGAAACCATGTCATGGGTGAACCATGGAACCATTGTGAGTTGCCATGGATGGACTCATAGGAGACTTTTTACTGAAGTGTTGAGTGAATCATGGATCCCACGTGAGATTCCATGGACAGACTCAATAGGGCATGATATGTCATTGGCGATACCCGGATCCTATTTATAGGATCTCAGGGATGGGGTCAGATGACAGACTATACCACACTAAGAGCGAGGTTGGGTACCGTGGAGGTTCATCGGAACAGGCTTGTAGAGCGATGTCGGGTTCATAGAGGTTTGCTGAAATGGGCTTGTAGGGTGTTGTTGGATTTTCTCCCTGAGCGATGCCTGGTTTCTGATTGAGTATTCTAGGAACGGGATCAAGGAATGGTTGAACAATTGAATGAAGTGATTAATGAATAGAGTGGATACTCGAAGTGAATCCAATCCAAAGCACAATCTTGGGCCGGTCTTTCTAGTTTCCCATATTTGCTACTTTCCATATTACATTGCCTGTTTATATATTCACTGAAAGATTAGCACGGATCTTTGGTGGTTGCCTACTAGGATTTTGTCTCACACCTGGTTTGGGTCATGTTTTGGACCCAAGAAGATTATATGATTTCAGGTATGGACAATGGAAAATGCCCTAGTATAGGTACATGACTTGCTACTTAGAGTAGGAGTGCACGAGACCAATCTAACGATTGCGATGCAACAAGGGATACATTTTGGTTTTTTTTTGTGTTTGGTACACTTGTACTGTAATGTATTGAATTGTACCATCTTTGGATATTTTCTAGACTCTTGTACCATTTTCACCATTAGATATATGTCATCTCTTTCTAATTTTTATCAATTTCTGTTGTCTATGTGTTGTCTACTAGTTACCTTCTTCCGTTAATGTATGTTTTTAATTCTATTGTGATACTTTGGTAATGAGGTCATAGTCTCCCCACGAACTCACATAAGCCCTTGCTGCTAGATGGTAGACTCTGGAGTTTGGGGAGATGTGCTTGATTCCATGTGGCGACCGGTTCGGCTACCAGGATGAGTGGTAAGTCAGGTCGGGAGGTTACACATAGGGTGCTTTACATGTTACATTTTAATATTTGATGACCAATATAACCATGATCTATTAATGGGAAGAGATATTATGTTCATTAATTATTCACTATTAGATGATGGTAGGGATTATAGTCAGTACTCACTATTTATATATGTTTAGTTTCATAATAAAAATTTACATTGTTGGTAAAAAAAATGGTTCGATTGAAAATACTAATTTTATGAAATGGTAATGTTACAGTGTTGTAAATCAAAAACAAGTAAAGGATAACCCCAAGAATCATCAGATAAGTTGTGGTAACTAATTCTTATAATTTTATTGTTGAGAGATGAAACCAGATAATAAAAAATGATCTACAGAAATTCTTATTAAGAAATACATACAATAAGAGTTTTAGAATGATTTGGTATTCACATCATTCTATTTATATAAAAATTCCTTATTGTGGTTGAGGGATGAGATAGTTCTATATGATATATGTTAGGAAATGAAGATGTTTTTTAATTAAATTTTAATATTCATAATTTTCATTTTCATTTTCAATAAATTATATCATTGGATGTTCTTATATTGTAAAGATAAGGGTATGGAAATTGGATAATCAAGAAAAATAAATGTACATAAATTCTATAATAAGATGTTGATAAATATTATTGAAATAATAATATTGTTTTAGTCGAGAATTAGAAGTATATTAAATGGGTCACTAAATTTTTTTATGCGTATAGTGATAGTGAAGTGTGAATTTTTTCAGGATATCTAGTGACAATGTTAAATCAATTTAAAACACTAATGATATTTAGGAAAAAATCTAACATGGTTCTTCACAATAGCATAAATGAATCACTAAAATCTATGAACCAAATATCATTATTTATATGATAAAATAAGATAATAATTGAGAGAATTATGTATCTACAAAAAAATCATTCTTATAAAAAGTAAATCCCACATTTATGGGAGAAGACAAAATTTTTTTTTAATTACATTGAAGATAATAAATAAAAGCATGATCCATTTGAGAAGAATATGTTAAGGGAGATTAATTGGATGCCAAAAAATATAATATTATTAGGATAAATGGGTTATCTATATAATGTTAAATAATATGGCCTAATGTTTCAAATAAAATTACAAGGCTATTTTGAAATAAGATATCCCAAATCAAGGGAATCAATATTGATGATATGTTTTATTCATTGCATGACAAGGGACATTCCATATAATCATAGACATTGTATTGAAATTTATATTGAAGGAATTCAAGATAGATGCCATGTATGAATCACTGAATGGAGTACTATAAATATAGGTTCACATTATATATCCCAATGGTTTTGTTGTTAAGGAGTATTTTATCAAAATTTTCTAATTTAATAACATTGTTAATGTGAAAATGTAGGCACCAAAACCATGGTATTTATGACTAGATAAATTCATCTAGAGGTCTTGATGAAAATATTTATGTAAAAATGAGATTAGTTGATGTATGATGGTGTTATTACATATCAATATCATAATATTTGGTTTATTTAATGAAGAATCATTAAAACAATTTACTGAAATCATGAAATATGTGTTCTTAGTTTCAATGATTGGTGAGTTGAAATATTTATTTGTGGTGCATGTGATATAATAAAGGAATGAAAAATTCATCTCCCAATATAAATAGGGCATGGTGGTTCCACGAAAATATAGAATATAGCATTATAAAGTGACAAAAATTTCATCTTCAAGGTATATGATGTTGTAAATAGATAATTATTGAAAATGTGATATTGTCTTAGAACACATGTCGATGATAGGAAGATTATTTTTTATATTATTTACATAATGTTATATAGTATTTTTTACATATTATGAAGTGAAATATCAATGTAATCCAAAAGAAATATTCTTTCTATAATTCAAATGTCCACTATGGTATGTAAAATAATTTATTATTTAAATTTTTTTTACACTTCAACATCATAGCTGTACATATTTGGATATAGATATGTTGATAAATTCAGTTCTGTATACAAGATAAATCTTACATTATGTGGGGTATTCTATCTTTATGGTTAGTTTATTTTTTATATTTTCATCAATCATGAATACATCTCACTGAGTAGTGTACAAAAAAATATGTTGTGACTACAGTAGCTTATAATAAATTAGTTTGTCGATGAAATTGGAGTATTAGTGATTTAATTTATTAGAATAAATTTTTAATATTAATTTTTGATAAATCATAGAAAAATATAACCCATCAATAAATGATAATGATCCTTGAAATATTTTTTAATTTTATTGGGGAGGATGTTGAGCATGATTCAGTTATATTAGAGTATATTATTATAAAAAATCACGTAGAAAATTTTATCAAAGGAACCTTAACCAATGATGAGTTTGAAAGGAAACAACAATATCTCTCATTCAGGTTGAATCCCCACACCTAAGTACTTTTGATGTAAAACCCCACTCTTTGAGTTATTTTTTAATTTTTAGGTATTCATATATCCATTGTATTCTAGTTAATGACTAAAAAGGACTGACCATTATCTTCACTGAAAAAGGGGGAGAAATAGTTTTCATAACCAGGGATGATTTTTATTGAACTCACCATATGGGAGATAAATGTGATGAAAGGGGATATAGTTTCCTTACTAAATTAGGAATAAATTGAAACTTATTGTGTCATAAAACTATCGAGGACGATAATGTGTTATCATTTCTCTGAAATCAGTAGTATAGGGACATGTGGATTTGTGATGAAATTTATTTTCCATCTGTAGTGGAGGAGGTGGTCTTCTCAAGAGTTACACTCTATGTGAAAAACATTTAATCTGTTTCAAGACTAATTGGAATTAATTTAACAATTTTTATTGAGAAAGTTATACTAGGTTGTATTAAAAATAATTTGTTTAGTTTATTCACTTCACATGATACACTTTTTCCTTATGTAAAACATAGATCATGTGGGATTATATTAACTACTCATTAAGGTTTTTATGGATTTCTAATTCCATGAGATACAAAATGGTTTTTTTTAATTCGTAGGTGGCCATGTTTTTTAAAAAAAGTATGGTTGTAGTTTTTTAAGTAATAATGTTTATTTCAAAAAACCCATGTGGGGATAATTTTGGGTATGAATCCCTCTATATTTCCTTTTTAATTTTTTCAGATATTTTATATATTGACAACGATTAAGTGGTTTCTAATAAATGTTGTTAATAGTGGTAATGTTTCCTACTCTTTCCCAAATGTTTTTTTACTAAATTTTTAGGCAATGGAAATTTTTCATATAATAATTTTAAAAAACTCTTAAGGCCCATGTGAGCATGAAGGAGGATATTATAACTTCCTAGTAGTTATAACGATGTTGAATCCATTACAGAATCTCATATTTAAATGATATAAGGATTAAAAAAATTTCAACCCATAATGACCAGTTAAATGGTGTCTCATGTGAGGACTTTTTTTATGGTAAAAATAAAATTGTAGTTGTAGACCATGAGGGTATCACAAGAAAGGGATTCCTGTGAAGGATTCAAAAGTAATTATGAGATTGAACAACTTTTTTGTTCCTCATTCTAATATAAAGACTCAAGAATCACATAATTAAGTAGAACATTATTTATGATAGGAATTATTTATTGAGATTTTTAGTTATGGTTGAAAGAGTTTTTCATATCATAACAACCATGAATGGATTATTTTCAATCAGTTTATAAAAGGAATTACACAGTGAACATTGGATATATATGATTGTTCATCCAGAAGGAATATATAGAGTATCTTATGTTAGAAATTTTTTTATGTCAGACTGCATATATAAATTCATAATGATATCATTGGTCTTTGTATCATGAATTCAAACAAAATTACCCCATGGGTCTATTCCTGAAAAAAATTATATGAATTCACTGTAAATGGTTTCTTCCTATAATTAAAATTTATGAAAGAAATTCCAATTTCTCCAAGTGATATTTAGATTCACGTGAGAGAAATTCTGTATTTTTTCTCCCCATATCCCTTATATAAATAAGGAATATTGTTCCCCAATTTAACCTAGTGAGATGACATTAAACCACATGACCTATTGTCTAATATTATATGTCCAGAAACTATTTTGAGAGGCCTACCCTACGTGCTGTTTCTCTCAAACATGAGAACATTCACTATGTATAGATACGAAGTGTATAATTCTAAATTCATATCAGGGTAAAATAATTGATAAGAAAATGATATTCAAAAAATACTTGTGGATGGATTCATTTTTAAATTATATATAGTAAAATCATGATTATCAATCCAGACCCCTTCCATGAATATTAATTATTCTCATCCTTTATTCCCTAAAGTGGACTCATATAAATATATAATTTCCTTCCACAAATCATGCTGAAAATAATCCACATATGTTCATATCCTTGGAATCTCTTATGATATAACAAATTTCATAGTAATATATTATATCTCATATCACGTGTGACTCGAAATATCTTAGACATCTTTTAGTGAATTAATTTCATCTATACAATTGAGATTCAATATATCCCATTTCATGGAATATAGTCTTAATGGCATGAAATTATACAACACAATATATGTTTCACCTTTCATGATTCCTTAAAGAATTTGTTTTGACATGTTTGTAAGACATTTTACCTTACTTGGGAGTGATATCAATGTAAACTAATTTTTATGCATTGATGATTATTTTGGACAAATATTCCCTTTCATGAATTATTTGTGGCCCAATTCCTGAACATGAAGGATATGTAGTGATGTATGGATATCATATCAAATTATCATCCCAAAATCATATCATCGAACAATTCACTAATTTAGGATAATGTGCAGGTGTCCCAATTTTTAATCAATCTTTCATTTTGATCTGATTTTAAGTTGGAACTCAATCCTCTCCCCATTCACAGGATTTTTATCTATATTGAAGATGCATTTATCAAACCATGTAATTGTTGATTACATTTCATTTTAGATATGTATATATTTTGGGATCAAAAATAGTTTGTGTAGCTTGAAATTCTATCAACCGTAATTTCCTCTCTCTGACATGAGATATAGATATACTAAGAAATGTTTACAATTGAATTCATCATCCATAGTTATATTTTAAAGGATCCACCATTCATTATCTACATGTGGATTTTTCCCAAATTCTATATGTTACATTGTGATTCTTAGATTATTTTTCTTAGGCCTACCTACCAACCCCATGAATCTTATACAAGCTAATTAGGTTTCTCCACATTCTAATCAGGACTCTAAAAATATCCCAATATTAAAGTAAGGAAATATAAAACAATTCCATTGATCATTATCTAGATCTATAATAAATAAATGAAAAATCATGTCCACTGTTTTAGGATACATGGTGACACCATGATCTTTTAATATAGGTATAGTTTTAAATTCCACTGAAAACATAACTTGTCATGGCACAAGTTTTAGGTACTTTATTCTTGATTTTGTTTTTGGAAATGTTTGTTTCATTTGTGCAATAAAATCAACAATTTTTTTTCAAAATGTGGTTATACATACATATACACTTCTATGGTAATATTTTACCCTTTTGATATAATAATATCTAGGTCGTTCCAACATTTTGTGAAACTTCATGATATAATAGTACTTATACCAATAGTTTAAACATCAAAACAGTTAAGTCCATGTTGCATGACATTAATCTTTATGACAGCTAGGCCCTTATCCGATGATGATAAATAACATGGAATCTATGTCCTTGTCATAATAAATTAAATTGTATTGAATCCAGATCAACTGTAATGATGTAATCTACCATGATTAATTAATATCATCATAATCAACAGCAATATATGTGATCCAAAATAATGTATGATAACAAGACATAATGTATCTAATATAGGGATGATATACCCCTTTTGGGCCTTCAAATTCATAATGTATATGTCCCTATATTAACATTTGACCACAACCTAAAACTTATACTTCTGTGAAACTATGCGGCTTTTTGGTAAATAATTCCCATATTAAAACAATAAAGGTCCCTAAAATGTATTTATGAAAAATAAGTGCAATAAATTTCTATCACAAAATGTCTATTTTTGGAATGATTATAATCTATTTTTGATATATATTGACACCCCAATAATTTATATATAGACCAGATGAACCATTTATTAATCCCCCAAAACATCTGTGTTTTTTAGCCATCACTCATCATGTTTTTACCTGAAATGATTCAAAACTAAGACAATACCATGTTATTTTTCTTATGATCTAGATTATTACTAAGCATCCATATGAAAATAATTGTCTTGTGATTTTAAACTACATGATATTCAATTAATTATTACATTATTTCAAAATACAAGACACTTGGTTCATCATATATGAACTTAAACATCATAAAAAATAATAACTAAATTATTCTTAATTATTTTTTAAGGATCATATATAAATCTATACCATATATTCTAGACTTATACACCTATTATCTATTATTTTAACTCCTTCTAAAATAACTATAATTTCCTAACTATTTTCAACATATGTTTAAGGTTCCACTATATCCATTTTTAAAATATTAATTCTATAAGTAACACATCATGTTTCAGTTGTCTTTAATTTCATGAAAACAATCACAAATCTATGTAACAATTGATTATAGCTTCATTAGACCCCTCTTCTTGGTTATAGATAAGTATCCCATTTTGGATCCTCATATATTATCACAATATTGCCTAAAAAAAGAGGTTGATTTCCCTCATAATAAAAAGGTCTTCAAATATAATTATACATTGACCACGTCATAGTGAAAACAACCATTTTTATATATACTATGTTCATTCCTTATGTAACTATATAGTTTCATCACTCTTGATCTGAAAACCTCACATAATAATTTATTACAACCTCGTGATCTGTTAAAAATGTGGTGTATTTTATTTATCTCAAAAACCCCATTGGTTTTATTATTTCACACTTCTACTTTATAAAATAATCCATGCATTATTACCATAAACAATATGTTTACTTTTATGATAGAATAAATGAGAATTGTGCTCTCAGTATTATCAAGTTAACCTTTTTCTGGAAACTATAAAGAGTGTATTGACATATTTTAGTCCATCCATCATGAGGATGAACATTGCACACGATAATAAATGTTTTACAACCAGAACCTCTACCCCATGGTGGTCTAAATTATAAGACATCAAAATGATAGTGAAGGAAACATGATACTTCTTCAAAAGAAAAGTCACAAAGTGAATCATGTAAATAATTAATGTCTCAACACTCTATGATTTCTAGATTTGAAGATTTAGATAAAATTATATCTTATAAAATTTAAAACCATAAAAATTATGTTAAAAAAACCTTATATCTCTATAAAAAGAATTGATATTCTCACTATACCCACTAATCCATAAAAATAGATATATTATATTTTATATCACATTACCTTGATATTGTGTTATATATACAATTGAAGAAAATTTAAGGAACCACAATCTCCTTGAATTCCCCCAATCCCATAATCCTACATCATTTCCCTATTTTTTAAATCCCTTCATACCTTCCATAGAAATTAGTAATGAGTGAATATAGGTTCAAAGGGCACACATACTTTGATACGCAAAATTCCACGATTTAATAATACATTTACCCCCCCTAATCTTGACCTCTAGTAAAAAAACTATTTTTATCTTAAGAAAAAGGTCCCCTCATATCTGTACACATTGATACCATTATAATGGAAATAATATTTTGAATACAATCAGTGGTCATCTTTGACATTCATGTCTAATCGATCCCAACCTTGATTCAATGTCATTGAGGTGTGATTTTCATAATCCAAAATGAAAATTCATTGTTGGATTCAAAATAGTCTTTGTTCATATACATTTATTAAATTCATTCTTTTATTTTTCATACAACATTACATCCTCGATCACTTAGCTGGCCCTCAAATTATAACCCTAAACCACGTGACATAACATTCGAAATTCAATGACTATTAAAAAATATACCTTTTCAATAGTATAACACTTTAAATAAATGGACCTTAAATCGTGATAAGATATTTCATACCCTTACAAATTAGATAATACCACATATTTAGTTAAAGATATAGAGCCTAAAATTTTAAAAGACACACATCTATGAACAATAACCACTAATTTTCATGACCACCCCCTATAGTTTTCAATATGTTCAACAATATTCACTCTATTCTCATAAATTTCTACCTCAACCATGTATCTATAATGATGGATTCATTTTGTTCAATTTTATATTCATGTAAACAGCTGTGATATGTGGTCAATGCTATTTGAACATAAACTATAATACTATATGATATATGATATATGATCAGATAATATGTAATTATTCCTCAAGGATGTCCACATTAGTATAATGGGTATCCCCATTCATTTTGGGTATGTTTGACCTCTATTTCCATACACCATAACACCCCTTTGGCTCAATGTCATCTAACATAATACACAAGCAATGTTTATTTGACCAGTATGACATAAAACTACCAAACAAAATAAGATTTAGTTATATCTAGATAAAAAACCAAAAAAATGATTCTTGAGACAAAATCAAGTCAATAATCACTGGACATACAAATATAATGACCAAAGAAATATTGGGAATTAAAAATGAAAATACACTAAACATCTTATGTTAATAACTCAACAATGAAAATTAATATAAATAAATAAATTTTACAGTAGTAAGTCCCACCATATGATTATTAGGAAAATAATTATCGAAATAATGAAAATAATCAAATATCATAAAACCCAACATATTGATCATGATAATGAACATATATACTTGTTAGGTCCCTTAGCTTGGAAAATAGATAAGGCATTATTTTAGAATGTATGTTTCAATTCATTTTTTTAAATACAAGAATTTATAACATTTATAGTGTTTGAGATAACATAATTATTGAAATAATCATCCAAAATTTCCTTTTTGTGATCCTTGTAATTTTTTTAATTTTTTCTATATCCAAATTAACTTACTATACTATTCAATTATAGTCTTTTCCAATATTCATCCCTGGTCTATGCCTCTAAGGTAACCATCCATGTCTAGATTGACCTACTGTAGTGTTTGGTGATGGAGTTATGCCTATATCCTTATATGATCCACACATGGATAGAAGGAATCCATGTCAAAATTAAATAACTCTAGTGTATGGTTATGGTGTTTTTCATATATATGTATGTGATTCATGCCTTTGTAGAATACATCCAGGAAAAAATGGTCTAGACATAATTCATTGTGATAGTATTTTTTCTACATTCATGTGTGATCCCCATGACATAGAAAACACTCCATTTATAAATAGGTAATGTTTATTATAATGTATTGTAGTTATGACTATATTCATCTATGAGAAACACTATGGAGTAAACCTTCCTTGTCTTAACGGACCAACACTAGAGTATAATGAATGTGTAATGCATATTTCTGAATGTGTGCTTGAAAATGATGATAATCTATTCAACATAGATTATTAGAAACCATTATGGGATTTAAAAATTTATAGTTAAATGTTAAAGTGGATTCACATTTGTTCAATTTTGGTTTTAAAAGTTTCATGGTTTATTATGAGGTGTTTATTACAGTGTATAAAAAATAATGAAATGGAAAACAATAGGGAACAATAATCATTTACATTCATTAAGAAGAAAATGAACAGGACCATCCATATGAAGTGTCTATCATCATGATGTCTTATTATTATAGTAATCCTCTCTTATAATTCTAGAGCTCACAAATAGATTGATTAAATTTCAAAATGGAATGCTATAATTCATCCAATCATACAGGCTCAACCTCTTCAATTGGTGGAAAAACATCCCCCTAAAAAATCAACGTTTCATCTCATATATGGAATGTAGAAAGAATCATTTTGTGACCTATGATACATTAGAGGGTAGCATAAATATTTCTCTAGAGGTGTCTTATAGAGTAACATCCTTATTACTGAGACATTGTAGCTCCTTTCAACTACTGTATAATCATTTTTTTTATGTTTTATGGCTCAATGATTTGTGGAGTGTGATGATATGAATTACTCTATGTTCCACACTTATGCATCATCACACCACTCAATATATTAAATTATTTCCATCATTACATCATTGACATTAGGATTGTTGAATCCCCTAAAACCCCTGAATATGATTTACTGTTTATATATTTATTATTTTGTGGTTATCTTGTCCCTAGGTATTTTGAACATTAAATTCTATATTATTTTATATTCATGTTGAATAATTCCTTAATGGATGTTGAGGTACACATATTCTACAACAGAGTCTCTATAAGAAAACCAGACATATTCCCTAAAATTTTCCCTAAAAAAGAAATATATGATGTTTTGAACATGAACAACTTTTCATACTAATGGGGATCCACTATAAAATATAATAGAAGTATATTTTACATATTGAATGATAAATTTGGAAGCATATTTATATGTAAACATACAATTCAATTTTGATGTTCTAGTCTCTTTGACTAGAACCACTTTGGTTGGAGTGCCACATTGATGTCCAACACAATTGGAATCTCTAAATTCGGTGAAATGAAATAATTTATTGTCACTATAGACATATTATTAGATGTCTTGTGGGTGTTCTATTATCCTATCATATATTTGTTTTCTACTAATAATTCCCCACAGTATGTGATGGAATCAACCCTTATATGAATTTATTGATCCCTTAAATGAGGTAGAAAACGAAGGGATGTTTCATGGCTCACAACATAGAGAACCCACTCCTTTTTGGCTTCATCTAGATTTATTAATGAGTTAGTTATGGAAATATATTTGAGAAGATAATCCATTTTATTTTAGGAAAAGGAAAATGAAATAGGGTATGTAAAAATATTGGATTTCAATGGGTGTTTCATATCATCACAATCATGTTTTATCATTATACATGAACTATCTCCCTGAACACAAGTAGGGGTATGTGGAACAATTACTTCAAGTCTTCCATCTGTTGTTAGAGATCCCGAACTATATAAAAATGTGTCATTTCATTAAGGTTTTGATTATCACATGGAATCCCATATATTTAATACAATATATTATCTATATACCTATAACAATTGTATGATCTCTCAAGCCTTGGTCCATGAATTTATAATTTTAATGTTTCTATATATATAAATAAATAATATATTTGATTAAAAGCACAAATGGTTGGAATTATATTAATTTGAACTATTTTGGACCATCATTGATTCATACAATATCACTGTGGATGTCTAGGTATTTTCATTATCCATATCAACATTGAGGTAGGGTTAATATGACAAGTGAAATCTCGTTTTACACACCAAATTTTCAAATGTATAAAAAGAATCATACCTTCCTCATAAATTGTTGAACCTCCTTCGTGGCCTACCTCTAATGATTTTCCAATAAAGTTATCTGGGGAAATTTTTGTATTTGTAACTATTTATATTCTCTATATGTATAATATAAAACTTTTCAAAAAATAGATTATGGGATTGTGAATTAAAAAACTATATAGATCAGACATACATCCTCATATTTGATGTGGTCATAAAATTCCACTTCATGATTTTGGTTAATAGAACCTAAAAAATTTTCAAAAGGTTCCAATATCATGAAAAGAAATTATATTAGGAACCCCTCCCATATTTTAAGTAATCAACATATCAGACTCTCTGATATATTTGATAACATTGATTTAATTATGTTTGAGTTCTATGTCCTAAGGAACCTTTATATTTCCATTCTATAGGGAATTTGAATCCTTATAAGGTTTCCCATATATTTGGAACATTTATAATGAAAACCAGTAAATTTATTTAGATATATATATTTTAGCAAGGAATAATAGTACATTTATGTAAGCCTTGTTAAGGAGGACGCATGCTCCTTTAACATATGATATTTCTGAAGACTTTGGAATTCCACTGGTAGCTCTTACAATCACTACACACAATAATATTTTAGTTAAATATATAGACATATATGATTGACCATTTATCATTAATAAACATTGCTTCCATGACATATTGTTCTCTTATTATAACCACCCTAACTTTTTATAAAAAATTATTATATATTTTTAGTTTCATATTCCATGAATTTTATAAAATAATTCTATACAACTGTAACGGACTAGTTGTTTTTAGAATAGATGCACATTAAATTATTTAATAAATAATATCAAACATGTCACATTTTTAACTCCCCAATTAGAACAATTCATTGAAATTAGTTAAGTAAAAAAATTCTTCAAAACCTGGGTAATTGAAACATATTAAAGTGTGAGCTCAAAATAATCATTAAGGTTAGACATGGGAAATATCAATACCGAGTCCAATGAAATAACAAGACAAGGGTAAGGATATAAAATCATTATAATAACATCAACTTTAATACCCAATCATTCATTGATCCTAATCATGAGTTGTTTAATATTGAATTTTCATTTCAAAATACAATAATCAAAAGTCTGATAAATCATCATAAATCATTCACAGACCATAACATCATGTCATAAAAGTTTGGAACCATCAATAGTATATAATAAAATTAACTTTTCATGGTTAACTACTGATACCATCATATCATAGTGGATTTTTCATCCCTATATATTTCACATACCATGATAGATCTGGCATCACCACTGGTATTGTACGTTATATAAAAATATTGACTTGATTCCCATAGGGGATTTAGAAAAAAATTATAAACATCTAATAAATATATAATTAGATGTAAAAATTTAACTAATACATTAGACAAATATATAATTTTGGTCCCACCAATAATATTATAAATACCCTACAGATGTTTTAAAAGGTTATAAAAATTCATCTCGTCATAAACAATGATAATGAAATCGGTTTTATAAACCGGACCTGGGGAAAAGAAATTATTTTCAAAAAAAGTCATTGACTCCTAAAATTATAACTTATAAAAGATTAATTATTTTCATAAAAAAACTATGAAACACCCCCAGATTATTAGGTATGTTTTTTCATAAATAAATTAAATTTCCTCGATAATTAATGTTACACAGAACACTAAACACAATCAAATTATTGAATATTATAATTTTATTGTGATATTTATAAATAATCTGTTGAAATAGTGGTAATCAATGAGATTAACTAAATTATGAAAATATATTATAAACATGTTTATAAAATGATTTCATTGGTTAAAAAATAATTATAAAATAAAAATAAAAATCAATTGATCATAAATGATGTGTTTTAAACAAACTATCTTCATGCATGTAGTGACATAATTTCATAAAAAATTAGATTAATATATATTAGTGAAATAGATTAATTAAATTTAATGTTACATTTTTTATAAAAAATAAATTCAAATATTTTTTTATATGATTTAGATAAAAATAAATTCATATATAAGTTTAAAAAGGTGTATTTTTTTAAAATTCAATTTTTCATTCTTTTAATGGATCTAATTTTTTACATATTAATTTTGACACTATTATAAATTTTATTAGAAAAAATAAACAAGTTTTTGAAATAAGGTTGTCAAATGTTTCTTAGGGTTATTTATTTCAATTTCTCATCAGTTTTATTTTTTGATGAAAAGTGAAAAATACCGCATTTTAATTGAAAACTAAAATTTCATATAAATAATTTTTTTTGTGATGTTATATTAACATTTTTTTAATTTATAATTTGATAAATTATGAATCGATCAAACCAATTTAGTTCAATTTAATCAATTTCACTCTGAAATTTGATTTAAAAACATTTCGATCATTTAAGCTTTTTCACTTTAAAAAAATGTTTTCGTGTTGCATATACATGATTAATTTTCAATATAATTTTGAAAATTATTTCAATTTAATTTGGAAGTGGGAAATCCATATTTTATATAATAATGGTAATATTTTTTTTTTGTTAATTTTAAATTTTATACATAAAATGTGTTCCCTGGTAAAACAATTATTCACCATAATATAAATAAAATAACGGAAAGGGTTATGGTTAAATGATAGAAGTTTAAAATACCTATAAACTAAACAATTTCAAGGGTTTTGATATGTTTATTAACCCTAAATACCCATTAAAACATTAATAAAAATCCAATCTCTTGGAAATTATAACAACCTCAATGTTGTTGGATTTAAACATAAACTAATCATTATTTATTCACTTAAACCTGCCTCTCCCGAAGTATAAATTCCACCCTATTTTTTCCAAAAATCTATGAATCTCATCCAACATATTCTAAAAACTACACTCATAACATCCCCAAATATCAATTATTCTAGTATCACCAAAATAGAAAATAAAAAGTCTTCAAGGGGTCTTTCAAAGAGTTTATATTCAAGATGTACTATTCTAAAAGCACCTATCATAATTTAATATCTTTTTCTAATTTATACTCATCAAATAAATACATACAAGAATGAAAAATATAGAATCATTTATATATTTTATTTTTATGTCTCTAATGGAATATCATATATCTTTCCATTTTATTAGATTATCTTATTCAACGAAAAGAAACTATCATCGAAATTTTGTCGTTTAACAATCTCTGTAAATATTTATTTTGATTGTTTCCCATTACGTCCTTCATGGATGGTCAGAAAACCATTATTATAGTTAAATAATATTTTAATAGATATATTACAAACATATTTCATGTTCTAGAACTAAAAATACTCATAATAATAAATAAAATTATATAACTAGGCAGTGTTAAGAAAAACTGCACAAATTAAATTAAAAATTAGCATAACATATTATAAAATTAATCATTATCATAAAATAAATAAAAATTTAATTATGGTAATATTATAAATTTTTGAAGTGTGTTAGTTCTATTGAATTCCATTTCTTTGGTTTTAATCTCATTTTACATAAACGTCCATAATTTTACACAAATGAACTATTCAATAAACTAATAAAAAATTCACCCAAAAACATTAAATTAATGAAATATTTTTAATGAATATGTCATAAGAAGTTCTAAAAGGATAATATAAGGTACTATAAATGTTCATATATATTTGGATTAAGTTAATAACATTTTTAAACAATTATACACGAGTTTAAGGTATGTGACACTAAATTGAAGCATGAGTTAATGATTTTATCATCTTTGTTTTACTTATATATGAAACATGTCTTTAGTAATTATTTATTGCGTGTGTTGAATATAAAATATAATTTGAAATATAATATAATTAATTTCTTCCTATTTAAACTATTTGATAGTTTTTTATAATTATTTTTTTATGGGTCATATGATTTTACTGATTATATGTTGTAATAGATTTCATTTGACTATACATTTATTTCATTAATTATGTCACATAATGGTTATTTATGAAATTAATTTTGATTATCTAATTTTTTATTAAATAAATTTATGAGGATTTATCGTGAACATACCTAATAGATTCATATCTATGTTACTTTTTCCAGATATGTTTCCACTGTCACGTATTTTTGTTTTATACACACACATTCTTTTATGATGTTTTTATACAACCCCTTTAATAAATCATATAATGAATCTCATTTATTAATGGTATTCAAATGTTTCAAACTGATATGGGAAAATATTGTTTCATATTATTTTTATCATAATCATTTACTTGATTTAAGATGAATACTTGGGACATAAAAGGACATTTTGGGCCCGAAATTATATAACTCCTCAATGCATCGACATGCTTCATGAGATAAAACATTTATAAAAATTAAATTGTATTTTACCTATAGATCCAACCATCTTGTGAAAGTTATTTACAGTAGTGGTTCATGTTTCATATACATTACATATAACAATTATTCTTTTCCTGTATTTATAATAAAATTATTATTATCCATTATATTTTATCTATGAAAAATTAATAGAGATGTTCTTTATCATATTATTGACTATATGTAATGTATGCTCAGTTTTTTAGCTAACAACACTGATTATTCCATATTCAGATATTTCAATGACATGTTCCATTAGTTAATTACCTTTCCACATTAATTATTCTAATTGATTCATTATTTATTAAACTGTACATCACCCTTACTGAGAATTTTAGGTCACCCTTGTATTGTTTCATTTCTATATGTTTTGATTTATTTGACATTTTATGAGTTTACAATGAGGCATTTTATTTTCTTTTGTTATGTATTATTTTAAATATTTTATTTCTCAATGTAAAATTGATATCATGTATGTAATATAATATACAGTGACTACAAAACTATTCAATACATCATTATGTGATTCATTTTAATAATTCCAATGTAACAAGGTATTTTATCTTCTCCAGACATTTGGGGTCGAGTCATATACATATTGTATCTAAAGAGGTTTAGTATACACCATGGGAACTAGATTTGTGAAATAATATATTAAATTATTAAAACTTTTGATATAATTTTCATATATTCCCGAACAAACAATTATTCAAATTTAAATATTATTTATTCAGTGATTTCCAATTTATGTTAAGATTTTCACATGTTTTTATTGGATTCGTGTTTTTATTAAGTTTTTTAGGTGATTAGTGTATTCACATATTTTTTATCTGATAAGAAGTGATGCATTTTTTATTTTGTAGAATGTAATGGTAAGTGTTATTTTTCAAATTCAGTGACAATTTTGTATGGTTAATTTGGATAAGATTTATATTAGAATATTTTTTTTGTTTCACAATATATGTAATATATTATGTTCAACTATAGAAATTATAATTTTGGGTTAAATCATGACACATACTAACTATTTTGGTTCTGAAAAATATTTAGATAATATTGGAATGTCATAAGGATCAGACGATTCATTAAAATTACATTGATCAAAAACAATATTGAATTTATATTTCATGGATTATGAGATAAAGTCTAAGTAGATCAAATCACATCCCAAGTATAATAGTGTGATTATGACGTTGAAATAAATGAGGTATGTTTATTTTTTCAGTTTCATTATCTAGGTACTAAAATTATCTATAAACTAAAGGGTGAGAATTTTTCAAAAAAAATCATAGTATATATTTATTTCCAATAAATAATGGTTTTTAACTAATTTGATTATTTATGGTATTATAATTGATAAATTTAAAATGACTATGTTCTCTATCATTCTCTATTAGAAAATGATGGTTATATTTATCTTAAATGTTTCATTTTCAAATTTTAACTAATATTTTCCTATTCAAAATCGTAATTTTATGGAGACTTTCACATTTCCCATTCTATCTTATTAACAGGGTGTTTTATTATCCCTATTTACGATGTGGGGTTTCCCCCAATGAAATATTCAAATACCAACATTTTATTTAAGAATTGAAAACCAAAAATTTTGATGATTTGATTTATTGAAGGATATATTATGTAACAACAAATTATTTTTTGGTATAAATCTTCCTAAATAAATTAAATTTATTCAATACAATGCATTACATAGAACAGTGGGCTCAAAAAGATAATTAAATATCATTATTTAATTTTGATAGTTATAAATATTCATTTGGAATGAAGGAATAGAATATTATTAACTAGATGATTAAAATATAGAATACACATGTTAATAAAAATAATTCATTTGATACCAATAATTATAAATGAAAATAAATATTAAATGAACATAAAGGATGTGTTTTTATAGAAAAACTATTTTTATGATGATAATTGAATTTTATGTTAAAAAATTACATTAATCGCTATTAGTGAAATATGAAATGAAATTTTTATATTTTATATCATGTAATTTTTATTTAAATTTAACCAATATGTTTTATAAGATTAATATATGAATAAATCTTTTTTTAATTATATAAATCTATAATTTTATAAAGGGAAATTTTCCCTCTTTTTAATGGTGGACCTTTTTCAAAACTAAATTTTGAAACATGAAAAAAATTATTTTAAAAATAAATATTTGTTTTTAAAATAAGGACATAAGAAATTATATTATGGTGAGTTTTTTTGTGTTTTTCTGATAAGCTTTATTTTTTGATGAAAATTGAAAAATACAGCATTTTAATTGAAAACATGAATTCTCATAAAAATATTTTAAAATGTTAAATTTTATTTTAAATTTTTTAATGTTTGATTACTTAAATTATAAATCCCCAATACAATTTGGTTTATTTTAGTGAATTTCACATTTAAGTAGAATATAAAAAAATTAATTCTTATGAACTTTTACACTTTAATATTTTTTCCCATTATGTATAAGGGATTAGTTTTAAAAATATTTTTTCCATTTATTTGATTTTAAATTTTTAAAATGATTTTAATATTTGAAATAATTGTTTTTAAAAAAATTTTCTTCATTTTCAATTTTATACATAAAAAAGTTTACCGTTGTAACAAAAAATATATACTAAAATATAAATAAAATAGTGAAAAGGGTTAATGTTAAGAGGAAAGTCTTTGAATACCCAAAAAATATAAAAAATTAATAGGTTTTTGAAGATTTATGGACCCTGACCAGCCTTTACAGCATTACTGATATGAAAAACTCAAGTCAACTAAAGGCACCTTAATTTTATTGTCTTTAAAAAAAATGATCAACATTTAATTACTTAAACCCACCAATCCTCGAGTATAAATATCATCCCTCATGACCAAATTTTGACCTGGAAAACATGAAGACCATAAAATATCATAAAAACCCAATCATCCTTCCTATACCCACGTACAAGTGCTTCTTTTTACAGAAGAAGAACATGTCCATAGTCTTTAAGGGGTCCACTAAGGAGGTGATATTAATGAGAAATATTAAAAACACCTCTCCTAATTTTTTATCATTCTCCACGTTCTCGTATCCCCATTCATCTGTCAATTCAAGAAAACTATAGATTAATTTATATATTTTAGTTTTATATTTCTAGTGGAATATTGTAACACCCCAAGCTTCCACGGTACGCTTATCTATGAATAATACAGTAACATGTGTTGTACGCAACTTCGAGTTCTAACATACAACACAACCAATCAAACTACCCGTTATGAATACTAATACCATCTTTTTGATATTTTATAAATTTTATATTCGATAATGGACTTCATTTCTTGTTTCAGAATATCAAAATTAGCCTAGGGTGAATTTTTGTTATTTTTCTGAAAACTTAAATTTTTTTATGAATAGTTATAAACACTATGTTATTTAGTAAAACTGACTTTTTATTTAAAAAATAATTTATTTTATTTAAATTTATTTTAGGTTAAAATATATACATAACACTTATTTAAGTTCAATGTAATTCATTGGGGTCATTTTATATTAATTTAGATATATAAAATTTTTATTGATCTTTTAACCGTATTTTACCCACCTCCTAGGAGAATTTGCTAATTCAAATAAAACATATTTTTACCACTTCTGTAAATTTAATTTCAAAACTCCGAGAGACATGGTTGATATCAGTATGTAAAATTTGGTTCAATGAGATGAAAATAAATGTTGGTGAATAGTAACTTTTTACTTTTATTTACCACAGTTAAAAGTAAATAGGGTAATTAAGGGTAAAAATGATATTATTATTACCCTAACACATGTCCTAATTCTATTGGATATGTATAATTCAGGAAAATACAATATTAATAATAAAATACGATCCTATTTGTTCCACTTGGATTAGATTATGACATTTATTATTATTTAAGTCAAAGAAGAGTAAAAAGAGTTAAAATCAAAGTTTAATAACTAAAACATTTTTAATATAAGGTTCTGCATAAGATAAATTCAACTATAAATATTCATTATAAATTTAAGAAGATTTTATACATAATTGTAATATATTTATATTTTTTAGACATTTAATAATTTAATTTATTTATGACGCAATGATGATGCAGTAATTACCTAATTAATGAAATATTAAAATAATTGATGTTATAAATACTCAAATAAATGTAATTTGAGAATTTTGATAAATTCCATCTATTTTATAGGTTGATATGATATGTTATTATTGATTTAATTAACTTTCTTTGAAGTGATCATGTTGTTATGATTTTCACAAAAATCAATTTCCAAATAGTGTCAAAATTAACATAAAAGAGTTTTTAAAACAAATATTATACTATTAATGGATATTTTATTCCTAAAAATCTATGGTTTAGACAAGAGGCTTATATAATGATAGGTGTATCATTATTTAACCTCATGGGGTTCACATGGAAGTTCATAGTATGTTTATTAACCATATAATATAAAAATACCAAGAGACATGGTAAATTTCAAACTAATTAACTAAGAGTTAAAACTAAAAGATAAGTATAATATAGTTACCCAAACCTGTCTAAAACCTATTAGTTGAGTGTTTTTCGACCCATACCCACCTTATCCTATAAATAAATTAGTTTGGTACCATTTTAAACTGAATATGAATTTATTATAAATTAATAATTCTAACGTTTCCTAAGGTTCCCCTCACCCCTCTTATAAAAGGGCACTCCCCCTTCACTCAAATTAATACCATCAATGCTTGTTGGTTCGGCCAACCCCTACCCAAATATCCTATAAACTTACCTCAATTCATCCTAGAGGCCTTAGGTTGATCAGAAATCCATCCTATGGATCCATTTTGATCAAATCAATAGGAAGAACTCGAAGAAGAGGTAATAATTTCACCACCCTCTTTCAAGTTCATTTCTTCTTCCACTTCTTCTTTCTTTGTTATTTCCATTCTAAAATAATTAATCCAGTATCGTTTGTATACTGTGATGTTATTATAAATATGGTACAACCATATTCAGTATTCTATCCATCCTTTTAATGACATGTCACTATACGTGCGTACGTACGGCTTACCATCTCCACATCGTGGTGTAATTGTAATTCAAAACATTATTATTTGGATGGTTTTGATAATGATTTGTAATTGATGTAAATAATAAATATAACATGATAATTATTATTTATATATGATATACCATAAAATTATATATTATTTTAATATCAAATGAATCATATTGTCGCTCGTACGTACATACGGACTACCGTCTCCACAAACGTGATGAGATTCATTCCCCATCATATCCATTCAAGTGTAATTCTCATTTGATAATTAAAAATAATGTTTAAGGACTTGATAACATTCTGTATATGAATAATATACACCCTATACATAAAAAACTCGGCTTATGTAACAAAACATATAAAAGAAAACTAGTAAGTCAACACCTGAAATGAAGATAATACTAAGATGTTTTTAACAAAGCAATGCTAAAAGATCATATATGATATCATATTAATGTATATGATTGTTGTATAATTTAATAATAATTATTTCATCATATAAAGGAGGTTAACCTACCCTCATCCAAGTAAAATTACAGGGTAAGGGTATATTTTACAATATCTTCATTATATGAGGTTGTTTATACGTAATTATCTACTGGGACCTCTTTATCATCCACATACATGTTTCTTAAAAATGTATTTCAAATCATTCATACTATTTTACATAATATGGGTTAAAGTCATTTATATCCTTGTTTGTCTTTTCATATGAATTTTATAAAGGAATATTTCCACCGTTTTCTGAACAATACCCTTTTTAACCTTTTCGACAGAATTAAGGTAAGAATGTATTTTTAACTTATACAACTTATGCGGCTATTTTATTCCTTTATAAAACAATTTAATCATCCCTTAAAAGATTAAAATAATATTTTCAAATTAAATGTTTTAATTTATAATTATGTGACTTTTAAAGGATTTGAAAAAAATTGATATTTCTCTCAAACAGTTTTGATTTCATCTATGTCAACATCCTTTGATCGATTTTACGTTTATTTGAACTTGATTTATTATGATACAAAACATTCATATTGTATTAGATGTATTGTGATATGTTTGACTATGGATGTGTTATTTTATATCATTCATGGTTTGTGGAGAATGTATTGACATTTTTTATTCTAGTTTTAATATGAATGTTTATGTTATGTTTAAACCTGTTCATATGTGGAATGCATTGGACTTAGTAAGTGACGGGTGGATACCACTATAGATCCTTGATGCATCGGTAGGTCTCATGATACAAACTAGTGTCTTGGCACAAGGCCTTGAGAAATCTTATTTGTAGTCTTGGCACAAGGCCTTGACAATGTGGTTATGATAGTCTGGAATTATGCATTCCCTCATTATGAAAGTGGTTACTGATATTGCATGTGATTATTCGATTAGTAGAATATCCATGTGAATAAGTAAATTGAATTATTTCATTTTATTTTTTCCATATTATTTTGAATTTCAAGTTTAAAAGGTGTTTGTTTTAGTTATACCTTTCCTTAAATGTATATACTTATTTATGAAAGTTTTTGCTATATTGTTATCCTTACTAAGAATCTGAGCTCACTTTTTTATATGTTTTATTTTTCCTGGGATGTGAAGAAGTATTTTATAAATGAACTAAAGGGATAGTCTGAGGGCATATTAGTGTGGTCTATGGATACAAGATGTTGTATTAGTTTTTCATTTTATGATGTAATGTAAACTTTATGAATATATCTAGTGATTCCAAGGCTACTAAACTAATCGGTCTTTTGAGATGTGATCTTTTGTGATCATTCCAGTGTTATGCAATAATGGGCTGACTTTGGTTAACTGGGGTAGGTGTATTTCAAATATTTTATATCATACCATATTATTTCCTCCTCTTATTCAAAGAAACAAAACCATTATCCAAATTATGAAGGTTAACCATCTCAATGAATATTGATTTTTTTGTTTTCCTTTACTACCTTCATGGCTATTCATAAAACAATTTTTCTAGGTAAAAAAGATTATAAAGGTATATTCTAACATAGTTAATATTATTAATGTAATATATACTCTTAATATATAACAAAACCAAACTACAATGTGGTGTTCAAAAAAAATCGAAAAATTAACTAAACAAATATCATTAACATTATATATAAAGATTCATCCTCACACAATAAAAAAATGATTTATGGGACCATTTAATGATAAATAATTTCATTAATAGAATTTAGTTAATCTTTGGGAGATTTATTCTCATTTTACAAGAATTTCCCTACTTTTACACTAATGAACTGATCATGAAAGCATAAAATGAATGCATCAGAAACCATAAAAAATAATGAACTATTATTAATTAATAGAATGTAATTATTTCTAAAAGGAATATATAACTTATTATAAATATTAATATAGTTCTTGAATGAGTTATTTTTATTCTTTATTCCACTATATAAGATGTTAAATTATGTGACATAGAAGGGAAGTGTGAGGTGATGGTTTTCCCATCTAACTTTTACATCAGTTATAAATTTAAATTATTCACCACTTATTTTTTATCTGTTCTTTATATAAACTACACTTTAATATATCATATCTTGAATCCCAAAATCATCATGGTATTCACTATTTAATTTGATAATTATTACTTTTATGGTGCATAAAATTCGACAGATTACAGGCGGTATGATATTTAAAAACATTATATTCATCTATTAGGTTAAATATCTATTTCATTGAATATGTCATGTTATGGTTATGTGTGAAATGAAATTTTTTAACTCATATTTTATTTCCAATTTATTTATTATTATTTTAATAAATACCCAAAATTTATTCATTTTTAAAGGACCTTTTCTCTATCACCTTTCATTGATTAATTTTTTGATGTTATATGTTTGAACCCGAAACTTCTTTTTATGTATGGGTTTTTATTTTCTAGTTTTTTAGAAACAGAGGTGATTATAGAAACATATGGAGTAAATTTTGTGTACATTGTAGAACATGTCTTATACCTAGTTGTCCGGGGTGACCATGTACTAGACTTGTAACAGCCGAGAACATGGTTGTGTGGGGTGACTGGGGGACTGACTATAGTATGGAAGGGTAAAAGCATATACCCATCATGTACTTTTAAAATAAATGTCATGAACTTTTGTTTTTAATTTTTATATCAGGCCAAGGTCGTGTATTTTTCACAAAAAACCCTTCTTCTTAGCCTGTCTCATCCTGGAATGACTGAAGCAGACGATTCTTCTATGAGCCCCTGACCCATCATCCATTCTCTGAATCCACTGTCGTCAATTGCATAGGAATCTCCATGACGAGTTATTCATTCTACTATTGACTCATTTCTTGATTTATCCTCTTTCATGAGAGATCCTTAGATGATCAATTGAGACGTTTTTGTAGATCAACATCATTCTATTCCCACTCAAGTTCTAATGCCAGATTATATAGGTCATACAATGGCGAGGTAGGTGATTTGCTCCATTCTAGAGTTAGTTATATAATATTATGTAAAAAAGAGACCATATTGTAGATTGGTTTATTTCATGTTTAGGGATTTTACCCTTGATTATGGCTGGTATGCTTGTTTTCTTGAGTTAGTTATCATGTTGGTCAATAGGGTTATTTCTCCATTCTAGGGAGGTGTTTTACCATGTTTGATTTGATATTGAAATTTTGTTCTAGTCTTGCCTGTTCAGATGCTTCTTTTCATGACTCATGTTGTTAGGTTGGAGTGATATTATCAGAAGTATTGATATGATTTCTATCTATTTATCCAAATAGTTCTTAAGGATTACCATGGCTGATGAACATCATTTGTGAACGATTAACTTACACAGGGATGTGGGAATGTGGTGTAGTTTGACCATAGGGGGAATGGATACTAAGGGCTTCCCAAGAGTGCGTGTATACATTTATGTTATGAGACCCTAGGGGGGATGTACTTGTGTACTCCCTTATAGTGTCTTTAGTTCCACATTGAGAGACCATAGGGGGAATTGGATATTGAGTTCTTCCTCATTGTGTCATTAGTTAAAATTTCAAGACCACAAGGGGAATTCTCCTTGAGTGTTTCTTCTAGGAGTCTTTGTTAATATTGAACAAGATGGGATAGACTCTATGAACTTCCCAGAGGGTTACATGTATTTGATTGGTTGTTTATTTTGATAAATTAAAATGAATTTTATTGAAACTATAGTATTATTTACTTTTGAGTACTTCCTTTTTTATTGTTTCAATTTTTATATTGGATAAAATATATATTCACTAACTATTAGGCATAGATCATTGGTTGGTTGCCTACTGGAATTCGCCACAGTACCTTTTTGGGTCATGATTTTGGGCCAAAACAGATTATATTATTGTAGGTATAGATAAGGGAAAACTCCCTTCTATATCAGGTACTTGATTGTTTTGAAGCTAGAGAGCATGGGACAAAGTCGAGGCTTGCAATGGTGCGAGAGTTATTTAATTTTTTTACCTTTGTACATTGTTTTATTGCATCATTTCAGTATTGGGACATGTTTGGATTCTTTCATAGACATATATGACATGTATCATAATATATGCTCTCCAGTTGTTTATTTACTTTCATTCTTCCAGTGTTTACTATTGTATGGTATAATTACTGCTTACACTATCGTTATCAGTTTATTTCTACTAAATTACATTGTCTATGAGGGCATAGTTTCCCCACTATCACACTCAAGGCCATCACTACTAATCGTCATCCTATAGAATTTGGGTAAATGTGCTTGAGGCCTTGTGACAAACTCGGTATGGGGCACCTCTAGGTGACACCCAGAACTGGGAAGTTGCAATGTGGTATCAAAGGAATTATATTCTTCTTGACGTACTGTTAGGAGACTATATTTAGGGATATGAAGTAATATTTAGTTAGTAATAAGATTTTCCAAGGATTAGCTAACCCATGTACATGGAAAAGCAGAATTATCATGATTATTGCAATTTTTCTGGTTTTTCAATTTTACAGTTGATTTGATTTCATTGTTGGGTGATTCACATGATTTTTGTTTTTATTATTGATATCATTGAGGATCAATTTCTATAGTATCCCAATGAGATGAGGGTATGGCATTTCATGCATCATATAATCACTTTCTATAGATGATATGTCATCCATTCTTTTTATGCCATTTAGGGTGCATTATTGGTTGCATGTCATTGTGATAGATGTTGTGCTAAATATTCATGTTGTTGTTGTAGATTTCTTGGTAGAATGACTTTTTTATAGGGTATTGGATTATGCAATTTTAGTTCTTATGAATGTCAAAATTTGTTTCTTGAGGTGTTATGGCTCTTCATGGATCAGAATTTGGTGAATCATTACAATATTATGCCTGTATATGATATGTTTAAGATGCCAATATTGGATTCGTAGAGATTATGGGCCATCACAGATTTTAATTTGGCACTTAATGTTCATTTCAATTTTTTTCTGTGTTCCAGAATTTTTTCTGAGGATTACAATCTAGAAAAACCCAGAATATGCAGTGGGTATTTCTGAATACATTCCATGTATCATCATATTTGGGAAGGAACTATTTTTGTTAAGTACATGCTATGTACTATATGTACACACTATATAGTCTCTAACAGTTTCCCTAGATATAGGGACAGAGACATAGGTTTGGAAATCATTGATGGAACACGTCATGTACTTGATGTACAAGTCATGTGTATAGACTATGTGTCCATTCATGTGACCAACGACACAAGTGGATGAAATCCTTTTAGTACAAACCATGTTTGGAATATACTTTTCATGTAGAGTCTATCATGTCTTCGACCGTGTTACTAAAAACATAAGTGGTCGAAACATAGGTGGAACATGTCATGTTATGTGAGAACACACTGTGTAGTCTCGTTTTATAAGAACCATGTGGGTTATTCGTGTAGAAGAAGTCAGGCTGTGGAAAATGATTCAAGTACATGTTTTGTTTGGGGAGAACACACCATGTGTATAAGGTGTTACATGACCAGGGTTAGTAGGATTACATGACAATGTAATGTCTTAAGGGAACTCACCATGTAGATTATTTTACACACTGTGTATCTATGTTTTGAAGATCTTGAATGCTTCCTTTATCATATTTGTTTCTTACACTTATATGTTTTATTCTTTGATAATCATGAACTAAGGTGTGCACATGACCTTGTAGATTCATTCCACCATGACACCCTAATATTATACCCCAGATTTAAGGCAGGGATTAGATATTAGATATGAAAGATCGGGGACTACCAGTAGATTCTTCCATCCTACCTGTCTTGGCACGAGCCATTATTCTGGACAAAGGTGTTGATGCACAATTCTAAGGAGTCGTGAGGTTTATGAATACCTTTAGGGGATCACCGCATCCTACCCCATCTATGGCACATTTGAAGTGGTTCTTTTAGCAGCAGCATCCACCCACTTTCATAGGGGATAGAGGACTTAAGGCAACTGAGTAATGGTTGAAATCCATGATATCTATATTCGAGCATCCATAGAAACATCCAAAGATAAGGTTGAAGCTCACTAATTATATTATTTGGGATTCTTCCACGGGATGGTGGGATGTGATCTCACTGGTGGGACACAAGAAGGTTATTAGTTGGGATGAGTTCTAGAAAACCTTCTATGATTACTTCTACCCAGAGGCAATGACTGTCGATTGAGCCTGAGGGTTCATGAGTCTGAAATAGGGTAATATTTCTCTCTTGGAGAACTCATCTCGCATCACGGAGCTGTAGTGCTACACAACCCTTCTAGGGCTGATGATTTTTTTTCAGGCAAGGAAGATTGAGGATAGTCTAAGGAAAGATATCTGTTCTTAGGTGAACATTTTCAGGTTGACATCCATCACCTATATAGTCTACCATTCTCTGATCATAGAGAGCAATCTAAGGGATGTTGGAGATGTGATCTTGGGTGGATTGACATCCAAAATTGGTAACCTTCCTACTAACAACAAGCAGTGTCACAGGGATTCTATGTGTCGAGAACTGTGGAAGAGGGATACTTCTTCTAGTAGCCATTTGGGGTACTACCAGTGTAGGATGAGTGGGAAGAGGAGGACACATTTCATGAGAGACCGAGTGGAGTGCCGATATTACATCATGATGGTTCATCTTTAGTGTTTATTCCATTATTTCCCACCAGCAGCTGGTGATATGGGTTCTGTCTGTACTCCTCATACCAGAGCAAGACGACCAGTCCCATATTAGTCAAGAAAATAATGTTTGTCCAAGCATTCAGTTCGAGGGGTAGGTCATGGTCATGGTGGTCAGACACAGTGTTTTCAATAGACAAAGGGTGGATCACTGAAACGTACAGACGATTGTCTCCTATTGACTGGTCAAGGTTCTGGTGCTCTGCTAATGGGTATAGCAGCACTCGGGTCGAATCCTCGGTGATGATACTTTGTAATATTCATTTGTTTTTAGTTGATTGTATTTTGATTGGTGGGGTTTGTTAGCAGATCTAAATTAAAACTTTTGATGGTCGATTCATGATTTATCAAATATATGAAGATTTGGGTGAGTTCCTTATTTGTGATTTAAGCTTTTGATATCCTTGAGCCTTGATTTTTATTGCATTAAATTAACACCCATGTCATAAGTTGACGTTGATTGGAATTCCTAAGTGTTAAGACATTAATCCAAGGATAAACTTACCTTAGGGTTCTAATCTCAATCAAAACATATTTATGGTAGTGTATTTATGGTTCCAATAATACATGGAAACCACTTTTTAAACAAAACATATCATTAATCCATGACATATTAAGTTCAACATACACAATATTAATGTAAAGAATACTCATCGAGCAAAAACTCTCAATCACTTAACATACCTGAATTATAACTCAATCTAATGGTAGATTTACTCAGACATTAGTATTTTTGATAATCTGGGTTTAATGTTTATGGTGACTATTTAAAAACATTAGGGAAAGAAAGGGAAGAGAATAGAGTAGTGTGTCGAACACAAACATGAACGATTTTGAGAATCAAAAATGGAATTTCGATTGAATGAGGAATCAAAATAAGGGATGGTAATTTAAAATGATTCAAACTATTTTAAGACCATTAATATTATACAATAGATGGTGGAGAAGAATAATATGTTTTGAAGATGAAACAAGCACTAAAATTTGATTGAAATGAAAACAAAGTTACACAATTACAATTGAAAGCAAACATAAACAAACATGAATGAGAAGTGAGGGAGAGGTCTATCTTGTTGAAAAAAGATCAAATCATATCCTACAAGAACCTTGTCAAGGATCTAGTAATTCCAAACCTCCTCCTTAATTTCTGAAGTGCCAACCTCCTGGAATGAGAGGAGGGGTGTATTATAGCCCAAGGTTGTGGGTTGTTTGCATTCCAAAAACTATCCATCCAATTGAACGGAAGATTGACCAATCTAGACAGAAGAATCACGAGCTGGTTTCTTCTTAAAACATGTACATATGGATGTCTTCTGTCCACCCTCTAAATTTGGACGCCTATATAATTTTTTATCCAATGTTATGGCAGTAGTAATTAAAAAATGCCATTCTATCTATTTCAATCCAGACTTTTCAATGCCTGAAATGTGAATGGGTTTTTGCATAGTAAGATGCCCTCAAATAAAAATAATTTCTTCAACAATGTATTCCTCATATATCTTTTCATTCACACTGAAATTATCAGCTTGAATGGATGTCTAAATCAGGAGAAAAGTCAACATTTGTGTGCTGATTTCTATTCTCGGCCAGAATGGTGGGCTTCGTTTAGATGAATATTTTGTGGCCCTTGTGCATAGATTTGGGCCTTGAAATTTTTATCATAGATGACATGTTGTGTCCCAGGAATTACAGTGGAGAATTAATGTTTTTGGACTTCTGGATTGAGCCCAGTAAATCAATCTTCAAAGCTGGTCCAGTTTGTTCACAGATTCACCGGGCCTTCTTGTGTGGTCCATATGACCCTTTAAATGGCAGAATTTTCTCATGATCCCTTCTAATGAAATTTTATATACTGAACTAGGAATCCTAAAAAAGAAGAACCAAACAATTTGGATCATCAGGGTGAGATTTAAAATAAAATAGTAAAGTGACTCAATTGGACTACTTCTCAAAATGCTCAAAAATTATACTTATTATTAAAACATTAATATTTCTCACAAATTATGCACATTTAAAATAAAATAACTAAATGGAGTATATAATAATTAATGAAAATATTAATAACATCAATCACCTTAGGGATCTCAATCAGCATCATAGTGTCATGGTGCAAGCTAGACTTTTTTAGTGGAGAAGACCCAGCTTGAGTGGGATCCATGACCCTCTACAGTTTGAGGTGCGATCCTAGTTGCCTCAGTTTTAGCTTCTGCACATTTTGAAATGGGTTTTTCCCATAGCTTCATATCTGTCACTATTATGGAGAGACATAGGATCTATTTATTTACTTCTGAAGATGTCTTGACATTGGACACTCCGTTGGGGAGAAGGAGATCTAGTGTACATCAGTGAAAGGAGTTCCCTATTGATGTTGGCGGGTGTCACTTCTCATGGGACCATTATGTGTTAGAGATGACGGGAGTAACATCATTTTCAGGATGGACTGGATAGTTCACTTCTAGGATGTTTTTGATTTCTATTATAGTATGTTGAGTTTTACATCACTTGAGGACGAATCCCTTTTACCTAAGGGCAAATGGGTTGTTTAGGTGAGTAGAGAAGGACCTGAGAATCCTAGATTGGGAGGAGTTACCACCCAAGTTGTTAGCTTGTATCTGGATAACTAGAGAACTTAACAAATATACTTTCATCTAGTGGTGGATCATGTAAGGACCCGTAAAATTCAAGGGAAATTTTTTCTTCATTTTCTTTGGAATTTTACAAGAGTACGGTTTCTGACGGCACCTGATTCTGAGGCCCGGTGTGCCCGGAATCAATTTCCGAAGTTTGGCATGGGTACGTTCAGTGAACGAATGAGCGGGATTTTCTAACTTTTGAACCGGTGCCCGGAATCTAATTCTGAGGGCACTGATGAAACCGCAGTGCCGATATTTGCTTAAGAAGACCTTTTCCGAGGTTGCGTTTTATGCGGGTTGAGAGTTAGTTTTTGGGAATTTATAATGAAGTAAATAAAATGTGGAAACACTTTTTATTTTTTTTATCCTAGTTGGTTATAACCTCCCAAAGGGAGTTAGGGGTGGGACCCACATGCACATAACCTCCCTTGAGAGGATTAAGTGTGTTGGGGCCCACACTAACCTTAACTCTTCATCTCCTCTTTTAAATCTCCCTACAACTCCTCTTTTATTAAACTTGACAACTTGTTTAATTAATTGAGTTGAGTTGTTTTAATTTCAATCTTTTGAAATTCAAGTCGTTTAATTGTGTAAATAAAATAATCTTAAGCTTATTTTATTTTGGTTGGTGTTCTTTTCCACTTGAGAGGATTTGAGAAGTTCTCTCCACCTTCTTCATCCTTGACGAAGAACACGAAGAACACTCAAGCTCCGACGAAGAACGCCGCTTTCCTTCTTCGTAGCCGGTGTGTTTCCGAAGATCAACGATTCCGAATCTTCGATCTTCTTCCCGTGTCAACGAAAGGAGAGGTCGTTTCCTCCTCGGACTTTCTCCATCATCTTACGAAGCTTCTCCAGCGACGTACCTCTTCGGACGCACCTCGACGCCAACGGAAACGACATTCGGTTTCCGTGACGCCCGACCTCCGCGATGCTTGTCTTCTGCGGTTTGTTGACGTGCTCCGCACTTGAAACCAAGGTAGGGGTTTATTTTTATTCTTTTGTTCATGATTTATACCCGTGATTATTTCTTCATGAAATTTGTCCAATTGTTAGCAAATAACGTTACACGAACACGACCGACCTTCCTCCAATTCATGTTGATTCTGTTGTGGATTGAAACGGGTGTGGCGCGGTGTCGTCGCACTGTGGAGGATCATAGGGCAAGAAACACGCGGCGTCATCGCGCCGCGTCGTATAATAATGCAAGGACGTGACGTCGTCGCGCTGCGTCGAAGAAAGTTGAAGGAGCCGCGGCCGGAGCGGGGCCGCGGTGGAGGGGCGCGGTGCCATCACACCATGCCGGACAAGGAAGGCCGCGGCCGGTTCCGGGCCGTGGCCGAACGAGAAGACCGGCGGCCAGTCGGACCGCTGGTGTTGGAAGCCGGAAGGGGGACCGGCCTTGCCGGTCCCGTTGAGGAAGGACCGGCCGGCCAGGTCGGGCCAGCCAGAAGGGAGGAAAACTGGGGGAAATTAATCCCCCAGCCATCAAATAAACAGTCCCCCATAATTATGGGGGCCGGTTTCACAAAGGGGGGCAGGCGGCCCCCAGATTTCCAAACAGCTCGGCCTTCGGCCGAGTTGGCAGCGTGCCCAGCGCACTGCCTTGCGCTGAACCTGTGCGCCCGGCCGGTCCGCCAGGCCAGGCCGCACCGCGCTGCGCCACGCCAGGCTGGGTCGGCCCTGTCCGGGGCCGGTCGACCCGGTTCGGGCCAACCGGGGGGTCTCGGGCCGGGACGGCCCGGGCCCGAAACCGCCGTTACCGAGCGGTTTGGATTCAAATGCCCATAACTCGGGCTACGGACCTCCAAACGGCGCGCCGTAAGCAGCGATGCGATCCCTAGATCAAGGCGGTCGTTTCGGTATATCTCACTCAAGGTTTTGGAATACTTTGAGTTCGCCCGGGTTGGTTCGTACACGAAACCAACCGGGCCCTCGGAGCGGAAACACTCATATCATGAGCTACGGATATCTGAATGACGTGTCGTCAGCTTTGTTGAGTTCCTCTTAGTGAGACGGATCTTTTTGCATACTACGCCGGAGGTTTGGATGCATGTGGAGTACGGTCGGGTTGGTTTTGCCTTAAAAACCAACCGGGCCCCTGGGACGAAAAAGCCAAAAACTCTCAGACCGGGCTTCTAATTGACGTGTCGTCTGTTGCGTTGAGTTCCTGTTGACGATACGGAACTTTTGGATACATCAACTCTGGAATTTGTGACAGTTGATGTATCAGCCTCTCGGCTCGTGGAGCGGACCCTCCCGAAGAGCTTGCTGTGTGCGGGAACCCTAAAGCTGGCTGCGACCGCTACTGTGACTGCGACGACGACAGTACAGAGATCCTTGGTGGATTCGACGACGACGACTACAACACTCAGCGATCCTACGTGGATCAGTGCTACAGGTCCTGTGTGGGCCCAATCCTGTGTGGGTCCGATCCTATGTGGGTCTGCGCTCAGTGGTCCTTTGTGAACCAGTGCCTACAGATCCTGTGTGGGTCTGATCCTGTGTGGGTCTTTGCGGGGGTTAGTACCTATCGATCCTTTGTGGATCCGATGACTTAGATGGATCAGTGATCAACTCCATCGTCCTCGAAAAAGTATACCTGTGTGAGCTGAATCCTATTGCTTTCCTGTGTGGATTGTGTTGTGCTATCCTGTGTGGAATTCGTTTTGCTTTCTTGTGTGGAATACGTATACTTTCCTGTGTGGAATGAGTTGTACTTGGGCTCGGAGGTTGGAGCGTATTGGAATTGATGACTTAGGTATATGTATGGGCATATACCTAAGCAGTGTCGGTTGTTACATTGTGATTGTATCTTACCTTTGTGGTTTATCCTTTGTGGATTTTGGGAAACCTTCAGGGGTCTCGGGGTCCCTACTGAGTAGCTTATACTCACCCCTGCACGGGCTATGCCCGCACTACGTTGTGTTGGTTGCAGACAACGGGCAGCATTGATCGTGGTTGAGGCTTGCTGAGTAGGACGGTACCTTGAGGTGGACCACTGGGCGGGACGTGCTCGGAGCAGACGGCGGACCCGAGGAGCAGTGGAGCTATCTGTACCCACCCTTCAGGTGGGATTTCCAGTGAATAGCTTGGTGTAGCGGCTTTTAATTTACAGTCGATGTTTTCCCTTTCGAGTTGTACTTCACTTTCAGCTTGGGTTTGTATACTGGCCCATTTACTTTTCCGCACATCAGTTGTACTCTGTTTTTACTTATTGTTTACTTTTCCTCTTTCTTACTCTGTGGTGCTTGTTTACTTTACAAAGGCAATGCCTTCCCTTTTTAACGGAATTTACACCTTGGTGCTAGTCGCCAGCCCCTGACCTATGGAAGGCGGGCTTGGGGTAGTCACGGCACAGGCCCCAAGGGCGGGTCGTGACAAATTGGTATCAGAGGAGTTCGGTTCTACCGCGAACTCTGAACTTTTCTATGTGAAGCAATAATGTTTAGCGTATTGAGTGTGGTTATCAGTCCAGGTATTCAAGTGTTGGTGTGGCGGCCGACGTATCCGTACACCAGGACCCTGACTTCTGATTTCCGACTTAATGCGCGAAAACATTGATTGCGTGTGTGTTTTTAGTTTTCTTTTTGATTACTTTATATCAGCTCACCAGGTATACTGTTCTGACCGTGGTGCACATGTTTCCTTTTCAAGATGGCCCCACGATGGTAGCCCGCTAGGGTTCCGAGAGTCGAGTGTGATGACATCCCACTGAGCGACGAGGCCTTGGTGCAGGGCCCTTTGTCAGCACTAGCACCGGCAGTAGCACTACCTGCTGAGCCCCCGATACTTCCAGCACCAGCCGCTAATGATGCACGTCGTCTCAACGCACTGCATGAGTTTTAGCGCCAACGACCGCCCATGTTTCTTGGAGAAATGGACCCCCAGGCAGCCGAGGACTGGCTAGAGGCAGTCGTACGAGTTTTCAGGCTAGTGAGGACACCAGCAGACCTCATGGTGATCCTCGCTGCGAGCCTACTGCACGCAGCAACAGGCCGATGGTGGAGCTTGATGCTCCAGGTGCACGATGAGGCATCTCTACTTTGGACGGACTTTGAGATCCTCTTCTGCTCGGAGTTCGTCCCAGCCACCCTCCGTGTGGTGTGCATTCAGGAGCTTCTTCAGCTACGACAGGGCAGCATGACCGTCACTCAGTACTCGGCGAGATTTACCGATCTCTCGCGCTACTCGACCGACATGGTATGGGACCCATTCTTCCAGGCCCGGACCTTTGAGAAGGGTTTGAGACATGATATCACGACATCGCTGATCTCCCTCAGCATTCCGACTCAGACAGGAGTACTGGAGGGGGCCCTTTTGATTGATAGTTTCCTTGCTGAGTCTACACCAGCGCCGCGACCCACCGCAGGGCGGCACATGGCAGAGTCATCTGCAGAGGGCAGTCGACGGATAACTCAGGGGTCCAGGCAGACCAGACCCTCAGGAAGACGACCTCAGGACACTGGCTCAGCAGTTCGGGGCACACAGCGTGGAGCCAGTCTTTCGAGAGGCAGACAGTGCTACTCATGCGGCGGGCAGGGCCACATGGCTCGTGACTGCCCGACCAGTCGTGCCGAGGAGCAGCAGATGATTGAGGGACCACCGAGGTAGAGGCAGAGGGTCGACCTTAGCGGTCCGTAGGGAGGAGGAATACGAGGCAGGGGAGCTGGCCGAGCAGCAGGTGGTGGGCGACACTTTGAGGCTCAGCCACCACCACCACCAGGAGGCCCGCCCCGACCACAGGGAGCTGGCGGGTAGAGACAGGCACAGCTCCAGGCAGTGGAGGCCTATGACCACTGTGTGCCAGAGATGATTCAAGGTATGATCTGTGCCTATTCCACCATTATTACAGTTCTTATAGACACAGGAGTGAGTCACTCTTTCATAGCCGCTGGCCTTGTTCGGATCTCGGAGATTCCGACAGAGCCGTTGGCTTGATCCTTACGGATAGAGACTCCTACGGGAGCAGACTCGATGATTACGCACTGGTTCCGGCAGTGTGAGCTTACTCTAGGAGGCGATAGCTTCGGCTGGGATCTTTTTGTAGCGGCGTCGTGGCCTTACAATGTCATTTTGGGCATGGATTGGATATCTACAGTCCATGCTCAGATTGACTGTTTTAGGCGCAAGGTGCGATGTGTATGCACCGACGGGAGCAGGTTCACCATCATCGGCAAGAAGGGAGCCTTTGCAGCACAGGATGGAATTCCGCAGAGGAGAGGACAGCCAATCACTCATTAGTTGGCTAGTCTCATCCTAGGAGCAGTTGACGTGCGGAGTCCTGGTTTTCCTGCAGTGGTTGATCACTTTTTGGACGTTTTTCCCGACAACGTTCTAGGGTTACCTCCTCGCAAGGAGGTAGACATTTACATTGACATGTACCCCGGGACAGCTCCGATATCGACTCCTTCATATAGGATGGCCCCCGACTATCTTCGAGATCTACGGGTACAGTTGGAGGACTTGCAGGGAAAGGGGTTCATCCGACCCAGTGTTTCACCCTGGGCTTCCCCGATATTGTTCGCCAAGAAGGTGGATGGGAGCTTGCGACTTTGTGTTGACTATCGTCGCCTGAACCAGGTGACAGTGAGGAACAAGTATCCGCTATCGAGGATTGATGACCTCTTTGATCAGCTCAAGGGAGCACGGTGGTTCTCGAAGATAGACCTCAGGTCAGGCTATCACCAGCTCAGAGTTAGAGACAAGGACGTACAGAAGACATCCTTCAGATGTCAGTATGGCCACTATGAGTTCTTGGTTATGCCCTTCGGCGTAACCAATGCTCCAGCAGTATTCATGGCCCTCATGAACAGGATCTTTCAGCCATACCTTGATCGGTTTGTCGTGGTCTTCATCGACGACATTCTTATTTACTCGACGACTGAAGAGGAGCACGCCTACCACTTACGGGTTTTACTAGACACACTCCGAGAGCACCATCTTTATGGTAATCTCTCGAAGTGTCAGTTTTGGATACATGAGGTCCACTTCTTGGGACACGTCATCTCTGAGGCGATAGTTGCAGTGGATCCAGTGATGATCGAGGCAGTGTTAGTTTGGGAGCCACCCAGGAGCGTGACGGAGGTGCGAAGTTTCTTGGGACTAGCTGGATACTACAGGAGATTCATGAAAAACTTCTCTATAGTTGCTGCACCACTCTCAGCTTTGACAAATAAGGGGAAACCCTTCGAGTGGTCAGATAGATGTCAGCAGAGTTTCCAGGAGCTAAGACAGAGATTGACCAGCGCATCTATCTTGAGGTTCCCTGAGGAGGGAGTTGGATACGTAGTTTACTGCGATGCATCAGGGACCGGACTCGGATGTGTCCTGATGCAGGATCAGGTAGTGATCACCTATGGATCACGTCATTTGAGGATGCATGACTAGAACTATGCTATCCATGACCTGGAGTTAGCAGTAGTGGTGTTTTCTCTGAAGACATGGCGACACTACCAGATGGGCGAGCGCTTTACAGTCTTTTCTGATCATCAGAGTCTCAGGTATATCTTCTCCCAGAAGGACCTGAACCTGAGACAGTGGCGATGGCTCAAGTTCCTCCAGGACTATGACTTTGAGATAGTCTATACTCCTGGGAAGGGAAACGTAGTAGCCGATGCCCTCAGCAAGAGGACGGGCATTCACCTACTTGAGGAGGCGACGGAGCAGCTATCCTCTTTGCAGATATCCTTCGTGGATAGAGATGGAGTAGCCTTCCTTTAGTCTCTCACAGTCACCCCTCCACTTAAACAGCGGGTCAGAGAGACACAGCATGAGGACGCTGACTATGAGACACGGCGTGCACAGATATCCTCAGGACAGGCACCTGATGGTTTCTCCTTTGGAGCAGAGAACGACATCCTTTTCAGAGGACTTAACATGGTACCAGTCGCTTTACGGGAGGAGGTGCTGAGAGAGTTTCACACTTCTCCTTTGGCGGTACATCCCGGAGTGGCGAAGATGTACCAGGATCTCAGACAACAGCACTGGTGGCCAGGCATGAAGAAGGCTTGTAGCAGAGTTCGTTTCTCGATGCCTCACCTGCCAGTAGGTGAAGACTGAGCATCAGGTACCAGCAGGCTTGGTACAGCCCTTGGAGGTCCCGGAGTAGAAGTGGGATGGGGTATCTATGGACTTCGTGACTGGACTTCCATGCACTTCCAGAGGTCATGACTCCATCAGGGTGATTGTCAACCGACTCACCAAGTCGGCCCACTTCTTACCCATTAGAGAGCAGGGCTCAGTGGAGAGCTTGGGACGACTTTACGTTCAGAAGATTGTACGACTTCACGGTGTGCCATCATCTATCGTCTCCAATCGAGATGTTCGCTTTACTTCCCGGCTTTGGAAAGGATTACAGGAGGCTTTCGGGACGCAGCTACGTCTGAGTACAGCCTTTCACCCTCAGACAGATGGTCAGATAGAGAGGACCATTCAGACTCTCGAGGATATGCTCCGCGCATGTGTCCTCGACTTTGGTCGTACCTGGGAGGACCACCTACCCCTGGTGGATTTTGCGTACAACAACAGCTACCACTTCACCATCGGGATGGCACCGTACGAGGCGTTGTACGACCAACCTTGTAGATCTCCATTATGCTGGACATACCCTGGGGAGTCAACACTTGTGGGACCGGAGATGGTCCAGAAAATGATAGAGAAGGTCCAGGTCATCCAGGAGCAGATGAGGACAGCTCAGAGCCGGCAGAAGTCATACACTGACAGGAGGCGGAGGCCACTGGAGTTCGAGGATGGCGACCACGTCTTCTTGCGGGTCTCACCTCGACGTGGTATACGGAGATTTGGATGAGGCAACAAGTTATCTCCGTGCTTCATTGGACCAATCCAGGTCCTTAGCAGGATTGGCGAGGTGGCTTATCGCCTGGGTCTATCACCTCAGTTGCACCGGGTGCATGACTTGTTCCACGTATCTCAGCTGAGGAGATACGTGCACGACCCGACACACATAATTGACCATGGGGAGCTTGAAGTTGACGATGGGGCGACTTTTACGGAGGATCCAGTGGAGATCGAGGATCGACAGGAGTGGGTCCTACGTGGACGGTCGATTCCTCTAGTGCGCATCAGATGGCAGCACGAGAATCTCCAGGAGAGCACTTGGGAGCGGGAGGCTCAAATGCGTGCTCAGTACCCTCATTTTTTTCCCTAGTTTGATGTATCTTTGCGGGAATGTAAAGCCCTGAGCTGGGAGTAATGTAAAGACCCGTAAAATTCAAGGGAAATTTTTTCTTAATTTTCATTGGAATTTTACAAGAGTGCGGTTTCTGACGGCACTTGATTCCAAGGCCCGGTGTGCCAGGAATCAATTTCTGAAGTTTGGCTCAGGTACGTTCAGTGAACGGACGAGCGGGATTTTCTATCTTTTGAACCGGTGCCCGGAATATAATTCTGAGGGCACCGATGAAACTGCAGCGCCGATATTCTCTTAAGGAGACCTTTTCCGTGGTTGCGTTTTATGAGGGTTGAGAGTTAGTTTTTGGGAATTTATAATGAAGTAAATAAAATGTGGAGACACTTTTTATTTTTTTTTATCCAAGTTGGTTATAACCTCCCAAAGGGAGTTAGGGGTGGGACCCACACCCACTTAACCTCCCTTGAGAGGATTAAGTGTGGTGGGGCCCACACGAACCCTAACTCTTCATCTCCTCTTTTAAAACTCCCTATAACTCCTCTTTTATTAAACTTGACAACTTGGTTAATTAATTGAGTTGAGTTGTTTTAATTTCAAACTTTTGAAATTCAAGTTGTTTAATTGTGTAAATAAAATAAGCTTAAGCTTATTTTATTTTGGTTGGTGTTCTTTTCCACTTGAGAGGATTTGAGAAGTTCTCTCCACCTTCTTCATCCTTGATGAAGAACACGAAGAACACTCAAGCTCCGACGAAGAACGCCGCTTTCCTTCTTCGTAGCCGGTGTGTTTCCGAAGATTGATGACGCCGCATCTTCGATATTCCTCCCGTGTCAATGAAAGAAGACGTCGTTTCCTCCTCGGACTTTCTCTGTCAGCTTACGAAGCTTCTTTAGCGACGTACCTCTTCGGACGCACCTCAGCGCCAATGGAAACGACATTCGGTTTCCGCGACGCCTGACCTCCAAGACGCTTGTCTTCCACGGTTTGTTGACGTGCTCCGCACTTGAAACCGAGGTAGGGTTTTATTCTTATTCTTTTGTTCATGATTTATACCCGTGATTATTTCTTCGTGAAATTTATCCAATTGTTAGCAAATAACGCGAGGGGGCCGGACCGCACGAACACGACCGACCCTCCTCTTATTCATGTTGATTCTGTTGTGGATTGAAACGGGTGTGGCGCGGTGTCGTCGCACCACGTAGGATCATATGGCAAGAAGCACGTGGCATCGTCGCGCCACGTCGTATAATAATGCAAGGACGCGATGTCGTCGCGCCGCGTCGAAGAAAGTTGAAGGTGCCGCAGCCGGAGCGGGACCGCGGCGGAGGGGCGCGGTGTCGTCGCACCATGCCAGACAAGGAAGGTCGTGGCCGGTTCCGGGCCACGGCCGAACGAGAAGACCGGCGGCCAGACCGGCCACTGGTGTCAGAAGCCGGAAGGGGGACCGGCCTTGCCGGTCCCGTTGAGGAAGAACCGGCCGGCCAGGTCGGGCCGGCCGGAAGGGAGGCAAAAAGGTGGAAATTAATCCCCCGGCCAGCAAATAAACAGCCCCCCATAATGAGGGGGCCTGTTTCACAAAGGGGGGCAGGCGGCCCCCCGATTTCCAAACAGCTCCGCCTTCGGCAGAGCTGGCAGCGTGCCCAGCGCGCTGCCTTGCACCGAACCGGCGCGCCTGGCCGGTCCGCCTAGCCAGGCCGGGCCGGGCCGTGCCGGGCCGCACCACGCCGCGCCACGTCGGGACGCGCCGTACCGCACCACGTCGGGCCGGGTCGACCCTGTCCGGGGTGGGTCGACCCAGTTCAGGCCCACCGGGGGGTCTCGGGCCGAGACGACCAGGGCCAGAAACCCCCGTTACCGAGCAGTTTGGATTCAAATGCCCATAAATCGGGCTACAGACCTCCAAACGACGCGCCGTTAGTGGCGATGCGATCCTTGGATCGAGATGGTCGTTTCGGTATATTACACTCAAGATTTCGGAATACTTTGAGTTCGGACAGGTTGATTCTTACAAGAAACCAACCGGCCCCTCGGAGCGGAAACGCTCATATCTTGAGCTAGGGACGTCTGAATGACGTGTCGTCAGCTTTGTTGAGTTCCTCTTAGTGAGACAGATCTTTTGGCATACTCCGCCCGAGGTTTGGACATAGGTGGAGTACGGTCGGGTTGGTTTTTCCTTAAAAACCAACCGGGCCTTTTGGACGAAAAGGCCAATAACTCTCAGACCAGGCGTCCGATTGACACGTCGTCTGTTGCGTTGAGTTCCTGTTGACGATACGGAACTTTTGGATACATCAAATCTGGACTTTGTGATAGCTGATGTATCAGCCTCTCGGCTCGTGGAGCGGACCCTCATGAAGAGCTTGCTGTGTGCGGGAACCCTAGAGCTGGTTGCGACTGCTACTGTGACTACGACGACGATAGTACAGAGATCCTTGGTGGATTCGACGACGACGACTACAGCACTCAGCGATCCTACGTGGATCAGTGCTACAGGTCCTGTGTGGGTCTGATCCTGTGTGGGTCTGCGCTGAGCGGTCCTGTGTGAACTAGTGCCTACAGATCCTGTGTGGGTCCGATCCTGTGTGGTTCTTTGCGGGGGTTAGTACCTATCGATCTTTTGTGGGTCCGACGACCTAGATGGATCAGTGATCATCTCTATAGTCCTCGAAGAAGTATACTTGTGTGAGCTGAATCATGTTGCTTTCCTCTTTAGATTGTGTTGTGCTATCCTGTGTGAAATTCTTTTTGCTTTCCTGTGTGGAATACGTATACTTTCCTGTGTGGACTGAGTTGTACTTGGGCTCGGAGATTGGACCGTATTGGAATTGATGACATAGGTATATGTATGAGAATATACCTAAGCAGTGTCGGTTGTTACTTTGTGATTGTATCTTACCTTTGTGGTTTATCCTTTGTGGATTTTGGGAGACCTTCAGGGGTCTCGGGGTCCCTACTGAGTAGCTTATACTCACCCCTGCATGGGCTATGCCCGCACTACGTTGTGTTGGTTGCAGACGATGGGCAGCATTGATCGTGGTTGAGGCTTGCTATGCAGGACGATACCTGGAGGTGGACCACTGGGCGGGACGTGCTCGGAGCGGACGGCGGACCCGAGGAGCAGTGGAGCTATCTGTACCCACCCATCAGGTGGGAATTCCAGTGAACAGCTTGGTTTAGCGGCTTTTACTTTACAGTTGTTGTTTTCCCTTTCGAGTTGTACTTTACTTTCAGTTTGGGTTTGTATACTGGCCCATTTACTTTTCCGCACTTTAGTTGTAGTCTGTTTTTACTTAGTGTTTACTTTTCTGCTTGCTTACTCTATGGTGCTTGTTTACTTTACAAAGGCAATTCCATCCCTTTTTACTGGAATTTACGCCTTGGTGCTAGTCGTCAGCCCCTGGCCTATGGAAGGCAGGCTTGGGGTAGTCACGACACGGGCCCCGAGGGCGGGTCGTGACAGATCATTTCAAGGATGTCATTCTATCATAATTATAATGTTTTCCTCCAGAGAGAGGTAGAATATTCTATTTATCATATCTTAGGTTAGGAATTATTTTCTATTCCTCCTTATAAGATGGTTACACTAAAGTTACATGATCTCTAGAAGCAGTTGTAGGAGTTTTATACAAAGGGTTTCATCTGACCCAATACATCTCCCTAGGTTTAGCTTGTCCTATTAACGAAGAAGTCAAATGATACCCTCAAACATTGTGTGGATAATTAGAAGCCGAACCAGTTGACGTTCAAGAACCGATATCACTTTCCAAGGATTGATGATATCTTTGACCAGCTTCAAGAAGACCAAGTGTTCTTAAAGATTGTCATGAGATCCGGTTATCATCAGTTGTGTGTTAGAGAATATGATATACCTCGTCCAGCCCTACAATATAGGTAAGGTCTTTACGAATATGTGGTTATGTTGTTCGGTCTAACAAATGCCACTATAGTTTCCATGGAACTGATAAACCGAGTGTTCCAAACATACATAGATTTATTCATGTTATTCTTCATGGATGATTTCTTAGTGTACTCTCTTACTCGACATGACCATTCCACACATCGTGGGATTATTTTGAGTACACTATGTGAGTATCATTTATATGTTAATCTCTCAAAATGCCACCTTTGGATGAACAAATTCACTTCATGGGTCATGTTATCTCAGAAATAAGAGTTTTAGTACACCCATAGAAAGTGAGAGCATTAGTTTACTGGTGGAATACGGAGAACTTATATGAGGTATGATGTTTTCTAGGGTTGGGTGGATACTACAGACATTTCATAAAAGACTTTTCACACCTAGAATATCTACTGATGGGACTGACTAAGAAGGGTGAGAAGTAATTATGGTCAGATTCTAGTGAGTCAGCCCTTCAGGAGCTGAAAGGGTGGTTGACTTCATTACAGATACAAGTTTGTTCCGAGCTAGTAAAGGGTTATACTGTATACTGTGATTCATCAGGTATTGGGCTGGGAGAAGTGCTTAGGTACAAAGGAGTCGTTGCATATGGGTCTCAGCGATTGAGGCCACATGATTATAATTACCTGACACACGATCTCGTGTTGGCTGCAGTTTTTCTTGCTTTATGTTGTTGGAGACATTATCTGTTTGGAGAGAATTTTGTGGTTTTCACCAACCACTAAATTCTCAAGTATATCTGTACTCAGTGTGATATGAATCTACGACAACAAAGTTGGGTTGAGTACCTTATGTCCTTTGATGTTGAGCATGCCTATATTCCTAGGAAATTAAATGCAGTGGCTGATGCATTGAGTATGAAGACATAGATATAGGTAGATTAGGAGGCCAGCAGTGAGTGAAATCATATTGCTCTATTCTATGAGATGCATTATGAGGTGCATGATAGAGAGGGGCAGATGTTTCTTTTTTTTGTAGCTGGAACCTTTACTCTACCTGATCGAGTGAGAATAAGGCGTCTATCATATTTTGAAGGCCTAGTCCAATAGGAGAGTGTGTCAGGAAGGGAACCTTTTCCTTGAATTACTATAGGTGATGATGATATATTTCATTTTCATGGGTGTGTATGGGTGTCATTAGACATATGTGATGATCTTATATAGGACTTTCATTCTTCGGATTGGGCAGTTCATCCTAGTGGCACCATGATGTATCGATATCTACACCATACGTATTGGTGGATAGGTATAAAGACATATTTTTTTTGGGTTTGTTATGAGGTGTTCCACCTATTAGTAGGTTAAGGTGAAGTATCAGCGACTAGAATGGCTATTGTAGGAGTTACCCATTGTTGACAGGAAGTAGAATGATGTCGCTATGGACTTTTTGACAAGTTTTTCAAGGTCACCTCAAGGTAATGATGCGTTATGGATTTTCATTGATAGACTCATGAAGTTTCATCAATTCATGATGATCAAGGATACATTCATTGTTGATGATATGGAAAATTTGTAAATTTGAGAGATTGTGTGATTACATGGGGTTCAACAATCCATTGTTTCAGAAAAGGATATTAATTTTTCCTCTTAGGTATGGTATGGATTACAAAGGGATTTGGGTATATAGGTACATATGAGTATAGCTTACCATTCTTATACAGATGGCATGTCCGAGCATACGATTCAGGTGCTGGAGGACATACTTCTAGCATGAGTCCTAGATTTTAGAGGTTCTTTAGAAAAGCACATACCTCTTGTGATGTTTTCATAAAATAATAGTTTTCAAGAAACTATTCACATAACACCTTATGAAGATTTCTACAATAGACCATGCAGATCACCCTTATGTTGCCTAGTGGTAGGAGAGGCAGCTATGCTAGGACCTCTCATTTTTTAGGAGACCATATAGTAGGTGTAGTTGATTCGGAATATGATAGCTATTGCAGAGTCATGAAAGAATTCTTTTGATGATTGATGGAGACATCCTCTGGAGTTCGAGGTCAGAGATCAGGTTTTTCTACATATCACAGTGAGGTTGGGACATTGAATGATTAGGATATAGGGAAATATTTCGACGAGATATGTCTGTGCATTTGAGGTTTCAGAAATAGTTGGGCCGATTGCTTATCAGTTGATGTAAACCCAGAGGTACCAGGATATGCACAATGTCTTCCATGTTTCTCATCTACGACGTTACTTTTTAGGCCCATATCATGTTTCTATACTCAAGGATATAAGCTAGTGGTGGAAGAAATGTTTGAGGAGCATCTAATACAGATTGTTGATCATAGTGAAAAGGTTCTCCATGGATGGTATTTTCCACTGGTACAAGTGAAATGGTATCATGGGTGAGAATAGAACGATACAAGGGAGAGGGAGACTGATGTATGATCACAGTGGATAGATTTGTTCAAGGATTCTTCTTCTTTGTCATCTTACTAGGGAAATTTGGGGATGAATTTCTTTAAGGAGGGATGTTTTTCAAAACCCAGACCATCTTTTCAGGTGTGGGATTTTATTTTCTAGTGTTTTTGAGAAAAAATAGTATAATTTTGAAATTTAAGGAGTACATGATCTTTACTTAACAGTACACGTCATGTACATATTTTCTACGGGTGACCGTGTACTAGCCGGGTAACGGCCGAGTCTATGGTAGTGTGGGGTGACCTAAAGACTACCTAAAGCGAGGAATGTTAAAGGTATATAAATTCCATATACTATGAAAAGACTTTCCATGTAAATTTCTTTTTAATTGTTATATCAGACCAGGGTCGCGTCTCGTTCACAGAAAACCCTTTTATCAGCACGTCTCGTCTAGGAGCAACTGAAGCCAATGATTATTCCCTGAGCCCCTAACCTACCATCCATTATCTGAATCACCCACCATTTATTGTGTTGGAACAGAAAAGGTGAGTTCACCATTCTTCTAGATTCTCATTCCATGATTTATCTTCTTTTGTGAGAAATCTTTAGATGAATTTTTTAGACATTTTGTAGATCTATGTCATTATAGACCGATTCAAGCTCAGAAACCAGAGTATATCAATCATACAATGTATGGGTAGGTGGTTTGTGCATTTTCATAGTTAGTCTTTGAATATTATGTGAAAATGTGACAATACAAAAAATTGGGGTATTCTGTGTTTAGGGATTTTAACACTGTTGATGCCTTTTGTGCCTATTTTCTTGAGTTAGAGAGGTTGTTTTTAAATAGGGTTGTTTTTTCACGATATGGTGGTGTTTTCCCAAGATATATTTGATATTGACCATTTGGTCTATCATTACCATTTATGCTTATTTCTTTCCATGTATATATTTGTTTGGATGGAGTGATATTATCTAATGTTGTGATATGATTTGTAGGTGTTTAGCCATGTAGTTCCTGAGGTTTACTTTGGCTACTGAACATAGTGTGGGCATGATTGACTTATAAAGGTTTGTGGGAACTTGGATAGTTAGAATATTGGGGGAATGGATACTAAGGTCCTCCCTAGAGTGTCTGTTAACTTTTGGGATACAATACCATAGGGGGAGTTGAGTTGTGTACTCCCTCAGAGTGTTTGTAGTTCTATGTTGTGAGACCACATGGATAATTGGATGTTGACTGCTTCCTCAAAGTGTAATAGTTTCTTTTAGAGGACTACATGGGGATTGACAGTGACTGATCCATCAATGAGTCTATGTTAAAGCTGAACCAAAGGGGTTAGATTGTGAGAACATCCCAGAGTGTTGCTTGTGTTTGATAGGCTACTTGTTTTGATAAATGAAAATGACTAACATTGAAATGGTAGTATTTTTTAATTTTGAGTACTTTTTTGTGTATCATTTCTATTTTAATGTTTCATGCTATGTATATTCAATGACTGTTAGGAAAATATCATTGGGTGGTTGCCTCCTGGGATTCATCTCACACCATATTGGGTAATGCATTGAGCCCAATAATATTATATTGTTGTAAGTATAGATAAGGTAAGGTTCCCTTATAATTCATGTACTTGAATATTGTGGAGTTGGAGAGCGTGGGACCAAGTCAAGGCTTGCGATGCTACAAGATTTTTTTACTTTTTATCATTGTACTTTGGATTATTACAGTATATCATAATTTTGACTTGTTTGGATTCTTTCCAAGACATATGTGACACGCATCATTATATATTCCCTCCAGTTATTTTTTTACTTTTTGTCATCCTTTTTTTAGTGTTTTGTGGTATTATTAATTCTTCCACTATTGTTATCTTATAATTTCTTTTGCATTACTTGGCCAATGAGTGAATAGTTTCTCCACTATCACACCCAAGGCCCTCACAGCTAGTCGTAATACTTTGTCAATTTGGGGAAATACGCTTAAGGCTATGTGGCCAATTGGGTATGGGGAACCTTTGGGTATCCCCCAACACCAGGACGTTAAATTATACACCCACCATGTTTTACAATGGATATATATATAGTCCCATTGATATATCATATCTTGAATCAAATTTTTATCATGGTATTTAATTATTTCAAAGTGTTATGGGATAATTTTACTAAAAAAATATTTTCTAAAAATAATTTATTCAATATATGAAGAATGCATTAGATTGGTAGTGATGGTTGGGGATTGAAATTATATACCCCCTCAATGAATCTATAGGCTTAATGAGTCCAAATTGTGGTCAAAATTTAATATATTTTTTAGTTTTTGATTAAATGTTCGTGTGATATTCTTTTAATGTGGTGGTTCGTGTTCCATACACATGAGGTCCAATAATGAAACATTTCCTATATTAGGAATTTTATAATTGTTATTCGAATAATTTTCACTACGAAAAAATTATGTATGCATTTCACTCTGAGTATATTGATTATGTGGAATATGTTCTAAGTTATTTACTTTGATATATTCATTTTTCCTTTTATATTTTTTTAAAATAGAATGTTTTCTTTGTTAGTTACATTTCAATGTTAATTTTAAGATGTTATTTATTATTTCCTCTATTTTTCTTAAACCTTATAGATCATTTGAGCTCACATTTATTTTTTTCTTCAATTCCCTAGGATATGAAGAAGATATATTTGAATTAGTTTTAGTGGATGAATTTTATCTTATTTTGTTATGTATTGGGTTTTATTTTATATTCCCAATATAAAATTGGTATTATGTATGTCATCAACATTATCATGCCACCAAACTATTTGGTCCTTCAAGATGAAATTCATTATAATCATACCAATTTAATAAAGTATAGCACTATCTCATGGATTTTTTATTCAGGTCATTACATGTTTTTGTCATATTTATAAACCGTCCAATGAAATTGTATGGATTTTTTCTTTAGATCTAATCCAATGAACAGAATATTCCAGATCAAATGTTGTTTTCATTGATACAAATTAATATTTTAAATATATCATTGAAATATTCTCTAGGAAATAAATATTCCAATTTAAAAAACATGTCTCTAAAACCATATATTCTTATAATGTTATGAAAATAATTTTTTTAAATGAAATTGGAACATATAATGGAATATTTAAGGTAGTGATCAATCATGTCAAAGGGAAATTCCCTTAATGCTATTAAAAAAGATTCCTTTTATAATTTCAGCAAAAATTAAAAGGAACCTCATTCATAAAATAAATAACAACATTAATTTTCATCCATTTTAGTAAAAAAAATTGTGGTAAAAATGACATTAAAATCCATATAGAGTATTAAATATTTATTGAAATAATTTTATGGATACATGGACATGGAGGAAAACTGATTCTTGAACGAAGGGATAAATAAGTTTAATTTCTTCAAAAAAAACATAATTTCACTATATTTTGTTATTAAATATAAGAAAATGAATTAGAAACATTTATTTTCAATAAATAACAATTTTATAATAAAATTAAGGGGATTCATGAGACTTATACAAATAAATTTAATTATAATAATTATAATAAAATTAATCCAAATAATGAATGGAATTGGTGAATATATCCCTCAACCCTAGCTAAAATTTGAATCATAAAATAAATATATAAATATTTATATGTTGATAAACATAAATATTCTATGAAAAATAGAAAAGGAGATTCATTTTCAGTATAGAAACCTCATAAAATAAATTAGAGGTTCATATGGCATTTGTCTTATAGAATCCAAGTGAGAAGAGAATCCAATACCTCAAGTCTAAAATCCATCATACATATTTAAGACTCCTATAATATATATATATATTGGTTTATTATACTCCTTTTCAAAAATAAACTCATATATATATCATATATTAACAAATTTACATATGTCCTTTTTACCTTTTAATTAACAATTCATTCTTTAAATCTCTATTACAGGTGATAAATACTTTGTTTTTAATGTATATTTTTCGATTATTTTTATTGGTCCTTTTACATTGATCAAGGTTAAATCATCCCAAAAATTATAATCATGATATTAATATCTTGTATATTTATTATATACACAACAATTTTCATCAAGAAAATTTATTTATTCAATAATGAATTACAATATTCATAGAGACGATAGGTTGTATGTTTGAATGAATATTGAATATATTTTCAAAAGATAGAATGAAAGAAATTTTATTAATAATTAAAATTTCTAGAATAATTATCATTGAAATATTATAAATCAATTTAATATATCTTTATTACCATTCATGTTAAAAAAATAAAAATCATATCACATCGTTTCGTTGAGGCGGTAATCCACACGCACACATATCTAACATCGTCAATTTCTAACAGATTGGAATTTAAAAAGTTAGATATTGTATTCTAATTAAATATGTATAACCATTAAATAAATATGATATATATATATACATTAAATAAATCATTATATCTATATGTGAGATGTGGTGATGGTAAAAACTATTATATTGGTTTGTGAGATGGTAGTTTTCCATACACGTGATCTGTGGTTTTGTTTTCCCATTTGATGGAAGAACATATATAAATAAGACATTTCATTAATTTAATAAAATTTATTAAAAGTACTAATTATATTTTTATTATTTTATTCAAATTTAATATTATTTGAAGGATTGTGAAGGAATATTATAGAAAAAATTCATGGTCATAAACTATACCTCTTTATATAATAGCTTCTTTTGGTTTATAGATACTTATTTCCCAGGATGGTTTGATGATAGCACTACGAATTATTGAATTGGGGAGGGACATAAAGAATTTTTTTGGTTAGGTATTTTTCAAACCAAAAGGGTCTTTCACTATGTGAAGAATATTATAAGCGGTTTTTTTATACTTGAGGGGAGTGGAATGCATGTAATTTTTCAATACTTTGAAAAAATGATTTATCTTCTTCTTAGATAAAATGAAAAAATAACTCACATTATGATGTGAGAATATTAATTGATAAATAGATCAATAAAATGGGGTTTTGATAAAATGTTTCTATCATTTAATGCATAATTTTTTTAGTTTTGAAACTCAGTACTAATATTTTAACCTTAACCATAGTTACCATTTTTCAATCATGAATATTCATTAAAAAACTAAGTTAAAAATATTAAAAATTACAATAATTATTATTCAAACTATGGAATCAATTTTATTAAATTCCTTTAATATTAGTGGCAAATTTTAATTTAAATTTAATACCGCAAATGTGTTTAAAAGTTATTTTCTCATGAAATATTTTCTGTGTGTAAAAATATTCCATATCATGATTAATCATAAATTTAAATCCAAGTATCTAAATTGGATTAGTCAAAAAATAAATATACACATTTTACATTAAACATTAGTTTAAAAATCAATCTTTATAAATTATTTAAACAATGAAAATTTTTTAATAAAACATAGTGTTTTAATTATTTATAAAAAAAATTATTCTTCTTAGAAAAATTAACTAAATATTATTTTTATATTTTAATTTCAAAAAGAAAAATTATTTTTTAATTCAAATTTTCAAATAAAATTAAATATATCTTCTAAAATACATGTGTAAAACATTATGAAACCGTTTTTTAGAAGAACAAAGTGATACATTGTTTTTAATTAAATTCCATTTATTCAAATGTAATTACTAGATATAATATTTTATGATTCTAAAAATATTAGTTTGAAAAAATAATATCAATATTTCATTAAATTCTTTCACCAACTGTGGATAATTCAATTATTTAATATAGTAACAAGTTGTGTTCATTGAAATAGTTTTTCTCAAAAATATTCAAATCACATTCTATTCGTTTATATTTTCATTTATAATAAATTAATAACCAATGGATAATTTTACACATGTTTAAACCATAATATTTTCATAATCTAGTTATCCATATTTATATATACAAATATATTTTTTAGGTGGTAACAGTCACATTAAAAAATTAAATTTTAATAATTCATCATGGTTTGTTTAAACTGGGTGTTGTGGGTAAGAAATTATATCAAAGAAATTATATTTATTTCAATAAAATTATTCCATAAAATATGTGGGTGTTACATTTTACCCCATAGAAAAATAATTTATCCCTATAAATTTTGTTACATTGAAGAAAACACCTGAGGATGCATCGGCCTTATCATATCCTTAGGTTCCCATCAACTTCTGCAAATTGGGGGTTTCTCCACAAAACATTGAATAGGTGAGTGGTATTATTTTGTGGAAATATCTCTCTATGATCTAAAATATCCATAGGTTGTTCCTTATGAGATATATATTTCTCCACAGGTGTGACCTCTATGTTTATTATTAGTGAATGGCATGGTATATACATCTACATGTGTGATACATGGAACAAATCATCAACTTAATAGAGGTTCAGTTATACAACCAAACAATAAGATACCATCTATAAATGATCCATAATATTGAAGGGGATAATATACATATGTCTCACCCTAAAATTCATTCCAAATATCATAACCTAATTCCATGGGGTAATTTTATTCCTTGTTTTTCCCAAAAATTGAAATTCAAATCTTGTGGATGATTGTCATCATTGTTTTTCTGTCGAATTTTTACTTCCCTAATGTGTGGAATAATGGATATAAACCTTTCCAAAAATTATTAATCAAGATTAAGTCACAATATATTTTTTTAGTCATATTTATAAAATAATATCGGTTTTCTATGCTTATTTCCATATAGATAGTTATATGGATCAATCTAGTTTCTTTATCTAGAGTTATTTTTGTATGAAAACATGTCTTGGGGAATGTGTTAATCCCAAAAAACATTTAATTCTATAGAATAAAATCAATGAAATTTCCCTTATATTTTGGTGCTTCCTTTAAACTGATTATATGTATGAGGATGTTAAGAAGTGATGAAAAATAACACTATATCCAGATCCTTCTATAGAAGACACCAAAACCTCACGGAACACCCCATATTATAATAAAATATAATAGAATATTTTCCACCATGAAACCATGCCTATTATATAATTTATATATTTTCAATATGATCAATAAGTATGACTCATATGATATCGATGAAGTGTGCGGACTATTTCATGTTTTTAACGACATCCCAAATAACCTTGTGGCCTTTAGATTATTATGGGATTCTAAAGAAAACAACCTTATTAATGTTTTCCCATGTCCATATTGGTATTGATAACAGTTGTAACATCACTTTAGAATTTTTCCTCTCATCCCTCAGTTACTGACAAACCAATAATCAAGATACATATTCTAGAATACCCAATTTTTATGGTGTTCCAAAAAAATTATCTTTTTTATCTACATATATATTCACACATCATGTATAAATAGATAATTCATAACAATTAGATTCATCCAAATATCCTTCTTTAAATCTGGTATAGATAGAGAATATAATTTTTTTTCAACCTTACCATTTCACCCTAATCAAATTTCAACTCATTAAAATTTCTCATCTTCTATTACAACTCTACATTTTATTTTTAATCCACATTAATCAAAAAAGGTTGGATGTTTGAACATTATTTTGAGAAAGAAAATATCCCATCCATTTCTTTAGTAATTAAAGATCCATCCTTTGGAAATACAAAATCATCATGTCTGTTATGATCCACATCATAGATATGATATCAAGATCATTTTTTCTCAAAGAATCATCAACCCTGTTATCTTTCCATGGGTGGTAATGTGTTAATAACTGATTCCTATAAATCAGCTTCAACCATCATTTATAGTTCATATTTAACTCTTTTTAAGTTAACATATAATTTAATATTTTATTATTTGTGATTATTTATTTTTTTGTAGATATAAATATTGAATATCAATAATTTAAAAAAATACAGAAACTAACTCTAACCCATGTTTTTTCAAATTTTTCTAATGAACATTGAATATCATGATGCATAAGCTACAAATATATCATTCTGAATGAGAACACATACTTCTAACTTCATTGATAAAACACATTATCTTACAAACCCTTTTCCACTATTTAGTAATTTATGAATAAATGCCCAAAAAAGTATTATATTCAGTTATGTGAACTTTTCCACACATTCATCTATCATAATAAACTAGTATCCCTTCCAAGATAACTTGGATAGAGTAATATAATGTTCTGATAAATTATTCACAGTGTTTAAATAATATCAATCTAACCCAATTAATCTATAGAACTAAATAAACATAACTAGTTTGTTCCATTTATCGATAACATTGAGCTTCTAAGGATTCACCAAAATACCCTCATATGATATTATAACTCAACTGAATGAAACTTTTCGAAGGAAAATTTGTAAATTTGTAAAATTTTTAGAAAACATATAACTCTAAATGGTATTTAGTATAATTATCAATTTATTTTCATTCACAATAATTTTAATTGAATATAAATCAATATCACTTATAAATATTACCACTAACTGATTATGATAATCTAATAAGACTATATTCATTAAATACATTTTAATAGAAGAGGAATTCATAAGAATAAATTTTATAACTGTAAATTTTTAGTGAACAAACCTCATACGGATGGTCGTATTTGGTATGTATTCACTTTTGACCCACAATTGTTAGTGTCCATATCAAATATCAATATTTGAAATGTATTGATCTCAAAATATTTGATCAAACAAATAATTTATACGTGGTAGAGTCTACTTCCTCAAGGATATAATTTATTATGTACTCGATAATCAACACAATGTTTCCATTTCATCATAAAAATATCATTTTTCCACCCCCAATGAGATGAACATAGATGAATAAATCCCTTACGAAGAATCTCATACATTTTCAAACTTAATTTCTACCGCTCAATTGAGGTTTTTATATACAGAGTGTTTTAAATAGGATTAGCAATGATATGAGTTCTATTGAAAAATCAACTTCCCTACATGGAAGAATACCAATAAATTCATCTAGAAATAAATCATAAAAATCATGACTAATAATCAGGTCATTGATATTGTGTTTCTCTCTAACCAAACGAGACCAATAATATTCATGGATTTAAAATACAACCCACAATATATATATAATTTTTTTGGAAGTTTCTATTCATCATTCCCACAATAATAGAGTATAGATTTATATGGAATATAAAATGTGACTTCCATTACATAGAAATTAATATGGTCTTCGTATAAATAATACATTCCTAAATTCACATAAAATTTAACTAGAGGGAGAATCTCTTGAATTTTTGAAAGTAATTTCCCAAAGATTTCAATTTTGAGATGACTTATATATTTTTTATTTTACTATTATACAATTATAATTTTTTATTTTTAACTAAATATATAATAATTTATATAGTAATTAAAGAAACTTTTTATATAACATAGATATATAATATTCAGTAGATCTAAAAGAATTATGATAGTAAATATTCTACAATGAAGAATAAGTGAACCTTTCATGATTCCATTCTCATAATACAATTTGGAAGTCATGATCGCATGATATTTCTCATTTAATTTTCTATAAGAGGTTAATAATTTTTATTATCTTAATAAACTCTTACATTTACAAACATGTTTCTATAATGATCATACTATTTTAATTTGAAGCATTGGAATGTGGGTGGTGTAATAGTTATCATATTCTTATTGTCGGTTGCATTAACCAAACCATTAATTTCATTTCAACATTTATGGGATTTATATCCCACCATTAAATATTTAATTAACCTTTAAGATCTAGTTAATAATATATATTAAGTTTTTCTCCAATATTTCATTAATGTATATTTATAGAATTTCATTCCACCAAAAGATTTATTTTAGGTTTTAGGGAAATAAAACATTCTAATATTGTTAAAACTAAGCAAATTATTTGAATATCAATCTATCAATACAACCTTGATATCACATAGAATGATTTACATGAATCAATTAATGTTTCTTCTAGAAACAAAAATTCATATAATTGGTTTTAATCCACTAATGAGTCAATCAATTTTTATTTAATAGCTAATGATTAAACCAGAAGTATATCTTGCATATCATAATAAAATTCTCATATACACCAATGGATTATTCATCATTTTTGATAATTTCATACATATCCATATTTTTTAATAAAACATTATATAATTATTTCGTGAAAAATATCTTCATAAAATCATCTCATTCCATATTGTCATTTTCGTTCTTATCTCAATTATTCTTAATAAGGTTCCACTATTGAACTGATTTTTCTTATTAATGGTAATATTGGATAACCATTATGTGTCGCATTCACTGGAGTGCTAAATATCTTAAAAATTATTCTTATCTCTTTGGATGCTTCTATTGGTAGACAATTCCCACATTGATACGTTCTATTTTTCCTCATGATAGACTAAATAGTACCTTGTTCCCATATTTTATGATTTATAATCTTTGTATGATTCATAGAAAGTGAAATTTTCTTGATCATATTAACATGATTCTTAATTATAAATCATGTTTTTTTAATTTTTTCTTTGTAAAATCATTTCATTTTTCATAACATTCATTGTTAGCATAATTCCTTCTAGTTCTAGTTAATTTGTAATACCAAAAAACAACATTTGAGAAAAAATAATCATAGTTGGATACCACATAGTCATAAATAGAATATAGGATTTCTATGATATGAAACCATAATTTCATCCTATGATTCCTTGTGTTTAACATATATAATCCATGGTTATCATTAATTAAAATCCGTCCAAATGTTTCATAAAGAAAATTTTAATAAACAATATCATTTACCCTGGTAGTCTCAAACTAGGTGCGCAGTAAGGGAACACATACTGTTCACTAAAATGATGGTTGAGATGTACATGACCGGCCATTTTTTAGTGTTCTAATACCTAGTTTTATCTGTTATGTAACTATGTTCACTTTTATTATCTATAAAGGGGTTTGTTATAAAGAAATTGACAAAATGTATTATTTAAAAAAAATAAGGATGTTATCCGATACATCAACATATCCCCAAGGTTTTCTCAAATTTTTTAAAATCTTACTCTCTAATGATTTAGTAAACCCTCTTCTAATTCTGACTATAATTATTATGAATGTTCATACATAAATATTATATATTTTAGATTAATATCCAATATAATTAAAAATTACAAACCTAACATCCATAATGGATTTGTATATTTAATGACCAGAGACACAGTCTTATTACTTCATGAAAGATATTAAACATATCCAACAACGATCTCCCAATTCAGTTCACTTCGTATAGATAATTTAAAATCCTGAAATTTCATTAACAAAATTAACCTTCTTATAATAATTTCATGTATAATACGACATATACATAACATAGAGAAACCAAAAAAAATAATATCTTCATCACCAAATAATGATAAATTAGTCAACAAATAAACTAATATGTATGGAATTTATTATATAAGGTTAGTAAATATAATCTATGTGAATACAAATAGAAATTTGTGTATCCTATTGATCTTTTAGAATGACCACACTCATGAAAAAATATATTGGAATAAAAGAGTGTTAATTACACAACAACTATTTTAATGAAGAATGTATATGTATATATTAGAAATAAAAAAATTATTGAATATTGAATGGAATAATAGTTATTTATATTAAATAAGGGAACCATTTTACCATTAAAAATATGACCATTTGAATAGTCTCCAGACCATTAGAATAGTAACATGACTATTGGGATTGTAATTTGACATTTTGGAAAAGTATTCTGGCTCTTATAATAGAAAACTCACATATGGAAATATAAAATCATATTCTAAAATCTTATAAAATGAAAATATTATATATTTATATCATTTTAGAATTAAATAAATCTGTTTTAAATTGATAAATAATTTTTTGGTATTTTTGTAAAACATATCTGTTTTATTTCAATATTAAAATGAATATATTTAATTAGAAGAAAATTTATTTTCATAAAACTAATACATAAATAAATATTGTGTTGTTTTAGGATTGTGGGATAATTTTATTAGTCTATATATAATTTTTCAAATGTTTAAAAATCGATTATAATATTAAAATCAATATTTTTCAAATATATGGGGATTTTGTGTACAAATTAATTTTCACATATATAGATAATTACTTCAGTATAATGGGATCCATTTATAATTTTTACTCATTGGAAAATTATTATGGGGGTTTTTTGGATTTTCTCAACAATATCTGAATTTTTTGTGAATAGTGAAATACATTAATTTACGATATTTAACATTATAGGCCAAATAAAAGCTTTGTTGTGTAATGGATGATGTAAGAAGACCATATTTATAACTCAATTGTACCATTTACTAAATATATTCACAATATTCTATACTATGTAAAAGAATAATCCAAAATAATAAGCAAATGTATATAATAATAAAAAATATCCCTCTTCAAACCTGATAAATACCACCCCATCTCCTAAAACCATATAATCCATTCATAATTACAAATATCATACATACCCTCTAATCCCCAATATCATAAAATCCATGTTATTTTGGTCTCACTGAAATACCAATTCAAACATCCTTAAGAGGTCATTCAACGAGGTTATCATCAAGAAGTAACATTCCCAAACTAGTACTTTTATTTTCTTTACTTCTTCTACCTTTTATTCACCTCATTCATCTATAAAATAATAATAAATCCAAATTCATGTATATACTATAATATTATATTTATATTTAAATATACTCTATTTATCCCTTTTCTCACATCCTTTTATTCAAAGAAACAAAACCATTTTCGGAATTATGGTAGTTTATCATCTCCGTGGATTACGAGTTTTATTTTTCAATTATCATCTTATTATTTTTTAATAAAAATATAATTATGGTTAAAAAAGATCTTCATAAGTATATTAGTACTTTTTTATTTTATTTTTTCGAACACATACATATATATATTTATATGTACTATTAAATAAAATGAAACAAGTTTAAGATGGCTGGAAAAACCAAAAACATTACATAACCTTTAACATTAAAATATTATTAAATGAATGATCCACATGTCAAAAAATTATATATGGGGCCATTGAAACTTATTTATATGATATAATATGATTTAATTTCACTTTTGTAGTTTTCTTTATATTTTTCATTAACATTGTTATGTTTACACAAGTGAACCGACCCTGAAACAATGAATCATATACTCCAAGAACAATGAATTTGAACCTCATTACTCATTTTAATGGCCATGTATAAACTTACGAAAATTATAAAAAAAATACTAATGTTATTTTTTAAAAAAATTTAATTAATTAATCTAATTTTTTTATCTAGGATATTAAGGACATGTAAATAATGCATTTGGACATAAGGTAATGGGTATATCTCAACCACCCTATTTTCTTCGGGTTTATCTCTATATTTTAATCAATTTTTTAAATTATTATTCTTATATAATTAGTCTATATTTTTTAAATATTTTTAAAAACATATATCTTTTTCAATTGATCTTTTATTATATTCATGATTTTATGGGATCCCTTCTCAATTCCTCTTAATAAGCAACCCTAATTAAAGGGAATTTCTATGTTTCTTACACCTTTTTTCGTAAACTCCATAAAATGTTTCATTCCACCCATAAATTCTAAAATAACTAATTTTATCATGAAAACCTAGTTTGGATCATTTTTACTTTTATGGAAATATTAATTTTTTTATCCCCTTTAAGTACACTTTAATCTATTAGATTAAATCGCACTATTGTAGCACATTTTTAATGTCTCCCAAACAAATGATTTCATGTTTTCACTTTATATTGAAATAAATATTCATGATCAATTATTATTTTTAACACTGAAATTTTCTAATAATTATTTAATCCATTATTTTAGTGATATGATTTTGATACACCCTTTGGTTATGACTATTGACATGATTACGAAACCTATTTCCTTGTATGGTAAACTTTATATTTGTTCAAAAAATTTGATTTCATTATGAGGTATAGATATTCATGTTAATGTTATGATGGGTTTGACTAGATATTGAACCATTTCATCAAAAAAAATTTGTCTCCTAACATTTCATTTATGGGATTATGGAACCTTATCTATTATGGGAAACTTTGCACCTTATGATATTGTTTCTTAATTTAACTCTCACTCATGTGTATGTCATTATATATTTTACAGCCACATTCCTATATTTTCATTAACATATGATTCCATGATCTATATTTTATGACTCTATGTGTTTATTCATGATGAATTCCTTTTTTGTTATCATGTTATACCTTCTAGTTTAGGTTTCATGTTTCATTTCCATATTTATTCTTCTACTATGTATTTTAACTTATAAGTACTATCTATGTATTTTGTAGGTTATCCTATGCTATTATAGGAGATCAAATGGTGTTATTAGCTTGTAATGGTGAAAAATAAAAATTATTATATTTTCATTTTTTCTAATTATGTACCTAATTTCCAAATACAATAGGAGTTTTTGATTAATACTTTGTAGTTAATAGATAATTATTATTAAAAATATTCAATCAATTTGTGTAAATGCATATGGTCACTATAGTTGGTATCATATGACTGAGTAGTTATTTATGGGAATTAGCACTATAAAAATATATTTATAATCATAGAGAAAATTTTATAATAATGGATTACCTATATTTATATTTATGGAATCATAAGTTAGGATATATTTTTTTCTTAAATATGTTAGTCCTTCTATGTTTATATTTTTCTTTGTATATGATCATAGTCATATATTCAAGGACCTAATATTTATTTTTATTATTTTATTTAATATTGGGGAATTGGATAAACTTTTCTAAAAACTAATGTGATTTTAATTGTGATGACTTTCTTAATGATATTCCAACACGAATTTGAATGGAATATCATATCATCATGACAGTACTAACTTACCTGTCCCAATCAATGAATAATAACATGAATCAAGTGGAACTCACTCTTTATTTTAAGAAATATGTTGTTTGTTTTTAATCCATTATGTGAAAAGGTCAACCTATATTTGGGGGATATTCTATTACCCATATCATATAGCAATAGATTAAATCCATTGATAATATATTGTATGTCCTCTAGTGCCTATAATAACAGAAATTCATGATTAAAGTGTATCTTTTTAATTGGGAAGCTGATTAGTGGTCGAAAATAATTATGTAAAATATATATCAAGTGGAAATTTATTCCATGTAACGGTAAGTATTCAAAAAAAGTATTTCCCCATTAATATATTCCCTAAAAACTCCTTATTAAAATGGAAAGAATTTTTCTCAAACTAAAGAAAATGAAATATTATTCTATTCGGAATATACAGAAAACATTTTAAGGATTAAAGATATGCCTCTAGATTTTTCATGAATCATAAAAGAATGATGGATAAATTATTTCATTGAATAAAGGTGTTTTTAAAAAATGAATTGGTGATTTAAGACATTGAAAATAGTGAAGAGATTGTATTTTGTGCCCTTAAAGTTGAGATGTAGATTGGTGACTATTTTTGTAATAATTGGCTTAGAGACTAAAATTGAAAAAATGTATTTAATATTGTAATGTCTTGGATTATCTTTTTTATTATGTTTATGTTTTATATGGATTATATACATGACTAAGTAATAAGTCTATGTGAGATTCTGAGAATTTGAGTTCCTGTAATAAATTTTAGAAATATATTAAAACATTAAATAACACGTGGATGCAGTTTTCCTAAAAAAGATGAAAAAATTATAAAAGGGTTCATGGATCAAAAATATTAGAGCATCATTTCATTAAGAGTAGAGGATTTACCCTAGGTATGGCCTAATAATAGCATTCACTAGTCGTTGGTGCAATGTAGTTTTTGGTGATTTTAATGAATAAAATAAATTGATGATTTGTTTTATTTATCTATTTTGTCGATGCAGCGACGTATCAATGCTTGTTATTTTAAGTAAGAAATTAGGTTAGAAAATAGTGTTTGAAACATAGATTTACAAACTCTTTGGAGTCTATATAGTGAAACCCTAGACAATTATCCTAGCGACGACTATAGAGACTTGGATAAAAGATCATTCTTGATGGATCTTGTGAGGAAGAATTGATCATCAATAGTGGATGATCTTATTAATGGGTAGGATGTGTTATTTTGGATTTCCATTAAAATTATTGAATTCATTGATTAATATGGACCCACTAATAAATAGTTTTATCCATGGGTCAATTGTGTTTTCCAGTATGGGTTCTAATTATGGCATTTATGGGTTTTGATTATTTTTTTGAAAGTTGATTGTTCTTATGGGAACTAATCGAGGCTCGAATGATTAATGGCGATGGTTTATTCCTTAGATTCATTCATTTTTATGTTTATACTTTAGTATTTCTATTGTAATTATATATCCTTTAATGAGTTATTGAATGGTCTATCATTGGACCTTCGTTTCATGCTACGATGATTAAAAAATCAAGATCTTGCATTGGGACAACCTAACAGAGGAGCAATGGTGATAATAATAGATGAATTTAAATGAATCAGAAGAAACCATTTTACAATAAATTTTTATTGGAATGGAACAAAAGTGTTTTCCAAGCCGATTATAGGATAAAAACACATGGATTCCGATTTAGGAAGGAGAAACAAGCCTAGATCCAGTGTTTCTAGGTGAACCAACTACTAGAGGAGAACCCATAAGATTGACTACTGTTTGTGGAGAAAGAACCACTTTTTATGGAAAATACTAATGATCACAATGTGAATTCTATTATTATAGGTTGTGTAGAGCCCACTAAGCACTGGTTAGGGTTTTAAGAGTTAGTCAAATTTCAGATGATGTGTAGGATCTTCCCATAGACTCAGCGTGTATCTCAAGAGACACACAAAAACGTGGTGGAGTACACTTGTATCCTACACGATGGGTACCCCACCTCACATCTTGGCCTAGACCAAGTGCACAGAGTACCCCATGTACTAGTACATGGGAAGATACCCACGTGTTGACACCATGTACTAGCACACGGGGGGACCCTGGATTGAAGGACACAATGTGTGACACCATTGACATGTAGTGTGCCCATTATCTGCATGACATGATCTAAAGACACAGGTCATTGTCCATTGAAAGTACTCGGGTTCATGTGAAATGGAATGTGACCCTACTACATGCTATTGACACCTTCCTAGATGGCTTGATTCTCTTTTCCACCATATCATGGACAAGTTTTATTAGGGTTTATTACCTTTATCATTTTCCCTAAAGGTAGGTAGAAATCATTTCATACTCATAAGACTATGATCGATTCATAAAGACTTCTTGGATAGATTTTTTGGAATCTCACCCAAGGGGGTTGAAGAAAGATCCCCAATTATTTATTTGTGCCCTAGGTAGAGTCTTTATTATTTTCGTGACCATATTTTCAGGGCATCGATCTTCTACATAGAAGCTTAATTTAGATTGTTTTGTTGGTAACACCACATGGATTTGAATCTAATCTTCATATTCTATATTGTATCTATCTCTTTAGATCTATCAGTGTATCTCTCTCATTATGGTTCCAAATGAAATGTATTTTTCAAATGGGCATCATCATTGCTATTTTTCTCAGGAGTGTGTCTTCTCAAATTATTTATTCATGGAATATTTAGACTAAATCCATATTGTTGGTATACGGTTGTTATGCCTTAACTATAAAATGTGTATATTAGATTGAAGATATAAAAATATTATTATATGTATTATATACATATAAATGTGTATTTATGATTGTAATTTCATTTTTTATATTTATTTGTGGTTTGGGGTGGCCTACTGAGTATTTTAATACTCACCCTTGCAAGATATTTTCCTACATGTGTCATTTCATATGCAGATCAGTGATATTTGGACAACATTAGGCAGACTAGGACTAGACATAGCTTTTTTAGATCAATAAGGATGAGATGTGTCCCTATGGATACAGATAGTACTCCCAGTACATTTTCATATTAGTTGGACTTATGGTTACAGAATTCTCTTAGTGGGCTTGTATTTTGCCCAGTTTCACATAACAGTACATTACCATCATAATTTTTAATTGTATATTGCGTTATATATGAATTGTTTACAAAGTGATTTAAACATTACATCATTTCAAGGACTTTTAGAAGGTTTACTGTGTAATGGTACTTTGGAAATTCCACTCACATTAGTGATATTCATACTCTATGCTAGTCACCATCCCCTAGCATATTAGTGGTAGGATTGGGGAGTCATCATAGAGGGCCCACTGGTATGGGTCATGACAGAGTGGTATAATAGGTGGTCATTTATAATTTAGAACCCATAGTTTGTGAGATTTTTTTTGGGAAATAGTGCTATGTGTTTATAGTTTGGCTTTCACGAAAGGGACTCATGTATTGGTGTTGTAAAATGATGTATCGATACACTAAGAATTTGATATCCTTCATTGTGAATTAGTACATGGGAGCACTGGTTGTAGCGAAAATAATGGTACATGAATCATATAATAATGTGTTGTGGTTTCTATTTCCATCTTGTGCCAACTCTCAAGAAAACTCATTGACCCTGGTATAACATGTTTTCTTATAGCATGCCTTTGTGACACTTAACCACATGGATTCAGTAGCTTGATCATTAGGATAACCCCCTAAATGATGAGGCTTTGATAATGGTACAAATTCTTAAGATGTTACCTCCATGTGGTGTAATAGCTATACCACCACCTAATGAGAAGCTTGTGGTACCAACATTATTATCAGATGAGGAGCAAAGTATTGGGACACTCTATGAGTTTTAGAGATAAAGAACCCTCAGTATCTAATGAAAGGATGATCCTTGGGTGGGTGAGGACTATCTTGAGGTGGTGACTTGTGTATTATTCCTAGATCAGACACCAACAGATCAGATAAAAGTTCTGGGGGTGATCCTTCTATATGGCTCAGTAGGATGATGGTGAAGTTATGCTATCCAAACACATGAAAAGGTGACTCTTTTGGGGCAGAGTTTGAGAATATCTTTATAGAGTAGTTATGCCCAGTTACATAGAGAGATTTTAAAATATAGTAACTTTTTCCTCACCAAAAGGGTATCATGACAGTGGCTAATTATTTAATGAGTTTCACAAACTGTTCTAGATACTCGATGGATATGGTTAGAGATCATTACTTTGAAGAATGGGAATTCAAGTGAGGTATGTATACAGATATCCAAGAAATTTTTACAAAAAATTGAATCCCTATTTATCATAGGGTTATTGAGTTATATTTTGTTATAGAAATTTTCTTGGATGAGCAGATATAGCCAGTGTCAGTCATTTGTGGATGAGAAGGAGTAGAGACATCAGAAATGGGGAGATGATGTTAGTCTCAGTGACCTAGATATGGGATACATTTTAGTAGGAGGTCCTAAGATAGATTACTAGTAGTCCAGGGCCCCCATTTTGGGTCCAAATTATCCTAGGGAGGGGCAGTTCTATTTATGTGACAATAGTAGACATCATGATTAAGATTTTCCACCTTTCCATGTTGCTGATAGGGAGACTATGGATAGACAACTGAGGAAAAGATAGGGACATGAGTTTGTAGATTCCCCTTGAAACTGACATGGATGATGTGTTGTTATATTAGTATGAGGTGTTTTATTCTTAGGCTTATTACCACAACTATCCCAAGTAGGTCCACACTAAGCTGACAGAGCTGGTGGAAAGGGTAGGGGACAACTTCATGCAATTGAGGCATTTGACCTAGGGAATTTTGGAATAATTCACTATTTTAAATCATTCTTATATACATTAGATATAGTACTGATAGAAACTAGTTTTAGTAATTCCTTTCTCACCACATATCATGTTTGAGACCTTGAGATTCTAGTTGAACCATTGACTTAACCCATATGCTTGGTGACACCAATTGGAGAAGACATAGTGATCTCACACATATTTAAATTGTGTGGTAAAACCAATGGGATGTGATTTTCAGTTAGAACCTCTTGGTGTTTGTGTTGAGGCCTAACAATGTCATTATTCGTATGGATTTATTATCCATAGTCCATGCCCAGATTGAATATTTTAGGTGATGGGTATAGTGTGTCTGTAGTGATGGAACAAATATTTCCTTTGTCGATGAATGAGAATTCCAAGTAGTACATTTTGGAATCATTCCTAGGAGGGTGAATTCGATTACTTATATGTTGTATAGCCTGGTCCTTGGTGCATCAGATGTTATTTTCTTCTGGTTTCTAGTAGTAGTGGAAATGTAAGTGGAAGTATTTATTGTAGATGTACCAAGATTCACTCCCCACCAAGAGATATAATTCCACATTAATTTACTCCCCAGTATGGAAACTATACTTCATCTAGTATATCAGATTGGTACCGCAGATCTATGAAAGTTGAGGGTACAGTTGGAGGATTTTAAGAGGAAGTTCTTTGTGAGACCTAGTGTTTCATCCTTGGGGCCCTGTTTTTTTCAAAACAGCATAGAAGTTATTGATGATATGTGTGGACTACCGGCTATTAAACTAGGTGGCTATGAAGAACATGTTCCCACTTCCAAGGATCAATGAACTCTTTGATCATTTGGGAGGGGGAAATGGTTCTTAAAGGTAGACTTAAAATCAGGACACCACCAGTTCTGAGTACTGAATGAGGATATACCAAAGACGGATTTCATCTGTATTTATGGTCACTAAGAGTACTTGGTTATTCCCTTTTTAGGGAAGAATTCACTATAACTTTTTATGGGACTCATGAACCAGATCATTCATCCTTACTTGTAATGCTTCATGATATTTAGGTAACGGATAGAGTTCCTATAGAACAATGACTTTTAGATTTTCTATATTATGTGGAAAGGGGATGTGGTGGAATATTTTCTTAGCAGAAGATCTAGTTTGATGTAGCTGAATGATGCATCATAGTAGTTTTTGTAACCTAGGAAATTCATTGGATGCAACGGAGAGAAACACATGAGAATTATCTTGATGGAGATGACATAGACTTTGTTCAAAGTTCCTTCTTGATGGATCTATCTAATGGAAATTGATATTTCCTAGAGGACGATCCAATTCCCATGTATGATGGGTTATTTTTTATTTCCTTCCCCTATTCTGAATTCAACAATGAACACGAACAAACTAATGAATAGGATGATCCCTGGTTCAGTTGTGACTTGAGGGATGGATTTTAATTGTCGGATTTATGTGGTTTGATTATTTTTTATTCTTATAGGAATGAATAATTGTAGGAACTAACAATAGTCTAATTTCATTACTTGGGTTTTTTCTTTTTTTATTACGAATTCATTATTCTTCAATGTGTTTATAAACGACCAATCATTTCACATTTTTTCTTACTAAAAATATCAAAAATTTGAGACCAGTCATCGGAACTACCTCATTGTGGTGTGATGGCGACGGAGACTGACAAATCAGATCAAATTGTGTGAAACAGTAATTCAAATAGTTTGTGTCAGAATAGACTGAAATGGTTTTTTGAGCCTATTGATGTCCTAAGGCACAACAATTCGAGGTTAGGCTGGCGATATTCGCTTAGATTTTTTGTTTCAAGGTGAACAGACAACTGGAGAAGAACATGGGACATTGGCTAAGGTGCATCGGGGAATAACTTGATGTTCTAGAATATCTCAACCAACACAGCATGTAATCTGGGATTATACAGTGTGTGGCCCATAATGACTGGAGGTTGGGGACTCGAGAGATAGTTAAATGTCACACAACATGTGACCCCTATCACACGGTGTGTAAGCCCTTCCTAAAGACTCCACACGTATTTCAAGAGATACATGGACTAGAGGAGGTGTACTTAGGTTGCTAACCTAGTGTTTACCCCTCCACCTATCCTGGAATATACAAAGTACATGGACTACCCCATCTATTGGTACACGAGAAGAGACACATAGGTTGACACCATGTACTGGCACACAACAAGAGCAGATGGATGGTCCCAAGATGGAAGAACACGACATGTGAATCCTCCTAGATGGTGTGTACCCAACATTTACATGACATGTTCAAAAGACATGGGTTGTTGTACATGGGTTGTAACTGGGTTAAAGGGACACATGGTGTGAACATAATAAATTACATATAACACTTTCTACAAGGATTTATTCTTATTTCCTATATATCTTGGAAATATTTTATTAGGATTTGTTCCCTTTATTGTTTCCCTTGATGGTGGGTTTGAATCATTTCCTACACATTGGACTATAATCCCTTTATCAGGACTTTTCGGATAGAGTTTTTGGAATCCCTCCAACCCCCCCCCCCCAAGAGGCCAAGATTAGGATATAGTATTCATTATTCATGGCCTATGTAGAGTATTTAGTATTGAAGTGACAAACATTACAAGGTGACAATACTCTACGTAGTTGGTTATCCTAGATGGTGTGGTGGGTATCACACTATGGCACTCATTTTGATCCTCATATATTTTATCGTATCTCTCTATTCAGATCTATCATCATATCTCTCTCATGATGGTAACCAATGAATAGTACTTCTCAGAAAGATGTCCTCGACTCTATGAGAACCAGGAGTGTTTCTTTCCAAATGAGTTCTTTGTTTGATCTATGGACTGAATCTCAAGTGTTGGTATGAGGTATTTGTGACATACCTCTAGACTACATATGTTGGATTATGTTTGTGTATATATTATTATATGTGCTATATAAAAATACTTCTATAGATATGACTATACTTTCCTTTGTCATATTTTATTGTCATTCGAGGTTTCCAACTGAGTTTTGTTATAATCAGCCATGAATGATATTTTCCCAAACATGTCATTCCATTTGAAGATGAGAAGCGTTTTGAAAAATTACTAGGTGGACAAGGACCAGATAGAACTTTGTGAGATCAGGTCGGCTAAGGTTTGTTCCTACATCTATAGACTGCAGTCCCAATACCATTTATTATAGGATGAACTTGTGGTTATAGACATATTTTAGTTGGAATTGTTTCCTATTTTACTTTACATTAAATTACTTTCATACTCTTTTGGTAGGGATATAGTGGTGTGCTTGTAATATTTACATAGTGATTTTTACTTTTCACTATTTCGTGGGCCTAGAGATGGGTTTCTACATATAGGTAAATAGGAAACGCCTACAATGTTAGTGATATGCCTACTCAGCACTAGTAACCTACCCCTAGCCTACTAGAAGCGAGCTTGGCGAGTCATAGAATGGGCCCCACTAGGACTTGTCATGAAAAATATGGGATGTTCAAAAGATAAATCCAATGTAGGAAATAAATCAAAAACTCCCATATTTCAAAAGTGTTTGAATAATCATCTTGGAAACTATATAAGAGGAAAAATAATATGAATCTAATGTGTAAAATATGTTCTCTAGGAAAATAATTACCAAATGGAAAAAAATCCACTAGGGTGGTAGAATAAATGAGGTTTTAGATTAAAAATTAGTCTATAGTATTCTTTTCAACTAAAGAAACATGAAAATTATGTTATAAATTTTAATAAGCCATGTGATTTAAGAGAAAATCAAATAACATGAACTTACTTGTATTTAAATAAGTTAATATGCTACCACTACTACTGAGGTGGATCATGTAATTTATGTGGGGATAGGTATGCTCGTTATTCATTCATGAGAAGAAAAAAAACTTATTTTTCTGGTTTTACGCATTTTTTCACATCTTAATAGTTTGGTATTACTCTTCAAACACTACCTAAAAATATGGAGGTTGAGTTATCCATGGGAATAAGGGGTGGGTATGTAATTCAATGTATTGTATATAATTATTCCCAAGTAACGGTTTGTGGACTAAACCTCCAACAAAATACCATCATGCTTTCATTGGTTGGTTTTTAAGTCATATTTGGAATGGATTGGCTCTCCGTATATTAATCCAAAGTCAACTTCTGGGAGTTTCAGTTCACACGTCATATCCCGAGGCACCCTCTGATTCATTAAAAATTTATAAAAGATGATGAATATGAATAGGAATGTTATAATCAGTTGATGGCTATATATCAATATGATGAATCATGTTTAGATAATATTATTGAAGAAAATTAGAGGATAATTCTTGAATACATGCCCATTTTAATGGACGATTCATAAAATTTCCATTATTAATTTCTTGGTCTTCATCCACACAAACTGGTTTAATCCTCAAATGAATTTATACCTAGATCACTACCCATATTAATCAATCCTTTGTTGATGGTCACCATTGAGACATAAAAACTAAAGAAGAAATTATAAGAGAATATGTACATCGGTTTTATATGACTTTGTTCTTTATAGTGGGTTGCATTAGTCCTATTTATTTTGAATAATGATAGACCAATTTTCCTCTCCATTTTCTATCATGATCTCAACAAATTCATGATGAAATAAAAGTATCCACTACCATAGATATATGTATTATTTGATTAACTATGTGGGAATTTATCTTATGGTGGACCTTCAGTTGGGGTATCACTAATTAATTTAGAAGAAGTAATATATAAATAAGACATCCATTTAAACTAGGTATAGACACAATGATTTCATGTTGATAACATTCAATCTCACTAATTCCCCAACAATTTTCATGAAACTAATAAATTTGTTCTTTAGATATTATAATTAATTATTGTAATGTATTCATATATGATATTTTGAAATAGTCTAACAGAAAGTAGGAGCATGTGAAGGATTTCATTACTATGCTAAAGTCTTTTTGAACAGACAAATTATATGCAAAGAAAAAAATATATTAATTATGGATAGAGTAATTACCACTCATTGGGAATTTTATCACTAGAAAAAGGATATATATGGACTATTCTAGAAAAATTGAAATTTAATAGTGGCTTGATATAGTATCTATAATAAAAATTCATTATTTCCTTGGTATATATGTGTATCACTGATGATATGCGAGGAAATTATAATGATTTTAAAACCCCAAAACCAAAATGGAATGGAAGAGAGTAATGTATTCCTAGACCATTGAATCTAAATAAAATCTTAATGAGTTGAAAAATATTATTTAAACTTCAATAGTACTTACATTATCTAAATGTTTTGAATACATCATAGTATAAAATGATGTAATCAATAAGTTACTAGGATTTATGGTGATGAAAAATTATAAAATAATAGTATACACCAAATAGAAAATGAAATTTCATGAGAAAAAGAATCCCCCAAAAAATATGGAGTTAGAAACAATGATTCTCATGTTTTGAATCTGGAAGTATTATCTTTATATAGAGAAGTGGTACATATATACTAATCATAATATCCTCAAATATATATTCACAAATAAAAGTATTGATAAGATGAAGTGAATTTGGTTAGATCTCATCAAGGATTTTGAATTCTCAATCCACTTCCATTCAGTTAATGGAAATATAGTTTTATATTCTCTATGAATAAGTGATACTACAAGATTATCCATGATGAGAATTGATAAATATACAGAATTTTTGGACATGAAATTGGTGGATATGGAAATCATAAATAGGGGAACATCCTCAATACATTATTAAATGATTACACAACCATACCTTTGAGATAAGATATAGGATCCTCAAAGAGATAGTGTGGGAATTTAGAAGAAGGTGGAAGCTATCATAAAAGGTAATGCCTCAAGATTCACAAATGGTGATGAATGAGTTTTAAGATTTGGGTCACAATAATGTGTTCCTTCAAATCAATTGATAAAAAGGTAGATTTTGAATAATGCACATAGTTAAACCTTCTCCTTCCACCAAAGTAGTGTAAAGATGAATCATGACCTCTAATTTCATTATTAGTTGGTCAATATGAAGAAGGAGATCACTGAATGTACATGAAAGTGTGTTGTATGTCGGAAAGTTTTGTCTAAAAGGAAGAATTATAAGATGATGAAGTAATCATTACCCATAAATACACAAAAATGGGAAAACATCACCATAGACTTTTTCATTAGACTACTGAAGACATCTATAGGAAATAATTCTATATGGGTTTTTATGGATTTTATTACAAAGACTTCCCACTTGAAAAATATTCAGGTGGAATTGTCACTTGATCATCTTGCACAGATATACATCAAATAATTTTTTAGGTTTCATGGAGTACCATCATTAATTATAAATATTTTATATCTTTGATTAAATTAAATGTTTTAGAATATTTAGTAAGATGTTCTAAACACTGATCTAGATTTTAGTATTTTTTATCACTATAAAACTGATGGATTGTATGAGTGGACTATTAAGAAACATAAATACATTTAAAATGCATCATATATGTACATAAAATGACTATAGAAAAATATATTCCCCTAGAAAAATTATATTATAATGATAGTTTCCAATTAATATCCAAATGTATCTATATAAAGCCATTCATCGGAAAAGTGGTTTAAAACACACATTTCAGATTGAATATGTACAACATAATAATCTAATACCTAGAATGGTTAAGGAAATTATAGAAATGGTGAAGACCATTAAGCGACACATAAGGGATTCCCGATTTTAATAGAAGACCTATCCAGACCAATCATTAATAGGACAAAGATTTTGAGCATAGAGATAAGGAATACCTCTACATATCTTCATAGAAGAGAGTCATGTGATTTTGTAAGATGAGAAACATATGACCTATGTACATTGGAACTATTTAGATTCATGGTCTCATTAAAGATATATAATATTAACTAGAAAATAGACCTATCATGTATCATATACATGATGTATTCTATATATCCCTCTTGATTTAGTAAAAAACACATCCCTTAAATGTGTTGAAATCAGAGGTGGTATAGCTAGAAAATGATATCTCCTATAAAGAATATCAAGTGATGATCTTGGAAAATAGATATAATGCTCCACAAAAAAATACCACTGGTCTAGTAAAAGTATTATGGAGGAACCATAAATATGAAGAGGAAACATCGGAACTGGAGGAAGTGATGAAGGAGAAGTACACAGACCTGTTTTTACCTTAGTATCTAAAATGAAATTTTTAGGAATAAATTTAATATGGGGGTAGAATGTAATTACCTAGAATATTATCAATGAAATTTATCTAATAACAATTATCTCAAGTAGGATAAAGCATATACATCACATAGAGATACTGACATTGTATTATTCTTATAAATAAAAAATATTTCATTAGTCAACATGTGAAAATAATAATTATGCTAAATATTATAGCGGGATAATAATTATAAAATTCAATCATATTAATATGACAATTAGGAACTTTTTTATCCCCCAAATTGACTGCACTCATTTAAAAAGATGAAGAAATAAAATATAATTTTAATAATACAATATTCATATTAAATATGAAACTATATATATAATTGAGAGAAAATAAAAGTTGATGAATAGTGAATGGAATAAGAGATATTTATATGAGCTATAAAACCTATTTGAACTATATAAACCTGATTGTTGTAATAGTATTATGTCTATAGGAATTGTAACATAAATGTTTTAACAGTATCCAAACCATTAGGAATTGTAATCTATATGTTATAGTAGAGACTTTATTTATGTTTCCTTTCTTAAAAATTTAATATTACCATTATTTCAAAACAATAAATAAAATTATTTTCTCAAATATCATTTATCTCCAATGTTTTAGAGAATAAAATAAAAAAATATCATAAGAAACCTATTAATTAAAAGTGGAAACATATATTCAGTATCCATTTTTATTACCAAGTGAAACCCTTTTAAAATAAAACATGCTTTCTTTTGAAGGCGAATATTATATACTTTCATCACAAGATATTCATTATCTATAAAAATATTGAGATAACTGAAAAGATTTTGAATCATTGGATGAGAAAAAGAGATAAGCAAGGGATATATAAAGAAGAAAATCTGTTAGTCCTATAAAAACATGAAAACCCATGAAAACATTATCATAATATTATAAAATTAACCTTTACAGTTATTAAATAATTTACATTGAAAATAAACCCTTTTTCCATTTTTTTGTAACCACAAGATTACCATAAAACCCATAGAAAACATATATAACACATAAAGGTGTATGGTCACATAATTTTACGTAAATGGATTAACTATACAAGAAACTTACATACATGTCAATATTAAAAATGGAATAACTATAAAGTCAACTTCCAAACATGTCACTCTAACAAATGGAATTACAATACAGTCAACTACCAAACCCAAATCATTGGAGGTTATATTGTATCCACTGGTCATTGGTTTATCATGGAACCACCCTCCTTAGTTTATCATGCAAACACCCATCAAATTTACTAGTACGTTTATTTAATCATAACACCTGAAATATTTCAATTATCTATATAAGACAAATAAAAATTAATTTTTACTCATATGAAATGATTTATGTTATTTAATAACCAATGAATTTTATAAACACATTTAAAAAATTTAAAAAATATTGTTCTTAATCAATGTATCCCATGCCACATTGAATCATTCAAGAGAAATTTGAAAATTAACATTTTAAATCATTCTAGTCCGTATAAATAAATTCATAAAAACCATTTGGAAATCATGGACCTAAAAGTGGAAGATATAAGAGAGTAAATTAATAATAGATCTTAAAAAGTTGTTTTACATATACATTCCCTTAAAAATATCGTGTAATTCAAGTGATAACAAATCAATTGACTTGATTATCTGTATCCATTTTAATTCCATATAAAACAAGTGAAAATGAAACATAATGTATTAAAACATTCATTTCATACATAATCTTAAATCAATATAATCAGTAAGTAGATATTAAACATAATAAAGAGAAATTAGGTTAAGAATTCCCCTAATACATTATAACTAGTCAAATTATTTTCCACATAAAACTGGAAAACATAATAAAAATTTAATTATCATGAGAATAAATGAAATCATGATTTGAAATTAAATATTATATTTATATAGACCTTATAAAATAATATGGGTTCATGAAATCAAAATATTCCTTATTGAATGAAAATTGAGATGAAGTCAATTAAATTGAGTCTTGTTCATCATGTATATCATTTTTTGTCCTGAATAAAAAATTTTGTAAATTATTTACATGATTGAGAACCTTTTATTTTTATTATCCCTTTTATACCAATTATTTTTATGTTAAAACAATTACCTAATTATTTAAGTTTTCATCGGATATTTGATGAAATTCGGTACCTAAGTCCTAAATGACATTTGTTAGTCAAATATCGTCCAAGAATTCCTTATTCCATCATCTCCATCAAAATATTAATAACATAATAATCTCTGTATAAAATAAATTATACATTTAAATACGTACATTATATATGGATATGAAAAATGAATTATGATGCAATCGGGAGAGGGTAAGTCATACGTACACATGTGTAATTTTTCTATTTTTCAATATTTATTTTGGAAATAATATATGTATCATTTTCTCATTATATGATAATAATAATGTCATTAATATCATATTAAACATTTTAAAATACTTATATATATCCACAATGTGTTGTGGGGATTAGAAATGAATATCATCTCTTTGTGAAGGTCATAGTTCACAGGTATGCATGAATGGCATTATCATTTTTATGTGCAAGGAAAGGTAATAAAATTAATGACATATTTTTAGTTAATAATGTTAAATATGTCATGAACATAATATATAAATCTTAATTTTGTAATTATAACCATTATTGAGATAAGGTAAGAGAAAATTAATTCTATCAGTCTGTAAGGCGGTAGTTCACCATCTATAGGAATGATAATTCCTCTCCCATTTGATAAATGTGAGGATGTATTTAGGTGATGATAATAACATAATAACATCAAATTATTTTTATGTAATTTATTTTATTATTTTATAACAGTTGAGGAATATTTTAAAAAATTTGAAGAAGAAATAAAATAGAAATACTAGAGTAAAATAATATCTCTTCTTTTGAAAATTTAATTTTCTTAACACCGTGTCACCTCTAAAATGATTGTTACTCCTAAAATAAGAGATCTATAATGTATTAAGGTATTTTAGTAAGTTTTTTGGGTTGATATTTTCTGAATAAAGTTTTTTTTCACGTGTTAAAAATGATATGAATGGGTTCCTTTTTATAAGAGAGGGGAGGAGAATAATAGGAATTCTTCAAATTATTAAATTAAAATAAATTAATTTTCTAATCTAAATAGATCTGAACTATTTTATTTAGAATATATGATTCTTATGGGTTCAAATATTTTCATCCAATAATTATTATAAATGTTTTCATAATTTTTTAATCGTTATCTTTTTGTTATACACATATTTATCCTTTTAAATTCCGACAATGATATCATATAATTTAAAATCATGGGTTAATATAATTACAATAAATTGAAAAAAGTCAAATAAATGTGTTATTTATAAAGTTTTAAGACATATAAAAATCATTTTGTTGACTTTGTTTTATTTTTTTAATTTTTTATCATTTAAAAAATATATTTATTTATTTTGAAATATCATTAATGTCAATTTTGACAGTATTCAACACTTGAGATTTAAAATTTTCCTAAGAGTACTATATCTTCAAAAAAATCCTTTAAATCAAAAATAACATGTCAATTTCATCTTAAAAATTCATGGATGAAATTAATTATATGGAAGTATTTTTATTTTAATATTTTTAACATCATTTATTTGATTCCATCATTAATTAAGAAATTACTACATCTTTATTGTGTCACCTTTTAAGGTAATTATATTATCCCAAAAAATTATACATAAATTACAATTATGTAGAAAAAATGTGATATTTAAAAAATATATTTATTTTCAAAAATTTATCTAATATAATGCCATATTAAAAATATTCATTATAGTAAAAACAAAAGTTTGACAAAATTGAATTTCCTTTGAATGTAGGATTAAAAATGTTGTATTCTAATCCAAAATTCCATAAAAATCCTCATAAAAAAGAATTTTATACTTAGGGGATAAAAATAACCACAATATAAAATTAGTGAAACTGTTACAGTTGTTTAATAATATTAATAATATTAATTCTACCCTTAATTACATGATTTACCCATAAACATGGTACAAAAATATTATTGAAGTTGCTATCCATATTCTCCGAAATAAAAAAATTACTAAATTTTTACTATAAAATTAAAAAAATGGAATCCATTTTTCAATATTAAAAACATATAAATTACACAAATTAATTAAATGTTAATACCATTGATGAAACATTAAATCAAGTTTCTAGTTTAAAATCGTCAGAATGTTGAAATTGTTTTATATGAAAAATGAAAATGAAATTTATTCCAATGACCTAAATTCTATTAATAGATAAAAAATGATCTAATTTTAATTTAAAAATATTCAATATTATATTTTAACACCATAATTAAATTTTTCAGAGAATTGTTTTTGAATAAAATGCAATATATTTTCACTATTACTTAAAAAATGAAAATTATCATTAAAATAAAAAAATTAAACCTATATAAATTTAGATATAACTCATTAAAATAAGAAATTAATTTTTTAAAATATGATTTATAAAATTATAAAAACACATATTTGTTATTATGCTGCCTTCAAAGGGTGGAAAGAGTCCCTTTTTTGAAAAATACATATTTTATGACTATGATTAGCTTTTTTATTATATAATGTCAATAAAATGTTAAAAACTAATTCTAAAAATAATATTTAATATTATATATATATATATATGATTAATAAAATCAAACAAGGATGATTTAAATTTTTTTAAAATAAACACGTTTGCATTTAAATAGTATTTCATAAAATGATTTTCTTTTATTTTCAAAAGGGTATTATTTAATATATAATTAATTAAACAACAATGTATTAATTAAGTATACATGTGTTTAGTATATGTTCAAAATTTATTTAATATTTCTCATTACTACCATTCAAAAATCTTGGTTGTAAAATTAACATTTAAATTTTAATATTCAGTTGTTCACTTAAGCTCAATGTTGCATATCATGTATACCATAGAGTACAGTCTTTCCATTTTTTAAAAATGGTATGTCACATTATTCTCCCATTTGAAAATTGTTTTCTCTGAATTATGAATTTAGGCTTGGTTGATAGTTTTTTACTTCTCAAAATATTATTATTGGAATCCCACATCAACAAAAGATTATTAAGAGTTCCACATTAATTGAAGGAAGGGGTACTATAAATGTCACCATAGATACTACATACTAGGATTCCATGTTATAAAAAATAGACATTTAAGAAAACATAACTGTCAATTCCTGATGAGGAGTTATATATAATATGGTAATAATAATTTTAACCATAAAAAATTGAAAATCTTTGATGAGATAAAAGGTCATTGATTTACTAAAAAGAAATTTAAACGTGTAACGTTTGTACATTAAAATACATTTCATAGTGTTGAGGAATTATTTTAATAATTATAACAAGAATAAAAAGGAACATACTTAGTTGAAATTTAGTGATTTAACTTTTAATAAATACATAACACAAACGCATATTTATTTCTAAATGATATGTATTCTAGATGAATTGTTCACGCCTAAATCACAAGAATCATCTTTTAGAGAATCGCATAATCTAAAAAATATTTATTATCTATTTATCATGTATTTAGACATTAAATAAAACCAAATCATCTATATCAAGGTAAGATACTTCCCCAAAATTAATAAACCTTATATAATGAAAAATTACATCATTATAAATAATTTAAAATAAATTAACAAATACCAATATAGATAATTCAAAAAATAATTATCCTTAAAATTCTCCAAAAATTTTCTTGAATAAGATAGAAACTAAAAATTCAGAAGTATTTTAACACATATAATTTCAAGAAATATTTTAACTTTTATCTCCAAATAAAATAAATTATTCATGTAGTCTCCTAAAAAAATTAATTTCCCTAATCACATATTCTCCAATATATGTTAATTATTTACATTAATTACCATAATAAACATAAAATCATATTTTTCTCTAAAATATAATTCATCATTTATTTCACAAATAAATTCCAACAATATTCTATTTAACGTAATCATATAAATTTCAATTACTAGTGAAAGTCTTCTAAAATAACATTAATAACTTAATCACCAAACCATTTTCCAATACAAAGGTTATTTATTTAAAACAACATTTGTTCAAAAAATCAATATATAGTACATCCATAAAATCATTAAACTGAAAAGAAAAATTCATATAAATCTCGGAATTCACGTAGGCTAGTGGTAATAGATTCACCCATGTTTCCTCTTGGTTGTCGGCCGAAAATAACCTTCTTTTCCTGGCAGGATGGGCTATCACCCATCATGCTGGTTTTCCATTATATAAAACTATATAATTATTATAAAATATCAAAAATAAGAAAAAAAATACTAAAATCCCATAACAAATTTTAGGCTTAAAGGTTATCTCATACCTTTTAATTTCATCCAAAAAGTTGTAACCCTTAATTACCTCAAATATTAATGTCTTCAAAAAGACTATTAATAACCTTAAAATTTTCTAACCAAATGTGACAAAATTTATTCTAAGGAATTAAAATTATGATAAATGTGACAATTATAAACACATGGTGATATCCCTTAATCTTAAGAAAAAAATATAATCTCCAAATTTGTCTAAACCCTGCTGGGACACAAACTATAAGGACCCTTCCTTAAACATTACAAATGATAGTAATTTAAAAACTATACATTACACTAAATTCCCAAATATATTTGTGGTCAAGAGATTAAAATAATTAATACAAACACTTAAAAATTAATATCATACTTTTCATGTTGACACTTATACTCTACATACAATTTTATACCAAATGAAACCATTTGAAAATAAAAAATGATTTTTTTGGGAACATATCCATTATTTTCATAAAGAAATATTCCATTTCTTTAAAAACCTTAAGACCTATGAAAACATTTTAAAATGTTGGATGAGCACCAAGATCTCATTAAGGGATACTAAACTAATGAAAACTGTTAGTCTATTAAAACATAAAATCCCCAGAAAATATTATCATAATGTAATAATTTTAACCCATAAAAAAAGTGAATACATTCCTTTGAACATAAGATCATTTATTACATTTTTTAATCATGAGATTACTATAAAACACATAGAAAACATAAATTACACATCATGGTATGTAGGGACATAATTATACATAAATGTAGTAACCATATGGGAAACATCGATACATGTAACTCTTAAAAATCAAATAATCATATGTTTGACTTATATAAATGTAAATCTAACCAATTGAGTGATCATATATTCAACTTCTAAAGCCAATGAAATAGATTTTAAAATGTGACCACCCATACTTGGATTATTACATAACCACTCATCAAATGTACAAGTAAAATTATATAATCCAAAAACAGAAAAGATTAAAATTTTATCCATGACACCAATAAAAATATATTTTCACTCATATGAAAACATCTCAATTTACTAAATGAACAATCTATTTTCAATATTAATTTCAAAAATTCCAAAATATATTTTTAAGTAAATGTTTCCTACACCATATTAAATCAATTGAGATAAATTTTGAATTAAAAATTTTATAAAATTTATGTGCATATAAATATATTCATAAAACCAATTTTAAAACATGTAGATGATAGAGAATGATTTAAGAGAATATATATTTAAAACACATAAAATGATATTTTTGTTTACGATTCACTCAATGAAGTGATAATTTATCAAATAAATTAATTATATGTATCCACTATAAATGCATATAAAATAACTATATAAGAAATATAAGATAATAAAAAATCATTTCACACATAATCATACCACAAAATAATCAAGAAGTATAATATTTACTTAAAGAATGTAAATTAGGTTGATAATTCCCTTTCTACATTATAATCAGTGGAATTATATTTCACATAAAAGAGTAACATTTAAAAAAACATCAAATATAATAAGAATAAATATATTCATGATATAACATATCTAAATATATCTATATACTCCATATATAAAAATATATGTTTATAGTATTAAAATATTTCGCAATGAATGAATATTGAAACAAAATCTCTTACCTTCAGTCTAATTCAACGTGTATATCATTTTTATCACAAATAATAAAATTATTTTAATAATTTAATTTCATGATAAACATTTAATTTTTATTATTCCTATTATATCACTTCTTTCCATGTTTTAAAAATTATTTATAAATTTATGCTTACAATGGACGTTTTGATGATATTTAGTACAAGTGTCTAAAATGGCATCAGTAAGTCAGATATGGTCAAAGAAATCCTTATTAAATCATTTATATTGTAATATTAATTAAATAATAATAACTTTTTAAAATCAATTACACTTTAGAATCCATCAATTATATATGGATATGGTAAATTAACTATGTTACAATCCTAGACACTATAAGTTGTACATAGGCATGTGTAACATTTTAATTTTTAAATGATCATTTTTGGAAAATATATAGGTATTATTGTATCTTTTCAAAATGGAAACAATTCAATGATATCATAGTTTAATTTTAAATATTCTTTTATATGTCATCAATGTGATGTGATGATGAAAAACGAATCGCAATGCTTCATAGAGGTGATAGTCCACACGTATGCACGGACAACAATATCATTTTAATGTGAATGGAAAACTAAGAAAATTAATGATATATTATTTATTAATAATGATAAATATGTCATGTTTATAATATATAATGATTACTTCTTTCATTATTACCAGTCATGGGAGGCAGTGATGGAGAATGAATAATATCAGTCTGCAAGGCGGTAGTTCTCCAAACACACAAACAATAATTATTTTCTCAGTTGATGGAAGTGGAGATTGATTTATGCGATTATATTTACATTATAACCTTTTACTATATATTGGATAAATGATTTATTTGGTCATAGTGGTTGAATAATTTTTTAAGGAATCAAAATAATAAATAAAACAAAATAACTTGATTAAAACAAAACTTCTTCTTCGGACAACCTCCTTTTATTAACACTTTAATGCCTCTAGGTGAGTGTTATTCCTAAAATAATTTCTATATAATGTTGTGAAAGATTCTAAGAAGGTACTTTGACTAAAATTTTCAGAACAAAAATAGGTTTTTATATGTTAATAAAATATAATAATGTGTTATATTTTATAGTATATGGGAAGGGAAATCATGGAATTTTTAAAATTATAAAAATAATATAAATTAATAATATATTAAAACAAATTTATTCTGAATATGGATGATTATTATTTGGACAAATATATTATTAAAATTAAAATTATACTAATTCGGAAAATTTATTAATCCTTATCTCTTTTAAACCCTTATTCAACCTTTTGACCTCATATTGTGATATCTTAAAATTTAAACATAGAGGGTTAATATAATTATAATAAAATGTAAAATTTCTTATAAATGATTCATTGATGACATTTTAATACTTATAAAAATCATTTTGATAGATTTTAGACATTAATAAATATTATATCATTTATTAAAATAATATTTACTTTAAAATATCAGTAATGTCAATTTTTAAACTATTTTTCAATTGTATTTTTACAAATGTCATAACATTATGATATATTAAAAACAACTATTTAAAATAACAAAAACACATGTGAATGTTTTTTAATTTTTTTATTCCTTAAATTACATTATATTGTATTTCTTTTAATATTTTTTATACCGTTTATTTCATTTTTTATTAATTAAACATTTACTTCATCAACATCGTGTCACCATTTTGTGTAAATATATTGTAAGTAAAATTTATAAATTAATTTAACTATTCTATATAAACATTTTATTTTTTAAAATAAAATTTATAGTTGATCATATCCCTTTATATCACAATATTAAAAATATTTTTCTTATTAATAACAAAAGTATGAAAAATTTTACTTTCCTTTGAATATAAAATTATAAGGGTTATATTCTCATCAAAAAGGCCATAAATTGTATCATAAAAAATTAATTTTATTATTAGGGATGAAAAACAATCATCAGATAAAACTATGACAACTCTTAGGGTGGTTTTGTAACATTTAGAAAATTATTTTTACCCTTATTTACCCTGTTTACCCTTAACCAGGGTAATAAAAAAGATTTTCTTCATTAAATAAGATTTCAAACAACTGCACCATCAAAACAAATACACCATAAAAAAAGATTTAAAACAATAGTTATTTAAACCAACTTCACCCTTAAAATCCAGAATAAGATCATTTTTTTGAAAAATAATTATTTCATAGATTAAATTGGATTTTTTCTTATATCATGTCTTGAAAATGTATAAAATTAATTTTAGGCATTAAATTGAATATTATATATATATAATCAGTATAATTATATATTAGTGATTTAATTATTTTACAAATATAAAAGTTCATATTTAAATTGTTTTGCAGAAAATGATTTCATTTTATTTTAAAATGGATTTTCATTCTTTGTAAGTGTGTTTCCACCAAAAAATTATTTATATATACATATGTAAAACATATTTTTATAATTTTGTTAATTATATTCATACATACCATTCTAATGGGTAGGTTAAAATGGTGACATTTAAATAATAATATTTATTTTTTATTTATGCTCAATGTGGCGTATCATGTACGCGATTCAACATAGTTTTCCTTTCATAAAAATCAAGATGTTATAATTTAACTATGGAAATTTAAAATAATATTTCGTTATCTTATAATTTTTAAATTTGATAAATTTAAATCATATTACATGTTAATAATTTTTTTCAAAAAATTATACATTACTTGTTTTTATTTTTGTAAAACATAATTGATTTATTTGTAATTTTATTTTTAATATAATGATTTTAATGAAAATAAATATTACTACTCTAGATTAATACATTAATATTATTTTTACTATAATTATATGATAATTTTATATTATCAATGGTAATTTTTCAAAGCATCATAAAAATGATTATAATATTTATTTTAGTGTTCTCAATAAGATTAAGATTTTATTTAAAAATTAAATATCACATATTAATAAAATTATTATCAGGAAATGGATTTAGGAATTCAAATATATACATTATAAAATTTTAAGGGTGAATTATTTTTATTTATCTAAATTATTTAAATTGAGTGTAAATAGTGAAATATTGTAACTTGTGGATATTTTCATGATAAGCCAAATACACGACTTTTTGTGTGATATATGATGTAAGAACAAATTATTTTGAACTAATATGCACCATTTTATTTATATAGTCACAATAATCAATAATATTGATATTCATGATCCAAAATAATAAAGCAATATAATAATAATAATAAACACCCATCTCATTCACTTATAAATACCACCCCTTCATCCTAAACATTTTAGGCTTTGACGATTGAAAATATCTACCTAAACTTTTTATACCCACTCTACAAATGTATATATACTATTTTCTTCATCAAAAATCCAATTCCATGTTCCTTATGATATAATTTCAAGGAGGTGATATTCAAGAGGTATCATTTTCAAACGACATCTTTTTATTTTATTTCATATTCTACCTTCTCCTAACATATTTTATCGATCAAAACATAATAACTTCATTATCAAGTATATACTATAATTTTATATTAATATTGAAATATGTTTTATGTATCACTCTTCATATCTTCTAGAATTTAATGAAATTATACTATTATCAAAATTAAGGTGGTTGATCATCTTCATGGATAATGAGATTTTTTCAAAATACCACATTAAAGGATGTTTATAAAATAGTAATTATGGTTAAATAATATTATAATAATTTTATTATTAAGTATTTCCTCTATTGTAACTATTAAATAGACATAATATAATAAAAAATTAAACTATTTTGAGATAGTTGTAAAAACCTCCAAAATGAAATGAAATTATTTTTAACATTTTTTAAATGAATTATAAACATATAAAAAATATATATATGGGACCATTTAATATTTTTGGGATAATTTATGTAATTCCATTTCAATTATAGAGTTTTATGTCCATTTCACTACAACTTCCATAATTATAAATAGGTTGACTAACTATAAAACCATAACATGAATGCTTTTGGAAAAAGGAAATTTAACCTTATAAATTATTGAAATCAAAATAAGTGAAGATAATTAAATTATACTAAAAAAAGATTTAAAATGATCTTTATTAATTAATTAATTAATCTAATTATATTATCAAGGACACTCATTTCTCGTAAAAACATATTCAAATATAAGGTAATAGATATCCTTAAACCTCTATATTTACTTTGGGTTTCACACTCACTCATTACCGAAATTTTCACTTCATTATTCTTATATGTTTTTCAAATATTCATTTTATATGTTCCACAAATACATATCTATCTAAATTAATCTTTCATTAAGTCTTACATACATGTTTTGAATGGTTCCCTTCTCAGTAAATTGAACTTCTCTATTTATTACCAAATTTCATATTAATTCCATGAAATGTTTCAAATGACCCATACTATCTAGAATAACTCATATTATCTTAAGAAAATATTTTATATCATTTCTGGTCATATGGAAATATTTGTTCTTTTATCCTCTTTAAAGAATCTTTAATATTTTACATTAAACTACAATAAATTTTCACATTTCTAAACCTCAAAAATATTTTTCATGTATTAACTTCAGATGGAAAAAATTATTCATGATCTATTATTATTTTTTACATTATTATATTTAAATAATTATTTAATCCCATGTTTTTTGGATACTATTGTGATAAACCCGTTGGTTATTCCATGTGACATGATTATATAACTCACTTCATTCTAGCGGTAACCATTATGTTTATTATCTATTTTATAATTAATTAGTTCACACACATATTTGTGTATATATAATGATGGATGTTCCAAGCTAATGCTCCAATAAATTGGGTAATGTTGTTTCTAGTGGACATTATGTATGGGATTAGGGAGTAAACACAATTTATTTTGGGAGTTTTTCCACCATGAGATATAAACTCTGACGTTTTACATGACTCATGATTATGTCATGTAATATGATTCAACTAAATTCTGAAATTTCCCTGACCGCATGATTCCATGGTATATATTTCATGGAAACATATTTTTAAGCACAATCAATGTCTTTAAAGAAATCGTGTTTTTCCTTTCTGACTCATGTGCCCTGTTTTATTTACATGTTTATTCCCTTACTCATATTTTTTCTCACATGTTTTGTCTATGTATTACAAAAGTTATCTTATTCATTTATTGGATGTAAAATGGAGTTTGGATCCCATTATGGATATTATTAAAAAAAATATTTGAATTTCATGTATTCTAATTATGGGACTAATCATCCAAATAAATATGTTTTAGTGATATTTAGTTTTTATGTAATGGATAATTATGATTATAATCTTCTAATAATATGTTTAAATTTATGGGGTGACTATATATATCATATATAATACCTTTCTTCAAAACATGGGGAAATAAAACATAAAAACGGTTAACCTCAAATACTCAATAAGGGTAAAAATTAGAGATATCAATAAATAATAAGAAAATTGAAATCAATTTTATCTTTGATGAGTTGAAAAATAAAAAAAATATCACTAAAACATTCTTGAGTAAAATATGTGTAACATTTTGTAAAAAATAACTTTTTAAAACTAAAAATTTAAAATGAAATTTAAAATTCCTTAGTAATTAAAAATAAACATAAAAAATTATATCGTAAGCTTAAATGAATTGAAATTTCATGATGGTATGAAATTTCATTCTTTTCCATAAAAAATGACTGCTTTCACATTTTTAATAAAAAGTGAAATGAATCTCATTCAAAAAATATAAAAAGAATCATTTAAGCAAATTTTATAAAAATTAAAATATGGATGGAAATTATTTTAATAAATAATTATATAATAGTAAAAACAGTATTGATAAAACATTTTTAGAATACATGACCATGGAAGAGAATATATTTTCAGCCGAATAGAGAAATAAAGTTGATTTCTCATGAAAAAATATATATTTCTATTTATTTCAAAAATATTTTAAAAATAAATAAAAACTTGTATTATTTATAAATTTATATAGGATACTAAAATTCATGAAATTATTGAGAGTTATATCATTAAATTAAATGATTTTAAGAATAATAAAAAACTATCCTGATAAACAATTATATTGTATCATATATCCTTCACCACTTATAAAATTTTGAATGATAAGCCACATGAATGAGGAAACCATTAGTATATATTTAAATCACCTTAATATTAAAAATAATTATCATAAAATACATTTATGGGAATAATATATAACACCTAAATAAATCTTGGGGTCAATATTTTAGGTGTCTCACAAAAATAAAAGTGACACTCAAGTCCCTTACCTCAGGACTGACTTCCTTCATATCCTTTAAAGAATAAAATATATTAAAGATATATTTATTATAACTTATTAAAAAATATTTACCATCTATATAATAACATATATGATTTACTTATGTAGTTAGCCACATATTTATTAACAATTCCTAATTAAAATCGATATCCCAAGTGATAAGTGCTTCATTTTTCATGTATGTTTTGGATTCATTGTTTTGGTACTTGTAATATGATCATAGTAAAATCCTATAAACAAATTAATATAATATATAAATATCATATATATTAATATTCTAATTTTTTTTATTAATCTATAATATTAATAGATTGGAAAATTAATTATACCATCCAAGGAGAAGGTAGATCGTATATACGTGTTGTCATTGTTTGAATTTTTTCAATGGATGCCACAAAATAATTTTAAAATTAATTCACATATAAAGAATACATTTTATGTAATATATATAATATATATTCATTAAATGTTTTCTTATTACCATACATTTCTAAATAAAATGAAAAATGTATCACATCACTTTATAGATGCAATAGTCGACTTGTACGCATGAGAAGCATTATCATTTTCTAACAGATCATGAGGTATGAAGGAATTTGTTATTTTAATACTCAATTAGTATAATTATATAATATATATATATATATATTCAATATATCATTATATTCATCTTTGATCGATGGTGATGAAATATGATTTACATTGGTTTGTGGGGCGATAGTCGATTAGACATTTGATCAATGGTTGTGTTTCCCATATAAAGGAAGAGGATATGTATATATGATATTCCATTAAAAAATTACGATTTTATTATACATAATATAATTACTGATTTATTTTAGTATAATTTTAATATATTTGGAATAATTACAATAAGAAATAAAATTAAAAGGCATGGTTAAGCTCTATACTTGTTCTTTATACAACTTTCTTTATACATAATGTATTCCTATGATAGTTTTATGTTAAATCAATAGACTCTAGTACATTGGTAGTTATGTAAGGAAAGTATATGGGTATGTATTGGATAAAACAAAAGTCTTTTGAAGGGTGGATAAGATAAGAGAGGGTGTGTTTTTTATTATTGAGTTGAATTGAACACTTTTATTTTTCTAATGTTTTAAAATAATTTCCTGAGAATATCTTAGACAGGAGCCTAAAAATTAGATCATATACTGATGAAATATGGTTAAGTAATAAATAAAACCATAAAATAAGTTTTTACAATTTTTTTGGTGATTTTAATCCATATCATGTTATTTTAATCGCTGGTAAACTTGCTTCAACATTAACTTTTTTAACTAATTTTTTACTCTTCTTACTATTCATTATAGCAAAAAAATAATTTTAATTTATTATATAATATAAACAGTGATGATTCCAGGAATTATATCCATTTATTAAATTTACATAAATATTCTATTTAATTTATTTTACAATCCAACACCCAAATTCATCAAAAATAGTTTTTCTAGTGAAATATTTTTATGTATATAATGTTATGTATCCAAAAATAACATAGAATTAACTTTAATGATCTATATTTTATTTATAAAACTTTTATTTGAATAAGGTTAATATTAAAAATAATTTAAATAAAAAATGTAACTTTTTAAATTCATTAAATGAAAATAAATTTTTAATATAAATCATTATATTTAACTAATTTTCAAAACTACTTTTCAAAAATTATCAAAAATTAATTAGAATATAATTTGGGTATGTTGATTTAATAAAATTATTTTATTTTTACATGAAAATATTTTTTATGTGGAAATAGTAATTTCAAAATATTTTTTGAAAACATGATGAGGATAATTTTTAGAAAAAAATGAATTTTTAAACAGGAAACTATATTTATTGTTTTATCAAGCCAAGACTTAATATTAGAAGAATAATAACAAATGTTTTGAAAATATAATTTATAAATTTTATTATAATAATTATCCATTAATGAAAATTAAATTTATTAATATTAAATCACATTCCCAATATAAAATTATATTTTCAAAAAAATATTTACGTTACTTTCAAATTAATTTCATTTTCATGTGTAATCATTTGATCACCAATGAATATATTCTTTTTCATGTGTATGACATTTATTTATCATAATAAATTCAGTCATATTTATACCATAAACCAAAAACTATAAGTGATCACTTTCACATTAAATAATAATATTTTAATAGTATATCATAATTCATTTAAAATTATTGCTGCATGTAATGCTTGATTTTGAAAAAATTAAATGTATCTAAAAAATATATTATATATCTTAAGGTTTTCTACATAGGATGCTCCTCCATCATGAGACATTTATAGTTCTTATTGTTTATTGTGTTCAATTCTCAATCTTAGTTCCAACAATGATCATGGGGTTAATATTTTGATAATATTTCCTGATGGTAGGATTATATCCATAATCGCTACTAATCATAAAATAAAAATACAAATGGACAATCGGTAGATATCCTGATTAAAAAATGGGTATTATTATCCAGCATCATTACTTGCTGCTTTAATGTCACCTGTTAATTCTTCTCCTACCAGATATCCAATAGAGGAGATATTAATTTTTACTAAACACACTATATTTAACCTATGAATTAATAAGGCATGTAAGGAACACATATGATATCATTTTAAACCTGATCCACTAGTAAAAAATCCCTCATTGTTGAAATTTATTATAAATAAATGTATCATCCTCCCCAGGTGTTAGTAATCATTCTATAATGAAGTAGTAAGTATAATATGAATTTAAATTCAAAGTGAATAGTTAAATGTTTTATTGTGGAATTTACATTAAATGAAAATAGTTTGATTAAAGATAATGACTAAATTAGTGGTAAGAATATATATATATATATATATATATAGTGATATTTTTTATTTTCCAAGTAGGTTTTGGTCATTCAAGTGAGCCTCCATCAGGCTATCCATAATATTGAATGGCCTCAAGATGTCAATGGGGCCTTATCTATATAAATATATCTATATATATATATATTTATAGAAATTATTTGTGATTATTTTGGAATAGTCTAATATATTTTTCAATAGGCTCACATTATTTTATCTAGCACAAATTCAAAAATGTGGTCAGCCTAACAAGGCTACCAGGGTTATGTATAAAGATAATTATCTCACTTAATCACATTAAAAAGAACCAATACAAATGAGTTTCTATTATGGTTTCGAAGTTGATGTCATATCCCCATTTCTCAAATTCACCTCAATCAAGATCTACCTAGTATATTCCAATGTCCAATATTTTCTATATGAAAGTACATATCGTTGGTTATTTTTATGTGATCCCATTTTTATGAGGTATTATGATGATTCACATATGAGTTTCAAAGTTATTATCATCTTTGGGGTTGGCTACATGCTTTGTTTCATGGTTGTCCTCTTTTAACTACATAAGCACAAAATGTTGTGTCCTCCAAGGTCCCCCTATCTCTATAATGGAGAATAAAACATCCATAACTGACCATTGTTATTGTTTCCCTTGATACCTTTTAAAAATTATATAGTTACATTCCCACTTTTCCATGGGTATGGTAAAATGTGTTGGTCTGATGACCATAGAGACTTAACTAATAGGGATCAATATTGTCTTTAATATAAACATATGTCTTGGAAATCAATATAGATTCCTATATATTTACATTATAAATTTGGTTCTTTTATTCAATTCATATTTTTATTACAAAACAATTAAAATTATTCTCAGCATTAATCTCTCCTCTTGTCTGTAGGTGACGCTCGTTTTTCTGAACCAATAATTGGTAAATGTTGGAGTGATGAAAAATAGTGGATGAAATGTTCATTTTTAGTACCTAAATGACTTACCATTTTCCATAATTGTTTATTATAATAATGTTGTATTGATATATGTAAATTTATTTCGATAATGTATTCACCCTTCAATGATATGTTGGTTTTACCCTAGCTCAAATATTCTATGATCTATACACTAATATGTCTTTTTTTGGGTGAGATATTGTGATTTCATTTAGCATCTCAAGTCATTATAAGTCAAATTAGTCTAATTCAGGGTATTCATGAATATATTTTTCAAAATAATTACTAGTGTCATTAGAAATTTATTTTTCTCAATGAAATATATAGGATGGAAATATAGAACCAAATATTTTCTCTAAGATGTAGCCTCCATGTCTATGATTACATCTTATTACTTTTCTATTATAAATCTATAATGAGATATAATGGTACATTACTATGATAAATAAGCACCATAAATCTAGTAATCTATTATATATAGTTATATTGAAATATTATCATTAGATAGAAGAGGAAAAATCCCTAAGGATCAAATAGTATAATAGTATTGGGATACTAGATTCATATATGACATTAATATTGAAAAAATAAAATAAAACATAATATAATAGTGATAAAATGATCCCAAATGTTATTATATACTTGGAATAATTCATAGATCACTTATTTTTATCCTATGGAAGGGAAAAAAATAAAGGGTGATCATATATTCTATGTAACAGTAAACATATGATATATAAATCCTAAGAGCATAAGATGACAATAAGGGTTTGATAACCTAATCAAGATGAATTTATCAATGTAAAATATTCTTACCTATAAAATCATAGACCATGCATTCAAAAATTGTGTCATATATAGATTAATTATTAATAAATATTTCAAATAAATAATCATCATTCAACCGCCAGAACACATTTGTGTGGTATTATAAGTATTTGAAATTATAATCTTTTTAACATGTTTAATATTAATGATTTATAGGAATAATATTATAATCAAAGTTATATGAAATCATAATATTGCATCAAAATTAGAAAATTTATATTTGAAATAATACTTATTAATATTCTTATGAGCATAATAGTAATAAATCAAACTCATAAATTAAAATCTGAACATAGATATTAAGAAACATGTATATTCTTGTCATCATCATCTGAGAAGATATTTATCACATTACCCAATGAATAATAAAGATATAATATCAGAAAATGTCATATTATAATAATTCATTTATATATTTCCCAAAATATCATGTAAACATTTATAATTTCCTCAGTTATTAACCCATGTAAAAGAAAAATTTTCATTATGATTTTTTCATCATAATTAATAACCCTCTAGAGAAATAATAGGGATTGTATCATTGGATCATATACCGTGTGGATGAAATGTGACATTAATAGTTTATATCACAGTTGAAATTACTATTAAAATATCAATGAGACATTACATTAGGATAATAAACATTTAATTTTGAAATCATTTAATTTGAATAAAAAAATTTCTTGAATATTTGGACAAATGGTTTCATTGAAAAGATACCTAAAAACATGCAGGGGATGTTTCATGAAATGGGATATGATAATGATAAGAAATCTTGTTCATATATTATAAGTTAAAATAAATATTTGGTTCATGCCATGTTAAAAATTACCCTATTTAGAAATAAAAATATACTCTTCATAAACATTTTTATATAATAAAAAATATTTTTTAATGTAATTTTCATTATTAAATGATGAATGATTAATTATTCTCCAATACATTATTATGAAAATAAGGATATGGATGAAAATCATTCCGGCCAAAGATGTAATAATGTCAAAAATTTTATTTAATAATTTTACATATCATTTTAAGGATCGAAGAGAGTAAAATGGTACAACTACATGAAAATTTCGGGAATAACCATAGTAGAATAAAATATATGGGATTTTGTAGATGATATCAATATAATATACCTCAATATACATTTATTGTAGATAATGTAGATAATAAATGTTATTATAACATTAATAACTTACCACTTTGATAACATTTGAATTGTGATGACCATGAAATAGTTAACATCAAATGAGACATTGAATTCCATGAACATAATGTTAAATTTTACACATAATATCAATAAGAAAGTATAAATGTCACAAGAAAGACACAAGTCATGAATGTGATATATGTCACATAGATTCAAATGTTAAAAGAGAAACCCTAACCCAAAGCCTCCCCTTTCTTTTCATAGGTTTGAAACTCTTATTTAATATATATCAATTTATGATAAAAATATTATAGAATAATTTTCATCAATATAATTAAATAAAAAAATAAAATTTTAAATATAATCACTTTTTTATCAATAATTGTTTATTTAAATCAATATTTTTGGGTGATAGTTGTTTGGTTTTTAATGCATGATTATTTTCACCGGTTATAATCCTTTTATATTGGTCATTGATCTACCATATCCAAAGTTTTAATCATGTATGAAGTATAATATTTATTTATTATATGAATTTTATAACTACTCATATAAATTTGTTATTAAAAATTAATTGTATCACATTGTGGAGAGGGTAATATGTAAGTGAAAACAAGTTCTTTTCCCCTTTTATGGATGTAACAAAATAGAGGTAAATAAAAAATCAACTTTATATAGTCATTATTATATGAAATATATTAATTAAATATATACTTATAAAAATCCATTAAATTTAGAAATTAATAATGAATTATATCACTTTTGGAGGTGGTAGTCAACACATATGCATGAGCAATGTCGTAAATTTACAAAGGATGTGAATGTAAAAAAAGGTAGATGAGATATTATAATTAAAATACAAAATTTCTTCCATAAATATAAATAATTAAAATTAAATCCATAATAATAACCATCTGTGAATGATGGTTATGAAAAATGAATCATATCTCTACCTGGTTATTATAGTAAACACATATGTTTGAGAGATATATTGATTTCCCATTTCAAGAAAAGGAGGAAATAATATGGGTTTACCATAGTCATAATGACATCTCTGATAATTTTTAATACTGGATTAATCATGTTTTATACTTAAACTAGATTTATTCAATGTATAGTGCGAAAAAAACATTGAAAGGGTTACGAAAGATGGTTACATCTTCTTTTAAATACCTCCTCTTCCTTACACCTTAACCATTCGTAAGATGTCATAATATAAATAATATAATATATATGGTAATTTTAAAGAATATAATATTCTTTAATGATATTTCTATATGGTTTTTGAGTACTCAAAAATCGTTACTAATGGAGAAGAGGGGGTTCTCATTTATATGTGATGTAAGGGACCCACATTGAACTATATAAATGATTTAAATATAATATATAACATAATCATGAAGAGTGTAACAAAATAAACATAATTTAGAATTTATGAAATTTTATGGTCCAAATACCATCATATATAAATTTTTATTCAATTTATTTTATATTTTATACCATGTCATTTTTTTAACATCTTTTTAATCATTTAAAACATTAATCATGGTCACACCGTTTTTATCTTTAAAGGGTCATAAATTTATTTCTATGGTGAAAATTGGCCCAAAATGGACCAATAATTTTATCTTATACCAGTTACCATCCAAAATTTCCACATTAAATATTTTTTGTATTTAAAATCATTTAATAAGTTGCTTTTTCCAAAAAATATCATTAATATCATTTTTTGGGAGTTTTCATACAATTAGAATTCCAAGACATAAATAATGAAATTAAATTAAAATAAAAACACATTTACTTTAATTTATACATTATAATTCCCTATGAATTTCTTTCGAAACCAAAGTTCATCCAAAAATAATAATTTTTTTAAAAAATTCATTATCTTTATTTTTATACTGTTGGGAAATGAATAATATTAGTGTTCCATAATTGATTACATTAATACAATCATCACTAAAAATTAAAAACATTAATCTCATAAATAATTTATCTATGTTCAAAATCTAATTTTATTTTCATTGGTAAATTCTTTTAATAGCAGTGATAATATATAAAAGAAATAAAAAACAAGAAAGATAAATTATATATATATATATATATTCTTAAAATAAAATAAAATTTTTATTCAAAGGTATGTGGTATGATTTTATCATATATTTATATCTACAATTACTTTGGAAGAACCCCAATCGTAAAGTATGATAATGAAAAAAAAATTATGTAGATTTTGAGGACATAACCTATAGATTCTACCTCGTTTTACCTATTGTTACCTTATTGAGTTGAAAAATATTTACCATTGTTATTATTCATAATTAAAAAAAATATAATGGCCCTATTTAAAAATAAATTCACCTATTCATTCAAAAATTAGAATAAATTTTTTATAATTTAAATTTTAGGAAGTGGAATAAATAAATTTCAATATAAATCCATAAGATGTAAGAGAAATTATTTTTTGAATTTCTATATTAATAATAAAAATGAACATATAACAGAATAAAATAAAGTTTCTTTTATTTATATTTAAAGATATGTAAAAATTATATAGGATATATAAATTACATAATCTAAAGAAAAAAATTACAGTTTTACAAAAGAGCATTATTTCTCACATCTTACAGAAAAAAATTAGAAATAATCCAAAAAATTCACCCTAATTTTTTATTGACATTGTTATAAAAAAATCTAACTTAATTCATGAAAATTAAATTTCTAGAAATTTCATAAAATAATTTTAATTTCTTCATAGGATGTAAAATATATTTTTTTAATGAATAATTCATTTCCTAGTAGAATTCGACCTTATAGAGATTTGAATGAATAGTTATTATAAATTAATAAGTACATTTGAATTTTTTTAAATCATTATACATATTTTTTAAAATATTTTCATTTATATTAATATGGCCAATTTCAAGTATATGTTATAGTGGTCACATTTTAATAGTAATATGGTAATAGTATATTTTACTTAGATTAAATATCTAAGTTGAGTATTAAGACATATATCATCCATAGTAATATTTTAAAATAAATTTTTAGGTTGATACATTCTACACCCATTAATATTCTTCTTCCTCATTATCATTCTCCTGGTAATCAATTGATCAAAATTTTCAAATTTTTATTATGAAAACCCACATCATACAAGGGGATAATAGAACATTATTTTGGATGGGGATGTGGCAAATATTAAGTATTCCTTAAACAACTAATAATCTATTTTCCAGATAAGGATATAATTTTTGTGATATGAAACCATAAACATGTATATAAAAAAAATGTTTTAGGAAAAATTGAGAGTGATATATAACATGATCATAAGAAAACTAATGACCAAAAAACCATAAATGAGAATGTGATAAAGATGACCATACACTAATCAGAAATAAAGATAAGTGATGAAATTATTATTTCATGATTAATTACCTAGATTTTATTTATTATTTTATTATCATGATAGATAAAAATAGAAAATATACATATTTTATTTCTATCCATTTCTAAAGAATAATTTCATCCTTTGGTTGAAATAGAATTTATTTTTATCTCACATTTTTTAACATGAAATAAAAATTTAATGTGAATTTTTCAAGAAAAAAGAATGAAAAATAAATGCTAACATATAACAGGATCCATAAAAAATGTCAATTTGTTATTTATATCAATATACAATTATAGAAAATAAAATTATTATAAAAACTTATCCAATGTGGATAAATCAATATATGATGTAATTATACTTTAATATCAATACTATCTATAATATCTCCCAATGTTCAGGTTAAAACCTTCCATTAACAGTTAATTATTAGACTCATCCAAAATATTTATGACAAAATTCATATCAAAATGAAACAAAATATTCATTTAAATATTTTTTCCAATTTCAAAAATAAATGTTGTCCCAAAATAGCATAAATTGTCTCGTAATGTCACATTATAATCACATGAATGCCATGATTTTATATTCAATAAAAATATTCTAATCCTTTCAAAAAACAATCTAAATATCTATAATACTATAGAATCCAATACAATTATGCATTAATTAACACATCTTAATTCTTCAAATATTGTCTACCTTACTCATATAATGTTTCCAATATATTTTATTTCTTGAAGAATATCATTAATCACTTTGTTAGCAAATCAATAGTTTCCCCATAGTTATCTATTTGATAAAACATATGTCTAAAAAATATGATAAACATTTTATTATTGTTATATATGCTGAAATCAATGAATATATTATTCATTAATGGTTTTTAATACCTTTAGTGTTATATATATAAAATATAAAATCATTCTTCCTCAAATAACCATTTCACTTTAATCCTTACTAAAAAATTATATTTTATTCCCGTAAAATTTATCCCATAATATAATAATTCATCTTAAAATGGCCTTACATAAAACCTAAAATAGGGTACCAGTTACATTAAACTTGTGATCAAACATAAACTTACCAACCTATGTAAAGTTATGTTTATCCCAAATCACTATAAAGTATCATAGTATTCCATAGGATTTTTCCTATCATTCATCATAGTTGTTTATAAAAAATTTAATTAACTCTTAGATATCCCCTAGGATTTTCTATCATTGATTTTAGTATTAGGCCATCTTATCGTGGATCTGTCAAAATCTTGTTGATATAAATTATGACCCTTTCAAAAAATTTACCCCTAGGTGCATCAGTGCCATAGCTACAACAACATTTTTGTACCCATATATTAGTTTATTTTCTACTAAAACCACATAATACATACTATACTAAAGCTTAATTGTATTACACAATAATTATAGTTATCTTATAAATATATCATTGTGTTATTTTTTCAAATCAATGTTTTAAAAAATCATGTTCCCAGTGGTCTATTAAACATCATCTAATACCAACTAAAACACTCTAACTCTTATATCTTGGTCAAAATACATATCTTACTAAAAATTCACATGTTAATAGTGATCACATCCTGAATGATAAAATTTTCAGTATCCTTGGGATTCGTGATACAAAAAATATTATCACATTACATTTTAAAACATGAAATACTAAATGAAATGTTTTTCATAAAATTGTTATTTTACTATTTTATATCCATTGATCCATTCATATATCAATTCTAAGCATAATATAAAATGAAAATCATCATAAATTATTTCATAAAATTCTTAATTATTGTAAATATTGGAGATAACAATCATAATAACATAAGTTGATCAAAGGGTATGTAAACACAATTTGTTTCATGTTTTCAACATAAAGGATTCATAATATGAAAATCATTTATAATAAACTCTAAAATCAGTTAATATATAATAGAATTATTATTAAGGGTATAAAAAACATCATTACATAGTCATAATAAATGTATGTGGCATCGTAAGCATATGAATTTCTTTCCAAGTAATGAAATAATGTTGATATTTCATAAAAAAAATTATTCTGAAAAAAAAGGATTTAATGTGAGGAAAATTACCTGGAAACAAGTATTCTTAAGTAATAACCATTATATAAGATATTATATTAGTTTTTTATTTTTATATCATATGATTTCACCATCCGAAACATAATAAAAACAATCCTAATAAACAATAACATTTCTACATAATCCATTTACCCCAATTGTAATAAGTGAATTATATGCCTTGTAAAAGAATCAAAATTATATTGGAATGTAAATGACTAAAATTTTCACTATAATAATTTAAATATACGTTCACAAGTTTAATATAAACCACATAAAATAAATATGTGGTGAATATGTCATGTGTCCGAAATAAATAAAAGTTAGACAATAATCATGTTATATAAACTCTCTGAATTCTTCTTATACTTTATAACCTCATGTATAATTAATATAAGATTATTATATTTCTATTACCAAATCTTATTACTATAGATAATATAATATATGATTTACTTATGACCTCTTATTATTCAATTGTTAATAATTCTTTGTTAAAATCATGTTTTGGGTAATAACTGTTTATTTTTTCATTTATGTTTTGGTGGGGTATTAATGGTCCATTTAAATTGATCATGGTTTCCAAAATTCCAAAATTGTAACAATTATATATGTTTTATATGTCACAAACTGACCTCGAGGCTCATTCCATGAATACCCCAAGACCGCCTTCCATAGGATAGGGGATGGCGACTAGCACCAAAGGCGTAAATCCCGACAAAAGGGAAGGCATTGCCTTCATATAAGAAAACAAACACCACAGAGTATGCAAGCTGAAGTAAATACTATGTAAACTGAGTCCAAAAGTAAGTGCTTAAAAATAAATGGGCCAGAATACAAACCCAACTAAAAGTACAGTACGAATGAAAAGAATGAAAAGTAGTAGTAAAGTAAATCAGTAACCACTAAGTCGTCCTCTAGAATTCCCACCTAAAGGGTGGGTACAGATAGTCTCATCGACTCCTCGGGTTCGTCCGTCTGTTCCGTGTATGTCCTGCCTGATAGTCCACATCCTTGTACCATCTCGCACCACAAGCCTCAACAACGATCAGTGATGTCCATCGTCTGCAACGAACACAACGTAGTGCGGGTATAGCCTGTACAGGGGTGAGTATACGATACTCAGTAGGGACCCTGAGACCCCTGAAGGTCTCCCAAAATCCATAAAGGATAAAACACAAAATAAGGATACAACACAAAGTATCAACCAACCCTACTTAGTTATATGCCCATACATATACCTAAGTCATCAATTCAAGTTCGGCTCCAACTCACTAGCTCAAGTACAGCACAGTCCACACAGGAAAGCACAACCCAATCCACACCAGAAAGCACAACCCAATCCATACAGGAAAGCAAGACAATCATATCAATGATAATGACAAAAAATAAAAAATCATCTCACATATGTATACTACTCACGAAGAGGGGTGGATATGATAGATGTAGCATCTGAATCATCTCCCATGTCGAACCCACGTAGGATCTAAGTACAGAAGTCGTCGCTGCCGAACCCACGTAGGATCCTAGTACAGTAACCATTGCTGCCAAACCCACGTACGATCCATGTACATTTGTCATCACTACCGAACCCAAAGAGGATCCAAGTACAGTCATTCTCACTGCTGAACCACATAGGATCCAAGTACAGTCGTCATCATCGTCGCAGTCACAGCAAGTTCTGGGGTTCTCGCACACAGCATACTCGATTCTGGGAGGGTCCCCTCCTCGAGTCAAAGGGGTGGATACATCAACCATCACAAAGACCAGAGATGATGTATCCCAACATTATTTCCAACTACATAGGGGAAAACTAAGAAAAACGTGCCCGAGTCATAGAGAACAAGGCGACCAAGCCATTTTCCAAAAGTACACAGCGTGTAGGTAAGTGATACACGTCGTGTCATCAAACACAGGGTAATACCCATGTGATACGGCCTGTGATGTAGGTCTAGTCATGTAGATATGTAAATAAACGGCGTTTACTATGGTCACACGCTGTGTCCAAACCTATAGGGTCGGTTCCATGTGCGCTGGCCATGTCTGGCCGTGTGGTGGAGTACATGCCCGTGTACTCCACCTTGTGACTGTGTATTTCTGGAATACATGATATTTCTCTTGGTCATATGGTTCTGCCCGTGTCCATGTATCACCCAGATTACACACCGAGCCTCGCGAAGCCTCTTCTACCTTTCAATGAAGATAATACACGTCGTGCCTCGTGGCCGTGTATTTTTGTCCGTGTCTATGTATTTCCCATGAATACACACCATGTCCATCAAAGTCTCATCTGTCAAACTGTGTGGATAGCACACACCGTGTGACCAGTGTCACATGCCTTGTGTCACTTTTTCTGATGTCCTTTACTTCGGCCACTGAACTCTTGTACTACATTGCGTGTGCTTTGGAAGGACACACCTTGTATTCTGGAATTTTCCAGAAACGACGCCTCTGGACTGCACGCCTCCCGAGGCGTCCGTCCTATATTTCGATGATCCGTATTATACAAAACTCCCATTCCTAGGTCATCTAGATGTTCCGAAGCTGTTTCCAATGTTTTCATGCCTCCGATCATATCCGAAAACTTGCCTTGATTCACCGCTCAAGAATGGTTGGAGAACACCATACAACAAGAACAATGGAGGAATTAGACCGTGTTAGTTTGGTCTAGATCCTTCCATATTAGTTTGATAACAAAAGGATTAGAGAGTACCAATAATATGGAAGGGAAAACAACATTTCTCATTAATAAAAACACCCCTACCTTGTAGGAAGTTCACGGTTGTCAGGAGCCACGGATGATGGTGTCGTTCCAGTCGTCATCGGTGTGCACCCGAGGAAACGTCATCTTTTGTTTTATCACGGAGAGAAGATGATGATTGCATGATAGTCGTTGAGTCGTTGTTCGCATGAAGAGATGACGTTCTTCATGGGAGAATGAAGTTCTTCAAATGATATTAGAACTCTCTCCCCAAAAATCCTCACACAACAAGCCAACCCAAATAAAATATGACCTCCCCTTATTTTATTATTTTGTTAAGCATTTCAAAAACTCAAAATTGAAACACTTCATTCAATTAATTGAAGAGGTTAAATTAATTAAATTAATGTGTGTTGGAATTCATTGAGTGGAAGAGGAGAAGTCATTTAATTAATTACCAAGGGTTTCCAACATTAAACACAAGAAGATAAAAGGGAGGATTTAGAGGAGTTTAATGGAATGTGAAGGGGTGGGGACCGTGTGGGCCCCACCTCACCTTTATCCTCTCAAGGGTAGTTAGTAACTAGTGGGTCCCACCCCAAATCCAAAACCTAGGATATAACCACTTAAAAAGGAAATAAAATTTTTACACAATTTTATTTTACTTTTCATTTAACCCACATTTTTAAACAACACCTCCTGAGCAATCACACCTTCATTAAAGGTCCTCTTAAGAAATTATTGGCGTTGCGGTTCCATCTGTGCCCTTAGATTTCAATTTCGAGCACCAGTTCAAAATATAGAAAATCCCCCTCATTCGTTCACTGAACGTACCTAAGCTAAACATCAGAAATTGATTTCGGGCACTTCGGGCCTTGGAATCACACTACTGGAAATTAGATCTTTCCCAACGCTTCTATACCAATGGTTTGCAAAAACCCTTGGTATAGGTCCCCTTTCCCAACGTTTTGGCCAAACCGTTGGGAAAAGTGGTCCAAAATTCAACATCCTCCACAGAATAAAAATCACAACCAAAGACCTATACCAACGGTTGTTAAAACTGTTGGTATAGGTCTATACCAACGGTTTTAACAACTGTTGGTATAGGTACTTTCATTTTTTATCAGACCTTCGTACCGAGAACATTATATAAATCAAAATTTAAAATATTTATGAGAATAAATATATATATATATATATATGTAATTATGATCACAAAAGTCATGTTAGGTTAGTGGTTGAGTCGTTCAATGATAAACGAGGGGTCCTGGGATCAAATCCCAATGGATGTTTTATTTTTGGAATTTATATACCAACGGTTCCATTACCGTTGGTATATATTTCATATTACCTATCCCAACGGCTTACTTGGCTATGGTTCTCCAAACCGTTGGTATAGGCTATACCAACAGTTTGGAGGCCTATACCAATGGTTCTAAACCATTGGTAATGGTTAGTTTTCCAGTAGTGTCGGGTTCTGTCAGAAACTGCATACTCGTAAAATCCCAAAGAATTTAAGAAAAAAATTTCCTTGAAATTTAAGGTTCTTTACATCATATATATTAATTACATATTTATTAAGGTTAATACAATAAAATTATAAATAGAAAATCAGTTAAATTGTTTATGGAGACGGTAGGTCGTACATACGTATGAATGTTGTTTCAATATTCTTGATAGATGGATTAAAACAAATGAAAATAATAACTCACCATTAAAAAATAATTATAATTTAATCTATATCACATATTTTAAATAAAATCATCCTTATTTTTTAGTGTAATGTGTAACTTAAAATTGAGTCACATCACATCATGAGCCCATAGTCGGCCATACACATGGGCAAAGTAATTGTATTCCCCCAGAATGGAATGTTAGACGGTTAATACAATATGAACCAGCCAAAATTATAATCATTAAATATATATTATATTTAAACATTAAATAAATCCTTATCTCCAGCAGTGAGAGGAAATGATGGAAAAAATAATTTCATCAATTCCTTAGGTGGTACTCCACCATATAAATGACTGATAGTTTCATATCAAAAGTCATATAAGATGAGATAGTTGTAATAAATTCCACTAACATAATAAAATATTATTATATTTTGTATAGTAACTTTTTTATATTAGAGTGGTTAAAAGGTATTTGATGGTGTTAGATGATGAAATAAAAAAGTGCATCTTTAAGAAGTATTATACATCTTTATTGAAAAACCCCTTTAGGTTTACCCATAAAACATTATTAGGAATGTTTCCTAATCAAAAAAACCCTATATGATGGGGTATGGATGTATGTAATATATATTGGTAGGGTGTGGCCAATATAATGGGTTTTCGATGTCTGTAGTCGATAGGAGAGGTGGATCTCCTTTATAATTAGAAAAGAGGTCAAATTTCAATTATTTTTTTAAAATTTATACCAAGATTATAAACAATAAAAACGGATCACAAAATCGATTTTATAGAACATATAATGATATAAGTTTACAATAGGGCTATAAAATTGGATTTATACATGTTTCTTGTCCATTTTACCACCTACCTTATAAGATTGTTCCCTAGTAAACTCGTTTTAACTTGAACAAAAAAATTTAATATTTTTACTATTTATTATGAAAAAAATTCATGTTGAAAAATTTATATAGAAATAATTTTTATTATTTAAAAAATTAAATCTGGTTTTTCAAATCACATTCATATAAGTGGAAAAAATTAATTTAAAATTAAATTCGTAGATACGATGAAAATTGGTATTTCAAAACAGAAATATTTAATAACTATTGAATGATTTAATATCAAAATTTAATACTAAATTTGTTATAATCAACTAAATTTGATTAATCAATATATAATTTAATGAATATTAATTTTTAAAATGCTTTCAAAAATTATGCTTAATATTTATTTAAATAGAAAGGTAGTTTTTAATAACAATTAATAATTTATTAAAATAATCAAAAAAATAACATCTCCTGGAAATTATAAAAAATTCACTAATGGATAATTTTTTCATGTAGATTTCAAAAAATTAATTTTTATTTAAAAAAATTATTAATGTTGTGAGAATTATTTTAATTATTTGATAAAAAATAAAAAACATTATTTAGAAAATAGTATTTTAGAGACATATCATAAAATTTATACTTATTATGTACTTTTCTTTCAATATGGTTTCATTATATAAAAAAATTAAAAATTAGTATCAATATTTTTTTTCTTCCAATTAATAATTCCCTATTTAATGGCTAGGTTATAATGGTCTCGTTCATATAATAATATTAATTGTAATTTGTGGTTCTATAAAAAAATTTACTTCCAATAAATAAATCCATCAATAAAATTAAATTTATTTTAATAAATAATTCATAAAAACATATGGTATATGTAATAACACCTTATTTTATAGTATTCCACTTTTTAAATTTATCTTCTTCAATAGTGTACATGAAGAGAACACAGAGATTAAAAATTGATCAAATATTATTACGATAGATATCACATAGCCATTGGAATAAAGGGAATGAAACAAATTATATAAATTATGATAATGTAGTTCACACATATTCTTAAAATAAATTCATTTAATAACAATTAAATAGAAATAGAAATAAAAATTTATAAATCATAAGAGATATGTTTATATAAAAAACAATTTATATCACCAAAATGGGATTCAATATCAATAAATTTAATTAATCATTGTTAATGAAATATATTAACAAAAATTATATGTCACATATTTAATGATTTTTTTAATTTAAAAAATATGTTTCATTGGATTTTGATAAGAAAAAATCAAAATTTTACTCATAAAGGACTATATTTCTCTAAAGGCAGTTTTACCGCCTTTTAATGAAACACATGTTTAAAATTTAAATTTAGAAACTATTATAAACTTATTTAAAAAAATTAATGTTATTTTTTAAAAATAATATGTCAATTTTATCATAGGGTAAAATTTTGATATTTTTCTGAAAAAACTTATTTTATAATGAATAGTGATAAATACCTTTTTTATAAAACTTTCATTTTTTATTTTATTAATAGTATATTCATTACTTAAATAGTAACATAATAAATTAAAGTATAAATAAAATTTATTTATATTGAGAATGATAATATAATATATTTATTTCATTGATTAAGTAATGAAATATTTTAAAAATGATAAATTAAATATTGATATTTTTGTGAAATATAAATATTTATTTAAAATTTTATAATTATTTTAATGATTTAAAATATTTTTTTTTCAAACATTTTTTAATTAATTATTATTTTTTAATATGATTATAATATAATTTAATGAGACCTTAATTAATTTATGAATGTGTAATAAAATTAGTTATAATTTTAAAATTATTATTATTTGGGTAATTAATCTCTTTTATTGAAAATTAAATTTCTCATTTTTATAAGTTTATATTATAAATATAGATTTATTTTTTCAATTATAGACATCAAACAAAAAATTATTGTGAATTTTGGATATTTTTCTAAAATAGTTGAATTTTTTGTGAACACTGAAATACGATAATTTATTGTATTTAACAAATAAATTATTTGTTGATTTGTTGATGATATATAGATGTTGTAGGCCCATTATATAGAACTATAGATCACTAGATTAATATATTTAGTGAAAATGATCGAAATGTTCATAGTGTTTTACCAAAATAATAAATAAATTAATGAAATATTCAAAAAACACTCCACTACTCCACTATAAATACCAACCCTCACCACCACTTTTACTCCCACAGATAATGCCTTAAATATAGTATGATTTCAAAAAAATATGTAAAACTTATTACCCAGATCCATGTAACTTTGCTATCAATAAAATATCATTCACTTTCCCCCATTGAGTTTATCAAGGATTAGAATTTCCTTAGGTAAAACTCTATTCTATTTTTTTAATTTTTTATAATGTTTTTTTATTTTCAAACATTCTCCTCCACTAACTATCCCAATGTGGAATGATAAATCTAGTATATTTTATATAAAATAATATTATTTTGATTATGGAATAATCCATAATCAATTCTCTTCTCCTCTCCCTTCAATTCAACAGTTGAAAACATCGTCTCTAAGTTGCTAATTTACTTCCTTCATGGGAAACATATTTTTATCTTTTAATTATACATTCAAGGCTGTACATAAAATATTAATGTTAAATTAAAATTTTAAAAATTTATTTCATCTGACTTATTATTTAAAAAAAACTATATTGAGATGATCGAAAACCCTCCAAAATTATCTAAATGGTTATCACTAAGTCCTTATATAATTATTCATCCTCACCCCAAATTACAAAATTTACTTATATAAAATATTAACCTTAATAATATTAATTTATAATAGATTATTTCAATTCTTTAATATTATTCACATATCACGTGATCATTCTTACATTTACACAAGTGAACCTATCGTGAAAGCCAAGGAAATAAACACTCCCGAGTGATGAAATTGAATCTTATAACACATAAAAAGCTACTATAAATGAAATTAATAAAAAACAAGTTAAATAGTTTATTAATTAAATTATTAATGTATCTAATTGCCTTATACATGATGTTTTGAATAAGTGCATAGTTATTTCGAACATAATATAAGGGTTTTATCATCTCACCTTTATTTTTTTTAGATATTCCTTATTCACACCTATTTATTGTGTGTGGTGTATATACGATGAACATTTATGTATCAAATCATGAGTATATATATCATAATAGTATTAGATTTATTATTTTATGAACATTTATTTTATGGGGCATATGGTTTGACTATTGGAATGGGGTATAAGTTTCTTCCCAAACCTATATTTTTCATTCATGTTATGATATCTCTCTCTTTACCCCAATGAAATTCATTATTGTTTTTATATAAAACATATAATCATTATTTATATGTTCCAATATCATATTACTATAACATTTCATCTTTATTTTATTATAGAATACAAGTTTTATAATGTTCTATTCAAAATTCCTCCTGATAAGGAATCTCATTTTAAGGGAGCTTCCAAATTTCATACCCATCTTAAAATACACTCCATATTGTTTTTTAAGCCACCATTATTATTAAAAAATAACTTATTTTATTAACAAAAATTACCTATTTAATTATTGGATTTTTTTAATAGTTAATCCTTTTTGTGCTTTGAATGTTCTTAAATTTTCTCCTAAACCGCACAAAATTTCCCAATTTATAATGTTTCTTAAAAACTCTTTTTTTCTTGTTCTCACATAATTTTGAAATAATTTGTTCCAAAAAAATAATTTCATTATTCTATAGTTTTCATTTCTATGATATAAATGTTTTCAATCTTATTTATATGACAAATACATATGATTTTTCAAAAGAACTCTTCTTATCAAAGAAAAAGGGTATTCCTCTCAAGAATTTTTATAATATTCTATTAGAGTAAATTAATATATAATTATGATTCAAATATTTCAAATCAGTTTAGTAGAAATTGATTTAATGATATATTAGTCGTATAAATATGATTAATAAATTTGACATAGTTTGTGATTGGTCGGGCCTGATATAGACCCTCGATGCATCGATAGGTCTCATGAGACATACTAGAACAGGTTTTGGATGAGGCTTTACCAATTTATATAGACATATTGGTTAAGTACATGATATTATGTTTATTATTTCATAGTTATGAATCCCTTAATTATAATATTAGTAATTCATATATCATTTTATTATTTAACTAGTAGAATATCCATGTTTAAGTTTTCTATGACTGTTTATATGGAAATATTTATTAACATTTTATTACTACCACATTATAATAAAAATTATATTTTATTTTCATGTGATTAATTTATTCACCTAACCATATTTTTTATATTTATGATAGCTTATATTGTATAGTTTACCCTTACTGAGTATCTGATCTTACCCCTTTATTATGCAATCTTCTTCCTTAAAATGTGAATATTTATATTATTATTTCACTGTTATGATAACCTATGAGTTATATATGATTACATTGGAGTCCAAACTATGTATTTACTTTCATATTATGATTTCAAACTCTTGTTTGTATATATGTTTTCAAAAAAAATAATTTTATTTTGTCATTTGGGATGAAATCATTTGTTTATAGTATAAATGTAATGAAATAAGGCACCAGCTCAATAAACTAGGGTCAAGGTATTCAGAGTTGGTATTGGAGAATGTTTTGTCGAATCCATGGAAACTAGATTTAAAAAAAATTGATTATAGAAAATAACCCTAATATATGTATTTAAGGGTAAGAATATAAGAACCCCCTAGAATTTTAGTAAGGTAGATATTATTTTTGAAATCTGAGAAAAACATCCATGTCTGGATACTATAACTAAATGTGGTTCTAGAATAGATGTACCTAGGGGTAACAACTCTGACAATGTGTGTTTGGCCTAACTCGGTGTAACCTAGAATATGACAAAATTCCATATTATGCACCTGTTTTGACACTCTGAGGGGATATGTTTAGGATAATTCACATTTTATTTAAAAATCATTATGAAGGATTTAAAAGTAAATATGTCTCCAAAGAAACCATGTTTATGACTATGAGACTTATATATATATATATTTAAATTTATGTTATGTTCATTACAGGTTTTGGGATTATACATTAGGTTTCATAATGTTATGATCTAATTTATGGTATTTTAATTTTTAAAAATGTTACATAATTTATGGAAAAAAACTGCATGAATCCACATAATATAGTGAGTAAAACATATCATTTCTATAATGAGTTTAATAAAATCCTTTGAAGGGAAGTAGTCTCAGAAATATTAAAATCATATCATGAAATAATATAATGATATAAATATATAAAGAAAATAATTTTTTTATTAAAAAATTACTTCTGAATGAATCTTGATAAGAAGATGATAACAGAAAAAATATAGGTAATGGGAAGATGGGAAAGATAGATTTTCCAACCTATGATCATTATGGACCTAGAGAACATAATACTTGCTTGAATAAAATTTTATATTTTTACAAGATTATAGAGAAAGGAAAATAGGATCATGACTATAAAGAAAAGAAATACGTTTTCCAATGCATCAACTATCAGGTGATGGGACAATATAAAAATGAATGTCCCAAACATCAATGGAATATATCTCAGAATATGTGATGGGATCAGGGTTAAGATTATTCTTCTACCTCATATTAAGAGGAATTATTAATATTATTGTCTTCTAATTTCAAAATTATATAATTTTAATATTTTATAAATAATGATTTGTTTATAAAATTCATGATATATATGTATTGTACTAAATTTTTTCATCTTTATGGAATTTAAAACATGATATGAATACCACCAGTAATCAAGATATGTAATTCTATTATATGTTGAACATTTTGAAAAATCATTACCTGAGTAAGATGTCCCTAAATATGTGCTTGATGTTGAGATAATAATAAATATATATTTATGGGATATTATTGGTGACCATGAAGGTGGTTAGTTATATGATGATTTATGTTACACTAGAACTATATTGTGTTGGGATTTAAGGAAACCAAGATATTTTACTCTTGGAAGTATGAATGGTTAATAAAGGTGATCATGGAAATCATATATTTGGAATATAAAACTAATAGAATTAGTATGTTGTATTAGAGAAAATATGGTGATAAGTCTCCTTTATTTTAAATCTATGGTCTCTAAATTAGGATAGGATTATCTTAAATGATTCATAAGGATTAGGATATTATTGATTATGATTAAATTGTAATTTATCATATTACATAACATGTGATAAAAATAATGTTTTATTGGAAATTTAATTAGTTAATTGATGACTTATGGATCATATGGTTCATATAAGTGCTTTAGGTGTCAAATATTCATTTCAAACCATCATTCCACAATGTGAATGATGATTTCAAAATAGATCAAAGAAAAACTAACTGGTGAGATTGTTCTCATGACATAAAAAATAATCATGCAATTTATCTGAATAATAATGAATCCATCAACTCGAGAAAATTTATTTTGGAATAAAAACATTAACCTTTGACTATTTTTCTATAAAATCGGTATCCTTTTAACTTATCACAATATTTATGTTTCTTTTATATTTAACTTTATAATGATTGTTTTCACTATCACTATCCATTATAACATTCTATTTATATTTTTCTTCCATTTCCTCATTATCCCTTTTGACAAATTATTACTGACATGAAATCCTAGTTTTCTAGTGACCCTCTCTTTTCTCATTCCCTCTCAATAAGAGGATATTTTAATAACCTAGTTTCCAATGTTGGATTTTGATAAATAAATTTTCATTTATCAAACCTTTTTTGATGTACAATTTCAAATTGTGAGGATTCACTTTTTGAAATAATGATATAATGAAACCCCCCATGATTTTACAGTATGTCAATTTTAACATCTATCTTCTTCGATTGGGTATATTACCGAGAACACTAGGCATAAAAAATGATTAAATATTATTGTGATATTAATCACCTAGCCAATGGAATAGTGGGTATGAAATTGATTTTTAAATTATGACAAATATTTTAAACATATTAAAGAAATTATTTATTTGGATACCAATTAATTATAATTGAAAATAAATAATAAAATAAACACAAGAAACATTTTTTTATAATAAATTATTTTTTGGCCAAAAAAATATCTTTTATTAATAAATTGAATGAATCATTATTAATGAAATATATTAATAAAATATATATATTTCATATTCAATCAAAAAAATTTAAGTTAAACAAATATTATTTATAGACATAAGATAACAATACATCAAAATTTTACACATAAAGACTATATTTTCCCAAAGAATTTTTAACATCCTTTTAATGAAAAACTTATTTAAAAATTAAATTCTAAGCACTTAATAAATTATATTTAAAAAACTAAATTCATTTTTATAAATAGAATGTCAAAATTAGCTTAGGGTGAAATTTTTATATTTTTATGAAAATATGTACTTTCCAATGAATAGTGAAAAATACATATTTTATAAAACAATATTTATAATTATATTAATAGTATATTAAAGACATTAATAGTAACCTATCATATTAATGTATATATAAAATTTAGATATATTGATAATGAGAATATAATATATTTTTATCATGGAATATGTAAATAATTTTTTTTAAATGATAAATTAAGTATGGATATATTTGTAAAGCCTAAATGTTTATTTAAAATTTTATACTTAATATAATTATATTCATAGATATTTATTTTAGAAAATTATATTAAATAATTAATATTTTTCATATTATTATATGATAATTATATGAGACCTTAATTATTTATTCAAAGAGTTATAACATTAGTTATAATTTTAAAATCATTATTTTATGTTTAAATGAAGATTATAATTAAAAAGAAAACATATAATATTTTAAAAATCACATTCATAAAATTTAGATTCCTTTCTAATTATACACATTAAAAAAATATGATAAATTGTTGGGATTTTTCTAAAATAGTTCAATTTGTTTTAATAGCAAAATATGATAATTATAGAATTTAAGAAATACATGATTCATTGAATCATTGATTATGTATAGATGATGTAATACCATAATCTCAAACTCCATTATACTATTTTAATAAATTTAGTGATAATTCTAAAAAAATCAATGTCTTTATCAAAAATAATAAATAAGTTAATAAAATATTGAAAAACAACAATCTCCCCCACAATAAATATCACCCCTCACCATCCCTTCTCCTCACAACTCAAAAGCCTTTCCAATTTTTTTTAAAAAAAATCTATATGAACTTCCCATAATGTTCATTATCAATTTTTCTCCATAAAAGACCAATAACTTTTCCCTAAGAATGATATCAAGGAGAAGATGTTCAAGAGGTTAAACCCTCTTCCATTTTCATATAATTTCTCTTCTAATTATTCAATTTTATTATTAACTCCCAATATACCAATCCAAATGATACCTGGTAACCCCAATATATTTTATATACTATAATATTATTCTTTTAAGTAATAATCCATCATCAATTCTATTCTTATATTCTTTCTTTTATAACGATGAAAACATCCTTTATTCAGTGTTGATTTACCTCCTTCGTGGATGAAAGTTTTCTCTTTTCAATTCCTCTTTCATGGATATTCATAAAACTATTTTCACGGATAAAGAGTAATTTTATATTCACATTACATCTTATTTAATGTTCTTTAGAAATTATATATAAAATATTAATCAATGAAAAAAAACAATTTGGTATGATCAAAAGATTCCAAAATAATCTAGACAAATATCACTAAAATCTTATCTAATGATTTATCCCACCAAGTATACAGATTATTTATATTTCCATTTATCTATCTATATGTTCATTAATAACATATAATATCAATTATTTATCACTATTCCCATTTCAAGTGATCTTTTATACATATATACAAGTGAACCAGTTCTTAAAAACAAGGAAATAAACACTCTTGAATAAAGAAACTGAATTTTATTACTCATAAAAAAGACAATAAATTAACCTAATAAAAATATACTAAATCAAATAAATTTTAAATTATTTATGAATTAAATTATTAATGAATCTAATTTAATTATACAGGACATTAAGTACAAGTGAAGAACATTTTTTGACATAAGTTAAGGGTAATCCCAGGTAAGCATAATTTTTGTGAGATATTATTTATTCACCAACATTAATTATGTGTGGTGTATATATAATAAATTTTTTAATAATTTCATGAATCTATTTATACTCATGGAATTGAATGTATTATTTTATGGTCATTAATTTTATTGGACATACTGTTAGACTCTTTAAAATGTAGTCATGGTTTTTTCCCAAACCTCCATTTTTCATTTGGATTACACTATCTTTTTAATTAACCCAATTTAATTCTTTATTATTTTTATTTAATTCTTCTATATTTTGTGTATATGTTCAAAAATAATATATCTATATCATTTAATCTTTATTTTATGTGATAATACAAGTTTTATAAGGTTACTTTCTTAATTCCTTTAAATTAGAAAGCACGGTTTAAGAGAACTTACCAATTTGTTAACTATTTTCAAGCACACTCCATAATCTTAATTATGTAATAATTATTCATATTAAATTTGTACTTTTTTATAAAAATTATTATTAGTCCATTTTCGGTTTTATATAAATAATTATTGTTTTCCACTTTAAATATTCTAATATTTTTTCTTAAACCACATGGAAGTGGCCCATTTTTTATGTATCATAAAATATTTTTAACTTTTCCACTATATGATATAATTTTTTAAACTTTTATATTTATGATAAAAAGCAATGACTTTACAAAATATAACTTCTTTTAAAAGAAAAATTGTATTTATCTCAAAAAAAATTCAATGACATTATTAGAGTATATTCATCATTGATTATGAATCAAATATTTCAAAGTGGAATGGGAATCTAGGATTCCAATATACCTTTGTATTATGAATATGTGGAATGCATTTGACTTAGTAAGTGATGGGTGTGGCCTGTTATAACCACCTTATGCATTGGTAGGTCACATGGGACAAAGTAGAATGTGTTTTGGTCAAGGAATTACATGTTTATATAGAAATCTTGGTTAGGGACTTCATTATATATTTATGATGTCCAAAATTTTGAATTTCTTCATTATGATATTATGAATTGACAAATCAGGTTATTATTTATCTAGTAGAATATCAATGGTTATGTTTCATGTGATTATTTATATTCTATTAATTATTAATCTTTTATTCTTACCATATAATGATCAAGTTTATATTTAATTGGAATGTGATTATGTTATTCACCATGACTTATTATTTACATTTATAATGGCTTCCATTTTATTTTATACCCTTACTGATCATCTTATCTCACTCTTTTATTATGTTTTCCTTTTCCCTATGATACAGATATCTATATTATGAATGAATTTAAGAGATAATCTAGGAGTTATTGATGGTTAAAATGTATTTTATATGTTGTTTGTCCTTTTATATTGAAATGTAAAACTTGTGTTTGAATCCAGTTTTCCAAAACTACTAAACTATTTAGTCATTTATGATGGGAAAACATGGTCATTACACAATTGTAACGTATTAAGGAACCAGAACAATTCTACTGGGGTTGGGGTCTTTAAAATATAACATTATACCACACATAAAATTAATTTATCCGTAAAACATGTTCTCTCATATATAAAAACTGGATACTTTTGTCTCATAATATCATCAAACACCCAGAAATATTCTTCAAAAAAATTTCTCTACTAATATTTAATAAGCATAGTGGTCTTCCATCATAGGACATTCACTCTATGATAGAAAATGAACACTGGTATTCCATCATAGAAAATATCATGTTTTCGAGGTATAATATTTTGATTTTATTACATTAGAAGGATCGTGTATATTATTTCCCAAGTTAGCAACATGGAATATATTTTTAACTTTATAGATGTTCGTTGGTAGCTCCAATCGATATGATATCATCCTGATATGATGAAAAATTTCAAGGGGACCGATATAACTTACAATATGTATACAATTATTTAAAAGTATAATTATCTTATTCCATGTAGAAATTTATAGACAAACCTTTCAACAAACATTTCATTCATTATTGCAATCATGATTTTCATAAAAAAATCAACTAAATTTTCTTCTTCCCTTATGTGTAGATGAATAATTCTAAACATCATATCCATTTCAAAAACGATCTTATCTATCAATATCTTTTTATCCAAAATTCTTCCAAATATGATGGTGATTGACACTTATTACTATATATAGATTCATAAGGATCCATCCAAATTCTCAGGTAAAGGATATTGATGTATGAGAACTATACCATGGGATGATGATGATCCCATACAAGTTTGAAATCAATTGATGAATATCTCAACATATCCTCTATGGTTTGAATTATTATTTTATAATCACCAACTTTCTAAGGATGTTTTATAGTTTTTTTATTCCAGTAAAATGAACATCAGCAAATTCATAATTGAATATAAACCTGGATATGGGTATTATTTCCCCCAAATAAAACAATTAAAAGGATAAGGTCGCCAAATCTCATAGACCATAAAATCCTCTAAGAGTCTTGTGATTGATGGGACATCATAAAGTCTCATGAATTAACCTTATACATGTATTAACTCATATCTGATCTCACATAGGTCCTTTATATATGTCTTCCTACTTTTTTGAAGGCTCTCTAGACTACAAATGGTCACCCAATAGATGTATAAATAGACTCCACCATTCCATGTGGTTTTTCAACTAGTGAAAACCTATAAATCGATCTGTGAATACTTTAATAATAGGAGGAAAATGTCAAAAATGAAGAGGTATTATGTTGTCATAAAAATAATGTGACACATCACTGATGGGAAGTATTATCTCCCTTGACAGAATCCAAAAAAAACTCTTGATACCCATGATCATTTTTATAATAAAAAATATAAATAAAAAAGATGAGGTGATATCAAATCATGGTCAAAATGGCATCTCATGAAACCTTGTTGTTATAGAAGACCCCACAAGACTATAGAGACATGTATGGCTCATTTTGTGATGGACCATCAACAATTCATCATCATTACATGAATTTCCTCGAGTATTTGTAGGTGACCACACACTTCTGATTTGTCTCCCAATGTATTAACATATTGGATTTTCCACGAAATTCATTCACACCTCTTCAGGAATATTATTGGTCATGTGATGCATCATCAAAAGTTAGGGTAGACGCCGTTTACATTACTCATGTTATCTTGCATGACCCTCATTCATTGTAAAATAAAACAAATAAAATAGAAAAGGGGGGATTTGAAACCCTCTCACGGTGGTAAAACTCTTCTGACATTCTAAAGAAGTCATCCACAAGGGATTGTTAGATTCCTTGAAAATATTGCTTGATCTCATGAATTCCCCTTGGAAAAACATATATGTTCGATATAAAGTCCTGCACAAGTCACCTAAGATCACATGAATTCATTTTGATAGGTTGTCTAATCCTAAGAAATCCTATTTCCATATTGATATGAAAATATAAAAAATTCATCATTATTTCCACATGATCAAATAATTATTAATTATTTTTTATTAGTCCTATAAATTATACATTTATAGGATAGACTTGTGGTTGCTAAAAACCTACTAATTTCCTCAAAGAATTCTGTAGTAGGGACTCATGAAGACGTGTGATGTTGAATCCCTTCATTGACTCTAACATTAATTTGTAAAAAAATTTATTAAAAATGGAGAAAAAAATGGTTTTGAGGCTTAAAAATCCCGCAAGATATCATGAAAAACATATCCCTATATATAGAGACAAACAGAACACTGACAGATAAATGAACACTCAGAAACTCGTATTGGTACAAGAGACAAATTCTTGGAGATGAGGATATAATGAATAAAAATTTCATTATTATTTAATATACTAAAGAATGTCCCAAAAGGTCATGAAACATACATTGGTAAATTTCATGATCACTTATAGTTCATGCTATTAACATATAGCAAGACATATAAAGGACACCCCACACAACTGCTAGATCATGTAAGACTTAGAAAAATTAACACTGAATAAATCTAGGGAATTAGAAATATAAAGGATAGTAAAATGATTAATGGTGTTAGAATTAAGTGAATATATATTCACTTACCCTTTTATTCTTCACATGAACCATCTATGACAAGCGATGGAACAAGGACATTTCTCCCATATCTCGTGACGCTCCTTCGTTATACAATTAGCTTCGTGATAATTCCTCCAGACCTGTCAAATAATGTCACATGGTTCCCTCTAACCATGCCACCAAGGTCTCTTAAAACCCGCCATGGTCGTCATATTAGACTTTTGATTCTCTTCAAACACGTCACCTAACTCAAATAATGGAACAATTTCATGTCAACCATGTATCTCTATAGATCTTGGTCCTTCTAATTGTCTCTTGAGACACCCTCCATGAAATTCATCCACGCCACGTGATTTCCTACAGAAATGAAATCCAATACATGAGACACCCTCGTAGACATTTCCTATTGACTCTCACAACCCCCTCCATATATGTCATAAAAATCATTCAATGACACTTGGGAACGTAATCTGGATCATGTGACAGCCTCTAGAAATGTAATTCAGGTCATGTGGTGCATCACATGACCAAGTGTCTAGGTCTTGTGATAAAATCTTGAGAAAGTAACCTTGATTTTATGAAAACCCACAAATATTCATTCTAGATTATGTGTTGTACCTTAAAAAAATTAACTGGATCATACAATTGTCTATGTACATTCCATGAATACACTCTCAAAAATGTTAGTCAGTAAATCAAGTCATGTTGAGCAGACAATAAATGCATGATAGGCAGGCAGGTAGGCCAAGTCATAAAGGGAATTATAGGACTTCATAAATATTATTATCCTTCGTGTTTAATCCCTACTCATAAGGTTATGTTTAATGTTTATTCCATGAACAATGAAAAATATAACATTTCAAGAAAAATACAGTTTCCTTAGGATTAATGACTTTGTCTACCCATGGTGTATAATCCCTGGCCAAAGGACAATGTTATTGTATAATCCTTAATCAAATTAACTATGACAACTCTGATTCCCTCCATAATGAGGATACATAGGATTCCTCTTCATGGACTGAGATCCATATCAACTATTCTAAGGGATTTCTTGATATATAAATCCTATACCCATGGTTAATGAGAGATATCACATCCAATCACTTGTTACTCACACTATGAATAACCCATGCGATAATAGGGATTTTCAATAATCATATCATTTTCTTCATGAAATTTTATAAATACTAGGGAAATTTTAGTTTGTATTCCCCAATAAAATGAACTAAGAGAACTTTGATTCCTTTAAAAATTGAGATTTGTAGGATGCCTTCATAAGGCCCTTGCTCAAATAAATATTTATTTAAATTTAATTCTCATGTATCTGATATTTCAACCATTAGGACCCCGTAATTTCCATATTGTGATCACTCTATCTCATCTATCATAGGATTGAGATATTAGTCAAACTGTGATAAATCTAATTCATACCATAACCACGACATGTATAAAGCCTCTTTAAGGGTTGAGTTCCATATTTTAAATCCCAAGGGACTTCCTAGTACATAAGCCACCAAGCCCATATACAATGAGTGTAATCACTTTTCACCTCTTGTTTCTCCCATAGATAATATCTTGCATGGCCTTAGGGATCCATAGTGACCACGTCATTGGCATACTAAATCTTTAAAAGCCAGTGAAATACCAACATGTAAGCCCCGATGAGTGGAATGATATTAACTCTTCTTATATAAGGGAATATACCTCGGGCTCAATCCTAAAGGCATGATCAAGCTATGATATATCTGATTTCTGGTACGTCTAGGATATGTTGGATGTCTCCTCAAGACTCAACCTCAATGATTCGATGCCTCAGTTCGAGAAATTATGCCATATCCACATAATTTTAAACATCATAGTTATAAAAATATACTTGGGTTTTGATTTGTTCAGTAACCATGATATTTATGACACCTCATAATATCTTAGTCCCCTCCATAAAATATTAACAGCCTCCCAACATGGATGCATATTTTGATGAATCCAGTTATATGGATTAAACATATAAAGAAGCTACTCATTACTCATAAAAACATGAATAACCTTAGATAAATACATATGAATTCAGTAATGAGATCCCATTTCCTTTTTATCAATGAGATTCATTTCCTTTTTCAAATAAGGAGATCCTATAATAATTTTTCAGGTATCTAGTCTCGTATCGATATTAGGATGATATTTTTTAGCATATCATAATTCTTAACGATATCCCTAGTGTAGGATAAAACCCAACCCCCCCCCCCCCCCATAATTTTATAATGGACCTGACCTCCCATAATCTCAACCAATGTGAGTCCCTAAGCATCACTGGTTGTGAAACCCCTATTGACCACCTACCTTTAGAAATAAGGTATGTACATAGTTATGGATTAAGGAACCATTTGCATTTTCCCTTAAGAATGGAAAAAACCAAATATATATGATTTTTAAAGACATAAAATCCACAAAAAAATGATCATCGGGATGAAATGAGCTTATCTCATTGTGGGTTTCCATAGTCTTCCTCTTTTCCATTGAAATATAAATGGTGAAATTGACATGAATATCTCTAGTAATAGATGATTGGATACTGTTAAACAACCCATTTAATTTTACCCCATACTAAAAAACAAATGGTAAAATCGACCTGAATCTCTATAATAACAAAATATTGGTTATTATGCATCATTCCATTTCACATTCCCCAATACGAAATCAATAATGATGAACATTAATGGAATCCATAAAACCAAATAAGAATTGATCAATCATGATTGAGGTTACATTATTTTGTATATCTGACAAATAAAATGTAGTAAGACCAGCATGATCTTATTGATGATCCATTGTGAATCTGTTTCTCATGAAATATGTCCATCTTCATTTTGATAATTCCACTCGAATAGAATTTATGGATCAAAAATTATTTTAAAATTATTTTATCCATGCATATCTAATATAGAAAATCAGTATTATGAATTTAACTAATTAGTAACCTTTTTTCTTATTGTTTATAGGATATTAGATATAGATCCCATTGAAATCATTCTAATCTAGTAAAATGCCTTCTTCATCAAGAATCACTCCAGGAAATCACCTATGTTAGGAACCCCTGCATCTTGGAAAAAAATATCCCCATCTCGAAAAATTCATCATCAAATGGTAAAAATTATATTATCTGTGTATGACTGATATGGTACAATCACAACCATGGAAGTTGTATATGAGGATATCCATGAACAAAAACTGCAAATTCTACAATGAGGAGGAAAAAATAGAGGAAAACCATTGGTAATCGTTGCCACAACTAATAGCTTTGAAATAATATCCTTATGGCATGATAATGGAACCATAATTATCTTGTGATGTTGGAATAGGATTCCAAATAAATCTCTCATCTAGATCATAGGACTCCCTAGAGGGCTCCTGTCATCAACCATCACCAGCATCATCCCACTAGTACCCATCAATTGCCTACAGAGGGTACCACCCGAAACACTGCCACCATTGATTCAAATTCATGGGAAACAATAAAGAGTCATAATGTGTGTAAGGCATTGTATTTCAAGGAAAGGGATCATATCCTCACTCCTACTAATGATTCTTTTCATTATATTCAAATAGTAACCAATAAAAAGTCTCATTTCAATACTAACATAGAATATGTATGTTGCCATTTTCTCATAGAAGGCATGGGGGAGTCTAAAATTTCTACCCCAATGCATGAAGTCCATAGTCATATTCTAGTGTAATAGTGAAGAAAAATGTGGGCAAATATCCCTTCTATAATCAAATATATCGTCCAGTGTATAATGAAGAAGAAAAATGTCCAAGATGACATCACTGCAAGAACATTTCTAAAATGCCAATATAATTTAACAACAGTTGAAGAACAGTTTCAATATAATCTAAAACCTTTTTAGATAACGTTATAAGAATATATACCTATCTATACAATAAGTACATCCCAACACTCTGATCATTACAAAAAATTTGGTCTGCCAGAATAATCCCACATTATGGCTCATATCTAAGAGTAATATTGAAATATTGTGATAAAGGAGAAGGCATCAATCCATGATAATATTCTCATTACAAATAGGGTTCAATAGGTTATAGGGGAACATTCCTCATGATAGGGTCACACTCTTATTAATTAAGTCATGAGATATATTTTAATGTCCAAGGATCGATCTCATATCCCCTTTCTAAAAGGGATACACCATGTGAGAGGGTTAAATGCCTTAGTATAGGCTCATAATCTTATAGAAGTAGTCTATTTTCATACTATAAATGCCTAGGATTCAGAATACATCACTATTAAGGTTATGTATTACCAAGTAGTAATGGTAAAAACCTTAGGATATGCTCATATTCTAGTTAGTTAATCTTTCCTGGCATATTCTAGTAGATCACTAAATCCAAAAAAATATTTCCACTTCCTCCAACGAACAAATACATCAGCATAATTCCAAGGAACTATAGTAGATAGAATATATTCCTTCTCACATTTCAGTGGTCCATCAACATATTTTGGTAGGGAATTCGTATTCGGACCAAGAACACATTCCTGCTCTTATAGAGGCACAACATGTGATAGAGGCACATGCCTCAAGGATGGATTATATTCTTACCATGAAAGTCTAGTAGCATATCCCAATGGCTCCAGATCCTGCTCATACTCCCTTCCCAAATGAGGCACAAAAAGTGGTAATGAATCATTCATTAGGAAAATCATATATTTATCTCAATTATGGGATATCTAATTGTAATATTCTAGTAGCTTCTTAATAGTAGTCTCATATTACTGTAGCATCAAATGGTTAAAATTATATTTCAGAAACCATCACATAGCAAGCTCATGTCCCATCATAAACCCAAAAATAGGTCATCATATTCAAGACATAATGCTAAGAATTTCCTATTCTTCTAATATTATAAATTCTAATGCCCTTGGGGTTGTTTTTGACACATTCTCAGTTCCATGTGTGTCTATTAATTCTTTCACCAAAGAGGAAGATGATCATTACAATGATATTCCTCCTCATAGTAGTGGGGAGATTGATTGTTGGAACTCTACTCCAAACATCCACCTTGTTTAAAATTCCCATGATGATATCTCCCATAGAAAAAGAAATCATCCCCTTTCTCATACCCCTCTATATAGATCAGTATCCCAATCTCTGATTCCTTCATCTAGAGAGGTGACCGAAACATTAGGGTCAAATTTAAATAGTTACCCATCATCTTCTAGCATTACTCCAATATTATCAATGAGAATCTTTAAAAATAATATTATATAGTATTACCAGATGGATTTATGTATCTTTGATGAATACGAGGCCAATATTTTCATAGAGAGAGAGTTAGTTAGAAATATCCTCGCAATTATATTTAGGACCATCGCTAAGTATGGATATGAGATCCAAGATGAGTTGGAAAATGATTGAATGACTTAAAAATGTGAAAATATGAGGACCAATAATCAGTATTTTATGAATATAAACCTCCTTTATTAAAGATATAGAGGTCAACTTTAGTCCATCAGAATAGTTTGTTTGTCATTTAGACCTATATGCTATCTCTATAGCCCGAAAACCAAAACATCAAAATAATAGTGTAAATATGTATCTATATTTCCACCATTGTGGACACAAATCTTAATCATGTTTTCTCTGAATATATTTCTTCCATCCTAATTTATCAATGGGAACAACATTGATAATTACACTTTTTTTCTCACCAAGAATTGTAGAACCCCTCAGATACAACATCGTGTAATGTCATTGCCTCTGGATAAATCAGGAAACCTTGTAACACTCTATTTAGTTGGTAACTACAATGAAATTTCCACACATAAACTATGCCCAAAAATAAAAAATAGAGGCATAGGATAGCAACAATATATCAATTAGGGCCACTCAAATAAAGATGAATTCATTTTTTGACACAATTACTGAAGATGCAATCAACCGGAAAACCTCCTAAAAAGACTGCCTCCTATCATTGGATTTCGTTGAACCAATATCCAACGTGAGAAAGGATGAACCACATAAAATGGGAGTCATGAAAATCTATATTAATATACATCCATGAGTGGACCCATCTCACTTGGTCTGGGGAATATCTACCACCACCTTCACCTCTTAGATCATTAATGGAAAAGAGTATTTGGGAATCATTAACAGCAGGTGCAAACAAACCCTATCATAATGAGTTGGGGAAATTTATATCTTAATCACCATAACCAGATTTATAATCTTCTATGAGAACCATGGGGACATCATTGGGGATTCTAGATCAATATCTTTCTGATGGGATGGTGAATTTATATCTTCATGTCGAACCCATGAATAATCTAATCCTTGACAGAAATAATCTGATCCTTAGAAAAATGACATATCAATGTCAATTCTATCATCAAATGTTCCACTCCCCATATGGATGAGTTCATTTTCATCATCATCACTACCATATATAGAATAAGTTTTCTCATGGTTGGGAGGAAACAATCATCCTTCCCCATTCCACTAACTCCTCCCACAACATTAAAACCCTCTGATAGTCACATCCCGTTTGGAAATCATGATGGAAACTACCGGTAGGTAACTATTAATAAAAAATGACAATAGGAACGTACATTTATGACAACAAAACCCTGTATGGATAATAATTTAAAAGGACCAACATGGAAAAGGGTTCAAATAACATCCTGATGAATGTGGTGTAGAATCAACCTATTATGTTAAAGGTAATTGAAAACCCATCATTGACTGATATAACTATGTGAATGTCATAAATATAATCATGAACGTAATTAGGGATCAATAGGAAAGGTTATAGGATTGTATCATAGAAAAATATCCTAGTTGTATGGTGACTTAGATTCAGAGAAATGAGGCTGCTCATACTCGATACCAATGAAGGATTTAAAACTGGGCACCTCTGAATACAAAGTTACCACCTCTATGGTAGAAAATTTACAATGGGAATAGTATAGAAACATCCCAATGATAACCTAGAATATTTTAGGTTCCTTTTATAGTGGAACTGATTCCATAATATGAGAGTGAGATACAAGATCTCAAAAAACAAAATGAGAAGATTCTCATGGTATATATTCCAACTTGGTAACATCTTCAGGAAGAGACAAATATTCTCCATGTCATAGATGATCTATTAACAAGAGTGGTGTCTATGTATCAGACTGGAAATGGAACCATTCACCCATTCCACAAAAATTAGGACTTCAAATATTATTTTAACATCCCTCCATTATGGAAACTGCATCTCCCTCCCTAGGGAAATTATTCGGTTATAGGGTGTATTGAGAATTAGTGGAATAAAAATGAAGGTCCACCTCATAAACCCCCACTCATCACATTAAATGGGAGGTGGATCAGTTATTGTTTCCCTAAAAGGTATTTAACATCATCAAGTCCCTAGATTCTCAGATGAAATCCATGTTTGGGTGATGTGCACTTGTGCAAACTGAGAGAAATCCATATTATGAATTGGTGGATTACACAATGCATCCACCCAATCCTTAAAATTCTATATTCTGTAGTTTTGAAATTGTAAGAGACTATGGATAGAATATCACACATATTGTGTCATTATGTGGTCTAATGATGGTCCCTTGAGATCAATAAGAGGAAACAAAGATGAGGTTTTTTTTATTGACTCAAATAACACCAGCCTTTTATGGTAAAATAACCTACTAGTACGATCTATTATAGTATGAGAACACTATAGTCAATAGTTCTTCTAACAATTTATCACCACCTAGAAAAAAATGATGATCATCAACCTGAATAACTAAAAGAAACACAAAAATGAGAATGTGTCTTACTTTATAGACGGGAGGAAAGGTTTAACCTATTCACTCAGGTTCCCTTTACCACTACTGAAACTAAGAGAATTATGTGCATAAAATCATCTGGATGAGTATTAGACTCCTCTATTCCCAATGCTGTATCTAGGTGGGTTAAATGAGTTTGATGAAATCAAAAAACGTATTGATGATTCCATTCAGTGAACCTGGTGCAGACAAAAAATCATTCCCTAAGCCTAGGGTAATAGTATAGAAAAATATATAAAGATGGATATCATTTTCATGCCACTATATATGCATTTTCATTAACCTAGATAATAGATAAACACGTATAATCTAACTCATCTAAAAGAAAAAATAAATCAAGGTCTCTTGGTATTTGAGGGAAATATTAAATAAGGATACTCCTACAAAAATAAAAAATATACCTATTTTTTCTTAGTAGCTATAGATTATAACATAATCACACTACCAAAAACAAGTAATCCTGATGAGGTCGGCCTCATCAAATATCCCAACTACTACCCATTACACCAGACGCTTGGTCATAATATCCCTGACTGCTTCATCTTCAATGATTTGCTTGACGGAATTTTCAATTCTAGATAGGTTGTGTTAGATAAATCGTTAGAGAGGGATTCTTATACAACCATTTTCCAGCCAGAATATGAGGGTGATTGTCAGAATTATTCTTCCATAAATATGTCAATTTTTGACAACTCGATGACTTGAAAAAAAAACTACACTAACACATGCTACCCTAAAATAAGAAATATAATGACCCATAATTTCTCCACCACCTAATTAGGGAACAAAAAATATTCCTCTAAAATGTGGGAGAGACAATTAGAAGCATGAAGGAGTAGAATAGGATGAGTTTTATTATGATCCATTATATTCTCTAACACTTTCATAATTCTTCCCTAAAACATCTACTACATTGTCATCATCCCACCAAAGGGAATGCCCCTCTGCAGAATATCACTTCTTTGGTTTGTTCAATGAGATGCACTTGGAATAAACATTGTGTGATGTTGAATATGTCTCCGAATATGATTTATCCAAATATAACCAGGGAATGAGGGACCTCATGCACAATATTGGTGGATACATGGGGTTTCATGGAAGTGGTCAGACCCAATACTTTGGTCATTCACCCATGGAGAATATATATGCAGTGGAAACTAGAGGTAATGTGATACAACATAGTAAAAATAGGGATGGTGGAATCCTAAATCCTTTCAGTCATTGTTCGACACTGTTTTTTAGGACCTTCTACGGGGTTCAATGTTTTGATCAACCCATGAAATATGAAAGTCCATTAAGACCTAAACCACTGGAATATGATAATATATAGACCATTTCATAAAAATCAATCTCGTCCACCACAATTTAATCATATCATGATCCACTTATCCAGGGGAAACCCTACAATTTAATGATCAAAATTTTTGGACTAATATATAACATTATGTAATAGTTGGTGATGGTCTCATTCAATCACTAGGTCCTTGATGCACTCCATAATTCAAAATAACATAGGGAAGCACATGTTGAAACCCTTCATACCCCAAATGAGTATGAGATAAAATTAACTGTAGTCTAGGTTTATCAAGTGAATATTATGTCCTTGGCATTTTATTTCTCCATATTGTTCAATTATGAGGACTAGAAACTGGTGATCCTAAATGAATTAGGCTGCTATATTTTTTGTTAGAGTCAATAATGTCAATGCACTAAGTGGCCTAATTGATGAAGATTTAGATATCGTTTTCATCCCAATTTGAACCCTATATTGTCAGGGATATGGTGTAGAGGGGTTTTTCCCCACAATTATGATCATTCATGTTTATTATAAGTGAGAGAAAAGACTTCCTGGAAAAATAAAACTCTATGCTTGTTTTGTGGAGATCACATGTGATATCAAGTTTAGGGTAATCCAACAAAACACTATATGCTATGTACTACCCGGATGGCCCTATCTACATAGCCCTCTAGTGGTACAATAAACATTCTATCATTGCCTATAGTTCAAAATTGATGTAAAGTTAGGCATACTAAATAGTGACCGCTCCCACGATGATACTTTCATATCCATATATGTTGAATAATATTTTCATATATGTTGAGGAATTAACCCAATTTCATTTGATGATATATATTTTGTCTCCCCCAATGGCCTACGAACCTCCCTTTTGGGTCCTTAGAGTATAATCGATAGTGACTATGTGCTCCCCATAAATATGGTAGTGGTAGTAGGCCTATTCATGGAGGTCTACGCCCATTCTTTCCCCAATGATGAAAAAAACAATAATTATCTTTGTCATTTCTCTACAATGACTAAGACATAATTATAAAGTAATGTACCTTATTAGGGATTCCCTCACCAAAATAGTGATGGGGAAGCCCTTATGTTTCTTAAATCACTAGTAGAAGTCCCCAATGACTTTGAGATGGATGAATATGAGGAGGAATATAGGAACAGCCCTCCCAGAATTGAGGAAGGTGTCTAGGCCACCATCTATGAGTTCCAGAAGATAAATCTGTGAATAAAGGAAGGAATTCAGCCTACTCTGATTAGTCCCTTAGTACCCCTATAAGTGAAAAATATGTACATAACATTTATAAAGTATCACCAATATGTGATCAATTAAAGCTATACATAAAAGCTTGAAGTAAATATAGATATTTATACACACTATCTAAGACTACCCAATGAGAATTGAGGCATCAAGCATGTTGTTAGGAGGATCCAGACCTCTCATTCCATATATTTAGAGGTGAATTCTGAAAATTTGATCAAATAAAACTTTTTTTATAACTGAAATTCCCAATATGTCATGCCAACATAATCACTAACTAGAAGAAGAATAGGAAGATTAGTGTTTTCATCGATTTTAGATACCTTAATCAAAATTTCTTGGAGGATGAATTCCCATTTACTATCAAAAAATATTTAATCAATGAAACTTTTAGGTTCCATGACCTTTCCTTCAAGTATGGGTACTTTGGGTATTATCGGATAAGGATTGCCCCTGAATAGGAAGAAACAAGTACATTGAATGTGCCTATTGGGATCTTTTGTTATCAATTCATGCCCTTGGGATTCAAGAATGATGGAACTATAAATCACTTCTCCATGTATCAAATCTTTAATCCATTTCTAGGGAATATAGTTGAATTTTATGTCAATGAAATATTGATCAAATACTGGTAGTGATGTGTTCGCTACATGGACCTTAAAATATTATTCATCAAGATATAAAAGCATAGTCTAAAGAGGATTATGATAAAATTTTATTTATGGGTATCATTAGGGAAATTCTTGGAATATTTGTTATTCCACTATAGCATCATGTTTGACCAATAGAAGACTAGTGTTATCATAGTAATGTCACCCCTATTATATCTCAATGAATTTATGGGGCTCTAATAGAACTTCGCCCACATTCAGTGATTTATTTACAACATGTATAGAAATGATATCCCCTTCACCCTAGTAATGAAGAATGGAATATCCTATCAATGGGATGATTATTTCCAAGAATCCATCATGATTCTCAAGAATCAACATCTTCACCCACTATTCCTGATGCTTCTGGTGTATGGGAGGCCACATATCATGTTAGTGGTTTCCATGGAATGCTTATTGGGTTTTTTAATCACATATAAAAATGATGTGGGATAGAGAGAAATCTATGCAACCTCATTTTGATGATGTAATGTACTGAGGCTTGATACTCTGATGTCGAGAATAACTTCCACACACTTATCATCATAGTGAAAAATGATGAGGCAGTACATCCAGCACCATGAAGTACATCTGGTCTCTTGTATGGATCCTCTAAATTATACCCTTGCCATCCTATGTGAATATAAACATAGATCTACATGTTTTCATTATTCATCAATATTAAATTCAGTTAATTTCAATGAAATCTATAAATGGAAATGCCCTAGCTAATTTCCTTGCAGCACATCTACTCCCAAAAAATACACTTGTGGACACTAAGCTTCTAGAAAAGAAGGTATTATCTTCCCATGACTCTCCCCACACATTGGTTATTTATTTGGGTGGCTAAACACAAATCCATGTTAGAAAAATAATGTAAAACCTGAATCAAAATCTGATTGTCTTACGAGGCATATTTGACTCTCCTGATAAAGTAGTTTTTCAAAAATATTTCCCACAATCCAAAGGCTGTATGAATAACAAGGAAGAATACAAAGTCATCATTACTAGCATGAAACATTCCCTACAACTGGTAGTGGCCAACATGAATATAAAAGGGGACTCAGTTCAAGTAATTTTTCATATAAATCGAAAATATTCAATCAAAAGAGAAAAAATAGAACCTTTAACTGGATACGTCATGGGAAGGATGTAAGATTTACCTTTTTAATCTACATTTCACCATGTTACCTAATCACAAAATGGTCATTCTGATGCATTAGATAAAGTATCCACTATCTAGGATGACCCCGATAAAAAGGTAGAAATATTCATTATTTTAGTTCAAAGAATAGTCTCATCGATCATCATATATGATATGGAGGAAATAAATCTGGTAAAAACCTTCCTAGATCATGATGATCCAATGACCACATCCAAATGGTTGGATCTTATATTTAGTTATCTTCAAAATGGATATTTATTGAATGATCAAGATGGATTGGAAGAAATTCAGCATCGTGTGGCGAATTTTACCCCATGAGATGGTCCAAATGACAAAAAATTACTTTACAGGTGAAGATTCAAAGGAATCATCCTCATATTCATAGTAGAATGATACAGTCTCCCTATTATGGAAGAATTCCATTCATGAGCTTGCAAATCCCATAAATATAAGACCTTTCTCTCCAATGAGATCAAGAGGTTACGATCACATTAGCATACCCTGATATCGGATTGGGTGGAATTCACTAAGAAACTTCATTCCTGGAAAATAAATTCTTACATAATTTATAAACCCCTAGAATTGCGTCATAAAAATATAATTTTGGTCATTTTCTATACGGGGAATGAATTTTATGGGTTCATATCCCTATTACACAAGTAAGAATTTCATGTACATCATTACTGCCACTAATATCTTTTCAAAATGGGATGGGGTGACACACCTCAAGGAAGTTTATATGAAGAACATCATAAACCTCATAAATTACCATATCAGCCCCAGGTTTGGGGTCCCTCACAAAATATTTAATTAAAATAGCAACAATTTCTATTTTATAGAGATGAAGAAGATAAACAAAGAGTAAAATATCAAGTAAAATCACACATCTCGCTATCATGTAGTAGAAAATGGAATGATATAGGCCCTAAATAAGTCTATCAAAAATGTCCGGAATATTGTGGACAAGGATCTGAAGTAATGGCCCAAAAAATCTTCCATGCTTTATGGGCCTACAAAACCACCACATGTTCTTCTACACAAGAAATTCCATACTTAATCTTTTAGGGTACTAAGGTAGTATTTACCATAGAATTATAGCTTCCCTTTATCTGAATTTCTATTTGAAGATAGGTATAAGATGATGACAAATCACATAAGTGGTAGGATTAATTGTAGTTTCTCGATGAGAACAAGTTTTTCACACTTTACGACATTGAATTATATCATAATCGAATTTTATGGGCCTTTAATAAAAAGGATCACCTATGCTCATCCTCCATAGGAAATTGGTTTTGACTCTAAAAAAAGAAATGATATTAAGAAAGAATCCCCTAATGCTGGAACACAAATAGTTGGTCCCTTACAACATACATAAGTTCTATCACAATAGGTATTACTCATTAGACACAATGGATGGAGAACTTATACAACCCCCACTAATGTGATGTTTCCCAATAACATATTTTCATAGAAATCATCACATAGTAATACATATCACTATATGGTAAGAAATAAATTCAAATTACATGACCTTAAACTATACAAGACTGTCCTGGTTACATGGTTTTAAATTGTACATGATCGTACTAGTTACATGGAGTTAGTAAAGAAAATGTATCGTAACCACATAACATTAAATAGTAGGGTAGATTTCATATTCTATATTACATTAAATTTCATGGGAAATCAAGAACTATGTAAGATTGATTCCAGCCATCACAAGATCTATAGTGAAGATCTAACTCTTGATTTTTGGCCCAATCATATTGATTTTTCACATCACGTAAGCCTAATCCCTTTCACATTGTTTAAGAACACACGAAACCATATTATTCTTATTCCTTCATGACAAGTGGTCCACATCCATACTGGATGACGAGAAAATACACAGAATATTTCCAATCCACATGAAACTAAAATGTCTAGACTTCATAGTACTTTGTATATATTGATTCTAATTTCAATGAGATATATAGGGATACCTCGATCATATATCAGGTCCAATCCACCAAATGATGAAAAATGATGATGTCCTAATTTTTAATGCTTTTTTATAGAGAATTGATCCCTTATCTTCCATTTTTCTCCCACTGAGCATAGATCACATGGGATTGGGAGTTTCGACAGGGGATTTCTTGCAAAAATATAGTGTAACATATTTTAAAAGACACATCTTTGTCCTAAATTAATGAACAAAAAAGGTATGCAAATTTTCCTAACCAGATGATGTTAAACTGCATGGTTAATGTCCTTTCATGACATAAAACATCAAATTCTAATAGACCTCACCTGAGAGGACCACTACTATTGGTATTGGTCTTATAGCACACCTACATCACCAAGGATAGTGTGTGATGTGAGTATTAAAATCAAAGTATTCATAGTGATTAATGTCTCAACAATCATGTGACCAATCATAAAAAATATAAAAATTTCCCACTCTATATATATCCTAGACTTGTGTATGATGGTCATTATCAAGAACTATGTGTGGCTTGATTTTCATTTTCATGAGGTATGTAGCAATTCCCAAACATATAACCCTGGGCTCAGCCACAACATCTGCATTGTTTCACGTAATTTCATCTACTTCCTTTCTATATGATGTAAACTGCATTATTACTTAATAACTATGTGTGTCTTTGTTACTTCCATCACAAGATACATAGTAATGATTGGGTCACCAATCCTGGGACCTTCTACAATAATCAAGAGAAATAAATACCTTATATATGTGTGTGGGTATGTGTGTGTGTCCAGGACCTATGTAGAGAATTTCATTTTCAGAACCATGTGTGAATTGATTCTAATGTTCATTTGGTATGTACTGACAACCATACTTCCAATCTTGGTCCTGTCCTCAAAATTTATAATCTCTTATACCAGTAATATTATTCCTCTATGCATGATGTCAACTTACTAGGGATATTAAGAACTGTGTGTGGCATGATTCCAATAATTGAATGATATGTAGTGATGTCATGATCTCCAATACTAGGCCTAGATACAACAACCAATAGAAAAAATTCTCAACCCTACGCATGAGATAGACCGCTTGAGTGTTTCCAGTTCAAGAACTACATCTAGCTTGATTACATTAATCACAAGATACATACTAACACCAAGATCCACAATCATGTGCCTATATTTTCTGATCATTGATAAATACACCACAAATTCATAGGGGACCAAGTCATACAAGTTCACTGATTCTATGTATAAGTCAGATCTACACTCAACATGTTTGTGCATTTAATATGCATCATAAAAAATTTCATTTTCATTACCATGTATGTACTACATGATGTTAAACTACATAGAAGTATGTTATAACCTCATGATGTTAAATTTCATGGAAGTACATCCTTTCCACGTTATATTAAACTACATGGACAACTTATTTACTAAATGACATCAAAATGAATGAAAATTTTCATTAATGCATGAAAATAAACTTCATGGAACATATCCTTACTACATGACATTAAATTTAAATAAAGAAAATGAATATAATTTACATGAAAATATACTATATAAACCAATAGCTGTGTTTCATTCCTTATCAATGGTTCATAGGAACTTCTCCATTTTCTACCGAATAATGGGGTGAATCCATCATCTTTTATATAACCTTATTATATAAACCATCCTTAATTGCTCTATAAAATTAGCCTTCTATAGAACATTCATGTCCCATGGAAAGGATAACCATCTTCAAGGGACCACTTTATTGACTATCCATTAATTTCTATGGAGCCTTCATACGTGCCTATGCTCTTCAACCAATTGTATCCTTATAAAACAAGGACATACTGGTCCATGTGAGCCTTGACTAAACCATGAAAAAACTCAGCACCCAGGTATGATCTAAACCTATCCTAGTATGACTATCCCATATCATCACTCAAGACCAAAGAACCTGAATAATGATTTACTATATTTTTATCTCTTTCTTGTAAGGATGATGGAGTACTTCATGCCTTGGGTATCTTAATTAGGCTCTTCTGTGGCATCCCTCATCTTAGGTCGATGTAATCCATTACCATAAAATCCTACACATTGGTAAAATATGCATAAAATAAAACTCTAGCCACTAATGGTCTAAATTTCAATACTTAAAACTACTATAATAATAGACACAAAAAATTTTAGTTTCAAACCCTACAAAGGGGGTCCTGAGAAAAATCCAAGTCTTCTCTTACAAAACAATTCATATATAGAGTTTAGGAATAAAAATTAGATCCTAAATAAATAAGGAATAATTCTAATAGGGTCTACACTATAGCCCTATAAAAAGGGAAGAAATGATCGCTAAATCCCACAGTCCAGAATAAACGTTTTAGAATTGATTTGCTTCATATCCTCATGGTGAGAATATGTTCACTGGATAGTGGAACAGATTTGGGGGTGCTTGAACCCTTTTTTAATATTACCTTTCCCAGAAACCATACTCCAAGATTTGGGGTGCCATAGTTCCCAAATAAACATTCCATGGACCTTGGGAAAGATACCCAACTTATAGAGATCCTTTTCTTGACTATGCATCATGCCTATGGATCCTGCATATGAACCTATGACCAACAAACAAATCCATTACTCTGAAAAATAAGAAAATTCTGATCCTTAAAAACCTTTAAATCACTATAGCATTACTCAACACCTCGGTGTGGATGAACTACTCTCAGTATGATTTTCCCATAGCATCCTCTTAATATAGTCACTTTGGTGCATTATTTACAATATCCACACCATACTATCAGAATGGATTCTATATCATCAACATTAAATCACTATGTTTCATCCTCTTTCTCATGGTCAGACTATGATGCTTCACTCCCTAGACTTTAATGGCCAACACCTCAATATTCAAAACCACATTTCATAGGGATTGAGCTTCAAAATTAAGAGATTAACTACCCTAAGGTTCTAAAACCCTTCAAAGATAATTTTTATCCCATTCCCAACCACATCATCTAGATGTTTGAGTCATTCGGAATCCTTGATGACCCTTAAATAGGAGTGGGGATCAACTTTTGATTCACAATTCTACTTATGCATAAGGGCTCAAACCCACCAACTAAAGGCATATTCTCCTTTCCATAATAGTACTTCAAACCTTATGATTCCTTAATACACCATGGCAAAACTTAAAATCCCCAAATGTTAGGGGACAATTCCAACATGTCTTCCCCATATCATATGCACGGACTCATACATTTGGGTTATGATCTACATGGCACGTACTCCTACTATCTAAGTAGACATAGCATCTCTATTATTTCATCCAAAAACCTATATTACCTCTATTAATCTTCCATTTCCCTTGGGAAAGATACTCACCTTCAAGGAACCTTTTATTTACTATAAGTGTATGCCAATGGATACTATATATGTACATATGGTCATCATCTAAATGGATCACATTATAAAATGGGGTTTTTTTATCCTTGTTGGACCAATAAACACCAAAGAAGAACCCATCTTGTAAAAGTGTCTTGGATTATTCTAGGCATGTCTACACCATATTCCATGATTATTGATGTGGTCCGTGTTGAATGACCCTAAACTAATGAAATATCATTCCTGAGATAAAATATTCTAAAAAAACAAAATATAATTCCTAAGCTAAAAGACCCTGAACTAATTAAATAACATTTTTGAGCTAAAAACCCCTAATGAAAATAAATATTTGGTCCAAGATAAAATATCATAAAGTAATGAAATATCTGGTCTAATAAAAAAGGCCATAAACTAGGGTAATATTAAGTCATATCTAAAAGACCCTAAACCAAAGCAATATTATACCCAAGCTAAAAGAACCTAAACTAAAATATTATTTGGTCCAACCTAAAACAAATTAAACTAATGAAAAATCAAATCAAAGATAGAACATGATAAACTAAAGTAGAATCAGGTCCAAGATAAAAGATAATAAACTAAAGTTGTATCACGTGAGACAAAAATGACCCTAAACTAAAAAAACATGTTTGAGGGAAAAGTCCATAAACTAAAGAAATATGAATTTAGAGATAAAATAATATTAACTAATTCAATATTACATCCATGATAAAACACATTAAATGAAATAAATATCATTTTTGTGCTAAAAGAACCTAAACTGGAGCAATATCAGACCTGCACTAAAAGACCCTAAACAAAAGCAATATAAGGCCTAAGCTAAATGACCCTCAACTATATTAAATCAGTATCTTTATATTAAAAAGATTTTAAGTCCCACCATATATCACTATTAGGATAATCTACGCTTTCCAGGACTATCAGCTATAGAAAAAATAGATAACCCTCCCTCTAGAACGTATATTCTACCTGAATATCCCTATAAAAATAAGGTTCTCTCATGATAAATGGAATATATACACTAATATATAATCACATGTTGGTGGAAATTCATGACCACTTCCCAAAAAGAATCTATTAAAATTTAAATATTTAATTCTATACATTATTTTGTTAGTTTTATGAAAATTATGTTTATTTTTAGAGATTCATGTAATATCGGAATGACTTAATGTCATGCACATCATGAATTAAAATAAACTAGACAACAGTGTGGAATGTTTAGAAAACTCATTCATTCACAATGTGAAATAAGGGGTGGAATATCCCCATTTTATTGTCTCTATAATGTGTTATAAAAAATGGGATGGACTGCAAAGGTCAAACTATGATAAAAGTTGATCATATGCACTCTATAGGTCAACAAGAGTTTGGCAAGAAGCATCAATTGAATGTTGGAGTGACTTTCTCTCGACCTACTCTACTTCTTTCCTATGATGGAGATCCTTGACAAAATTTTTCATTTCATAAACTCTCTATTGTGAAGTATCCCATGGGGATGATGAGCATGAATGGTTAGACCTCATATGTGAAATGATATCTTTTTGTGCCTATATCTCCACAATCTAGGCATATATCTAAGCTTGTAGTTTATATGTCAACCATCGACCCTTCTCTAATGCCTCCACCACCACTTTTATCAGCTCCAAGAGAGGATCCACATCTATGAAATCATGTATGATTCACTCATTAGTGTCCATATCTCATTGAGTTAGAACTAATTTTATCATGTTATCATATAATGGTTTCCAATCATACCCACCTACCCCCAAATCATTAAATAACTAATGGGGTCAGTCCCCTTGGTTGTGAAATGTTTGTCAGGGAGTATTTGTAATAGATACTTGAATTTATTTATATGTTATCCTATGTTTTATCATATACGATATGGATTATGAAGAAGGAATGGTATGAAAAGGAGTATCTATTTGATCTTATAGGGAAGGGGAAAAAGAAACCTCGTCTACCCTTATCTTGACAGGCATATCATATGTAGCTTGTACTAGATGAATAACCTTCTCAATGGATTCTAGTCTACATTCAGAGTAATAATCACTAAAATGATTTCACATCTAGGAATTCTCATCCATTCATTAAATCAATTCCATCATCACCACAGACAACGGGATTGTCAATCCAAAAGTCTTATCCACATGATGGACCATCTATCCTAGCACACTATGTGAATAGTCTATTACCCAAGTCTTGGAATAATCTTGGGTAAGTAAAGAGGTAGAATCAGTAGGTGTATGTATGATCTCATGATCATAACAATTACATTCTAGTATCATCCAAAATTGGAAAATGACCCCAGGATGACTCTCTCCTCATATTCCATCATACAAAATATGTGAGAGCCCTTGGATATAGCTAATCCTATGTGAAAATTGATGGGTTTCATAATTCTTAAAGATGATTATATCACCCATCCTCATTGTAATAATTCTACCCAAATGATTTATCATTTACAATATTTCACCAATGGAACCTGTGACGTTATCAACAATTTTCCCATTCGGTGCATGGAAGGTATAAAATCAAAGCTATTAGATTGGATCAATGAATCCTTAAACTCAGAATGGATTAGTGAAATGATCACAACCATATATTTGTTCAAAAATGTATGGTGGAATCAGAATTATACTGTCCTAAAGTTATAATAGTATTCATAACAATGAAAATCCCCCTATCCGGCCAAATAACATGAGAGGACCATATATCCAATAAAGGTTTTCTTCCATTATGAATATGAACGAAGATTTGATAAAGTCATGAAATTACCAATACTACCAAATTTAGGTGTTTTCCATCCACAAGTCATGTCTCCTCCACCAATGTATGTACATGGATCCCTAAATGTGAATCCTCGTATAGTAGAAGTCATCCATTAAAAAACATGTCCATGAAACCTTCTAGTCTTTGATTTGGGGATATCATCGAGTTTAATTTATAGATCTATGTGGTAAAATCATCAACTTACATGATAGACCAATGTGAATGAGTGCTATTACAAAACTACTATGAAGGGAACTAAATAAGGTGTATGGAAGTTGTCCTAACACCACAAAAGTAGAGAAAAAAATGATCTATGCCTCCAAATAAATGAGTGAGCACACTATCATCACATTTATAAAATTTCAATTTCACAATGGTATTAATTTAGTTCTCCAAAATTACAGTCTAAGAAGGATCATCCCAAATATTCATAGTAGAAAGTAACTCATTACACATCTCTCCAAAAGGGGTGAATCGCACCATGTTGGTAGAAGTACGATATGATGATTCCCAGTTATCCATTGGAAATATTTAATTGGATAGTTTTAGGACACCAACTACAGGTCATTTCTCAGAGGAGTTCAAGTTGGAGGTAGATGATGAATTTGGAAAACCACATGTCTTGTTAAAGACGAACCCTTTATAACTGATCCAAAAATTCTATGAAACTTCTCCTAACCCAGTATAGACATGGCCACTCATTAGAAAAATTAGAACCTAGAAAAATAACCTATTTTAAAATATAACGATTTTATTATGTTGTTCATAGAGGACGAAAATTTAATTGAATAGATATCAACAATTATATGATTAGAAAAGTCACTACCATCCAGAACTATTGAAGAGTTTTAAAATATATATGATAACCCATGGGACTAAGTTGTGACCAGTAAGAAGTCTTTTGAAATTATCATTTGAATATATTTGAAAAAATCTAACACCTAATGAAATGTTATCTTAGAGCCTATATGAAGAATGATAGCATCATCCAACAACCAAAAATGGTACAAAGGAAGTTGGTAAGATGAGGGATAATTCTGAATCTCAAATGAGAAGAACCTCTTCAAAATATTATTATTAGTATGCATGAGATATTAAGGATCAGTGTTGATATTTCAAGAAATAATGTCCCTTTTAATGGCCATTGTTTAGAAATCTGGAGAGAACTAGTTTCCATTTGAATAAAATTAACTGGGATATGACAGACATGTAAAGTAAAATCTTTTCAAAGAAGATGAATAGAGTAGTATCATTATGTGAATCACATTAATTATCAAGGGGTTTGTTAACTACATAAGGGGTTCATGAATCTTCAACCCCCCAGAGTTCTCATTGGTCACTTAACACCACATGGCATTACATAATTGCATGACCCCTTTGAGACTCATGATAGTCTAACTATGACATTTTCACATGCATATCATGGTAATCGATAGATTAAATGATTGAGATTGAGGATCCCACAAAATAATATATACTACGATATTTATCATAGTAATATCCCAAGATATTACTAATTTATGGTTCATATATGGATTATATAAGAACCTGAGAAAATGGGGTCATGCAAAATAGTTCTCATGATAAAAGATCGTGACTAAGGCTTGCGAATAGGCTCCCTGATCTGGTCTTATAAAACACTATTATGAGGGAGGAAATAGAAGATAGTTGAAAGAACTATAAAGTATGAGTATCTAATGAAATTAATTGCTCTCCATCCCTATATGTAGGTAATCTCAAGAATAACAAGAATCACCCAACAAAGAAAATGTTTCCCAATACACCAGTTCACAACACCACTAAAGACTCAGGTGGGCATTTACCTTCCATGGAACGGAGCCCTTACCCCCACAAACATCACTTCTAATGGGGTGGGTCATTTTTTGATTCCCAATAAATGATCATCATCAAATTCATAAAATAATTAATATATGAATATGGGTATTATTTCCCCGCACAAAAAAAAGGATAAGGATAAAAAATTTCTCGGATCATGAAATACTATAAGATACCCACCATCATTTGATCATCATAATGTCACACAAAATAACCATGTATAGAACATAACCTACATTGGAACATGTATGTTGGTGATAGTGGATCACTGAAGATGGGTTGAATTGGATATCTATAAAAATTTTCTATTAAATGGGTTCTTTGAAAGATATCACCCAATTAAAATATAATCAAAGTCTATTTGTAGTGAATTTATAAAATTCCAGAAGGCTTAATTAATTTCTTAGAATATTGGTTAGTTCTCAGCTTTACCAACCTAAAGATTAGTCATGCTTTTGAAACTAATATACTGATTCAAAAAAGATATAAACACTTAATTAACTAACTATCAAAGTTCAATTTAGTTTTATTTAAAAGGAAATAAACATAGATTATTTTAAACTAAAAGATAAATACATAGTGGATAAAAACATAAGATTTAGTCTCAAGTAGATACTTAGTCCTCTCCACCTTGTGATAACATGCCACCATGCAGTTTATATTAATAAGCATTTGTATCCACATCCTGGATCGGGTTTCACAATAGCACACAATTCTAAATAGGTCATAGCTGACCTCTACTATAGTTATTCATGGGAAAAACAACAAAAATATCACACTTTATATCTTCTATAATTCTATGTGGGATATAAGAGAGAAAATGATAGTGAGTGTGAGGATATTGATTATACTCTGGTTATGCACAGGAGATAGTGTGTGTGAACCAAATAGATGAAAACACTCCTTAAAATGGTAAACACAAAACCACAACAAAATTATAACTGAATAATGATGTTTCAAAATATTTGTGTGTTATGTAGTGAAGCTCTAGACTAGATTGAAGAAGATAAAATGATATTCAAGTACACTTCTGTAAGATGACTGTAGAACAGAGTATCGCAAACTCTATACTCTAGATTCCAGGTGTGAAATGTTCATCACTTCGATGTTAGGATTTTTAGATAAATTTATCATGTTCTTGATTGACTTATTAAACTCATATTGTACTCTAGATTTTAGTTCTTGCACATGTTTTCAAGTTAATCTGTTTTCACTATTTATCACAATCCATAGGTCTATCATTCACACACTCAATGCATGGTTTAGCTTTCAATCCTTTTATACTTCAAGGTCAAGCAAGCATGAAGATGTTCCCATGTGAATGTCCCTAATACTATCCATGGATAGGCTTATAAGAAACATTAATTAATGTCAGAAAGATTAATTTGTCTGAATATGAAAGTTACAAATAAATTTTAATTAATAAATTTCACAGAGTATTTATGACTATCGGTAAGTCTTTGTATCGGTGACTCATTTACATCGGTCTATCATCATCGGTCTGTCAGCATCGGTCTAGCATCATCGGTATGTCATCATTGGTGACACTATGTATCAGTGAGGTATTTCTATTATTATAGGTGACTCGGAGTATTAGGGAGTCATTTTATATATTGGTATGTCACCCATCAGTGAGTCGTTCATCAGTGACTTGTCCATCGGTGACTCGATCATTGGTGTGTCGTCCATCTGTGAGCCAACCATCAATGTGTCTTTGGTCATTGTGTCGATCATCTGTGTGTCATCCATTAGTGTGTCAATCATTGGTGTGTTATTCGTTGGTGAATTGATCATCATTGTGTTGATCATCGGTGTGTCTTCCATCGGTGAGTCGATCGGAACTAATAGTGCTAGGGAATTTTGAGGAACTTATGTTGTGTCTATATTACACAGAGAACCCCTAAATTAAGTGACATCCATAAATACATGGAAATATACACTTGTAAATATATTGAAGCATAAATATATATTATTGATTTATTGAAATGTATTGTATAGTATGACATGATTGATTTACACAGAGATATTAAATTACATGAAATAATAGAATCTATGGAATAACATTATTTATGATAATGAAAACCTCTATATCATAGAGGGTCCAGCAATCACCCCTTTTTTGATAATCATAAAATATTTCATACCTGAGATTTTAAGGAATAAAAATTACTTGACATAGCATATCTCACTAAATGTTATTTTTCAATATAACTAAGGCTTAACCTCCTTTGATTTTTTTTAAAAAAATATCTCCCTAATTATTGGATCAATGAAAATATATGTATATATATTATTGTAAGTACTTTCCATATGGACTATGCTAGAGTTCCTATCCCTATAATTAATAATTTATGCCTATACCTTTCTCCTCCTTTTGGGATTACCAAAAAACTATTAATAGAAGGAAAAATAAGAAAGAGAAATAACATGACGAAAATTAGAAACATAGTCAACACAAAAAAACATTTCCATTAAGGGTCAGAAGGGTACAATTTTCAAAATAAGAAGACAAATCTCTCTCAAATACACAATACACCACTAAGGGATTGGATTATGTGGAGTTTTTCATTTATCTGAAGGATCAGGAGTAGGATTGAAAGGTTTTGGTTTGGTAGTAGGAATAGGTGGTCTGAAGACAACACCAGGAAAGGAAACACCTATTGGGACATTTTCTTCAAGGCTTTGTCTTCAATCTTACAACACATGGATTTGAGGTTGCTCAGTAATGACTGGTTGAATTTGAGAAAGAGCATGAGATAAATTCATTGGAGTAGGAGTCCAAGAGGTACTTCCAATAATTGCAGCAGGAGTAACCACGATTGCATCATCTAGAAAATTCATATATGACTTGATGAGCATGATGAAATAATTAATTATTTCACTGTAATATTACAAGGCCTTCTCAAACTCATCCTTATTCTCTAGGAATTTATTCAGAAGAGGTCCAAACTACATCAATTGTGCCACTTGTTTATTGAAGGCTGCTTTTACTGGAGGAATTATATGATTTTCATCTAAAAACATGAAGCTATTAATGAGACAATTCTTGGTAGAGATATTAGTAATGTACTTTTCCCCTTTCTCTCTAATATCTTTCTGAGTAGCAGAGGCTACATTTGTGAACAGCCTTACCAAACTGTAAACAAGGTCTATATTTCTATATACCATTTCATGAGTTTATTTATGTGAATAACTCTAAATATTATTTAGTTCTTCTATTATCATAGCCTCGAGGGATTCCAAATCAGCAACAACACCTCTCCCACCTCAAGAACTAGATGGACCAGTAATCATTTTTCAAAGCTCTTATTTCAATTTCTTCAAATATACAATTAGTAGATGTGTCACTATGTTCCTCAAAACATCCATCACACCACTAAAATAGGTCGTGAAATCAGTGGATAGATAATTTAACCCATTGCTCATCAGTCTTACATCTTCTCACTACAAGGTGTTTTGTCTAATGATTGTTTCGGTTGTGGTAATGATATTAGGTTGAATTTCTTAGACCACCATCCCTGTAATTTTTTCAGCATCAGCATCCAAAATTCTCATTGAAGTTGAGACATCCCTTTTGGATCTGACTGAGGATCCTACTGACTCACAAATGTCACTTTTTAATGGCTCTAAAGCATCATTAGTGATAGAGTCACTAGGCATTGGTTGTGCTACTTGCTCAACTATGGGAGGAGAAACTAGTTATGCTTCAGTTTGAACTTGAGGAGAAGGAGGAGGAGATGATATCTCCACATCAGACTTATATTCCCAACCAAATAGAATGTAACTTGGATCTATATTCCATTCATGAGTACAGGTCTAGTCTCTTGGATGAACAGTGTTAATCCTGACTCTTCTTCCTTGAGTCTTAGGTAAAATTTAATCTTCTTCTTCTTCTTTATCCTATCCTCAAGCCAAAATAACATTTTGGGGCATATATACCAACTAAAATTGAGGTTCTTCATGTACTGAAGCCACTTCAAATTTCCCTAGGAACTTCCTCAATCTATGGCACCTAATCCTCATCCTCCTCCCCATTGAAACCAGCCATAATATCATTATAATATTGAATGATTTATTAATTTTCAACAAGAGGATTATGAGGTCTATCCTCATCACCGGCATCTCCATGATCAAAAACCTCATTCCCAATAGGATCAGAACAATCAGAAACCCCATGTACATATTTCTCACTAGGTCTTTCAACTAATTATTATTGCACTTTTAATGAGTCACTAACATTCTCATTATCTCCCTCTTCATCATCATCTTCAGACTCCCCATATAACCTACTTACATATCCTTCCACACTAGTGACCTCGGTCTCTTCCTCATCTATATCACCTAACAAAAGTTAACTTGAGGTTAAATCCAAAGGTGGACTAGTAGGTCCATAATACATTTCTTTTGGGATTTTAGCAACATCAGGTTCACTATTGTCATCAAAAAGAGATCATTCTTCTCTTGGAAAATCAGCCTCAGCTTCATCATCTGAATAGACAGCTTCCTCTCCTGGTTTTAGGCCTATATCAACATGATCCTTTGGTTTAGTAGGATGTAAAATCAGAATGAACTTCTCATATAGTATTTCCTCATCTCCTACCCATCATTTCTTCCACAGGTTCTAGAAAATCTTCATTCTCCAGGAAATATCATTCTGAAGGTAGAAACCATTGTAGGCACTTATCATTTCATCTACCTCTTCCACACAGCCCAACGTCTTTAGCATTGCAGAGATTATCCTAGGATAGTACAATCATGTTTCTTTCATATAGGGTTTTATAGTATCTTAAATTTGAACAATTAGATACCTATAAAACTCCCCTTTACCCCATTTTTTAATAAGTAAATTGATATTACGTACTAATACATAGCAGGATAAAATTCTACATTCCTTGGGAAGATTTGATGTAGAATAAACTTAAAAAGTTGTCTTGCATCTACATCAAATTAACTGAAATTATCTCTCCTTGATTATTCACTTCCATTTAGCTCCTTTAGAGAATCCTCAAACAAAATAAAATCAGAGGAAGGTGGAATGATACCTTGATAATCAGCATAGACGCCTTTACAAGGCATTTCTAAACATTTATCCCTTTACATAGATGAAAAAATTATATCTTTTCCCTTTAATACAAACTTTATTCTTTCTTCTTTAGCTTCATCTAGAAATTTCTTCAAGTTAAGATAACACTCATGCACAATCTAGGGATAAAATGGACTTCATTGTTTGAGAACCGTCTAATTCATCCATGAGATTCTAGCACCCTTAGAAAAAAATAATTGCTTGACAAAATCCATTCTACAAATACTTATTTCTCGGTTGTAAAAACTAAGATTCCCAAACATGGAATTTTAGTACCACTCGAATCACCCTTCTAACGCTAAGCTGATGGAGACTCTCACAACTCTTACATCACATGCATTGTCCTGGCCATTATGTGAGTTCTTATTTGAAGGGAGTCGAAAGGTCGAAGGTAGATAAGTAGAGTTTCAAAGAGAAGAAGGTTCAAAGGAAGATAAGAAGGTAAAATGTCAAGATAGATTGAATTTTTTATATCATTTATGGATTGTGAATCGTAAAGAAAAAAAAATAAAAAATCGGTAAAAAGAACATTAAGATGTGTTTTTTTACTTAAAATGGACACAATTAAAAAAAGGGTCCTTATGGCATCAGTTTTGTAGGATTATTTTTACACAATTTATTTCAAGAGACCAGTCTCAAGTGATCGGTTTTACTGAACCATTTCTCTGATTAGTTTCACTGATCGGTTTCACTTATTGGTTTTACTGATAAGTTTCACTAATCGGTTTCACTGATCGATTTCACAGATCGGTTTCACTGATCGGTTTCACTGATCGGTATCACTGATGGGTTTCACAGATTAGTCTTGCTAATCGGTTTCACTAATCATTTTCCTAGATTTTTTTCACAAACAACAGAGGTTTGATAAAACTTTATATATTTATGATTCAAAGTTCATGTTTGATGTATTTCATTCTCTCAGTGTTTATGGTTTTAGTGAATATGTCTGCAATTTGATGCTCAGTCCCAATAAACTCAAGATTTATATCACCTTTTTTATAATTATCTCTCAAAAATTAATGTCTTACATCAATATGTTGGGTTCTAGATTTAGAAACTGGATTATTAGAAATTTTAATAGAACTTGTGTTGTTACTATTTATGGGAATATGTCTGAATTTAAATCCATTGTCTAATATGGTGTGTTTAATCCACAGAATTTGTGCACTACAATAACCATCAGTAATGTACTGTGCTTTAGCAGGAGATAATGCAACTGAATTTTTATTTTTACTACACCATGATACTAGAGACTTTCCAAAAAAGTGACATGTTCTAGAGGTACTCTTTCTGTCAAACCTACATCCACTAAAGTCATCATCTGAATAACTAGAAAAATAAAAATGTAGTCTTTTAGGATAAAACTGTCCTAAATTAGTTATATACTTAAGGAATTTGAAAACTATTTTAATAACATTTAAATCTAGCTCTTTTGGGTTCTCTTGAAATCATTCACACATACACACACTAAACATAAGATCTACCCTACTTGCGGTTAACTAGTGAAAACTCCCAATCATTACTCTGTATGCTGTTTGATCAATGGATTTTCCATTTTCGTCAAGATCTAACTTACATGTAGAAATCAAAGGGGTTTCACTAGATGTAATTATATCAAGGAAATATCTTTTCCAAAGTTCTGTAGTATACTTATTTTGATTTAAAATAATGAATTTTTTTTTTTTGAAATATTTTAAATCTATGAAAATAAATAATTTCACCCATCAAACTCATTTCAAACTCACTTTGCATTATTTTAGAAAAATCATTTCATAACGAATTTTTAGTATATCCAAAGATAATATCATCAACATATATTTAATCTTTTAAAACTTCTTTTCAAATGATTTTTATAAACAATGTAGGATCTTCATGTTCCTTTCTAAATCCTTTAGAAGTAATAAAATTACTTAATCTGTCATACCAAGCTCTTAGAGCTTATTTCAACATGTATATTGATTTATATAATTTGAAAACTTGATTGAGAAAATTTGGATTCGTAAAACTTGGGGGTTCTTAAACAAAAACATCTTCAACTATATAGCCATTTAATAATTCTATGTTGACATCCATTTGGTAAAGTTTAAAATTCATGTGTGCTACATAGGCATGAAAGATTCAAATGGATTCAAGCCTAGCTACTGGTGAAAAGTTTTCTTCATAATTAATTCATTCTTCTTGATTATATCCTTCTGAAACCCACCGAGATCATTTTCTAACTATATTTCTAACTTCATCCACTTTAATTCTAAACACCCATTTGGTTCCTATAGTCAACATATCCTTTGGTATATCTACAAATTTCCAAACTTTATTTTTGTCAAACTGGTTATGTTCTTCTTGTATGACCTTTACCCAAATTCATAATTGATTTCATCATTGATATTTTTAAGTTCAAGTTGTGGCAAGAATTCTTGATGTTCAACCTAGTTTCTCAAGGATTATCTAGTTTGTGTTCTTATACCTTAAATCTCTAAGATCAACATCTAAGGGTTTATTTCTAAGTGTCCTAACTGTTCTAGTAATGGTAGGACTAGTTATTTCCGGATCATTATTTTGATCTAGCTCATTATGGCTTGGATATAGAGAACTTCCAAAACTGGTTGTTTTCATAGATTCCTTCATATGATGATTTGATTTTTTATCATTAATATCCATATCAGACATATCATCTTAAATATTTTCTAGTGAGGTCTTCGCCTCTTGTCGATCTACTTCATCAAACATGACATGTACAGATTTCTCCACACACTTTTTTTTATTAAAGACTCTATAGGATTTTCTTGATGTACAATATCTATGAAGTATCCCTTCATCACTTTTGGGAGGAAATTTATCCAAAAATAATTAGTGTACATAAAATAAACTTTACATCCAAACAGATTAAAATAACATACATTGGGTTTCCAATTGATCCACAACTCGTAAGGGGTTTTCTTAAGGATGGGGCTGATTAAGACCCTATTTATTATGTAACTTGATTTATTAACAGCTTCAACCTAGAAATAAATCGGTGTTCATATTCATAAAGCAATGTTTGAGAAATTTCATGTAGGGTTTTATTTATTATTTCTACCACACCATTTTCTTTAGGTGTCCTAGTGGTAGAAAAGATATGAGTATAGCCATTTTGAAAACAAAAAGATTCAAAATCTTGATTCTCAAACTCATGGAAATGATCAATTCTTATGGATATTATCTTAAGTCCACTAATATTTTATACTGTCCTAGCATACTTGGTGAAGTGAGAACAAGCTTCACTCAAGTGAGCTATGAAAAAGGCCCACTTATACCTAGATAAATAATCTACAAGGACATAAAAATGGTTCTTCCAATTGAGACTCGACACTCTAGATGGTCCAAAAAATCCATGTGAATCAAATCAAGAGGTTGATAATTAGTTACTTTTTTCTTTGGTTTGGAAGAGGTTTTATGTTGCATGCCTTTTTGACAAGGATTGCACACCTTGTTGCTTGGAACCTCTAATTTTGGTAGGTATTTAACTAATCATTTTTAGTTAGAATCTTAAGAGAGTGTATGTTGAAATTTTATAGTCTTCTGTGCCAGTGATAGGACTCTTTGTGAAAGGCATTTAAACAAGAAACATTCAGTGAGGCTAGTGTGTCCAGATTTATAGCATATACATTATCATTTCTAAGAGAAATAAATATTATGTTACTCTTGGAATCAAAAACATTTCATGAATCATTTTTTAATTTTACATTAAATCCATAGTCACAAAATTTAGATATGTTTAGAAGGTTATACTTTATTCAATCAACATAAAGTAATTTGGAAATTAAAATAGAGTTAGGGTTTCCAATCTGGCCTTGGTAGATGATTTTTCCATTAACATTTTCACCAAATGTTGCATGTACTCCATCATCCTTTATAAGACTTTTAAATTCTGAATAGTTGTATTATCATATTTCTTGAACACCCACTATCCAAGTACCACATATTTCTACTGGAGCTCTTTCGGTAGTTTACCTTAGTTGTGTTTTTCATTAAACACATATTAGCCATATCATCTTTCTCATTATGAGATGAAGTAAATTTAATGGATCTATCCTGAGAGTCACTCTATGTGTCATTCATTGATTTCTAATACTTTCTATCCATATTTTCATACTTCTTCTTATATTTCATCTTTATACTATCATCCTTGACATGTCCTTCCCTTTTACAATCATAGAGAATTATCTATTCTGATTTATCATTTCTCTTTCAATAATTTTTCTTGTTTACCTTATTATAATACATTCCACTGAAATTTGTATTTATGAAGAACTTATTTTTTCTATAAAATTTCTTGAACCTTTCGTATGGCTGGGATATTTCATCATCACTATCTGAAGCTGGTTCTACACTACTAGAGCTTTCAACAGATGCTTGACCTTTCTCCTTTTCTTTACTTTTACAGGAATTAATCCTAAAAGCTATAGACATTCATTTTGCTTCATCCACTTATTGATTTACCTTCAATTAATCTTTATACATTATTAATTTTCCAATCAACTTCTTCACTAACATCCTGTCAATTTTGCAAGATTCTCTAATGGACATAGATGACCCTCCCCATATTTCTGGTAAGCATCGCCGAATCCTCATATTCTGCTCTTTGTTTGTAACGTCTCATCCTAAAGAAATCATGTTATTCACACTTTCATTGAACCAGAGATACATATCTAAAATAGACTCTTCAGGATTCATTCATAAGTACTAATATTTAATAGTATAAGTATTTCATTTCATTTCTTTAATATTAGATGTTCCCTCATGAGAAACTGATTGAGTGTACCAAATATCTTGTGCATTTTTATAGGAATAAATACAATTAAATTATTCATCTACTAGGGAAAATTACATATAATTTATTGTTTTAAAATTATGGTTATAAGAATTATTGGTAGTATCATCCCATGTGTTTCTAGGAGTTTCAAGAATTGCATATTTACTTTTAATAGCAGTCAAAATTTCAAATCCCGTTCTTTCTAGATTTATTTTCATTTTAATCATCCACTAAGCATAGTTAATTACATTAAATAAAGGAGTTCTATTAGTAGTAGCCCCTTATAAAATATTTTCTATGATATAAATTGAAAAATAATTTCAAATTGGAAAATATTTAGAAATAACATAAATTTTTGGATCATTGGAAATAAACTACAATAACAGTTGAAAAGATTTGAAAACTAAAAACAATTATTGAATCATCTCACACATAATGTTGGTTGGAGTAGATCAATCAAGAGGGGGGTCAATTCAGTACCTATAAAATAATTCATGTTAAAAAAATTATTTTAAAGTTATCCCCCAATTAATATACAAACAAAGTCAGTTTGTAGTGAAATTATAAAATTCGTGAATGTTGAATTAATTTCTCAAAATATTGATTAGTTCTCAGAATTAGCAACCTAAAGATTAGACATGCTTTTGTAACTAATCTAATAATTCAAGAAATATATAAAAACATGCTAAACTGACTATCAATGTTCAATTTAGTTTTATTTGAAATGAAAAAAACATAGATTTTGTTAAAATAAAATATAAATACCTAGAATATGAAAAAATAGGTTAAGTCAGAAGCTGAGACTTAGTCTTCACCTAGTGATTAGCTACCACCAATTAGTTTATATTAATAAACATTTTGGATCCACACCCTGGATCGCGGTTCACAACAGCACACAAGGGTAACTAGGAAACACTTTACCCCTTCCACACTTATTCATGGGAAAAAAAACAAATAGATGCACACACGGCCCAAAAAGGTAAACATAAGGCCATAAAAAAGTTTATAAATAAGGAATGAAGTTTAGAAATCTCTGTGTGTTATACTGTGAAGCTCAGGATTCGATTGAAGAAGAGAAAATGATATTTGAGTCCTGTTATAGATGATTAATTTAGACTAAAGTATCATATCTTCTATACTCTATCATCTAGGTATGAAAAGATCATCTCTTCAATGTAAGGAAGTTTGGAGAAATTCACTATGTTCTTGATTTTCTTATTTAACTCCTTGTGTACTCTAGATTTGAGATCTTCCACATTTTTTCAAGTTCTTTTACTTGCTAGTATTTAGCACATTTTCCTAGTCTATCTTACACCCACTCTATGCATGGTCTTTCATGTAATCCTTTTACAATTCAAGGTTATACAGGCATGAAGATATATCTACATGCATGTACCTCATACTGTCTATAAATAGTCTTACATAAAACATTAAATAATGTCAAAAACATTAATTTGTCTAAATATGAATGTTATAAATAATTTGGAATTAATAAATTTAAAATAGAATTTATGACTATCGGTGAGTCAAAAGTATCAGTGACTCATTTTCATCAGTCTATAATCATCAGTTTGTCAACATAAATCATTCATCATCAGTCTGTCAGCATTGGTGACTCTGAGTATCAGTGAGTTATTTCCTTTGGTATCAGTGACTCAGAGTATCAGTGAGTTTTTTTGTGCTATCGTTCTATCACCCATCGGTGAGTCGTTCCTCGATGACTTATCTATCTGTGAGTTGATCATTGGTGTGTCATCCATCAGTGAGTTGATAATCAGTGTGTCATCCATCAGTGTGTCAATAATCAGTGTGTCATCCATTGGTGTGTCGATCATCAGTGTTTGGATTTTTGGTTTGTCATCTATCGGTGATTCGATCATCAGTGTGTCAACCACTCGTGTGTCGTCCATCAGTGAGTCGATCTAAACTAGTGGTGCCGGGGACTTTTCGGGGAAATTATGAAGTGTTTATCTTACCTAGATCACTAATAAATTAAGTGACATCCATAAATACATAGAAATGTACATTTTTAAATATATTTAAGAGTAAATATAGTGTCTTGATTTATTGAAATGTATTGTACATTATGACATAATTGATTTACATAGAGATATTAAATGGCATGAAATAATAGAATTTGTAGATTGACATTATTTATGATTATGAATACCACTATATCATAGAGGGTCTAACAATGTAGATACCCTTTCAAAAATCCCTCCAACATATTCTAAGGATCTCTAGGAAACCAATGGTAATGTGAGGGAAGACAAAATTGACTCACCCATGTCACATTGTTTTTCAACCAAAGACCTCAATAAAATACATCTGAAAATAGTCAAAAATATGCAGAACTTTCCAAAAAGGTTGAGGCCTCTTGTGGTTATAAATATCATATGTTGACTCACAGATAGAAAGGATGAATCCCATTCACAACATAAAATTACCTTTGAATGACCCCCAATCCATTGTTTAATAAACATTAGAAATAAAAGTAGGGGAGGCCCGAGCCACTCACGGTCATAAAAGTCATGTGATGTTCCCTTGGTAGTCCATAATACACCATGAGACCAAGGAGACATTTACACCTCATATCGTGAAAGCCTATTAGCATATAATCCTCATCACATGAAGAGACTTGGGTATGTTCAAGTGACCTCACACTCCCCCTTTGCCTCACTAATGGTAAATGGATGGGTTTTTTCACAAAATACTCATGTGCCTTCCACATGACCATTATTGGTTAGGAAATTCATCACCAAGTGGAAGAGTAATTATCTTTTACATTACTCATTTAATATCTCCTTAGCCTCGGACATTATAAAATAAAACAAAGGAATAGAAAAGTTAAGAGGTGGAACCCTCTGATTGTTATAAAATGAGTGTGATGCTCTATCGAATTCAATAGCACTGTATCATGAGACTCCTTCACAAATAAGACTTATCCTATAAAGGCCCCTTTGAAAACAATCTGTGTCTCATGGAATGTCCAATGAAAGGCACCCAAGATCATATGAAGGACTTTTGAAAGGTCCCTAATCTCGCAAAAGAACTTGGTCATATCGATATAACAATATAAAAATCCTTCTACATGACCGAACAATCAAAAAATTCCCCATTAATTTTAGATAATACAATAAAGGATATGTTGATGGGAGAGACTCATGGTCTTCCAAAACTAGATGTATCTACAAGAGAAATCTACAGTAAGGACTCGCCAAGACGTGTGATGTCGAAGCCCCTCCAACTCTAGCCAAGATTCATGCAAGATATGTCATTCAAACTTGTGTACATTCAGGGTTGAGAGGCCTAAAAATCCCACACCCCATCAAGAAAAATGAACTAATACTTACTATAAAGGACATTAATCATGGTGTATGAAAAAAACCTTGGAACCTCACACTGACACTAGAGAGGATTTTTCATTGTATTGGATCTATCGACCGATTGGATTCATGTTTGGTAATAAACCATGGAACAACCAGAGAGACCATGTAACATGCATAGAAGATTCACATGATCACTTATAGATCATGTGAAGGACTTCTAGTAGGACTTTAAAAAGACACACCACACACCTTATGGACGGCATGAGAATTAAAATAAACAAACACAAAATAAATATAAGGAATTTACAATTTAAAGGGTAGAACAAATATTAAAGGAGGAATTATTTAGTGAAAAAAATCACAGAGCCTCATGTTCTTTATGTAAACCATCCAATAAATTTGATATCTCTAGGACATGTCTCATTGATCTTACGACTCTTGTTCAATATACTATTTTTGTCATGTGAATTACTCCAGACATGTCGAAGAAAATCATAGAGGGCCCTATGTGAAATTCATCCTAGTCTCTCCAAAACCTCTAAAAATTTTATCATATCCTTACGATTCTCTTCATACATGTCGTCTGGTTCATATAATGGATCCAATTCCATTTATCCGTGTATTATGATTACACATGGTCATATTAATTGGCATTGACGACACCCTCTGGTAAATACATTCAGGCCTCGCAATGACCTCGAGATATTCCTTCCATGACATGAGACTCCCTCTTAGACATGTTCAATTTACTCTCATGACACACTCTAAACATTTCATCCAAATCATGTGATGATTCCTAGTCTATTTAGCTGGATCATGTGGAACCTTAAAGACATGTCATATAGGTCATATGGTGGCTCCCAAGACAAAATATCTTGGTTTTGTGATTTCCTCCATATAATTCATCAATAATTATTTTAAAGCCCTTATATATTCCATATAGATTATGTTAAATCCCTTCAATAAGTCAAAATGGTCATAAATTTGTCTTTGGATGTGTTAGGAAGACACTCTCTAACATTTAAAGTATGTAATCAAGGAACTCCTTGAAGATAATCATTGAATCAATGGCATGATGATATGCTAGGTCAGGAATGAAATCTTATGACATGATAACTATGTTCATCCTCAGTGTGTAATACATAAGCATAAGGGAAATATTAGTGTGTAGTACCCAAAAAATCATAATACAACATGTCCTACATATCAGGTCATCCCAATGTATGATTACTTTGTCTGATCTCTTTTTCTGAATCTCAACCCAAGGGTAATGTCAGTGTGTGATCCTTAATCAAACAAACTATGATAAAATTGATTCCTTCAATATCCATGAAACATAGGATTTCTTTTTGAGGCCTGAGATTCGTATCAATTATTGCAAGGGTAGTCCCAATGTATAAGTACCTCACCCTAGGTCAATGAGAAAAATCATTTTTTATCAATTGTTTTAGATAATGACCATAGATAACATGAACTTAGTGATTTCCAATAATCTTATCATTTTCATCATGAAATTCTACAAATACAAGGAGAATTTCATTGTGTATTCCCATATAAAATAAACATATATAAAGCTGGTTTCAGAAATAACTATGATACATTTGATTCCTTCCTATATCCAAACCCCAAAAAAACATCCATTTCAAAGTAACCCCATGTCTCTAAAATTTCAAGCATAGTGACCCCATAATTCCCATGGGTTGTTTACTCTATTTTATCCCTCAGTGGATTGAAAAATTAGTTTAAATATGATGAATCAGATTCATTACATAACCAAGATACATATGATGCGTCTCTATGGCCTGAGTTCCATATTTAACATCCTAGGGGTAGTCTGTGAACATAAGAATCATCATCCGTATGTCATTAGATTAATCACCTATAACCCCTTGATTATCAGAAAGTCTATAGTCCACATTGGCGTAAGGATATATATTGGACACTTCATTACCATAATAAATCTCAACCAGTTATGGAAATCCCATCTCATAGGTCTCAATGAGTGGCATGATATGAAAATCCATCCTATAAAGAAATATAACTTGGTTCTAGTCACAATGGCATAATCAATCTTCGATAACTCTGCTTCTTGCTATAACCATGAAAAATAAGACATCTCCTAGGGATTTGATCTAAATCATTCAGTGCCCCAATACCATAAATTATTCCCATTTTTCATGATGTTAAACTACATAGTTTTAAAGAACTAAGTGGGTTTTGATTCCATCAATAACTAGGATACCTAGGATTCCCCATAATGGAAATATCCCCTTCACAGAATATAAATCATCTACTAAGTGTGGTAGCATATTCCAAATGATCTAGTTATATGGATTCAACATGTAAATAGGCTACCCATTACATTGAAATGATGATGAACCTCGGATACAAATAGATGGATTCACTAATGAGATCTTGGTTCCGTTATTCATCAATGAGATTTCCTTTTGTTTTCATATATGTTGAATTATCCAATTCTTGTTATGTTAGGGTAACTTGTCCCATGTCAATATTAGGAAGAAATTCATGGTAATATATCACATTTATAAGATATTTTTGGAGTAGAAAACAATTCCCCCCATAAGGGTTTGATGAGCCCGACCTCCCATCCTCTCAACCAATGTGAGTCCCTAAGTGTCGTTGGGTGTGAAACCCTAGTAGAACTCCTTCCTTTGGTATGTAAGTCCATACATGGTTATGGATAAAGGAACAATTGGTAGTTTCCATTAATAAAAAATGACATCTGGTTAATTATTTTTCAGGAGGTAAGATCCCCCACAATGAACCATTTTCCCTAACTAATCCCATCTCAATGAGGGTTTTCTATGGTCGCCCTCATTTACATTGAAACAAAACTTTTATAATTGAGCTCTTCATCAAAAGATTATTAATAAGTTCTAAAAACATTTGAGGTAAACCTCAAATATTGATTTGATTCAATTCAAAGTGGTACTTCATGAAATCAGACCACATCAATAATTTATATCATTTCATGCTAATAGAGAAAAAATATTCTATCATACAGATAAATTATAATTTATTTTTGAAGAGTTTGAACACAAAATATATATTAGTATTACCTTTAGTTTTATTAGGGATAAATATGACAAAAAACATAGTTGTGTTTTCCCATTTCCATTTTAATATGGGTAATGGAAGTGACATCCCCTTAATCATTTGTCTCCCACCATTAAATTACTAACATAACTAGTGTCGAACTACACATTTTTCAATATCTATATTCATATCATCCAACCAAAAATAGTTCTTCAAATATTTTAAGATCTTCATACATCCAGGATGAATAAAGAGTGAGGAACTATGAGCCTATAATAACAAATACTTCTTCAAATATGGTATGGGTGGAACACATACATGATTCCTGAACATTATCATTACATCATATTCATGTTCAAACCTGAGAATGTTTCTCACCTAATTCCACATCTATGTATCTTCCTTATTTGTCCCTTTAAACTATTCATGGATGTATGGATAAACACTCATTTGATAGAGTAATTATTTCTCAACTTTCTTCAAAATTTCTATATATATCCTTTACAAATCCACAATTATTGTATCTCTGGTGATCCCCATCATAGATAAGATAAAATAATCATTTCAAATCAAAACATTATCCACCTTGTTATATTTCCTAGGGAAATAATATATTGAGATCTCATAATCACTAATCTTATCTAACCATATTCACTAGAATGTATTCATCTCCTTTTGTGTGAATATATAGTTTAATATCATGTGAGAAGTATATTTATCACACATTTCTATAGTCCCTCCATATCATTAATGAAAAAAATTATCATATATAATTCAAAATCATGAGTTCGGTAATTTTTCTTGTTAACCAATAATTTTCTTGAGTAATAAGCTATAACTATGTCATTATATATGATAATTCATAAAATTATATGTCACGACCCGTCCTCGGGGTCTATGTCGTGACTAACCCAAGCCCGTCTTCCATAGGCCAGGGGCTGGCGACTAACACCAAAGACCTAAATCCAAATAAAAAGGGAAGGCATTGCCTTTATGAAATGTAAACAAACACACAACCAGGGTACAAGAGGAAGAAAACACCAAGTAAAGAAATATGAAACGTTTTCTGGAAGAACAAAGGGGTCGGAAATACAAGCCCAGTAGCAAATTACATGGAAAATACAAAAAAACTGGAAGGTGTCAAGCTACTCCTGGATCATCCTCCGGAGTTACTACCAGAAGGGTAGCTACAGATGGCCACCTCGGCTTTCCACGTCCATCTGTCACCTCCGGGTACCACCTCATCGTGAAGTCCACCTCCAGGTACCGTCTTGTCGTGAAGTCCACCTCCAGGTACCGTCCTGCTCTAAAATCCTCAACCATGATCAGTGTTGTCCATCGTCTGCATCAAACACAACAAGGTGAGGGCATAGCCCATCCAGGGGTGAGTATAATGATACTCAGTAGGGACCCCAAGACCCTCAAGGTCTCACTAAATCCAACAATGATAAATCAAAAAGAAATATCTAAACAGATAAACTTTACTTAGGAATATGCCCATACATATACCTAAGTTATCAAGTGACCCATCTCAATCATGAGGTAAACAAAAAAGTCATTGACTCAGCTCAAACCGTGATTTTTATTCACGATGACGAAAAACATGGCTGCTGGAGAACTCATCCTCTATCGAGTGTAGTAGTCATGTCACGACTTTGAGGTGCCACTCACTAACCTTAGACTGCTGAGGTACTCCTCTTGTTGAGCACCATGGGTCTGCCAACCAAACACAGTAGTGCTCCCCGCCATGGGTCTACAACCTCACAAAGTAGTGCTCCCCCTCATAGTTTATAGAGGTAGTTCTTCTATCGAGTACCGTGGGTCTGCCACCAAAACACAGTAATGATCCCCACCAAGGGTCTGCCACCCAAACACAGTAGTGCTCTCCAATGGGCTATACAAGTCACTCCGACTCGAATCGGACAAGCAGTCATCAATTCTCAGCCAGCTACAAGGTCTCCATACTCCGTACGCTCGTCTCCGGGAGGGTCTGCTCCACGAGCTACTAGTTGATACTTCAAAGTGTCATGCATTCTCATGTGGAATTATCTTAAAAGAACGCCTCCTCATAGGGGTCTCAACGCAACAGATGGCGCGTCAATCAGACGCCCAGTCTGTGAGTTATTAGCCTTTTAGTCCTGGGGGGGCGGTTGGTTTCATGTACGAACAAACCCAGCCATATCTCAACTGTACGCCAAAATCTCATGGGGTTGACTCAAAGAAACCACTTCTCAATGTGATTACTAAATCCGCTGACGGTTTGTCAAACAGACGTCCTGTCTGAGAGACATTGGCTTTTCTGTTCCAAGGGCCCGGTTAGTTTTCAGGTACAATCCAACCCGGCCAAACTCCAACTGTGTCCAAACCTCAGATTAGGTATTCCAAAATAACTATCTCATCAAGAGGAATCCAAAAAAGTCAATGTCATGTCAATCGGATGTTCGGAGCTCATGTTATAAGCATTTCCACTCCGAGGGCACGGTTGGTTTCGGGTTCGAACCAACCCGGTCATACACAAACTTTGTCAAAACCTTGAGTTTAATATACCGAATCGACTTCCTCGATAAAAGGAGTCCTACACAACTGATGTTGCATCAATAAAAGTTCCACAACTCACGTTATGGGCATTTAACTGAAGACGGTCCGAAGATAGGGGGTCTGGGCCCGGTCCGACCTGGCCCAACACCCCCTGGGTCGGCCTGAACTGAGTAGACCCGACCCGGGTCTGGGTCCGGCCTGGTTGGGAACGGCTCGGCAGGGCCAGCTCAGCCTGGCTCAGCACCAGAGGCCCGGCACGGCCGAAGTAGTCCGGTCAACGTGACCCACACGGTTGGCCGTGTGGCTGGGCGACCAGGGGGGTTACACCCCCCAGTTCTTCGGAAACGGCCAGCAATTAAGTCCGGCCTTTGGTAACCACGGACCGCCCCAGTCGTGACCCCCTTGAAGCTCCAGCATGGCAGAATGGCGCGATGCCCCTCCGCCATGGCCTGCCCCGGCCACGGCTCTTGCTGTTTTGGTGTGGCGTGATGGTGCCACACAACTCCACCATGACTCATCCCAGTCGCAGCCTGGCTCTACTCTGCGCGGCACATTGGTGTCGTTCTTTTGTAGTGACCTGAAAATCATGCGCTGAAGATCCTCTTATGGTTGGCCTGTCACCAAATGATTCATCGGAGTCTGCCTCTATCATCCACAAACAACAATAAGAGGGGAAGTGTCGGACTATGTTCATGAGGTCTGATCCCTTCCTCATTAAGATGGTAACAAGCATCCCACGAAACTGAAGAATTTAAAGAAAAAAGATGAACAACATTAAACATGAACATAACAACCCCTACCTTGTAAAACGGCGTTAAACTATGGTGAGTCACGGAATATGGAGTCGTTCCATCAACGTTGGAAAGGATGGAGTCAAGGGTGGCATCAGAGTTCTTCATTCTTCGTTGGAGGAGGAGGAAAACTCTCCAAGTGCTGGGCACCATGCTTCCTTGCTAGCATTCCGTCACTTGAAGAAGCCATCCAGAACTCCTTCCCCTAGCCTCCTTTATATAGGAGTGGTAGGGTTCATTGTTGGAACGCAAGTCATAAATAAAGGATTTATGACAGAGGAATCTGCCCAATTAATCTGTTGTAGTGGCGCATTAAAGTGGGGAGGAAGTCAAAAAAGGTTATTGGCCCGGGTGGTCCCCATAGAAGAATATCCTCCTAAGGGAGGATAATTCTTGGAGGGCCCCACCATTAATTAACCACAAAAAGGAAAGGGGGGTGGTTAATGTGTGGTCGGTACCCTCATTAAAAATGAAGGTTTCATCCTCCTCAATTAAGATGGGGATTTAAACCTAGAGGCTCTCCCTCATTAATTAGAGGGAGTCAAGGAGTTATGATTCCCCTCTCATTAATGGGAGGCCTCATGTGGTTTCCACCATAATAAACCTCAAATGGGAGGTTAGATCTCAGTGGGCCCAACCACCAACTCCAAAGTGGAGCTTCTAACCACTTTATCTGCGTGGTACGTGTTTGACAAAATAAAATAAATTGATCACTTATATTATTTTATTAACCCACATAAGACCCCAAAAACTAACTGTCATACCTGATCATCTGTCTTCGAGGTGAAATTATTCTTAGGAGAAAACCCACACTGCAAGTTCAATGGTGCCCTCTGATTTCAATTTTGAGCACCAGTTCATAAGATAGAAAAATCTGCTTATTCGTTCACCGAACGTACCCGAGCCAAACTTCGGAAATTGATTCTCGGCATACCGTGCCTCAGAATCATGTTCCGTTAGAAGCCCTAGACTCATGAAATTCCAAATAAATTAAGAAAAAAAATTCCTTGAAATTTCCATGTCTTTACATTATATTATTGGATGCATCTCTATATATTAAAATTCATTATCTATTATTGGGTAATGTATTAATAGGTTCACTGAATCATATTATTTTATGTTCCATTAAAATTTATGAACATTCATTTATACTTTAGTATATCACTTTATTTTGAGTTATCATGGTGAGTGGATTGGATAATCATGAGAAATTTTCAAAATATACATGATAATATATTTCCAAACCAAGAAAACTATAGATCTTAGTAACAGTGTTTGGTCTCGGACAATGTTCAAATGACATTATTATTGATGGTACCACTGATATTCCCTCACATTGGATTATTTAACAAATTAATGAAATAATAATCATTAAAAAAATTATACATGGAAAAAAATTATAGCTTCTCATTCCTTAGGTTATTTATTATATTCCTCAGGTGGTATTCATTCTCTTCCATTATCTTTGATTATATAAAAATATCAAATATAAAACATCCATGAAATAATGGAGTTACTCTATAAATACAGTATTATATAAACCCATTTTGATATCTGGGGTATTATTAAAACTATATAGAATCATTCTATATTCGAATTTTCCACACCATGTATAAAATATTTTTTTTTTGCTATGTCCCCTTTTTAATCCTCAAATGATGATATCGAGAATGAATATCTTTCTTGGATAAGTATTATACCCAATGAAGTTGAACGAAGAAGCCATCAATACATGGTAGAGTAGGCCTTTTCATGATTTTGATCTTGTTCAAATCTTGATAACAATGTAATAGTCTCATGGATCTGTATTTCTTCATAAAAAATGAATAGGTACACACTATGGTAATTAAAATAGATAAATAAATCCATTACCAATATTCTCATGGATTTTTTATTTATTTCATGCAACTGAATCTGGGATAGTTAATAGGGATCCCAAAAAAATAGGCATAGAAACATGTTAGGGTTCTGTTGATATCTCAACTTTATGTTTTAGTGGATGAATAGGAATCATTTCTAAAGAGACATCGACATACACACAGATAATATTCATATCATCAATGTCCAGATTCTCCCCAATCATATGATATTAATACCTTTTTTGAATGGGGATAAAGACCCATATAATAGAAGTAATTTCCCATTTGAATTCATATTTATCATTTCACTAATATATGATCATAGTTTTATTTGTAATATAAAACATAACCTCACCTCATATAAATTTAATGTGTTTTGTGTGATTCAAAGAATCCAATCCCTACATGTGATAACATGACATTACACCATATGGAGAATAAGAACATTTGTTGGATGAACATTCCCAAAAAAATCAAATCGAGATGAATCATGGACTTGAGATGTAATCATTTTTCTATTGGGGGTTTTAAATAATAATAGAATTTATAATTATTGAGAATAAGTATGGAGATCTCTAGATACATTTGATGATATACATGTTCTCATATAATATAGATAAAATAAGATACTTAAAAAATCATTCATATAATTCCTAAATCACAAAACCTTCTTTAAAATTTATTATACCTTAAGTTTTACAATTTTTATTCATGATCATTATTACATCAATTTATGGTAGTTCATAAAGAGTTTCTTAATCTACACAGCATTTCTATTGAGTGTGTCAAACTATGTGTCTGGTAAGGAAGGTTGTTGCTAATAGGTTATAATCAACTAAAATCCAAATGAACCATTTTTAGGGTAATTACCCATAGGTAAAATTGTTCTAGAGACACATCAAATTATAATATCCAAACATGGATGTAATTTCTCACAAACCACAGGGGGTATACTTCAACAAAATTCAATGAAATTTTCTTTTTCTTAAAATAATCCTTAATATTATTCTTAGAAACACCCATAGACATATCCTTAGAGATCTTTAAAAAGTTTTCTAATCCTTGTTTCAAATTTTTAACTAAAAATTCCCTCTAATACAATAAATAATGACCTAGACTTTTCATAAATTTATATTACTTTTCACAATATGAATATTTATTTCATTATAAAAAAACAACTATGCACCATAATGGTTTAGTGTGTTTGGACTTTGGGATATATAAACAACATGTTAATAAGTGAACTACATCATATACATCTACGTTATTCATAAATAGAACCCCTCAGATAAATATTATATATAATACCATACATTATAACCTTGGGAAAAAATTATAAAAATTTTATTTCATAGTTTCTCAGTATAGATAAACAAGGTAGGTATCAACACACATGAGGATACATGTATGTGAACATGATGATAACCTTTAGAAACCATGACCTTCCTATAATATATTTTAAACATGAGTTTTGGTATGATTTTTATAGTCAATAAGACAGGAATCATAAAATATTATTATAATATGATCTGTGATAACATAATGTTAGAATAAGACATAGATTTTTATCACACATATAAGTGTAGAATATATTATATAATTTCTACCCACCAATACATTCATAACATATAATTCATGGGTCAACCATCGATGTACCTATTTTACAATTGGTATAACCTCTCATGTAATTTCTATTTTGATTCATATAAAATATCATGTACCCTCCTATTGTCAAATTGTGATAGCCTCTCATGTACCCTCTTGTTTTGGGTATGGGATGACCTCACATGTACATAATTTATTTGTGCTTAGGATAACATAATTTTTAACCTTGTGTTATAGTATTGGTATAACATCTCATTTACCCACTTGTTTCATGCTTTGGATAATCTTATTTATACCCTCTTTATACAGGCATAGGATTACTTCCCATGTTCTCTTTGAGATCATATTTTAAAAATATTTACCAAATGTATTGAAGGGGGATATAGGACCAACTTGTCGCATAATACATATATTTATGTACCATCAAATCATAAAATATTCATTATATCATAACCCATCAAATTTAAATGGGGTTTATAATGATTTTTTTCGTACTATAAGTTATGTAAAGAAATAGGTTTCACAAACATTTCATCATTGCATAACCCATGGGAATGAAACAGAATTAATTATAATTTTTATCATAATAATAAAAATAAACCATCTAAAGAATGATTAATAATGGTACTAGTGAATCATATACCTAATAAAACATAATCAACACTAAAATTTTGTAATCTTTTATGAATTGATTTTTTTTAAATAATGAAAAATCATTGAGGAAAATATATATCCCATTTGAAATTAGCTCATTAAAATATAAAATAACTAAAATATCAACGAATTCCATTCCATTTAAATTAAAATTGATATCATATAGTGGTTGTCTATAATAATTTAAATTTTATGGAAGTGAAAAATTCTATTCATACCATGCATTAAAATAAGTTGTGTTTCACATTTTCGGTTAAATGTCCAAACTGCCTCATTCGAAGTATAATAAGTAGAAACAATATATATTTTTTTAATTTAAAAAAGGGTAAAAATTTAACTAACCAATTAATTTCTAATTTAATAATTCATTCTTCAAAACATTGTTATAAAACATGAAAAATGGTGAAAAATGATTTTCTTATGAAGCGAGAAATAAATTTGGTTTCTCTAGAGGCATTATTTTGTTATCTTGTGTATTTAAAAGAATAAAAAAGAAATGGAAAAAAATATTATCATGAAATAACTAAAGTTGAAGAAACTAAATTATCTTATTTAGATATATATCACAATATTTTTCTTGAGAAACAAAATTAGAACAAATCCCAACATATAATGAGATGGTGACACAAAACCTTTTCTATGTTGGTAATGTCAGAATCATAATAACAATGAAATAAAGAACCAAATATTTATTTTTCAATTAAAAAAATTACTTATAATATTTATAAAATATATTCATGTTTCTAATATAAATCAAAATAAGAAATAAGTGGTGAATATGTCATGTGTCCCAAAAAATAAAATTGTGAAGAAAATCTCTTTACCTCATGTATCGTATTTATTCATTCACATTAGAACATCATGTATAATAAATAATTATTTATTATATATTTATTATAGAACCATACATATATATATCCTACCATTTTTTGTTTACTTATGAAATTTTATTACCTCTTTATTAAAAATTCGTTTTTATAATCATGTTTTGAATGATAACTACTTTGTTATTTTTTGGTTTAGTATCCATGGTCCTTTTACATTTATCATGGTTACCTGATTTACATATTATTAACCATGATAAAAATATAATAAATAATAATTATATATAAATTTATAGTAATCCATTAAAGTGATAGATATAAAATGAATTACTCCTTTTAAGGAGATAATAGGTTGTATGTACACATGAACACAGTATCCATTTTCTCAATGGATATAAATAAATAATGGTAAATAATAAAACAAATTTCAGTAATAATTTTCAATTCTTATATATCTTATATATTCATTAACATTATTTATACTTCCTTCCATGAAAAGCATAATTGAAAAATTAAACCCTACATTTTGTAAAGAAGTAGTTCTTAATACACACGATGGACTTTTTCATATTCCCACATATTAGAAATTAAAATTTTTGAAGTGATATTATATATAAATTAACATAATAATTTCATTAATATCATATATAAACCTTAAATAAATCATTACCTCCAGTCGTGAGAAGTATTGATGGAAAAATAATTACATTGGTTCATTATGCTATTTTTCACCAAACACTCAACAGATTGTTTCGTTTCTCACATGATGGAATAAGAGATAGATTAAGTTCATGTCATTTGGATAATAAAATATTAGTATATGACAATTTATTATTTTTTATATCATCTTTTTAATGTATTTTTGAATGATATTGGTGAAGAAGAAAATGAGGATGCTTGGTAAAGGACTATATATTCGCTTTGGAGAAACCCATCTAGTTTACATATACGGAATTAATAGGAGGGGTTTCAAATTAAAATATGGAATCTAAGATTTTGGGAAACAAATAAGAAATGTATTTGTTTATGAATTTTCTAAGACAAATTTATTTGGCAATGTTTAGAGGAGAGAACATGGGGTGCCCTTTTATAAGTGCTGGAGAGGACAAAAATGTAATTATAAAAAGAAAAGTTGTACCCATATTTTAAATAAGACACAAGGATAATAAATGTATCATTAATGAAAATAATATGATATAATGTCTAAATATGTACAATAAATAGTATTGACCTATTTTCTATTTCATTTACCCTTAATCAGTTTTGTTCCCCCCACCCCTACCATGAAAAACCTGTTTTAACCTTAACTGTTTCAATTAATTTATACTATTTTTAATATTAATTTGAAAAAACAAGTTGGGACAAAAATATAAGAGTAATTATTTTTACTAAAAATAATGAATCTAATTTCCCTCATTCTATTCATAAATTTGGAAAAAACCTATTTCAAATTTATCCTCTAGACATGATAAAAATAAAATTTTGAAAGAGAAACTTTTCATACATATATAATGTTTTAAAATAAAAACTCAATATCAAAATCATTAACATTACAAAAATTACATTAAAAATATTAAAATTTAAATAATTTATCTTCTAAAACATTCAAATAATAAAATAGGCTTTTAAATTCATCAAGAATAAATGTAGTTTTTAATAAAAAAAAATTTATTATATTATGAAAATTTAATCATTGAAATTAATTCTCAAAAATTTAGTCAAAAACATTATGATTCTTATATTTAAAAATTTATTATTAATTTTTTAAATAAATTTTTTAAAATTATAAAAATACTTTTACAATTTCTTAATAAAATGAAGGAAGACATTTGTTGAGAGAATTATATTTTCAAAACATATATATGACATTAAAAAAATAAATACTTTTTAATCAAAATGATTTCATTGCATAAAAGTTTCACATATTATTTAAAATATATTTATTCAAATTCATTCATTTTATTTGAAATTAAAGTGATAAAATTTAATAATTAATTAATTATTTTAATAGTATATTGTGGACTGTTAAAACTTGATGTCACATCTAATGAATGTTGTTGACGAAATCAAATTTATTCGAAAAAATATATTTTAAATACACTATGTGTATTATTGTTTAATAATATATAGAATCGCAACCACATAATAATTATCATTTTTACCCATTATAAAAAATTCTATAAATATTTATAGAATCTAATAATGATAAATGAATTACATCAATTCGTGGAGACTGTAATTTGTTCACACACACACAAGTGATGTTTCAAACATTAAATTGATTTAAAGAAAGAAGGATATATAATAATTAACTAATCCAAAATTATTATTATATTATAAATTGAATATAGATTAATTAAATCTTTCATTACAACTATTCATGTAATGTGGAATTGAAAAAGGTGTAACATCGCTTCATGGAGGTGGTAGTCCACAAATATGAATGGGATTCACTATCAATTTCCCATTGATGGCAAGATAAGAAGATAAATAATATAATATAATTACATAAGAGTAATTATGAAATTAATATAATATTTAAAAATTAAATCTATCATAATAAACATCCATGAAATATTTTTAAATAAAATGAATTAATAATTACGTAAAGGCAGTAGTCTATAGGTAAGAATAAGTGATACCTTCATTTAAATATTTATGTAAAGGATGCAAAATATTGTTGTACCATAATCATAATAATAACTCATTATTTTTAAAATATTGTATTATTCGTGTTTTTATGGATATAATATATTTATATCAAGTGGAATATATAATTACATTTGGGAGAGTTGGTGGTATGATTACATTTTATTTGAGAAACCTCGTTTGGTATAAACAATAATATGTCCTAAGATAGTATTAGTAAAAAAAATATGATCTAGGAAAATTATATTTAATATTTTGTGGTTTTGGTTTAGGAATTTCTTTTAATTGAGATATAAAACATTTTCAATAAAGTATTATAGGAGCATATTTATAGGTGAGGTAAATGAAAAAGTTTGAATTACAAAAATGGTTAAAAAGAATATATAACATATTAATGAAAATTGTTACCAAATATAAAAAATTTAGATGGTTCAAAAATATAAAAACTAAATACATTAAAAATTATATTTATATATTTTTATGTTACTTTTTAAACCACGTCTTTTGGTTTGAACTCCCCTCATTAACCCTATTTAACTTTAACCATGGTAACATATTTTTTGGCATTTAATGTTTATAAATTTTTTTATAAGGTTATAATTTTCCCAAAAAATTCCATGTAAAACATTTATGACATTTTAATAACCAAAATTTCCTCTTTCAGTAATATATTTATTTTTAAACACCTTATTAAAATATTTTTTATTATAAAATATCATTAAAGGTATTTTTGGACAATTTTTTTAATTTGACTTCATAAACATCCAAAAAATAATTGAATTAAAATATAATAATATTAGACATAATTTATAACCTAATTTGTTTTATTAAATTCATCAAATTCAATAATTCATCCATAACATATTAATCTTGTTGTTTTTTAAATAAATTCCATTGATTTCTCTACATCATTCACAATCACCATATAAGTGTTTCATTAGAGTTCATGTTAGTTATATCATACCTAAAATTTTAAAATACATTACTATCATAAAGAAATATCTATATTTAATCTAACATTTTATATTCATTCGTGACATCTTTTTATGCCAGTAAAAATAAATATTATAAATTTAAATCAAGAAAGTGACATTTTGTATTTATCCATAATTAAAAATAAATAAAAGTTATAATAAATTGAAAGTGGTATAAAATTTTATAATGTTCCTATATAATAGGGATAGGTTTTAAGTAAACTTATTAAATGAGATAATGAAAATTTTTAGGGAGAGTTTTTGGTCTTATCTCACATTGTATCCCCATTTTAAATGTTTAACCGTAATTGAGGTGAAAATTATTTAAAATATCTAATTTTTTGAATTGGAAAAAATAAAACTATTACCAAATATGAAGTTATTTATTCCGAATGAGGAATTATTTTTTTATGAATCAATTTCTATAAATAGAAGAAATAAAATTTTATTTAAATTGAAAAAACTCATTGAAATCGCTTTTAGAAACATAACCTTTCTGAAAAAAAAATGATGTTTTACCAAAATAAAAAATAATTTTCACTAATATTACATTATTTATATTATTATGAATATAATATATCTTTTTTTAATTAATCAAAAATGCAAAACATAGTTATATTTGATATTACTTGATATAATCAAAAGAAAATATTCCATTTCAAAAATTAGTATATTCATAATTCATAGAAAAAATTATTTTTGTAAAACAAATTAACCCTAAGATAATATTTCCATGAAAAATAAAAATTTGATGTTATTTACCACAAATAATATTTATTTAAAATTCGATAAAATAATTCCCATATTCGTGCAGAAAATTAAAAATCAAAACCATTTTTTGAACAAAGAACATATTTTTCATGCATAAAAATATTTTCCTGAAACATTAGATCATATTCATTATGAAATAAGAAAAATAATTTTAATTGTACAGAAAACTAAATATTATATTTCATAATTTCATTATTCATATTCATACATCCAATTTAATGTCTAGGTAATAGTGGTAACATTTAAATAACATTTTTTATTTTATATCAATGTTCCCATAATGATCTATTTTGCATGTTAAGAAATATATCAAGAAAATTATTATTAAAAAATAATTTTTATTATTGACATAGACAATTTAATGAATTATTATAAATTCCACATGCTGATGTGTTTTGAAATATAGAATCACCTATAGACTGACGTAGAAAAATTCCATTTCTTCACCACCGGGGTCTCACAAAAGGGCCATGGCTAAGACCTATCACTATGTTTCATATTAAAATCCCCAAGATAATAAAATTTAACCCAACACATTCCCCATACTATAATGTGGATGGTAAAATAGTTATGGTTTTACATGTGTCTTTTGTTTATATTGTGGTAACTTGGGGGGTAATAATAAGAAGAGATTTCAAATATATAGAGCTCACTCATTTGAATATAGGTGTTCTTTGGTGTGGGGTCACAGATATTTATAGTTGAGATAATCCATTATCCATGATAAACTACATAGAACATCAAACCATGAATTCATAGATCACCCAATCCACCATTTTTCATGGCTAGTACGTCTCCCCAAATCATCCATTATATACTACATGCTTACACCCCTTACGATTGTCATTTGAAGAAATATTTCCCATTGAATATGGCCCGATTCATTCTAATATATTTTAATTTGGGGAATTAATTAGTTTTCCATTTTACAGAAAAACAATATATTTAATAATGCGAATACTCCCCTATAGAAACCACATTATTCCACCTAATACCCATGGGTTGCACCAAAGACACTATGTAAAATGCTCCTTACGTGCCCCAGGATCCACTATTGTAACCTAGATGCACTAACATAACTCCCAAATTCTATGAATTAATCTACCTACACACAAAACCTACCTCACCCAACATATTTTTATATTCAACCATCTTTATTTATAAATAATCCTCTTAGGATCCTTTAAAATAATGGAATTTCTACATTTATGAAGAAATAGATAGAGAGAGAGGGACTGGTATATCCATTCACCTAGGTCTCCAAAATCACCTTCAGGTAGCCTATGGAAACAAATACCTATGTTAATTCACATAATAGAGCCTAAGTTGAGTTCATTAAGTTGAAACCCCTCTATAAAGAACATATCTCCACTATTATTCTTTCATTATGGTTAATGAATCACCACATCATCCATAAAAGTTTAACATCCTCTCTATTGACTACAAGAGACACATAAATTATCAATGTAATTATATGATAGAGGATATTAATTCAGTATAAACATCACAAAACAAAGTCCATTTGTGTGACCCATCACCAAGGCACTTCACTTAAGAAACACATTCCTTATATATTTCTACATGAGTAACCATTCACCCAAGGTTCTTCAGCTAGGTAACCCATCTCCAAAGGAATTCTACACGGTAGAACCATCCCCAATGGCTCTTCATAGAGTAAAACCTCCACCTAAGACTTTCCACATGAGCGATCCATTATCTAATGATTTTGACAAGGGGGACCAATTGCTCTTGTGTTTTTACATGGGGGACACATATCCCATAGAATATAACATAAGAAACCCTCATTCTATATCTATTCACATGGATGTAGAATTTTACATGGCAGTTAAATAAGGAAAAGAAACCCCTAATCCACGTATGAGGTGAATTATCTACATTTTATCTACCACTATGGTATCATGTCTAGTTTATTTCCTAGTAAATAGAATGCTTTAAAACATTTATCCTACTTTGGAATCCAATAATTAATACCTCCTCTAAATCCACCAGATTCATTTTGTGAGGGAATTAACATTACTATTAACCCCATTGACCATTTACTCCAATGAAAAATGAAATATCTCTAGTTTTTATCCTAAAATAATAATACCATAATAGAGTTAATAACTTATTTTCCCATGATAATTAGGTATTTGATTATGAGAATATCATAAAGATATCTAAATACTCATAAAACTTTACATAGATGACCTAGGACCAAACTAGATCTACATGGGAACGTTTTTGGTAGCAGATGCAATTAAATGATCTAGGAAAATTTTAGTCTACCTCTTGGGATAAGTCCCAAATTCAAGCTCAACAATAGATTATTTATACTCATTGAGTAATATTTTATAAAATGTTATCTCATTTTTTATCCCCACTCGATCCTACATGGTCACCTATTTCATATAAAATATTTCCTAGTCACATAAAATAATGCATTATAAAAATAACCTTATTACATTATGTAAAACTACATGGTACAGTCTTATGAAATGACATTACACTATATTACTTGATCTATGTGAGATTTTATTCCCTTCAACTAGGATACTTTGGTTGCCTTTGTGAGGTTCAACATCGACAACATACACCATATAAATTATCCATCATGAGGCCATATTCTTTATGAATCCATTTACATCTTCCTTTAGCATGACACATTCCCCATTAATTTATTTTTCCACTAATCATACCACACTCTTGATAAAATTATATACATTTAAAGATATACATATTCCATATAAGAATTTTCTCATCTCCCTAACATTGGCTACATTTACTTTAAGAGGATAACCATACTCAATTGTCCATGATTATATGAAGTTCATATAATACTCAGTTTGTTATATACAAACTATCCAAACCAAACAAGTACACCACATGGATATATTATTCATAGAATAAACATTATCATTTGATCATAATCATATTGAATTCATCAACCCACCTTAGTTATTGTATTCTCTTCACATAATTACCATATATATCTACATTGGTGTATATCTCCTTTATGTAAAAAAAATAATTTCCTCTCTTTCATAAACTATACGCCAGCCATCGTTAGACATTTTTCTCCTAGTAGTCTACTATTTAAAGAATTAAAATACTAGAAAAATTACTATGTCAAACAAACATTAATTTTTTGAAATTTAATATTATATAGAGCATATATACATCGGTTTTTATTATTTTTATAGTGATACATATGTTGGTATTCTCATGGGAACGATCCTAATAGTTAATGTATAAAAAATTGAACATATATTCCCATATTGAGGGATAAAAATATTAATAATTTCAATTTCATATTTGATACTGATAAACATGGTCTAATTTTATCCATAAAAACATAAAAAATATAAATATTAGATCACTTATATACTTATGGTAATTTTTTAAATTCATTTAGTTTAATTAGAGAAATATCTTATATAACGATACTCATATCTTTAGGAGATAATTTTTATTCTACACCAATATTTTTTATTTCTTAAAAATTATTCAATGTCTCTCTTAAAATTGTAAATAGAAAAACCCATTATTGAAATAATTAATTTATAATCATTATTCATAACCTGGGGAAACAAATAACATAATATGGGTCATCTCAAATTCATTGTAAGGTTAAACATAAGCATTAAATTTATAACTTCATTATTGAGAATAATTTGATCATAACAAAATGGAATTAAAAACCCTAAAATTATATATCATAAGTCATGATAAATCTCATAAATATTTCAAATATTTCACGATCCATAAATTTCTACAATAATGAGCCATGTAAAAAACAATCAATGATCCAAGAATCCATTTTAACTCATATAATGCATTAGAAATATATGTAGTTATCATGGAATGTGAAGCATTCATCTTGGAATAACCTAACTAGATAATTTGAATTTCTCTTAACAGTGAATTATAACTGTTAAAACCTATTATTAGTTTTTATTAATGTATTATTAGTTAACTCCATTTCTTTATACAATTAATTCATGCACTATAATGATCTCACCCATCCTTGGTTTATAATATATTCACCCTTCCTTGGTTTAAGGAATTTCCACCCATCCTTGGTTTCTCGTAGATCCATCCATAAATTATCTATACATGTGTCTAACTAAAAAATAATAACCAATAAATATAAAATAATTTACATTTCAACTCTTTAGAAAACCAAGAGTTCTTTTCATCTTGATTTACCCATGGAAAAGAAATAAGTTCCATAAAAATTTAATTAAAAAATAAATAATAAATCTCCACAATGAAAAAATATAGTACCATTAGAACATATCCCCATTGGTGGATAGGAAAACAATATTACAAAAAATTTATAAAACATCCATTTAAAAACCATTAAATGAATTTATTTAATTATAGTGAAATTATCATTTTCTATTAATTAAATTTTAAATAAAAATTCCAATAACGACGAGAATAATATTTCTTCAAATATATAAATGGAATTTTTTAAATTATTATTAATGTAAATTGTTCTTATGATGGAAGTAATAGCTATAGATTTATTAAATGTTGAAATAAAGATCCCTTTCATAGTTTTTTTGAAAATCAATAGTTCCTTTTTTGAAAAATAGAAAAATGAATCCTTTTAACCATTTTAAATAAATTAAACCATAGTTTAAAAGAAATTTAATTAGCAATGTCATTCTATAAAGAATAATTCATGAAAACATATTCAAACACCTGGATTATGATGAAGAAAATCTTTACAAACAAAATAAAAAACGTCATTTTTCTGTAAAAACATACATCTGTATGTACCACGGAGAGGAAAATGAAAGGAAGTAAGGTAAACCATTCATATATCCTAAGGGAAATATTGAATATGTGTATTATGAAATTAAAATTGTAATATTTCCATTAAACTAACCCTAAACATAAACAATCTAGATTATAACTGAGATGAAAAAATAATTCCTTTACTGGTTTAGTAACAATCGGAACAAATATCATTGAAATCACCAATACAATATGGATATATAAATACTATTAATTAAATACATTAATATGTAAATATAAATATTTGGTGAATTAAGTACCCTATTTAGTGAAATATTGATGTAACCCAGTAATACTATCTCATGAAAATAGAATTGAGACAATTAGAACCGTAGAAAAGATCATAACATTTGATGGGATATTTAATCAATTAAGTGACTATGTGAACATTTATAAATCAAAATAAATAAAATATAAATAAAATATAAATAAATTTTTATATCAATACACACCTCATCTTTGCATAACAAATAAAATGACGAATTTTGATTTCCCAATAACATGAAATTGATTTAAGAAGCCCCTTATCCCAATTTCAATAATTCAATAAATGATCTCATACACGTGTATTTTATGTTTTGTAAGCTATGTTATTATCTTATAAAATTTTAATGGTTTATTAATATAAAAGAAAATCATTTATTTAATTTATTTTAAAAATCATTTAATTATTAAATCGGTCAAAATCAACATCGAATGTATTGTGGCTGTTTGTTTAATAATTTCAAAATAAGTTTGGTTTGATGACCATGGTTAAAGGGTTAATTGTTACATAATCTATGTAATTATATTAATTAAAATATACATATTTTATACAAAAAATATAATTTTATAATCATCCTTGAAGAGTAGTTATGAAGAAAAATACAATGTCTTGTGTGGTGGTAGATTGTACAAACAAACAGGTGATGTGTTTACCATTCATTGGATTAAAAATAAATTAATTAAACAAAAAAAATTATGTAGAATAATTATATTTTAATAATTATCAATAAAATTTATTACATCCATACTAAATTCCATAAATTAGATATATTATTGAAAAAAAATTGCATCACTCCCTCGAGATGGTTTTTCGTATGTAAGAAAATGTGATGATTCAATTTTTAACGATTGGAATGGTATAAAGATATATTATATATTATATTTATAGAATAATAATTAATTCATTAATATAATATATACCTTAAATCTTTCAAAATAACTTCCATTTAAATTAATTGATGAGAAATAAAATACATCATTTTGTGAGGCAGTAGTCTGCATGTACGCACAAACAATGGGTTTGTTCCCCATTTTAAGGAAAAAGGACATGAATATTGTTATTAAATTAATATATGAACATATTATTATATTAAAGAAACTCATTTGACTATATAGTAATGGATATTATAAAATTAAAGGTGGTATTAAAATAAGTTAACTGAAAATACTATATTTAAATGATTACCTTCTTTTTGAAAAACATCATTTGGATCTCTCTTTAAAGAAAATAAAGATGTTTTTTTATATAAAAGTCTCCAGAATATTTATGATAAATTGAAGAATATTTTTATATTTTTTGTTCAACATAATGTTCTCAATAATTGCATGTAAGATAGGAGAAGTGGGGTCCATTTACAAGATAAGAGAAAAGAACCCTTTTAATTACTAAATGTATTAAATTTATATAAATTAATTATAATTATAATGTAAAAATTTATATATTTAGAATAAATGATTAAGATATGTCAACATAATATCATAAAATAAAATATATAAAAGTTTATATAGTTTTTCAATCCTTTTTCCTTAGTATTTACCCCCCATAACCTCATTTAATAGTCACTGACAATACAAGATTATTATATATTAAAGGTCATGAAAGATACTATAAAAGGAAAAGTGATCCCTATGTTTACAATGGGTTATATTATATAGAATATGCGCTTAACATTTTCAAAAATAATGGTACTAAAAAATTTATAATTAAAAATTTAAATATTATTTCACATAAAATATCATTGAAGTAATTTTTGGGGTCATTCACATCATTTGAAATAAAGAATAAAAAATGAGACTTATTAATTATAATATTAAAATTAAACACATTAGTAATATAGTTTATCTGTATAAAAATTCTTTTAACATCATAAAATACCAAGAAAAATTTACTTGTATAGTTTTAAAATCATTTTATAGATTTTTTTACTCTTTTAACAAAAACTATGTCTGATTTTTATAATTATTTAACGTAGTAATATCACATAAAAAAATAAATCATTGTAATAAATTGATTTTTATTTAATATTTATAATAAAATAATATAATACTTGAAAAAAAATTATCCATGTCAAAAAAAATATTATAGAAATTGAAAGTGATAAATAAACATTTTAGAAATTTACTTAAAATAATATAAAGATATTTATCAATAAAAAATCGAATAAAAATGTCATATTTGAGAATATATGAAGGTGTGGTAATATTTCACTCATAAATTGAATTACAGGAATGCTTGTTGATGATTTCAAATAATTATTTAGTGGTTTTATTTTTGTTTTACCTGTTTTACTTGTACTATAATGATAACAATTTTATTATAGTTACTATTAATTATATAAAAAATTAATGTCGAAATATTACCAAATTTTAGAAATTATGATTCCAAATATTGAATATATTTTGAAATATTAAATCCCAAAAATTTCAATAAATTACATTTAAAATAAACCCAGCATTCGTGATTAAAAAATTACATTAAAATTAATTTTTAAGTATTAAAATTATTTCATTCAAAATTTAATCCTACTATCGCTTCCAATGACATTAATTAGATTATTTTTAATCAAATGTAAATTATAAAATTTAAAATTTAATTAAAACTAAAAATGGGGCATTGTAAATATAAAAAAGGGGAATACAGTTTTCAATACAATTTTAAATTTCTAACTTTTCAATGAAAAATTAATATTTTTATAAAAATTCCAAAAGATCACTAAAAGATGATTTCGTTATTATATTTTTGTAAAATGATGTCCTTTATAAAATAAAATATTGAAAAGTGTGCGAAATTTATTACAATATTTTTTCACAACAATCAATTAAAATAATTCTTGTAACAAATTGTATTGTTAAATGAAGAAGTGACTTTAAAAAAATGAGTTTTTATTTCCTAATAATTAATAAATAAATTATTATGTATAACCATTATACATATATTTTATAACACTGATATCTTATTAAAACCATTCTATTCAAAAAGAATGCTAAAATGATCATATATGAATATTTTCTTCTTCATTTAATCCCATGGTTGTATTTTATATATATTATTGAACATATAATTGTTTTAAAATATCAGGGTATTATATTCCCCCCACCCATAAATAAATTTTATCCTCACATTTTGACCACTATAGTTGAAATTCAATGGTTTATTATTTGAAAATTTGTTTTTTTAAATATCATCATTAAATATGGTTAATAATACATCATTTGAAATGATCAAAAGTGATAAATAATGGTTATCGGTAATAACACCTAACTAGGTTTCAATGTTTGATAACATTATTAGGGGTGAAAATATGGTCATTGAGGTGAAAATTAACAACCAATAATTAGAGAGGGTGACATATAATTTTATTTTTATGAATTTAATGACCACAAAATCTTGAATTAATATGATATAAAGGAGGCCGTGAATTTATCCAAAAGGATTTAAATGAACTAATGTTTAAAATTTATGATGGATTGTTTTATTATCATGGATAATAATATAATAAAATATGCTTATATAATCTTATTTAAATCTATAAAATCAATTTAATCCATTGAATAAATGATTTAACAATATTCAATGTTGATCTTGCCCCATATTCCATGAGATAAGGTTATAAAATGAATCCTTCTTATGCCTAAATAATCAAATTTTAATGTATCATAGGATATATGCATGGATAAAATAAAAAATCCTAATTTATTTATAAATCCATAATTTTAATTACAGTATATGATAAACACTAAAAATAATAAACCATCACATATATAAAAAATTAACATAAAAAGTATACATATAAATTTAGAGGTTTAAAATATATCACTGCATTAATTATTAATCCCACATGTCAATTAACATAAATAATATAAATAATAAAGAATGTTTTATTCCCAATGTCCATCTCATATATTTCACCTTTAAACCCTTTAAATTTAATTTCTTTCACCCCATGTAATCTGTTATGTTAAATCACATGATCCAACTATAGGATAATTTTACCTAAAAAGAATAAAATATCTCTCTAAATACGATTAATAACATTAAAATATCATAACTTAAATCAAAAAAACGAGTTTATTTGAATTTAAATTTATGATGAATAATAAATTTATGAACCCATGATGGAATCCATAACTATTATGTTAAGCTAACATGAAATCATCAAATTCAAAGAAGTTATCAAAACTCCAATATGATATCAAAAATAAGATCAATGAACTCTTACTCATGGACCAGATTTGAATAATATAATCATTACATTTCTAGATATTATTTTGATAGATAGGACATAATTTCATCCACATAAAATATACACATCAAATATTAATTTAGGATCACTCATATACCCATGTATATTTATGTTCATAGTTTTATAAAATTAGGAAAAACTTGTATATCTTGTGATTATATTTTCTATTATACCTACCTTTTCTTATTACACAATATGACATCAACATCTCCTAAAAAATTATTGAAACATTAATCCTTTTTAGAAATAATCCCTTTAACTTAGTTATTAATGTCCTAGGGAAATATAAACCCCAATAATGGTGATATAAAATGATCAATAATGGAAGAACTATCCTAACAATTTAATGTCATCATTGGGTATATGAATAATGCAAGGTTATGATGGCAGGATCAATGTTCATTATCTTAAAAATGAAAAATCATTAAAAAAATGTTTATAATAAATCATGACACATGGAATGCATATTTAACATAATAAAATAGTCATAAAATTTAACCATCACTATGTATTAAAAAATAATCCTTGAGAAAAATATCCAATTGAAATAATTAATAGAAATGAAACATTTATTATTATACATGAACATAAACTGTTTATAAAGTTGTAAAATTAAAAATAATTACCACGACACATAATATTTAATAATTACAAGTAAACTCATTAAACTCTTAGTATTAAATTTTATCTATTTTACCAATGAATTAGAGGAATATAACGAACCCATATATTATTGGTTTATAATGTGAACACTGATATATTGTTTATAACATTACCACCCATCATTGGTTAATAATTAAACTATTAATAAATCATCCATAGATATACCCATGTACCATATAATGAACAATAAATTTAGAATATTTAACTTTTCAAAATTACAATATTTAAAAAACACATTACTTTTAACCTTGATTCACCCATGGAAAAGAAATAACTTCCAAGAAAATCCTTTCAAATCAATAATAATACATGCCAATAATTAATAATTACGGTATAATTTTAAAAAATCCCCATAGAATGATTGGAAAAATAATACAGATTTTCCATAAATTAAAATCAAATTAAAAGGACTTTTAATACATTTCATATAAAATGGTGAAAATATTGAACAATTTATGTAACATTTTATTTTATGATTTTATAAATAGTAATAAATATTTTTTTATTTAAAATAATAAACAAATATTTTAAAGGAAACACAAATAAAATAATTATTATTATGGGTGGAGAGACATAAATTTTGTAAATTCGGAAAAAAATATTCAATTCACACTTCTATAAAAACAAAATGTTCTCTTTTTAAAAAAATAAAACGATTAACATTTTTCATTTTAAAGGAAATTAAAATAAATATGAAAATAACTTATTACAATGATAAATTTTTAGAAAAAAATATTCTCAAATAAATTTGTAATGTCAATGATATTGAATATAAAGGATCCCGGACCAAAAAAAGAAAATTGGATTTGTTTTCCCTTAAAATGTTCTTTGATGTACTTAATAATCAATGAGACAGAAATGAAATAAACTATGTAAAAAAATGAAATATTAGGATTATAATAGTTTATAAGTTGTTTGAAAAATTAAAATAATTCAATTTACCAAAAGATACCTTAAACGTAAATAATTTCAAAAATAATAGATTGTGTAAGAAGCCTTTACCAAATTCGTATCATTTGGATCAAAGTTAATTGAAATCACAAATATGATATGGAAATATAAAACCACTAAATAAAATGAATAATTATTTTAAACGTTATTTCCAATGAATGAAATAGTCTATAAAAAGTAATTATGGTGCTCATATGAAACATGTCTCAATAAAATGAGATTGACATAATGAAAACCGATATAAATATCATAACATTTGAAGTGACAATTTCTCTAGGAAGTTATTATGTGAACATGTACCAATACACCTAAAACATTTTAAAATAAAACATAATATAATTATAATATTAATTAACACATAATTATTGAATAATAATGTCAATGAAAAACTATTATTACCTAATGAAAGGAAATTGAGTTTAGAAACACCTTCCCCTGGGTCCAGACATTCAATATATGTCAACTAACTCATATATATTATAATATATAATAATTATATATGTAGTTAATAACATATTCTATGATTAATATTTTATATTTAAACCATTTAATTGGTATATTACAATGACATATTTAATTACTTAATCAGTTATGTCTATGTCATAATTTTATAGGATATTTGGTTCATAATTAAAAACTGAATTTGGTAGTTTGATCATGGGTAGAGGTGTAGTTATTCTATCAATTAATGAATAATTACATAGAAATAAATGTCATTATTACACATATATTAATTTTTTGAGATTTTTATGTAATGGTATTAAGAAAAATAAAATACATCATCTCATGAGGTGCTTGTTTTCATGTACACATGTTAAATATTTATACATTTTATGGGATATAAAATAAAAAATGTAAATAAATAATTAGCATTAAAAAACAATTATAAATTTTAAAAAAACAAATATATTTATTAAATATATCTTCTAGATTATCTTTTATAGGATGTATGGAATATTAATGTGCATTACTAAATGGAGATGGTGGTCAATACGTACGCATATGCGGTTATTAAATATTTAACGATTGTAATCATATGAAGATAAATGATATATTATATTTATACAATAAAATAATAATGAAAATAATTTCTATACATTAAATTCATCATAATAACTATATATAAAAACAAAATGATGATAAATTAACTACTCTAGATTGTCAAGGCAGTAATGCGGAAATATGCATAGATAATGGTTTCATTTCCAATTTGATAGAAATCACTGGTGTATAAGTCAATTAAAAAAATAAAGAAAATAAATTTAATATACTGATTTGATTATATTTTAAAGATTTTAAGAGAATTAAATGATTTATAAGAAAAATAAAACTAGAAATGATCAGTTAATAGAATTACTTCTTCATTGAAAAGAAACATTTAGATTTGTCATTATAGACCCTATGGATGGTTTTATTAGAATAAAATAGAATCTATAATGTTTATCATAAAATTAAAAATATTTTATTGAATTTATTGGTGAAGATAAGTGGAACATGAAGTGTCAGGTGTTAGGTGAAGTTGTATACTTTTATTATAGTGGATAGGTGCACCCATTGAATTACTTAATTTATTTAATAAAGATAATTACATTTCATTTTATTATGGAACCAAATTTAAATATTTAAATTCTAAATTGGAAATAATTGAATACCCAATCATATAATAAAATTAATACATAATGATGTGATTTTTTATTCATTTTCTCTTAGTTTTAACCTCTTGTTACTATATATAACTATTAATATGATGACATGATATTTATATATTAGGGTTTAAAAAGTTAATATAAATAGAAAATTAATCAATTATTGGAAAATTTTTATTATTAATGATAGTATTCAAGTACAAATTTTAATGATAGAATATTTATGATTTTGGAATTGTTTAATAAAATATCATTTAACATAAAATTCAATTATAGACTTTCTAACTAATATTCACATAGTTTGACATTAGAAATTAAAGTAAACAATTTATAACAAATGTATCCTTTAAAAACTTCAATAATTCATTATATTTAAATAAACATTTCTTGTAACAAAATAATTTTCCATTAAAATCTTGTTTTCTAGTTTTAAAATTCATTTACAATAATTTTATACTGCTTGTACAATCACTATTTCAGTGCTGTGTAAGAATTATGATAATTATCTAATCAATAAAAATTTAAAATAAATAAAATTAATCAAATAACTTTATTAATATTGAAAATAAAAAACTTATATCCATTCAATTATTTTTTATCACTATAATATTATAATATAGATATTAAAAGCCTGAAAGTGGCATTATTTAATATTCCTTTAAATAAAATATTATAGATGACTTTATCTATGAAACATGGTACCAAAATTACATTACATCAAATATATGAAGGGTGTGGTTAAATTAAACGTTTCCAATGAAATATCTTAAATCATTTAGATTATTTTTAATCTTTATTTCATATTTTTAGCCTTATTATACATGTCTAACCCTTACCATAGTAAAAATATATTTACCAAGGTTACTATTAATTCTTAAAAAGATAAATTTACATTATTTACCAATTTCTACATGATTATTCCATATATATAATATATATATTTTTATATAAAATCTCTATATTTAAAAGAAATTAATTTTAATATAAACTAATAAAATTTGATGAAAATTGGTTATATAGAAAATTCATTTTTTATGAATAATTATGTCTTCATTCAAAAAATTACAATATTATTGTTAATATTGAAATTATTTTGATCATCCATTATAAAAAGTACTTAATTATATATGAAAATAAATTAAAATCAAAATGGGACATTTTAATTTCATGAATGGAAAAAAAATTTATATAAAATTGATATGTTTTTACTATTCACTTAAATAAATTATATATTCAAAAAATCTAAAAACTTGAACTAATTTTAATTCTTTATATTAATATTTATAAAATGTAGTCATTATTATAAAATAAAATTTGTAAAATATTCATATATCGATTATAATATCTTTTCAAAAAAAACATTGCAACCCATTTTTCAAGATAAATGCTTCTAAAATAAGCAATGACATCCCTAAAAATGAGTACTTATTTCTTAAAAACTAATCATTAAATTTTGGTTCATGAAAATCATTAAACAGATATTTAACAATACATAAATTTATATTAAAACCTTCTAATTCAAATACATGATTATAACAGTCATATTTAAATAGTTTTATTTTGTAATTCATTTAAACATGATGTTTCATATCATATATGAAATTAGACATAGTGTTATTTTATAATTTAGTTTAATTATATTAATAAATGAACACCTTATTAGATGGAAATAAAATCTATATTTACTATGTATGCACAATTAAAATATTGTATCCTATAATAATTTTATATTACTAATCATTAAATGAAATATATAGAGGGTTTGATACATATATATTGTATCATCAATATAGAACTCCAAAATTATAAAATTTTTCATATTGAAAAAAACCTATACTATGAACATATTTTCTAATTGATACATGATAATGGTCAATCATTAGGACACCGGGAACTGGTCTCAAATTTAAATTTCAGAAGGACTCATAAAGACACCATAAATTTAAAAGAGATTCCAAAAATAGGAAATAATTTCCTTGAAAGAAGAGTAGATGGGAACCGGCTCTCATCCTCTCATTCAACACATATTCCAAATATTTTTTGGGAAATTTCATTATAGTCACCATACATTAGAAAGTATTCCTGAACTTATTTAAAAGAAATAGTTTAGTCACACCAGATGTTTCACAATCACCACAAATATAAATATATTCGATACAAATATTTGTGGGAGATTATAAAATAGTATTGTAATTACTATAATGGAATGAATATGTAAGTGGAATGTAAAATAGTAAATTATTCATGTTAAATATTGTTAGTAATATGAAACATCCATAATTTTGAAATCTATGAGTCGATGGAAAAAATATAAGCATAATTATAAATATTAATATAACCTTGGTTTAATGGGAATGCAATCTAGTGAGAAATTACTAATAGATTTAAAGAATTGGTTGTAAATATATGGTCCAAAATATTTAGTTTTATATTTTGTTGAAATTTATAATGTAATAAAAAATGGCAGATGATTATTAATTTCTATTGTAATATTGAGCAATAGAAATTAATATATTTTTTATAATATTGTAATAGGAAACTATAGATGAATTATGATTAATGAATTGGGATATTGTAATATTTTCAATCGGAATCATTGTTAGTGTTGTGATGCATCCTAAAATGAAGTGTGTAAATATTTCCTTAAACATTGTTCGAATCCCTTTATATATACCATCAAATGTTTCATCCTGGTTATTATTTTTGTTATTGTTTTTTATATTAGTTGATTGGACTTTCGTGGGGTTTATTATTTTGTGCATGTATGTCCGTGCTTATGTAAAACTATACAATGGTAATAATGGCTTATAGTGACAGATCATTAAAATATTATTGGATGTAATGGATTATTATTAAAATGGTTAAATTTACAAATTATATGATGGGTCAAATGTTATATCATGTTTATTTTGTATGTATTTGAGTATATAGAACAATATAATTAGGTGGTGTGGAGATATAGCGGATATGATGGTTTGGAAGATAATATGGGTTTCATTGAGTGAAATTTGTAATTATGATTTATATTCATGGGTTTTAAGTTGTAGTGATGGGATGGTTGCTTGAGGTATGGTTATTGTTTTTATGATATTCATAAGGCACAGGTTTTGATGATTATGGAATGATTTCCCCATATTAATAGATGGGTTTTAATTGTTCCGACCCGTTTTTATATGAACTTTTTATGGCATGGAATATAACATTCCTAATGTTATTATTTCATTATGATTAAGTAGTGGAAGTTTATTTTTTCTGGACCCTTGATTATTGTGTATCTCTATTATAAATATCTTTTATTATCTTATAATTTGTTAATATAAATTATGAATGAATGTTAAATAGTTATGTTGGTTAGAATATGGACTGCTGCTTTTTATTAGCATTATCCACATTCTTTCCCATCTTATATGATTACACATGTTCGTATGATGGATATTTTATTTCCCATTGATATATCATTTCTTACAAAGATATTCCTCCCAAGTACTCCCAAGTACTCATGCCATAAGAATTTTCCAAATTGTTTTGTAGGTCCAATCAATGGATAATTGGCAAAGTTGTTATTTATGCATCTGGAGTGAAGCCTATGAATCATGAAATTTTTTATTTTTTATATTTTATTTTTTAGTTAGGATATGTATTTTAAATTTTAATTCTATTATTTTATATATGGAGTTAATTGTAGGATTTTTAAGGGTTTTATTGGAGAAATTATTCCCATTTTAGAAACAAAAATATTGTTGGTCCTAGACACTAACTTGCATCTTCATTAAGGTATGCCCTAGGAGTCAACCTCATATCTATTAGGTACTATTAAATTCAAAAACATGATTATAAAATATTATCACATAATTTGTTAGAGAGAGTATATAATACTTTTGTTATTGTATAATATATTTAAATTTAATAATGTGATTCCTTATATCACATGACAAGATATCTCATGATGGGTTACTCAAAATACGTCTATGACATGTAGACATAGGAATCCTATAATTTCCAATTTTATATTCATTAAATTACTTACTTATTTTAGTCTTTCATTTTCATTAAATCCTCTTAAAAATTTTATAGAATATATCACATCTTATATGACATATTTTGATACTCTAAACAAAACAGATATTATATAAAACATCAAACTCATTTGGAAAATTGTTCAAATAAGAACCTATAATTTTAAATGAAAAGGTTTTAATAAATTATTATATCTATTATAAAATTATTTATTTATTTTTATATATCCTTTTTATGGAAAAATATTTATTAATTCCAATTTAAAATAAATATTTAAATTGTTTCATCACATAAAATTTCATTTTTAAACATGATACTTGGTGATTTAATTTAATTTTCTTTAAAATTTTATCTCTATAAATTATTACACCTAATGAATCTTCAAAAATCAAGTTTATTAATAAAATCTATGTTTCAAAAATATAATATTTTCTTACCAAATATAGAATGTTTCAATATTGTTTATGTTAACTCAAACATGATCAATTATCTAAGTTAAAATTTTCAAACATAAATGAGTAAATCACATATAATTCATTTAATGGATAGGAATATCACACGTAACATAAAAATTTATCTCCAAAAAATCTCATTTAAATTAATTATATAAGGGGTGATATCATATTTATTATGAATAAACCTACTACAAGATCAACAATGTACCTAGACACCTATTATTATCTCAATTTCAATGGATGGATATGAAATATATCAATTTTTAAGTAAGAAATATATGTTACCATATTACCATTGCATTGGGGGTTATTATAAAACATTTAACCTATGTATACTCATAACAATATGTATTAAATTACATATATTATATTCATATGGGTTATTCTAAATAAAATTTCCCATATATGTTTAATGAGTGAGATATGTATATGAATATGATCCATTAATAATGTAAATTTTAATATAATTATTTATCCCATTCCTTTCCATCATAATTTATGATTAGGGATAACAAAAAGGTTTTAATGTGATCTGGTGATTATAATTAAAATCGTTTGTAAAATTTATACCAAAATTGAATATATTATAAAGGGAAAATTTTATTAAATGAAATAACATTAAATATAATTATATCTTAATTATTTTATCATATGATTATATTTTGAATATATGAAAATTAAATATATCTACAATCCATTCAAATTTTATCCTAATAAATAATTTCCTTTAGCAAGAAAATATTTTATTATTTTTAAGGATCATTACAAAACATATTCTCTCAATATATATCTTATTTTTCTACATTTAACTCATGTTATATCATCAATTAAAAATCTGGTAAATTAATAAAATAACCCCCCACTATACTATTTGATGATATGTTAAATTTCAAAATATTATTTGGGTAATTGTGAGATTAGGGTACTTAGTCCTTATTATAATGATTCGAACTAACTATTCAACCACCATATTTAATAACATCTAGTATCTTAAATTTATATTGACTCCAAAATTTATAATAGTAATGTTATAATTTTTTTAGGTTTCTTTTCTAAAATGTGAAATTTATTCCTTCATTGAGATAAAAAATATTGTTATTAATAAGAAATATAACAGTGATAAATTTATTTCCATTAATAATATATATATATATAATTAATATATATTAGATGTCATATTAAATTAGAAGGTAAAATTATAATATATAAATTAAATACCTCCTAAGATAAAATTTATTTTACTTATTTTTATATTATGGATTGAGATGTCATCAAAAATGATATAACTCATGTGGTGTAGGATTTCTCAAAGGTGGTCCTCTTCTTTGAACCACTTATTCTACCTCTCTTGTATTTATCTCGAATGAGAAGTAAAAAATGTATACTTATTTATGTATTACCTTATAAGTTTTTGTAATGTGTCCCATAAGATTTTGGGTTCTATTCTCAAAAATTGGAATTCACATTTTCTTCCAAATATTATTTGAATGGCCAGAAATGGTGTTTTCCGGAGTTGACTCATGCATGGATCCATTAGACTCATGTAAGAGATAATGATTGATATCAAAAGTAGAATTACTAGTGATAATAATATGATAAAATTTGTAATGGAAAAGGCTTACAATATTCTTGAACGTAAATACATTATTGTGGTTTTAAAATACTAAATTAATTGGTTTATAACATTATTCTGATGCTTTTTATACGCTTCATTATTGGGTCACTCTTATAGGGAATATATGTGGTTTTTTAAAATTATTGAGAGGTAATAAATATGGAGATATCTTATGATTGATCCCATACATTATATCCCAGGATGTTATGATTAAAAATGTTAAAAAAATCTGGAAAAAATTATATCTCTCCTTTTAAAAGATGATTTAGTATTTCTCTAATATCTCACTTAGAATTTTTGGATAACCTTAGATTATTTTTCAATTATAAGATTCAATAAATTCAATCGCTAAATAATAATTTGGATGAATATTATATATTGATAAGGAAATGTATTATTTTGATAAAAAGTACTATCTATATCTGAAACAAATAAAATTGAGGAGGGGTAAAATAAATTAAAAAATATTTTTGAATATATAATGTATCGTTCACTATAAACTATCTCAATTCACCAATTTCGTTATAAAAATGTTTAATTAATCCCATTGATAAAACATTTTCCTATGTAACTGTCAAGATCTAAAATTGGAAACATATATTTCAATCATTGGGTGGAATAATAATACTGGTTATTTTTTCAAAACATTGAATCCATTAAAAGTAATTTCATTTATAAAGGTACTAGAAACTATGGTCTAAAGTATTAAAGGATTCATGAAATATTTTATACGTATTTCTCACTAAGGGGTGGGATTCTTGTCTGTAATATTGCCGAGACTGGAACAACCCCCCAAAGAAGGGTGTATTAACTTGATGTCCCTTTACAACACTATGAAATGAATAAAGAGTATTATTTCATGAGATATTTGAGCTAGGAAAACTCTCTATGATGATTATATTAGTTTTATTTGTGGATGAAATAGATTTATTATTAGTGATATGAATTTATATGCCCCACTACTTCATTGTATCCACCTAGTAAGCCTTTAGACTCATTATGATCATTCAAGGTGGATTGTGGGAAAAAGAGACATTGGATTTTGGAACAATGATTGTTATGGAGCCTTGTTATATTCTCCAAGCTACCTATTTGGGGACACCACCATTGAAATGGATAGTGATTAGATGTTCTTCATCAATGTTATACAAAACTAAAACTGAAAGGAACATTTTTCTTTTATCAAAATCCCTTCGAAATCTAACTAACATTTAACCACTCCATCCAATATCAAATCTTTCAAAATTTCATAATTTTATAGATTGATTCATGGATACATTAATACTAATTCTTGGGGAGAATTTATTTGGTGTGAATATATTCCTACCAAATATTTGTTTAGTGTGTGTGAAACCATACAATTATATCTAACTTGTAGGCCTGACATATTGCAATAAATTTGGATCTGATGTTTATTTGTTGTATAAATTCTAATGTGGAAACAATTTTCCATATATTCTTAAATATATCATGGGATGAATTCATCTAGTATTTACTCAAAAGTGTCAGATGATTCATGGTGAAAATAGAGTATATGAAATCATTTCCCTTTTTTGGTTCTCTTATTATTGACATAGTAAAAAAATGTTTCATTCAATCATTTTCCAATTACATTTTTAGTGTTTTTATGAGGATTATAAAATACTATGGAAATAGATTGATAGTTGTTTTGTCTCAGTTTTATTAACAATAAAACTCTCTCTCATATATGACCTTAATCCTCTTATTGAATATGGAATTATATATTCCCCTATTTGGAATCTATTCCATTATTATCCCCTTAATACAAGTATAGTTACAAGGGCGTCTACAATGGTGATGGATGCAATAAAGGGGGAAATGGTCTTCCTTGAAACGTAACACTAATAATGCACGTGTGAATGGTATCATGTCTAGAGGAGCATTATCCAGAATTTTATAGGATATTTTATGATGGATTTCCATTCCTACTTTGGATAGTTTAATTGAATGGAGGAAAGAAACAATGTCTACCAAACTCTCTCTTTGTAAGTCCTTCAATTTCATGTTGATAGAGGATTAAATGAACTCCAGATTGATGGTGGACTTTATAGCTGAATGGTATTCTCCTCATTAGACCCTGACTTATTTTATCAAAACTCATAAAATGATGTCACAATAAGGTGTAAAGGTTTTACATACTTAGAGAGTGGGGAATATGGAGTTGAATAGTCTGGCCCCTAATGGTGAATAAATGGAACCTCATAAAATTTAATCTATCTTTGTCTTCCTCCACCATGTCAAAATAACATAGTTATTTAGTAATACATAAGACTCCATCAATAAAATATTTCATAATGTTTCTCACTGTAATTTTCATTGTTTTATAAAAAAAATTATTTGTTAGTTAGTAAATGTTTATTTTACGTTTAGTTTTTTTCGTTTACATTACAGGGTTAAATTCAACAACCACTAGTCTCTTGTAAATTATATTTTATTTATCTTTTATTATTATAAATCAAATAAATTAGACTAATATAATAACAAAATATTTTAAAAAGAACTAAAACTATGACCATATATTATGGGATATATTTTTACATGTTATCTAGATTATAATAACATTTTGAAAATAAGATATTATTGATTTATAATGTGATATTTTCTTATTTCCACAAATATATTGATATTGTATTCTTATTTTTATCATATAAAAAATTTAATTCCATAATGATTATCATAATTTTTTTATTATAAAATATATTTGATAATCTGGCTAAGAAACACTCACATTGAAAAAAAACTAGTACATTCAAGAAAAAGATAATTATTTTCCTATTTATGTTAACTTACATTTCACCTTAGAAACATGTGATATTGATAAAAGAAATATAAAACATTGGTTTTAAAAATAGTTCCACCATATAATAATAATGTGTATTTTCCATCCTATAACATATAACCCCATTATATATATATTAGATATTGACCACTAGCTCTCTCAAATAATTCCTTTTTATATGTGAGTCTCTGTAGATAATAATAATTTGGAATTTTTTGATTAGTTCAATATAAAATTTTAATAATTAATTTCATTATATAGAATAAACATCAAAGGGGGGATCTTAATTATATATCATATACCCTTTTTTTAATTAGGGAAATCTTTTTCCAATGCATTATAGAAATATTTTCCCACTATATAGTGACATTATTACTATTTTTCAAAATAAATATTTCCAAAATCATTAGAAATATTGTTCTTCATAAACATAAAAGTTCACCCTAAATCATTTATACCATCATTATATAGATTGAGTGTGAACCTCACAAGTTCTTCCTAAATTTCCTTGATATATTGAGGTTATTTAGTAAGGTTTTTATAAATTTATTCTTGTTATAATTAACACTAAATTGATGATATATCTCTATCACTTATTTTAGTATTAATTAAATATAAAATATATCGTGAGTTTTGATCAATATGTTTCTATATCATTTGCATAATAAATATTTTGTATCATCAAGAAATTAAATTAATTTTATTCTCCCTTTACATGTTCCTTCACAATTGTACTTATATTATCATATTTTTAACCAACTAGTTTTTCATCCATTACAAACACTTTTATTAGTAATGTGAGGAAATTTCCTCAACATATTGACCCTTTTGGGATCACAATCCTACCACAATTCTATCAATTATGGATATGATTTTCACTAAAACGTGATCTTAAAATCACAATTCCATTTCTACTATTGTATTTATAAAAATTTCATGGTTTTTTCTCCCATTTTGAGCATCTATTATAGTGAAATAATTCTCACCCTTAATGAAAATTTGTTTAAATGTAGTTATACATTTTTATTCCAAATGGGTATCATTCCCCTAAATTCATGATGGTTATCAGATCCTTAAATTATTCTCATTACTGGGTCATCAATACTAGGTTACCCTTCAAAACAGTCATCAAAATTCAATATGTTTTCAACTTTTTTTCTTTTTTATAGTGTATTATTATTTCGATGTTGGTTATAGGGTTCTCGTCACTGATTCTTATATATGATGTGGTTCCCATTTAAATATTAGTATCTTCAACAATTATTTATATAGGAGGGTCAAATTTTTTTCCCTTTGTAATTCTATTATTTTTTTCACCTGATATTAAAAAAATCCATGTTGAGTGTTGGAAAAAAATGGTTTTCAAAAATTTTGGTATTTTTTATTAAAAAATATAAAGCTTTTCTCTATACAATACTCTTAATGTCTATAGAGAATAATAATATATAGTATTATATGAATTTTAATAATCTTAAAATTAAGGATATATTATAAAATGTATGAGTCCCCATATATGTCTTGGTATAGAGATGAAAAATAAATTCTATTGACCATGGGATTTGGAAGTGGTCGGAGCAGTCACACGGGTTCTTACATGATTCTGAAAATATTGAACTGATGACAATTATTCTATGGAAAATGTTGTTTTTCTTTTTAAAATCCCTATGATTGGGGGAGTAATGAATTGTCATACCTTTTATATATTTTAGATGATATAATAATGATACTATCCATTTTGAAGTTTTCATTCAACATTGTGGTGATAAATTGAAAATATTAATTTTATATTGGACATAGAATAGGATTTTCAATTACTATAGTGAATTAATGAATTAATTTTGTGAAATAAGGATTCCCCAAAAAAGTATACTATTGATCAATTTTTATCATTTTTGATTATCAATATTGAGCCCCTAGGATTAGTTATGTGTTAGTTATAGGTTTTTTCCTCCTTAGGTTTTATGGTGTTCAAAAAAATACATAATATAGAGTGGTGGTTATTTCAATGGTTGGTTTTTAGATAATATGGATATATTGTGCATAGTATTGTTTTATATAATGATGTTGAAATGATAATATATAAAAAAATGTGACAAATATGGTGAGATGATAATTTTTATGTATGGAATTTTGGTATAATATTTTTAAACAATAATGAATTCTTAATAGTGAATCCCTCACTTGAAATAGTGGATTGATATGTAGTTAATATCTCTATTTTTAAATTACTATAATTTTAGATATGACATGTTATTAAAATTTAATGGTTTTGACACAAATTTGGGGTATTAAAATTATTTAATTTTCAATCATCTTTACTAAAAAATAATGATCATTAACAAGGTAGGGATGAGGATTCTCTCCATGGATAAAGATGATATATCTCTTATCAACTAAGGAATAAAAATATCATATAAATGGAACCTGATGATAATTTATATTGTATATATTGTGGAAAAGAATATAGGACACATTCTAGGGGTTTTATATTAAATTTTCACAAAGATCATTCAAATTAACAAAGGTGGAATAAATTTTTACACTTTCAATGGCGTAATTATTATTTTTTGTTCCTCAAAGATTATGTAAATTCTTTTATGAGTATTTTTTTCTTTCTATTTGTTGGGATGAGTGATTTACCTGTCATTTTAATGGTTTGAAAACATAATTTTCAGTGAAACCACTATGAATTTGTTGCAACTGATATATTTATAGTGGATTTTAGTTAATTAGAACATAATCATTTAATGATCTTTATGCATATCCCAGTGTGGGAGAACAATATAAAAACACTTGGGAATAAGTTTCATGATTAACCACATCCATATTTTTGTTTTGAGAGATATTTTTATTTTCAATAACCTTATGACAAGATCATTTAATGGTTTTATTGAAATTAATATATGCTAATTCACCCACCACTAAATATATATTCTCATTAAAGGACCAATATGTGTGATCTAAATTGAAAGGTAAAATTTATGAAATATTCTCTCTTAAATCCGAGTTATATATTTTTATTTGAATTGTTATTTAATTATTTACTAGAAACAACATTCTATTATTGGATAATTATATAGAATTATACTTATAATAAATGGTCATAAATGTATATTTAGATATCATACAATGAATTATTTTCAATATGGAGAGATGTTTATTGTTGTAAAGATATCATACGGTGTTTCTTAGGAAAATCCATCAGATATGATTCATGATTATTTCTGTTGTGTTTATTGACAATGAAGAATGAAAATGATCTATAATGGTTACCCTCTATATATTATTGAATATATTTTTTATTGAAATTTTTTGGTTCATTTTTATGTTGTTCATGGAAGGATATGGACATTGTTTAGGTTTCATGAAAAATATAGTGAAAATATAAATATTCTGAATATGATTTTTGTCAATATATGAATGAATTATAAAAATTCTCAAGGATAAGAAATAATTTCATGATAAAAAATTATACATTTAAAGGATGTCACTTTTTTATAAGAGGGGCATATAACTTAATAAAGTTTAATTAGTGTTGTTTATAGAAAAATACTAATATATTGGTCACATATTCATATTGGAAGAAATTTATAATTAGTGTTGGTAAGGTAATTAAAATTATTTGTGATTATATTAGTGGTTTTCTAACCCAGACTAAATTTCTTAATCAAAACATTAATTTAGAACACAATAAATGGACTAATTTTTTTAGTGGTTTTCTATAGAAACAAATTGTATTTTTGGTTATTTCTAACAACTACTAAACTATAATAATATTTAATGTTAAAAGAAATGTTTTTATTAAAAATAACTACCCATGATTCCCACCATTCTCTCCCATTTCATTACCATTATAAACAGGTGATCAAAATTTCACCCATGATAGAACCCCCCCCCCCCCCCCACACACACACACACACACCATGAGGTTTTAAACCCATGCTCAGTTTCGTGTAATCCCAAAGCCCTTATGGCTATAACACAACATAGTTAAATGGTTTATTAAAAAAATTTATTTTTAGATACATATATACATTTTGATAAATAAAATTTATTTCTTCAATATTGTAAAATATATTCTAATACAAAACGAATAAATATTTTTTTTACATCAATTTATTCAAATAACGTAATTATATATTTTCATTATAATACATTTATATGACACCAAGTTTATACATTTATATATACATTACATTTTCCAAATACATTTATATTATATACTAAATAAATTTATAATATGCAAGTTAACACTTGTTTATAATATATATTAAATATATATATATATAAATGTATATACCCAAAGATAAAAACTATAAATATTTTTAAAATATGTAATATAATATAAATTAATGTATTAAAATTTATAATATGTATACATGTATGTATATATTAATATTATATAAATTTTTATATTATATGATAAATATATATATTCATTATATAAAAATATATATTATATGTACATTCAAAAAAATATAATATTATTTAAATATGTAAAAATATACAATATATATATATTATTTAATTATTATATTTATTTGTTTAAAAATATGTATAATATATGTTATATATTATATATTACATAAATATGTATTTGAATTATATTTATGTGTACATAATTAAAATTTATATTCTTATATGTATAAAATATTTAAATGTGTGAAAATATATATTATATGTTAATATTATAATTTATATTTTTTTAAAATATATATTTGGCTTTTAAATTTGTATAAAATAAAATATATTTATATAGTACTATATAAAACATGCATAAATTATAAAAATATATATTTAATTAAAATATAATATATGTTTATATATATTTTGAAATTTGTTTTCAAATTTTAAAAAAAATCGAGAGAGTTTATAGTCATCGAAAATCTTAGGAATGAGTAGTTGTTTTTAGACCCCACTATATTTTTTTATTTTTTTGAAATATATTTTCTATATTTTAGGGGTAGATCTTAGAAAACTATAACACCCCGAGATTTTATGAAAAATATTCTTTTTAATTTCATTAATGTCTTGTGTTGTATGCTGCACCAAAAGGAGCTTGCTCAACACGCATCCTTGACTTTCCTTGTATTACACGCAATCGCGACCTTCCTCGATAGCGTTTGTAGTACGCAACACCGAGTTTCACTAAACGACCATATACTATTAAAATATTATTAAAACTAGCTGTTATGAATAGTAATAACCACCTTTTAAAATTTTAGAAATTTTATCTCTCAAAATGGACTTCATTTTTGGATTCGTAGTATTGAATTTAGCCTAAGGTGAAATTTTGGTACTTTTCGGATAACTTTCATATTCTGATGAATAGTGAAAATTATTAAATTTTAATTAAAAACAACTTTTTTAATCGAAATAATTAATAGTGATAAATCATTAATTTGAGTGGTTTCAAAGTATATTTAGAATATATTTTTACAATTCAATACAATGTTGGTCATTGGATGTAATTTCATGTTTACACCAAACAAAAACAAGTGTTAATATTTGGATAGTTATTATCTCTTAAAAACATGCTATTTGTTGTGACAGCGGAAATTAATTATAAAATTAATTAATGAAACTTATATTTTGGGAATTTTGTAAAATAGAAATCATTTTTGAATTCGGAATATCAATTATAGCTTAGGGTGAAATTTTGGCATTTTTCTGAAAGATTTCAATTTTGATGAATAGTGAAACTACTAAGTGGAAGTTAAAAAAATTATTTTTTTCATAAATCTTAATTTTACCGCTTCTGTGAGTGGAATTTCAAAAATCCGAGAGACACGTTTGATGTCAGTAAGTAAAATGTGGTTCAATGAGATGAAAATAATTTTTGGTGAATAGTAACTTTTTACTTTTTTTTACCACGGTTAAAAGTAAATAGGGTAATTAAGGGTAAAAATAATATTAATATTATGCTAACACATGTCCTAATCCTATTGGACAAGTGTATCTCGACCAAAAACAACCTTAAGTGTAAAATATTATCATTTAGGCCCACTTGGATTAGATTAGGACATTTATTATTATTTAATTCAAAGAAGAGTTAAAAGAGTTAAAATCAAAGTTTATTTACAAAAACATTTTTAATATAGGGTTATACATAAGATAAATTCGACTATAAATATTAATTAGAAAGATAAAAATATTTCCTACATAATGGTATTTTATTTGTAATTTTTAGACTTTAAATAATTTAATTTATTTATGACACAACAATGATACAGTAATTACCTTTTTAAGAAAAATTAACATAATTGATGTTATAAATGCCCAAATAAATGTAATTTGAGACTTTTTATGACTTAAAATATTTTTCTAGGTTAATATGACATGTTATTGTTGATTTGAGGAACTTGGTTTGAAATTATTATTCTGTTATGAATTTCATAAAAATCATGTACCAAATAGTGTCAAAATTGACATAAATTAGTTTTTAAAACAAATATTATATTATCAATTGTTATTTAAATCCTAAAAATCTAATGTTTGGCCAAATGACTTAGATAAGGATATATATATTAATAATATACAACTTGGGGTTCGTTTGGCTTGTTATGGTAAGTTTATTAACCATATTGTGTAAGAAAACAAAAATACACGGTAAAAGTTAAATTATTTAACTTAGAGTTAAATCTAATTGATAAGGTTAAAATAATAACCTAAACTTGTCTAAATCCTATTGGATGAGAGGATTGCGACCCATCCCCACCTTATCTTCGAAATAATTCAATTTGGAGCTATTTAAAACCGAATTTGACTTTATAATAAAATAATATTTTTAGTTATTCCAAAGGTGGCCCTCTCCTCCCTTATAAAAGGGCACCTCCTCCCTCTCCTCCTCACACCAATTTGAGAATTCATGCTCGGTAAACCCCTGCCAAAATCTCTTCTCCACTTCCCTAGTATCATCCTAGAGGTCTTGGTCTTCTTCAAAGACCATAATTAGTTCTTTAAGTGGAGGTTAAGAAAAGGCGCATCAAAAAGAGGAGGTTCGGACACGTACAAAGCAAGTCGGACCTAAGGTAAGGGAAAATATCACAATCTCATTTTTATCCGAGATTGTTTATACTTTGGTATTTACTGGGGTTTATTTTATCATCCACATCCATGTTTCATAAATATGTGATATTATTTCAATCCACCTACAATTGTTTAAATCCATTTTTACCCTTCGGTGAGTTTTTAGTAAAGGATAAGAAAGGAATCTTTTGTCGTTTATCGTATGAGGTACTTTTTGACTTTTCTGAAAAAAGTACGAGAAGAATGTTTTTTTTAACTTATACGGAAAGAATGGATTTTTAAAACATTATTTCCAAGAATCTTCCTTTATAATTTTTCAAGTTTATTTTTAATCAACTTCTTTTAGTTTATAATTGTATGACATGTTAAGAAAAGAAAAGTGTTTTTGAAGTAGAAAGGATATTTTCCTCAAGAATGGAGTTCAAATGTTTTATCAAAATTATTTTCCATCTAAGATAATATAGGGTTCTATTTTTATCCCTATTATTACATTGATTTGATTATGTTGTGAGGGAATTATTTTTATGAAGTCATTTACCATATATGATTTGTTTTATGATGTCATGATGTTTCAAGAATCCCATTTTTGTTACATGTGTTATGCGATGATGTATGATTTATGATTATGTGGCACACATAAGAAAGGATTCATTATAAGATGGGTGGGACCTATATCTCCCTCCAATGCATTGGGTAAAGATTTTATATCTCATGAGATAGACATGGCTGGAATGGTAGGTTATACCGGTTCAGTGAAACAGGACTGAAACGAGGGTGACTCGGTTCAGAAAGGGACATTGTCCACTAAGATAGTCTTGGCAATGAGTATTGACTAACAAGAAATGATTCTCTATGATTATGTGTGTATGCCACAAAGTTTCATGTTTTAAGTTATGATTATTGGGATTTCATTTCACTACTATGATTTATCCCATGTTATGAAATTATGCTCTCTTTTGTAGGTTAAGATTTCCAAAAATGTTATGTTCTTATGAAAATGATGTGATTGATATTTCTTTTTTTTACCCTTACTGAGCATTTGAGCTCACCCTTTTATATTTTCTTTCCCCCATGATATAAAGAAAGGTTTTAGGTATAAAAAAAAGATCTTTATGGGAGATATTTAAGATCTTTCACCACGATTAGAAGATTATATTCTGAGTTTCCAAAGACACTAAACTATTACGATCCTTGTGTGTGTCTTTTTGTTATGTACTAAGTATTCCGCAAAAGTAATGTAATTTCCATGTACATCAAGCTTCGGGTCTCTACAGTTGGTATTAGAGGGAGGTTTAGTCAACCTTTGGAAACTAGGATGCGAAAAAGTTAGTGAGATCCCTAGAGATATTTATAAGGTATGTCTAGGGATGCCCCTAAGGATAAGTATACCTACAGGATATAGTCCTAGAACTACAGTAACGATCCTAGAATTTAACCTAAGATGTTGGATATTGAGGGTGATCCCCCTTTACTATGTTGTTTTACCTAGCATGATTTTTTCCTCTTACACTATTCTTTTTGGGTTTTAGACGATGGCTGGAACCCGAAGGAACCGTGTTGATCACTCTAATGGACAATGCAATGATTGTCCTCCTGAACAAAGAAATGTTATGGGAGATGGAGTGCAAAATCTTATTGCTATACTTACACAAGCTATGAATCATTCTGGAATTCCAAACGAGCAGAGAAGGGAACAATATTCTATTGAGTCCTTCATGAGGCAACGTCCACCTTCTTTCAGTGGGTATTTTGATCCACTTGTTGATGAACAATGGATCAGTACCACTGAAAAGATATTTTCAGTTCTTCAATGTTCTGAACATGATAAAGTCATCTTAGTAGTATATCATTTGGAAGGTGAAGCTGATCAATGGTGGAATCTTATCAAGAATACGAGGCAAAGCGATGAAATTGAGTCCATGGAATGGGACGAGTTCAAAAACTTATTTTTCAATAAGTACTTCCCTCGTATTCTTCGAACAAAGATGGAGAAGGAGTTTCTTGAACTAAAGCAAAAGGATGATGAATTTGTTGGTATATACGAAGCGAATTTTACAAGACTTGCAAGGTATGCATCTGGATTTATCATGCAACCTAAAAGTAAAGTTGATCGATTCTTCAGTGGCTTAAAACCAAATCTTCGAAGGGCATTAGCTATAAGAGACTTCAGTATCTATGAAGAAATTGTGTGTTGTGCTGTCAAGACAGAAATGGAAGTTGGTTTTACGTATCCATCTCATGGTTTTGACAAGAAAAGAAAGATGGAGTTCAAGGAGAAACCTCATAATAATGGTGAAAAGAAGATGAATGTTTCCTTATGCACAAAGTGTGGAAAGAAGCATGGTGGAGATTGTCTTAAAGGGACTAGAAAATGTTTTTAGTGTGGAAAAGAAGGTCATCGAGCAGCTAAGTGTCGAAGTAATGGAAAAAGGGATTCTAATGATGTGAATAAAGCAAACACTGCAGAGAACACACCACCAACACTTCAATGCTTCAAGTGCAAGTAAATGGGGCATTATGCTAATAAATGCCCTAATCCAAGGGTTAGTGATGATCAACATGAGCAACCACTGAAGGCAAAGGACAAAGGGAAGTCACATGCGATCACTATTAGCGATGTTGAATATGACAACGATATGGTGGAATGATGAAGTGTTTATGTAATGGGATTCCAAAATAATATTGTATCATGGAGTATTGGAATATTTATGTATTGGTCTAATGTGGTATTCAAAGTGATTGAGATATTTTTGGAAATAAGATGATATGCGCATAATGAAGGGAAAACGAGAAAATGAAATGTTTAACAGTATTCATGAGGTCATGATTGATATAAAGACTAAGTGATATCATGGTTTGAGTATATAGAATTTTGAGGATTTTGGTATGTGGAAAGTGTTAAATTTTAACTGCATTCATGTTTTCACTAAGGTATTCAAGATAATACGTGATTAAAGACTTTGATTGTTTGGAATGTAACCAACAAAACATATCTTATGATATATGGGGATCAACGATGATATTAAATCTCTGGTAATCGTTTTCACTATGTTATGAGAGTGGATAACAGTAATATGGATAAGCCTAAAGATTGGAATGGATTATGATGGGCATAAGTTATTATTGTTTAAGGACAGAAGTTTTTTTCGATATTATTGATGGGATGTTATAGTAATAATGTTTTAGAAAAAGGACAACCTGCATGACGGGCGACAACCCATCGTGTCGGACAAGGTTGTGGAAATCGAACCCACAACCGAAGTGCAACTGGCCTTTATCGCCTACCACTGGCCTACAGGAAGTCCCTGTTTAGTAGAAACTAGTTTTATTATATTAAGCAGTATGATACGTGAAGTATAAGTCCATTTTAGGAACCATATATGATTAATCACACTATAGATCGACTTATGTATATAACTTTTGCTAACCTTTTGTTTAAGAGAGATGGAATGACCCATCATTCTATCACATGATCTGCTAACACTTCACGAATAACAAATTCAACTTCATTTATTTAAGAGATGAAGTGGAAATTTTTCAAGGCACGAACAACAGTGAGATTGTACCAAAATAAAGTAAGTATTTATTCTAATTCAAATTTTCATCTTTAGGGAAATGATCTTGAAAACCAAAAATGTTGTCCTAGTGATCTTATACTTGATGAATCAGATGGTACCTTAGATCATCACAAATTTATGGATTTGTGATTACTGGCTTTTCCATAGCCATGTTCTCTACCACTCTCCATCAGAACATGATGGTTAGAGTTTTCTTCCATATCTATATTTTCACCTATATGGAAACCCAGTGATTAGTTTATTTGGGTAACCGTTACGTTTCATACTTTTGTTTTTAAATATTGGTTTTGGTATTCCTTTTTACGATGTGGGTTTCTATTAAAGAAACTTTCAAGTAGTAAACCATTTATAACCCCGACGAATTTCGAGGGTGAAATTCATTTTAAGGGGGGTAGAATGTAACACCCCAAGAGTTTATGAAAAATATTCTTTTTAATTTCATTAATGTCTTGTGTTGTACACTGCACCAAAAATAGCTTGCTCAAGATGCATCCTTGACTTGCCTTGTATTACACGCAATCGCGACCTTCTTCGATAGCGTGTGTAGTACGCAATACCGAGTTTCACTAAACAACGATATACTATTAAAATATTATTAAAACTAGCCGTTATGAATAGTAATAACCACCTTTTAAAATTTTAGAAATTTTATCTCTCAAAATGGACTTCATTTTTGGATTTGTAGTATTGAATTTAGCCTAAGGTGAAATTTTGGTACTTTTCGGATAAATTTCATATTATGATGAATAGTGAAAATTACTAAATTTTAATTAAAAACAACTTTTTTAATCGAAATAATTAATAGTGATAAATTATTAATTTGAGTGGTTTTAAAGTACATTTATAATATATTTTTACAATTCAATGTAATGTTGGTCATTGGATGTAATTTCATGTTTACACCAGACATAAACAAGTGTTAATATTTTGATAGTTATTATCTCTTAAAAACACACTATTTGTTGTGACAACGAAAATTAATTATAAAATTAATTAATGAAACTTATATGTTGGGAATTTTGTAAAATAGAAATCATTTTTGAATTTGGAATATAAATTATAGCTTAGGGTGAAATTTTGGCATTTTTCTGAAAAACTTCAATTTTTTTATGAATAGTGAAACGACTAAGTGGAAGTTAAAAAAATTATTTTTTTCATAAATCCTAATTTTACCGCTTCTGTGAATGGAATTTCAAAAATCCAAGTGACACGGTTGATGTCAGTAAGTAAAATGTGGTTCAATGAGATGAAAATAATTTTTGGTGAATAGTAACTTTTAACTTTTTTTTACCACGGTTAAAAGTAAATAGGGTAATTAAGGGTAAAAATAATATTAATATTACCATAACACATGTCCTAATCCTATTGGACAAGTGTATCTCAATCAAAAACAACCTTAAGTGTAAAATATTATCATTTAGGCCCACTTGGATTAGATTAGAACATTTATTATTATTTAATTCAAAGAAGAGTTAAAAGAGTTAAAATCAAAGTTTATTTACTAAAACATTTTTAATATGGGGTTATACATAAGATAAATTAGACTATAAATATTCATTAGAAAGATAGAAATATTTAATACATAATGGTATTTTATTTGTAATTTTTAGACATAAATAATTTAATTTATTTATGACACAACAATGATAAAGTAATTACCTTTTTAAGAAAAATTAAAATAATTGATGTTATAAATGCCCAAATAAATGTAATTTGAGACTATTTATGACTTAAACTAATTTTCTAGGTTAATATGACATGTTATTGTTGATTTAAGAAACATGGTTCGAAATTACCATTCTGTTATGAATTTCATAAAAATCATGTACCAAATAGTGCCAAAATTGACATAAATTAGTTTTTAAAACAAATATTATATTATCAATTGTTATTTAATTCCTAAAAATCTAATGTTTGGAAAAATGACTTAGATAAGGATATATATATTAATAATAAACAACTTGGGGTTCGTTTGGCTTGTTATGGTAAGTTTATTAACCATATAGTGTGAGAAAACAAAAAGACACGGTAAAAGTGAAATTATTTAACTTAGAGTTAAATCTAATTGATAAGGTTAAAATAATGACCTAAACTTGTCTAAATCCTATTGGATGAGAGGATTGTGACCCATACCCACCTTATCTTCGAAATAAATCAATTTGGAGCTATTTAAAACCGAATTTGACTTTATAATAAAATAATATTTTTAGTTATTCCAAAGGTTCCCCTCTCCTCCCTTATAAAAGGGCACCTCCTCCCTCTCCTCCTCACACCAATTTGAGCATTCAAGCTCGGCCAACCCCTTCCAGAATCTCTTCTCCACTTACCTAGTATCATCCTAGAGGTCCTAGTCTTCTTCAAAGACCATACTTAGTTCTTTAAGTGGAGGTTAAGAAAAGGCGCGTCAAAAAGAGGAGGTTCGGACACGTACAAAGCAAGTCGGACCTAAGGTAAGGGAAAATATCACAATCTCATTTTTATCCGAGATTGTTTATACATTGGTATTTACTAGGGTGTATTTTATCATCCACATCCATGTTTCATAAATATGTGATATTATTTCAATCCACCTACAATTGTTTAAATCCATTTTTACCCTTCGATGAGTTTTTAGTAAAGGATAAGAAAGGAATCTTTTATCATTTTTCATATGAGGTACTTTTTGACTTTTCTGACAAAAGTACGAGAAGAATGTTTTTTTTAACATATACAGAAAGAATGGATTTTTAAAACATTATTTCCAAGAATCTTCCGTTATAAGTTTTCAAGTTTATTTTTAATCAACTTCTTTTAGTTTATAATTGTATGACATGTTAAGAAAAGAAAAGTGTCTTTGAAGTAGAAAGGATATTTTCCTCAAGAATGGAGTTCAAATGTTTTATCAAAATTATTTTCCATCTAAGATAATATAGGGTTCTGTTTTTATCCCTATTATTACATTGATTTGATTATGTTGTGAGGGAATTATTTTTATGAAGTCATTTACCTTATATGATTTGTTTTATGATGTCATGATGTTTCAAGAATCCCATTTTTGTTACATGTGTTATGCGATGATGTATGATTTATGATTATGTGGAACACATAAGAAAGGATTCATTATAAGATGGGTGGGACCTATATCTCCCTCCAATGCATTGGGTAAATATTTTATATCTCATGAGATAGACATGGCTGGAATGGTAGGTTATACCGATTCAGTGAAACAGGACTGAAACGAGGGTGACTCGGTTCAGAAAGGGACATTCTCCACTAAGATAGTCTTGGCAATGAGTCTTGACTAACAAGAAATGATTCTCTATGATTATGTATGTATGCCACAAAGTTTCATGTTTTAAGTTATGATTATTGGGATTTCATTTCACTACTATGATTTATCCCATGTTATGAAATTATGCTCTCTTTTGCAGGTTAAGATTTCCAAAAATGTTATGTTCTTATGAAAATGATGTGATTGATATTTCTTTTGTTTACCCTTACTGAGAATTTGAGCTCCCCCTTTTATGTTTTCTTTTCCCCAGGATATAAAGAAAGGTTTTAGGTATAAAAAAAAGATCTTTATGGGAGATAGTGAAGATCTTTCACCATGATTAGAAGATTATATTCCGAGTTTCCGAAGACACTAAACTATAACGATCCTTGTGTGTGTGTTTTTGTTATGTACTAAGTATTTCGCAAAAGTAATGTAATTTCCATGTACGTCAAGCTTTAGGTCTCTACAAAAACCCACATCTAATTTTTAATTTTAAGGATAAAATTTAAAAAGGGAATTTAATATGAACATAAAAAATAAAATTTGCTTATACATTTTCAATATATAGTATAAAAACAAATAAATACATTTATATTATATATTATTTGTAGAAATTTATATAACATAAATGAAATTAAATACTTTTATAATATATATATATATATATAGTATAAAGTATATATTTACATATATAGGAGAATGTAATATTATAATAAAAATTGTTTTATATATAAAGATCTATAGATATTTATATATTTATAATTATATTTATTTAATTTATTTATATATATAAACATATATATTTTTGTCTATGTGTTTGTATATTTATATAATATATAAAATTATATTTTTAATGTATTTATGTAATATCTTTATCAAAATATATACATTGTTATATGATTATACATTGAATTGAAATACAAATATATAATGATTTAGGTAATATATTTATTTTTATGTATATATTTTGAATATTTCATTTGGAAAATTAAAAAAAATGAGGGTATTGAAAACCCCTCTAAAAACATATATTAGAATAGGTAAAAACCCACCTCTAAATTATTTTACCTTTTAAATAGAATTGGTATATCTTAAATGGGGTTCTCTCTTAACCCCAGAAAAATATTAATTTAGCAGTGGTTATGGGAGTTATGCCTTTAAATACACCAGATTTTTTATTAAAATGCATCATGGGTTATTTAACTCTAGTCTTCTTTGACATTTTAGGGGGTTATTAACTTCCTCTAATCACTTATGATAGTGGTGGGTAGTAACCTCCACTAACTTTTCTATTCCATTACTAAATAAATAATGTATATTTTTTGCAATGGTTTTCCCATAACCACACCTAATTTAGTATTTAGTTTCCATTATGGAAGAACCACTACTAATTTATATTCAAATATAATTTATAATGGGTTTTGTATAACCCCCTTTAAAAAACCACAACTAATATGCTATCATTTTAGTGATACAGGAATCCCTGGAAGAGTTCCGATGATATGTGAAATATTTTTGTGCACTTTGGAAAAACTAATGTTTTATATAGATTAAGATTCACTTGAATAATTTATATGGATATAGTCTATTTTGAACATTTTGTGTGAAATTCGTTTCATTTTTTATGGGATGTTGGAAGTGGTGTGCATGCCAAGAAAGATAAATCATATCTGATCTACACAAACCTTGAAGAATATATAGGAATTATTATATGAACTAATATTATATGAAGATTACAAGGACAATAATTTTTGGAGTGTGTTTATTAAATCCAACAACAAAGATAAAGACATTTGGTGCATAGAGATCATGTTAGTTTAAATCCTTTGTTATAATTTTCATAATTGTATCCTATTTCATGAATTAGAGTATGATAAAACATTATCTAATGAATATTTTATCAATAATTGAATATATATTTGAATTTTGATAAAATGTATTTATATAAATAGTAACTCCAACATAAAATAGATTATGATATATTTAATATCTCTACGGATGAAAAACATTATTGTGAAAAAAAGGATTTCCCATTGTGGAAAAATTAGAAGGGAGATATAGTGAATAATGAAAGATATTTTAGTATCCTTAGTCTCTTTGGTGATTATACTCACACGTGATTCATTTTTCCTAAATGAAAATATCACTTGAATATGTAATATATTGAATGAAATAAATTTAAAGAGGAATCTAGATTTGGTTAATATTGAAATTTGGTTGTTGAAATCACCAAAGGCCATTAAAAAATAGGTACTTTTGGTTATTCATTGATGATTATAGTGGGATATCATGGTAGATGGACATCTTCTACATGTATGAGATGTTCAATTTCATAAAGCATTATCAAAGGATGGTTTGAAATATTCATTTTCCTATAATCCTAAAATTCAGAATTGATAATGGAATTGATTTTACCAATATCCAGATTAAGGATTATCTCTATAATCAAATTTTAAGGAACTATGATTATAAACAGTGGAATCCTTAATAAAACTTTGTTGTTGATATGTATAACAATATTAATGATTGAATGGGCCAAATTATTCTCATTACAAATTACTTAATAATAAATTATTTCATGGAAGCACTCATGGTATCAGTTTGTATCATGAAAATGTATACTAACTTCCAATATAAGAAAATACTTCATACCAAATGTGGTAAGGGAAGAATCCTATATTGAAATATTTTCAAATACCTAAAACTAATTGATGTATTCTAAAAAATGTTACAAAAATAAAAATTCTAAATCATGGTAATATTATGGGATCTATCATGTATATCGTTTATATATAATAGAATATATGTGCTTAAAAACATTTTGAAAATATTATTGAAAGATACTATATCACTGTGGTGGAAAATTCATTGATTTTTCAATGAAAAATGTGAAATAATTGGAGGAATGTGGAGAGGTGTTGAGATTGTAAAAGGGGATTCAAGGGGATGATTATAATTCTGATGAATACATCTATGTTGACCAAGTTTAATTTTGATTACTAGATATATTTAATTTTAGAAATAGTGTAATATTACAAGTGAAAAATATAATTTTATACCAAATAACTATAAATAAATTAATAAAAAATGTATCTCATGAATATATTACCAATATATTATAATTATTATTATCTATCTTGGTAAGGTTGTTATATATGATAATTTATTCAAGGATATAAAATTAGATCTAGGGAAAATTGAGAAGAATTAGATATTAGTGACTTTAATAAGTCTAGATGAATAAACAATTATTGGGAAAATGTATTTTCTAAAAAAAATTGATGTGTGAATATTGATTTAGAATAAGTAATTAATTTTGGGAAAGAGATACCCTAATATTATATGCCTCAATATAGTTAAAACTTTTTTTCATGTCGTTATTATAAAACCAATTTTATTATTAATATTCCTTTTATTATAAATGAAGATTATTATTTTACAAATGGACATCAAATAAAATGTTTTTTAATGGACTACTATAACAAATTCTTTAAATTGAGATGTCAGGTTGTTTTCATGCATATGAATATTAGAAAAAACATTCTTTTAATTGAAAATTGTATTTTATTGGTTTCTATAAGCACCAAGAACATGGAATAATAAAATTTATTAGTACTTGAAGAAGCTTAATATTCTTTCATGGATGATTTGATCATTGTAACAATGTCAAAAAATAACATGATCAATGATTAATGGGTTGAGTAAATAATAATAAAATAATTTTTTATAGATTGGTTTAAGATTAATTCTAATCATAATCAAAATTAAAAAACACAATGTTTAAAAAGTAGATGATTATATATTTCACATTTTCCATTCTTTGAAGGTGAATCTACGAAACTAATGAACATTTAGTTATGAATCACAATCTTAAAATATAGTTTTGACAATGTATGGAATGGAGGATTCTAAAGAAATTAAAAATAGGTTCTACCTAGTTTATGTTATTAAGGGATAGAAATTTCAAATAAATAAACATCATAATATACTGTCAAATCATCATAACCCTATTATACATAAATTTTGAAAGGACAGACATTTTTTCCTACATGTTAGGCCCTAAGGTACCAGAGTAAATGCATATAAATCCATTTTTTGTAGTGAAGACAATACTAGATTGTATTTATGTAATAGTGGATTTCATTTATCTCAATCATGTAACATATCAATAAGATTTATCTAGATATATATTTATTTATTTATTTATTGTTTCGGTTAAGAATATTATATCAAGAATACCCCATGAAGTGAGTTTGCATTAGGTATTTTAGGATTTTTTTATCCTAGTAAGAAACAACATTAGATTTTATTTAGGACTGATTAAACTAAATATATTATGGCCACTCAAGACGATAATTAATTGTTATAGATAAATAAATTTCTATATAATACTAGTGTACATGTGAAATATTAAATTCTTACTATATGTTATATGTCAGGTGATTTAAATCATAGTAAAACCCCAATTTTTCATTCAATTAATAGGTTTTTGATACCATACACAACTAAATTATGATAAATATTTAGAAAGTTTTTGAGAAGTTATTGTATGTGCTTATAAAAATTCATTTTGTGGATATGATGTCAATTTATTAGACGAGTAGATGTTTTAGAACTATCTACTAGATCTTAGTGTTTACATAACACAATACAATTACTTACTATAGAATTACGACCCATTATCCCCATGAAATTCTATAGATTACCTCATGTGGTAAACCCTACAAATGTGTGACATTTTGGGTTCATGGAAAAATATAGATATATTACGAAATCGATAATGTAAAATGGGATAGATTCTAAATAAGGATGACAAAGGGGTATAATGATTTAATTTTAAAACGAGTAAAAAAATACATAAAGTTTTTTAAATAAGGGTTTTGATATATTAGATTTCATTATGTATGAGTTTATTGAGATAAATTAGTTGATTAATTTAATGAAATTACATGCTAAACATGTTTCTGACATTGAGGATGACACATGTGAAATTATGGTAAAATTTATTTGAGTAATTGATTGTTATCTAGAGTTGTAAAGAGTTAATAGTGTGTGAATAAAAATTAAAAATGTAATTTTCAGTATGATTGTTATAAAGATTGACGTGTTGTCCAGAAACCCAAAAGTGGATATTGGTATAAGAAAACCTCATATGAGTTTCTCTAGATTCTATTATCTTTTCATAGACAAAATATATTAGAAAAAAATTAAATATAATATCATTGATACTGTAGGATTATATTTCTTTTGATATTTTCTTGAGTTTTCTATAATGGGAACAATAAATTTGAGTAAAATTGGGAGATTCCAAAAAAATGTACAATAATATATAAAATAAACTAAAAGAATTATACTAAGAAGTGAGATATTTATGTGTAGATTGAAAAGAATAAAATAATTACCAAGTGTTCATAAACTATAAATTAAGTATATAAAGACTAAAAATATTTACTTCAGTCTAGTTAATTGGTAAAAATTTACATTGATATAGAATATAAAAATATATTTATGTGGTTGTAATTTTTTGTGAATATTTAATAAGAAATATATTCCATCTTTTAATGGAATACTTAAGCGGTGTGTGGACCGTAAAATAGATATATTATGTTTTCCAAATGAAACTAAGTGTTTATAGATAAATATTCATATAAAATAATCTAATTAAAAGGGAATATGGTTAATATTTATGTGGTGTGTTTTATGTGTCCCTTTAACTATAAAAAGATGCCAAAGAAACTCATTTAGTTAAAAAAATATTCACTTAATATGGATTGGCTTGATCCAATCACCCTACATTATTTTTGTGTGGAGTTTCTTGAAGAAAATATATATACCTCTGTAACAATGAAAAACTTAAGTGAAAAAGTGTTTTTTTAATGGCTCATCCTGGGTGCCCCTAAAATGGTTCCCATAGAAAGTTAGTTAAGAGGCCTCAGGCATGCCTCACTATAGGCTAGAGGTCATTGACTTGTAGTGAGGGCCTTGGGTGTCATTCGTATGGGGACTATACCCTCATACGAGAGTAAGAAAATAATTGAATTTTCTATGTATTATACACAAATGTATGTTAACATAGCACATAATCTGTAAATAAAATGAAATGGAATATTTTGTAATAATAAATAAAAAATATATAAAACCCTAAACAGATATGGAATACATACGACACTAGTCACCCACTAGCTGAACCATTAAGATATTGGAATAAAAAAACTAAAATTAAATTAGAAGGTCACTACTACTATTTTTGATCCATAACACATAGCCAATATGCAGACAATATTGGACTATGCCTACCTGATCAAAATATCCCACACGAGTACTTCCACTCGATCATGAAACACTGGTCCTCAGCCCTCTCCACCATGGATCTTATCCCAACCTGAAAATCTTGCATGTGGTCTACATGTACAGTGATGTGCACCTATAAGGGTGAGAAGTACATCTTTTTAGGCATCCCCAAAGATGAGATGATAAATAATCTACTATCGATGAATGCAAATTTAATATGATCAACCTTTCCAAGACACAACAAAAATTATATGTAATGCTAATAAACATGAAAACATAGTTGAAGCTTGGGACCATAATCTCTACCAACTAGGAATGTTTTTATATGGATTTTCAAATATATACTCATATTCATGTATAGTCCCATACCAATACAAATATACATAAATATGAATAATCATAGGTATGATAATCAAATAAAATAAAACAAAATATCATTCGATCTATGGGTTTATAATCTTGATCCCCTATACATCTTGTGAAATAGGATTGACTTGGATGTTGTACCACTGAATTAGTATAAAATTAATTCCATTTCTGGGTCTGTAATCTTTTTCGTCATATACCTACTTCATGAAAAACTATAAAATACATATGGGAATTCCATTTCATAATATGGGATACTTTTCCTACAACTAGGTTCACCCGTACACACCTCCAATCAATTAAATCATTTATTCTTTATAAGTATATATATACATCCTATAATGGTCACTAAGATATATTCCATACTGATTAGTCTATGAAAATAGAGGCCAATGTCTAATCTGTTGGTCCTTATTCATTGGTAGTCACAACATTCAAATATTTGATAATTCATATGGGTTTTACCATTGTGAAATCCGAAGGGAGAACTCACCAGTGAGACGCCCTACCCACCTTGTAGTCTTTATAAGTGATACTAGAATCATCCCTATCATATAGAGAGAATAATCATTCTAGGTATCGAATGATGTGAGACACCATGCCAAACATCCCATCCATTTAACCTATCAAGGAGTGCTTAATTATCCATATCCCATAGAAGATATTAATAATCCATGAGTATAATCATTAGATATTACATGCCCATATTAAAGAGAGTTTCATTATCCCCATAAAATGTCATGGGTCAAGGATAGTATAGTCATCCTCTATATATATCAAACGGAGGAGAGAGAAATCATAATCATCACTCGGGAGAGAATAATCGTCCATTAGTATCATTACTGGGTATGACATTCCAATATATAAAAATTGTATCCACAAGATATGGATTCTAGGATGAACCACTAGAAATCCCATTAAAAATAAAATAAAATATAATTTCTCAACAACTGTATACCAAGTAGTACATCTGGGTATACATGTATTTACAGAAATAGCATGGCTTAGAATCTAGAACCCAATAAACCACAATAGGGAATCCTAAAGAAAAAGAATGATACCTCATGTTAGGATAAAAAAACACCAACTTGGAATCACCTTTGGTATACATTACTTAAACATCACTAAACATGTGAAATTAAAAAAAAAGAGTGAGGGTGGTTGAATGCTTAATCCCAAAACTACTGTCACAACCACATGGTCCTTCATGATCGGTATAGTCACTAAGGATACACCCACTTCCATCCCTAACCATATTCAATTTACTAACTAATAGTTAGTGAACAATGTGGAATCTTCCAGGACCCTCAAGTTAGAAAAGAAAAATTCATCCAACTCTAGATCCTTGGTAAAAATTGTAAATGAGGTATCCTACACAGGATCCTCAATGTCCATGAAAAAGTGAAGGAATTCAACGTGGGATACTTATCTAAAAAATTAAAGGATGAATCCAAAAAGGTATCTTGTAAAAGAAATTATGCACGCGAATCCTATAATAGATCCTCAGATAAGTACATAAGAAAATGAATCAAATAGGTGACCCTCTCAATAGTGTATATAGTCGGAGGAATACTATATGGGATCCTTGGAATAATACAAAGGAAAAGGGATACTAAAAGACATTCCCTCATTTAACATGTTCTAAAAGTCTTCCCATGGGGGATCCTTGATTGTAGTAAGAATATAGAGTGATCTTATATGTGATCCTCTAGGATGGAATGTAAGTAGATGAATCTTATTGGGGATCCTTAGAAACCACTATCTCACGGACCCCTAGTCTAGAAAGGAATATATCTTGTGGGAGATGTACTAAAGGGAAAATATGTGAAACCATCAGTTACAAGTGATAACTCATGGAACTTCTCAAATTACATCTCACTCTCAGAAGAAAACATATATGATTAATGATGGAAGAACAACTCCACTCAAGGAGAACCATATAAGATTCCTCAAAATTTCTCATGGGTCTTACTATTAGGATTTGTGTGAAAATATAATAACAATGGACTATTCATGGTTCAAATACATTCAACTAGAAGAAAATATATGAAAAACCCCCAAAATGATGATGATGGGGGAATAAATGGCGAGTTTACACTAGTACATGGTGTGTACCCTCAAGACCCCATCAGAGAGTGTGTTGTGTCTGAACATGGATTGTAAACACCCTAGTATACAACATGTTAGACAATTACATGATGTGTATCCAATACAGGGTATCCGATCATTTCACTGAAACAATATGTTCGTGTATTTGGAATGGTCTTGTACTTCAACACAACATGCTAATCACATTGGGTCTAGCAATGTACTCTACATAGCCATGTTCCCTTACACTGATAGCCTGGTCAGGTACTCATCTACACATCTGAGTAAAAGAACATGTCATTTATAACCCATACATGACATGTACATCCAATAGTTAATCTTCTACAAATAGAAAGAAAACACAACATGTTGTCCAGGAACTACACATTGGGAAGATCATTTTGCATGAAAGAAAATCCTCTAACAGACCTAGAAACCACCTTTTTTACCACAAAATATTAGTAGACCAACTATCAAGGTGTCCTAAGAAAGCATAATATGTGATTAAAAATTGAAAATGGTAATTATATGTCGATTTCAAATTAAGTTTAAATACAAAATACCTTTCTATATAATATATCGAACCTTCGCCCATTTCTACAGCCCATGATTTTCATATGATGATCTATCATATACTAAGCTACACAGTGGTACATACCTATCTTACTCTAATTATATTTATCTCCCACTACATTTTATACTCTTGTTCTCATGATTAAGGATTGATCTATGAGGTTTTAATGGGAATCTTGAGGAGAATGTAAAAATAGAAAAATTAAAGAAAAAAAGGAAAACAAAAAAAATGAAAAAAGAAAACGGTGGACCTAGTTTCCAACATGTGTTTATTCCCCACCTAAGAAAAATTTCCCATAATGGACTTAATGGAGGACATTGAATCTCACTATGAAACTCTATTTAAAGGATATTGATAAATAAACCGATATGAATAAATTAACATTTATTCTTTAAATATTAAGTAATAATTATTATTCTAAAATTTGAAGGGCATAGATTTCCACCACACTCTTATCCTAGGGTAGAAACCCTATTATTAGACAAACGGAGTTATCAAAAAATTAAAAAATAGTATATGCTAGGTAAAATGATAAATTTAATCATTACAAGCATCTAAAAGAAAAAAAAAATTAAATTTCATTTCAAAATGCACATCCATATAAACAAGGGACCCTACCAACTCTCCACCATAAACCTTCTCATACCAGAGCATCCTTGGTGGTAAAATCTAAAATGTTATCATGATAATATACACAAATAAGCCAAATGGACTATCCAATAACCAACCTCATAGAACCAACTATTGTCTATTACAAAAGAGATGTTTAACATCAACAGATCCAATAATCCTCACAATCAAAATACCCTTTTAATCATCTCATAACTACACTGTAAGACTAATGGACCATGGAAAACACTTAATTACAACTAAAATAGGGGTTACCACCCACATATGGATAATGTTGTACTCCCCAAAATATATATTACCATAAACCACTCCTTGAGCGCAACCTCAATAGGTTTCCTTACTTAACCATGGAAAAACATATAAATGAAAAAAAAGGAGCTCCATATAGAACTAATTTCCTCTTATCATACTTAAGATGAATCCATAATATAGAATGTTCACCTCTAACCTAGAATACAATAATATTCCACTAATGGATTTTACATCTCTTACAATCCATGATCAAAAAAAATATTTTAACTTTCCATTAACCAACACCTGACCCCACGTCTCTTGATATTGTGTTTCTAGGTCTATCCATAGGTCGACCATCAAATAACTACAAATTTATTTTTTATTCATCCTCTATTATGTAGGTACATTTTCATTTAAGCACAACTCAAGTGCAACCATTCCTATAAGATATCGTGAAAACATCATTCCTCATCTCACACCTAGCCACTCACTAATGTATGATTTAATGGCATGATGTGAAACACGAATATACCTATACCACTCGATTTATATTCCAATGAGTCATCCATTATTAGGCTAATCAATCTTTACTACATGATACATCAATTTTAACTATTCAGAAGCTCTGTTGGATCATCTCTTAAATATGGGGCACCTCACATGTGACATGATTTATTCCATGACGACATGTCACCCATTATCATTCCAATCTAGAGAATCTACCCATGGTCTAACAATATTTTCAACAATGGAAACTCTGGTCGATTGGGATAGGATCGTAAAAAGTTCAACCTGTCAAAGCCAATCATGATACCAAGCATCTTAGGTGCTTCGTCAAAAGATGAAAGCATCAACACACCAATATTGAAAAACTCAACTACCACTTATGATCACAAAATGATAATAAAACCAATATCACCACCTAAATATTCTTTCATATACCCAGGACTACCTCTATCATTATTTTTTCCCCCAAACAAAATGGGTGTTGACCAATAAGGGTCTCTGTCAAATCAAAGGGCCTCTAGTAATCCCACTTAGAATTATTGATCATGTCTCTCAAATTAAGGTAATGATAATAATGTCCTATGAGGGTGAAAACTATTAACACAGCCTATAATTTCTTGATCCTCAACGAGAATACTCAAAAAGAACTAATATCTTGGGGTCCTGATATCAATTCATTATAGAGACTTAACTGACACTCATCAGGCATATATATAAAATAATACACCATGAAGGTCCATTTCACAATAAATGTCCTTGTATCCATTGACATCATAATCTAGTACCACATTGTAACATCCCAGACTACATTCCACTAAAATGGTTCCCTGAGCCGATTAGTAATGAGGCCTCAACTATGCCTCCTCATATTCCCAAACATGCTAACTTGAAGTGATGGCATGTGGTGTGATTGTGGGGACACTACACCCTCATATTATAGTATTAGAATAGTATAAATAGATAAGTATCATACATTGTAATAAAAACACAGAGTGTGTTAGTAGTAAATAAACTAAAATGGAACATATTGTAATATTAATTGATAATTCCATAAATGCTCGAAGAATTGTTCCATAAATACAACACTACTCACACACTGGGCCAACTATATAGATTAAATAGTATAAATGAAAATGAAATAACAGAATAGTTCTATACTGATATATCTGAGTCAGACAACATAACTGATCTCCAGACATGGTCAAACTACACCAACATGATCAAGAAGAACCCACACTTGTATCTTGGCTCTGTTATCCAACACTGGGCCTCATCCTTATCCAACATGAAACATTATTCCAACTGAAAAGAAAACATAAGGTCTACATGTACACCTAGGTGGAAATTTAGTGGTGATAAATAAATCTCAGTAGGCCACCCTAATGATGAACTTATAAATACACTATTATAGGATCATGAAAAGGAAATATGCTCAACCAAGCTAAGATATAACTAAAAATATAATTAAAGACAATAATAGTGATGCTATAGTCAAACTCATGGCCTATAATCTTAGTCAACTGGGCATGTTCCAGAATGGATTTCCATATCCATATGTGTATAAAATTATAATCAGAATCCTATACATATATACAGAAATATAAATATTCATGAGAATTTCATCAAACAACAAGAATCCAAATAGTAGATGATCCTTCAGTCAGTAATCTCGGTCAACTAAACATCCTATAAAATGGAATTGAGTTGGTTGTTCTACAACTCTTTCTATGTATAATTAATTCGATCTATGATAATTTAATCCCATGTGACATACACCTACTTCATCCATCAATAGAAAATATCTTTTAGAAAGATATGCCACCACAAGGGGACACTAGTCCTACACCAGGGATCATTTGTACTCACCTCCAATGACTAAAATCATGGTTTCTAGATAATTACATCTAGACATCCTATAAGTGGTCACTTATCAAGACACGATGCATCTTTATCTAGGAAAATCAAGTCTAATTTTTGATCCCTAGTTTATGTTCTTTTGGTGTTCACAACATTCAGAACTCAGATAATGCATAAGGTTCTGACTCTTAGGTGAGTTGAAAGTAGAAATCACATATGAGATGCCATTCCCACACCTGGTGTCTCCAATAATGCATATCATAATCATCCCTATCATTCAAAATAGAATAATAATTTTGGGTATCCAACAATATGAGACTCCATGCCTCACACAATGATCAAGAAACCGATCAGGGATAGCGTCATTTTACATATCCCATTGTAGAGCGTAATAAACCATGATTATAATCGCTAAGAAAACCATGACCGTATCAAGGAGAGTATAACAAAGATCATCACATGTAACAGGATGAGGAAATTGTAATAATCCTCATCATATATTAAATATAAAATAGTGAAAACATTTGTATCACACTAAAGATAGTAATTATAATCAACTATCATTATTAGAGACTTCATGCTCATATATCATAACCATATTCTCAATATCCAATTCCATGAGGCACCTATGGAAACACCCATAATATAATAATAATAATAATAATATAGGCTCAATATCTAGATCCTAGGTGGTACCCCTAGGTATAAAAAAAATTGGAAATTAAATTTCACAGAGGCTAGATCCCATGATACAACAACCAACCATCCAAAAGAGAAAAAAGTTTTCCTAAATCCAGGATCAAAGGACACCATCTTGTAATCACCTCTCATAAACATCACTTCAACAACAATAAACATGTGAAAGTACAATCAAATGAGTGATGATTTCCAAACACCTTAACCCAAAAACACTATCACATCCACTTGGACCATCAAGATCAACTTGGGTTCTCAGGTGACACCAGCTACCATCTCTTCCCAACCCTGATGTACTAACTTAGAGTATGTAAAAAATGGTCCACCTACTAGGTACCTCAGGAGGGAACATAATAGAGGCATCATACTTGAGATCGGTAGCAAAAAAAATGTAAAGGAATAACCCTACATGGTATCCTCAATTTCCATGCATAAGAGAAGGCATCCTAACAAGGATCCTTAGCTACAAATGTAATAAAGTAATCCTACAATGGATCCACTAATGTAAATTCAAAATAGGAATCCTAAAAGGGTCTTATCACCAATACAGATGAAAAGTAATCCAATTGGGTACCCTATCAATAGTGTATAAAGGATGAGGAATCCTATATGGGATCCTCAAAATGATACATAGTTAAACAGATTCTATGAAGGATTCCCTAGGTCATCAAGTAAGTGTATAAATCACATAAGGAATCTTAAATATTAGTGTGGAGATAGAGGAATCCTATAAAAAATCATCTAAGATGGAATGTAATCATACAAATCCTATAGAGGGTCATAAAAAATAACAAACTCACAGCCTCTAGGGACATAAGGGAACACCATGGAAGTGATAAAGCCTTAAAGAAACATCTATAAAGGAGTAAATCATGATAGATAGATCCCAGATCATCTTAGATCAATTATCACTCTTGGGGAACATCAGATATGATGATTAGATGAAGAAACTCTCTTTTTAGGAAAATCATTCTATTATTATTCAATATGCCTCACGGGTCTTACCAGCATGATCTATATGAATACATACTCAGAATGGAAACCTAATGTGTCCAATTACAACTCATAGGAGAAAAGATTAAAATTCCACAAAATAGTGTCATGGGAGTATTAAATGTCATGTGTCCCCTAGTACATGGATTTGACCCTCAATACCCCCACCTGGGTGTGTACTCTGGTTAAAAATGGAATGTACAATCTCTAGTTTACAAAATTTAAGATAGGTACATGGAATATAACCCACATGGGTTACCTGTCGGTGTCCCTAAAATTACTATTCCATTTACATGGTATGGACATGTAGTATACATGGCGTATGACACACACAATGTTGGGTCATGTACTCTACATAGCCATGTGCCCTTATAAGGGATTTCTAGTCAAGTAATCAGAGACATGATCAAGTACCAATACACAACATGTATTCCCCATGAAAAGTGTGTACATGAAAATATTGTTCTTCCACAAAAATAATTAAAAAATGGCTTGTTGGTCCTAAACCACACGCCGTGTAGGCACGTTTTCGAAAATCGAAAACCTCTAAAATGCTATAAAAACACCATATTTACACCCAGACACTAGAGATAAACCCTCATGGGGTTCTAAGAAATCATAATAGGTTATTAAAACATGAAATCTATAAATCCCTAGGGATTAATTGAGAAACAAAAAAATGGACTAACTTTTCATGGAATTCATCAAAGCATGTCTTGTTTCTATGGTCCACGATTATCGTACAATGATCTGGAATGTCCCAAGCTCCACTATAGTACCTCCCTCTCTCTTTATTCTTATATATATTGTTCCCCCTCTCGATTTTCCTCTAACAATTGAATTATATAGAAGATATACAAGGTATATGTGTAAGGATCCGGAGGAGAAATAATGAAAAGAAAAATACAATAAACAAAATAAAGAAAAATTAAAAATAAAAAAGAAAACGAGGGGCTCAGCCAGCCCCACCACTGGACCACTATTTATGTGATGCCTAAAAAAACTCCCCACACTAGACTTAATAGTAGAGTCAGAATCATAAATCTGAAAACCCATTTAAAATATATTTCAAAATGAACCTACATGGATAAATTAATAATTAATTCATTAAATCTTAAGTATTAATTATATCAATAAAATTAAAACAGCTTATATTTCCACCAAAACCCTATAATATGGTAAAACGTCTATTCGGCGACCAATAGAATGGTCATAAAAATTAACTAAAAAAATATACTAGGGAAAAAAATACCATTTTACCCCTTATAAGAATGTAAAATTAAAAATTCAAATTTCTCATCAAAATTCTGGTCCGAAAAAACACAAGACCTCATAGTATTTTTTTAAAAGAACATAAATATTAAATATAACAAATAGTTGATTTAACATAAAAAAAATTTAAAATGATTAAATATTACATGCAAAGTTATTACTAATCACATTCATTAATGTGGAACTTCCTGACACAATAATTCCACTATGAATTTTCTTAGAGATAATTTAGATTTTATAGGGATTCCTCTCAGGGAAAAATATGTTCACTTTAGTTGAGAGATCAGTACAACCCCATATAAAATTGTTTTAAAATAAAGGGATAGTCATTTCACTTTGAACGTGTAAAAATAGTTTTCATTAGGGATTTTTGGTACAATATCCTATTTTTGGTTGTGTCATCCCTAGACAATGTACAATGTTATTTAACCATGTAAATATTGATATTTCACTCAAATGATTTTATTTTTTATATATATTTCTTGGATATAAGTAGTGAACTATATTTTATCTCACAATGGAAAAAAGATTAGTAGGGGTGATTTTTAAAATATCCATAACCTGATATACTTTTCACTCACATTCTTAGGGGGGTAATTTGTATTTAGAATCCAACAAGAATTCACCTAGTAGAAGACTCAAAATAGTGGAGTTATCCTCTTCTATATTCCATGGAAATACTTAATACCAAACAAATTCCAATATTTGGTGGAGATTATTTTTCGATATGGAATAAATAGTTTAAAATCTACTTTTTAGGCATTGGAATGTATGTTTATTCAACTATTTTTCAACAAATTCCAATTAATGTGGATATTTGAGATTTATCATAGAGATACATTAATTAATTGGATATTAATTATATAGGAGTCAATGTGATAGCGAGAAAATTATAAAATTCAATTGGCTCAATGGTTATATCATGTAAATTTTTATATTTCATATAGGAAAAATTGTTTCACATCTATGAAGAAGTCTCAATTTTACATAATGAAGAAAATATTGGCTCTATAGAAAATGTTAAATAACATTAGGTTGCACAAAATTGAATCAGTTTTTATATTCTTCACTCTTGTCCAACTAATTTTGAGTGATACATCTCGATAGTGGAAATATATTAACGAAGACTAGATATTGAATTAAATTTTTTGAAACCTCCATATAATAAAAATGTTTTAGTGCGGATGGATATGGATTAAAAATACATCCCATTAGATATTTTTTTATTTCACTCTAGTTTTATATGTGATAAAACACAATGATTATAATGGTATAGAATAATATAATTCTCCAGATGAGGAATTCAATGAAACATAAGATTATTTAGTGTATAATGATCAAATGAAATGGATTATTATGAAGTTATTTAAATTATATTTAGAAATCAGGTAAAAAATAAAAGGGAAAAATTCTCTCCCCTTAATTTAGTTTGAAAATGTTTTTAATTTTCATATAAATGACACAAAAAGATCTAATTTGGCGATGATGATAATGATGTAACTAGGAATAAATCTTCATATAACATAAAGGTAAAGATTTTTACTAGGCCTATTTTCATCAAACATAATATAATTATTTCTAAAAAAGATAATGTTATCTGAGATGATAAGAGAATGGATGATTCAAGGGGAGGTTTGATTTGAAGTTATAAATACATCATACTATTTATAAACTCTATAATGTGATATTTAAAAATATATAAAATAGATTAATGTATCAGAAGTAATAATTTTATAAATTATGTATGAAATGAAATACATGATGTTTAACCACTTATACATGTATAAAAAATATTAAAAAACAATAAAAGTAGAAACAATAATGCCTTTTTAAAGATAAAAATACATATATTCATCTAAAAATTTATTCAAAGGAGATTATAGTACAAATTTAGGGAATGATTCTTTGTTAACCTAAAGAGGTAGGAAGTTCAGTACTCAGATTTAAGGGATTCCTATTTTGAGAAGTCATCTACATTGATATACCAGATTTGATTCTAAATGTTCCTTACCAAAAACATCATTCAAAAGATAATCTATTGTTGTATTCTATATCTTAAACTATATTTAAATTTACATAATATGAATTATTCTTAATACCTAAGTAATTTCAAAAAATTTATTTGAATGAATCAAATTCCAAATATCAGAATCTATTTTTTCTAAAAATATTGAATGAAATTATTGAAACAAATAATACTTTCTTATAATTCAATTGTATCCTCACAATTATATGAAATATGAAAACATATTGAAAAATAGTACAAGGTAAAATCTCCAATACAATAATTTAGTGCATGTTCTAATGGAATGAACTCTTTTATCTTTATATTAAAACCACCAACATTTCATATGTATATATATCTACCATTCAATGAATCTTGTTCTCTATATATAGATGTTTTAAAAAATATCTAATATAAACTTATGATATCATTGAGTTAATTTAAACTGATCATCTAAAAAGCTTTATCCTCTTATATATTAAATATAGTGTTACATTAAAATGTTGTGGAATATAATGTATCAGAATAATATCTACAAAACATAATAATTCAAAATATAAAATAAAAATAACCAGGACATAAAAAATAAATGTTAACATAAAATTAAAATTATTTGTATCATGATTAAAAAAAATTAATGATATTTAATAGTAAATTGACTCAAAAATATCCCAATTTATGGGAAGCATAAAACATACATAGAATGATTTTTTTTACTACATCATAATTAGTAAAAATTCATATAACATAAAATAAGGTTACCACTAAGTTTTATATAAATTAAAACATATGCTATCTTTTTCTACTTTAAAAAAAATAACACATTAGTAAAAAAAATCATGCTCAAACATAAGAAAAATGTATAATGAAAATTTTTCTACACTATCTTATTTCTTATATTTCAATTCTATCTCAAATACCTCACCACTGTTATTTTCCATCAATGAAACAGATTAGATGAGATGTAGATAATTAAGTATTAAAAACAATACTGGTATTAAAATACAAGTAAAATCATTCAATAAAAAAAGAACAAAAATATATTGGTGAATATCCTAAATATATGTGGAAATATTACAATATAAAATAAAATATTGACGTTACAAAAAAATATAAAAATTACTATTACTTCTAAATTTTTCGAGTTAATTATTCAGACAACACAAATCATTCTTCATGTTCATTAAATCTCAAATTCAGATAATCTGGCTCATTTAAAATTGAATAAATCTCTCCAAGGATATAACAAATATCAATTTCCAAATCTTTTATGCTATTTTACATTCTATTTTTATTCTTGTATTGTTATTTACCTTGATAATTAAGGATAAATAAAATTTTATTCAATTATACTTTTGGATTTTTAAAATGTTTCTATGACCATGAACTCTGAAATTATATATTATGATCATACATTAATCTCATCTTATAATTCATCTAGAGTATGATTGATACATCATTTTTACTATCAATAATTTTAAGACATAAATAATAAATGGTCATTAAAAAATTTCATTCTTAACTTTTAATAATTATTTTTTATTGAAACATCTTTATATTTAGATAAACATAGATATATTTTAAAAGGAAAATATGTTTGATCACTTATGGTTTCCCGAACACCAAGCTTAAATGAACTCTAAAATATAATTATTTAAACACGACCATTATAAACTAGCCATTAAATTAGAAGGTGTGAATAACATTAAATATATTATTTAATTAATATGATGTTAATATTAAATTCAATTTTTTTATCCTTAGGAAATCATCATACAATTTTTAGAAGTGTCATTTTTCATCAAATATATGTATTCTTAAAAATGGATTTCTTTTCAATCTATGAGAAAATATATATATGTGGTTTTTTGAACATTTACAATTTATTTCATAAAATTTTAGAATTTTTTTGATTCTACATGACAAAATTATCATAGGATTAGTTTTTTATAATCTTCTGGAAATATTCATTTTTTAGTTAACTTCAAAAATACCTATTTAAACAAATATCATTTCCTTTCAATAAATTATGATATTTAAAAAAGTAAAATTATATTTTGAAAATATATTAATGTAAAATAACTATTATTTATTCATATTTCATCCACTTAAATACTTTTAAATTAAATTTATATTTTATTTTAGAATAAGTAAAATTTGGGATTTAAAAAAAAGGATTTTTCTGAAAATTGTTTTAAAGTACATAATGTTTCTAATTTTCATATAAATAACGTAATAACTAAATGTGAATTTTATAAATTAAATTTATATATTATATATAATTTAAATTTATTATATTTTAATAAAAAGATAATTATTATTCATAGAGTTAATATGAAATCATATTTTTCTTGAAAAAACCACTTTTTCAAAACTATCTTCTTCATCATGTCTACGGGATTTATTTTAAATCTATTTTTCCCAATTATATGAAATAATTTAGTAAAAAATATTCAATATTTCAAATAATAATTTCAAAAAAAATATTTTTATTTTTATTTTTGGCATAAAACTATACTGTGGTGAAAATGATTTATTATTATATCTATAAAATAATTATATTGTTTATGATTAAAAGGTGAAAGAAAAAAATACCAAAAAATACAACAATAAATTTGTTTTTGATTTGTTTCTAGATAGTGGAAATTCATTAAAATTTTATTTATTAATTTAATTCTATGTAATTAATCCCACCCAAATGAGGTTGCATTAAAATATAAAATAATAATTCATTAACAACATAAAACCACCCCTCCTCAGGTATAAATATCCTTCCTCACCAACCCATTTCTCCCTAAAAGACAGCAAGATCCCAAAAGTACTAAAAATACATCTCCTCTATACTCTCTGTATGTCCATGTTCTTCTAGTCTTCCCAAAATACAATTTTCATGGTCATTGAGGAATCCTCAAGAGTGGGGATATTCATGATAAAATTCTCTCAAACCACCTCTCTTATTTTATTTTCATCTTCTATCATCTCCTCAACTCATTCCTCTATACAGTAATAATTTCTCCAGAACCATGTGCATACTTATATTTTATATTTCTAATTAAATATCTACTATCCATCACTTTTATTATCTCATTTTATTCAATGAAATGGATCCCTTATCCAATATATTTTGGTTAACCATCTTTGGGGATAATGATTTGGTTCGTTTTCCATTATCGCCTCCAAGGATGGAAGTAAAAGTATTATTACCATTACATAATATCCTAATAAATGTATTATAACCAATTTAGTATTATATAACTAATATATATACATAATATAAAATAAAACAAACCCACTCTGGGATGGTTGGAAAAACTACCCAAATAAACTAAACATTTATCATTAACTTATATCAATTGAATCATCCTCATCTATGAAACCAAAAACATATATATGGGAAGCTTTAAATATCTTAAAATACATTAATACTATTTAATTTCACTATAATATTATTATTTTAATTTTACAATTAAATCTATAGTTATACACAAGCGAACCATCCATGAAACCATTAAACGAACACACCTGAATTCATGAAAATAATGAAATATTATTAAGTAATGGTTTGTAAGATGTTTTATAAGGATTATATATGGTATTATTAATATTAATATATTTCTATAATAAATTAATTACATTCTATAAACAATTATATCATAGTTTGATGTATTAAAACTCAAGGGAAGCGTTCGATAAGATATTTCTAAAGTCTATTTTCATTAATTAGGTTAAACAGATACTTCAATTATTATTTCATGTTATAATTATATGTTTAATTTAATTTTATTATATTACGATTTTAATTCAACTTTTCTTATTTATAGATAATATACATAATTGAATATTTTTTATAATGATCACTTCAATTATATGATATTTTTTTGGGACATTCATTTGAAAAATTAGATTTTTAATTGTTTCCCATATAACTTTATTTTTCATCAATTTCCATGATTTATATAATTTTTTCCAATTTTTTTACTGTTATACAATGATTTTTAAATTCAGTTTTACTCATGCTTTAATTTTTAGAATATAGTTTCAATTGTATTTTTTTCTAACTAGGTTCATTGAGAATTTTTTGAAAAAAATACATAAGGCATGTTTATTTAACTTATATAGCATGAGTGTATTTTCCTTAATTTATAAATAATTTATGTTTTGAATCTTCCATTATATGTTTACATGGTAATCATATAATAAATATTTATATTTTATTGTTTTTTGGCATTTTAAACATAAGTTGTTTTCAAATTTGAAAATGGTATTTTTCTTTAAAAAAATTAATGTTATCATTTAGAGTCAACAAACTTTTTTTAATCATACTATTAATTAAGATTGATATGTTATGAAACCATAGTCCATATTTTATTTAATGGTTTATGATCAATTTGACTGGGGATGTACTATTTTGATGCCATTCACCATATAACATGGGATGGTTTGTGATTATGTTTATCGATCAAGAAACTTTATTTTCATTTTGTATGCTAGTGTCAATAAAAAGGTTTATTTGTATTATATCTCACCACTTTAATATTAGGAATACATTTGACATAGTATGTTATGTGTGGGTATCTTTATATATCCTCGAGGAATCAATTGGTCTCATGAGACAAACTAGTATAGATATTGGGTTTGGTCTTACCCGTTTGTATATTATGTATTGGATGATGTGTTGATGGTGAGTTTTATATGTATATCATTATGCATTAAATAATAATGATATTACGTTTGATTTCCATTTTATTTTTATATTATTATAATATCTATGGTAAATTTTTATATCTTATGTGATTATTTATATTGATTTATTTGATCATATTTAATTATGTCCATATTATTCCCATGTTGTTGATTAAATTGAAATTTTTCATTTTTTTATAATTAAATAAAACTTATTTAATTATTTATGATATCTTTCCACTCTACATAACTCTTTCTGGGAATTTCATCCAACTCCATTCTTATGATTAATTTTCCCTGAGGATTCCAAGAAGTTTAAAATTTTGGTTATGAAGGATTAAGCTATAGGATTAATGGTTTTCTCAAAAGATTAACTATATTGTATTTTATATTTTAAATTGTAATTTTATTTTCATGTATGTATCTAATATTAAAAAACTACTAAATGGTTTTGTGATTCATGGTGTAATTCCATTTAAATAATGAAAATATAATAAACTAACCACTGAATTTAGGAAACTATGGTCAGGTGGTGTTATAGTTGGCATCAAAGAATGTTTATTAGAATCCTTGTGAACTATATTTATGAAAATATAGATTAGATAAAACCCAGATATAATTTTTTTTAATACATTAAAACAAATAAGACTTATGATTTAGAGATTTTTTATTCTTAAAATATAAATTTTTTATTAATTACTTTTGAGTTTATACATTATGATTCATACTGATGGGATCTAATCAAGTATATTCCCTTATTTAAAAATGGTTTCTAGTATAAGGAATGTAAATTATATCAGTAAACATAAGTAAAAGGGTAAGAATAATCATTTAATTGATGGTTTTAAGGAAATATTTCAAAGGGAAGTAATCTCCCAAATATTCTAATCACATGTGGATATATCATCATGTTCTAACAAGATAGAGAAAAAATTATCCTTTTCTTATGGTTTCAAAGGGAATTGAGAAAAAAGTGGATAATAGAGTAAATTTCAATAAATGGGGGAAGATAAATAATTATTTTACCACAAGTGATAATTTTGAACAGAAATACCTTTTTATACACTTAAGGGGAATATGAGTTTTCATCAACTGTAGATAGAATAGATAACACTAACATGATTATAATCGAATGAATGAACTTTCTAATGTTAAATAATTATATTATAAGTATATGGGTAAATAATAAAATTAATTAATCAAGTATCATAGAAATATAACTCAAAATAAGAAAATGAATCATGGTTAGGGATATCTTATTACCATAGATAAAGAGGAATGATTAATGTGCTTGTGTTTTGATTAAATTATTATGTTATAAAATCGGTTTATCATTAATATTATGGTTATCAAAATCATAATATTCATAAGGATTTCACTATAGTACTAATTATTTAATGATTTTAAATAATATGTTGATTGATACCGATGACCAAGAAAAGTTAATCAGTTGAAAGTTGATCTTTTTGAGAACACATAATTAAAGGAAATTTAAACCTTAATATGTTGATTATATTGACATAATGATGTTGGAATGAGGAGATGATTGGTATGGATAAATAATTATATTACTAACTGTATTTTATATGAATAATGATTTATTGACAATGTGTTTTATAATTCCATTGGAGGAGTTCATCGAATTTTGGGGATTAAGGAACATATCCCATAATATGTGATTTACATAAGTAATAAGGAAGCAATCAATTTTTTGATAGGGATTTTGGTAGTTTATAATATTTCCATGGTTCAAGAGATTACATGGTGTAGGTATTCATATGTTTTGTATGTGACAATTTTAACCTACCTCATGTTTTTTGTGAGATTAATGTTTTGTTAATTTTTTAAATTTAGTAACCTTCTTTCGATGGTTTGATATTTTATTCTTTTGGAAGTATCATAATGATTTACGAATTTTTTTACCTTGAGATTTTGATGATGTTTTAGATATATTACTTAACAATGTGAATATTTATGCACATTGAATAACCTGTTATAAAAATTATCTTATGATAACTGAAGATATAAGGTTAAACATTTCATTCCATTAATGATCTTATGATAGAATAGTTATGGGATAATTAAAATATAAAATTCATTTCATATAGTAATAAGTGAATAGTTTATTGATAAAGTCACATCCAAAGAGTGATGTTGTACCTGTGAGATCATATTATGTAAGTATATCATCTCAAATGATTTGTTAATAAATTTTTTTCATATTATCATAATTTCTGATCATATCAATGCCCTTTTTGAAAACTATTTGGTCTCTGGTTTCCTATTCATTAACCTTATCTTCTCCAAGTTTTATATCAACCTTCATCAGAACTTGAAAGTTATACTTCTTCTCCATGTCTGATTTTTCACTTCCTACTAATGTTCTCATATATAGAATCCCAATATTCTGGTGACCTTTAATTTTTTATTTCTCTATATTATGTGGTTGTTTTATTAACCCATTTTATGATGTTCAACTTTCAAATGGGAATTTTGAAATGTAAACACTATAATTACTAATCACAAGTTTACTTTTTAGGAATAAATATTTTTAAGCAGGGTAGAATGTAACACTTAGATATTTCATAAGAACAACATAATTGATAGCTTACATTTCACAAAACATTGAACATAAATGAATGCCAAACTATTATTATTTTAACACAACTATTATAAACTATCCATTAAATTAGAGAGTGTGAATAAGATTAAATATATATTAAAATAATATTTAATTTCATATTCAGTACACCTTAATTTTATTTTTTATGAAATAACAGCAAAAAAATTAGTAATGTCATTTTGTTCATCAAATATGTGTTTTCTTCCAAAAAGTGACTTATATTTATTTATATTTTAAAATAAGTATAAATTATTTAAAAAAATTTATAAAATGTATTTAATAAATTAAAAAAAATATTCATCATGTTAAATTTTATTTAGGATTAATATTTTAGAATCATTGGAAAACATTAATTTGTAAGTGAATTGTGAATAATAATTATTTTTGTAAAAATGACATTTAATTTAAATAAATTAATAAATTTAAAAGACCCATTATGTTTTGAATATGGTTTTATGTAATATATTTATTATTTTAAAAAATTTATTCCAATTAATTTCTTTTTAATTGACTTTTTATTGTAATTCAAAATAAGATTATTTTTAAGAAAATGGTTTTCTATAAAAAACATTATAATGTATATAATGTATCTCTTTTTTATGTTATTGAAATTATACATAATGGGTAATATTATATAATAAATATAAAGATTATATATAATTAACTAATAATTTTTTACATTTAATGATAACTATTATTATCAGAATTAATATAAAAAAGCATTTTTTCTTGAAAAATACCCTTCTTAAAATAAAACTCTATTATTGTATATGTGGGTTTTTTGAAACCTAAATTTTCAAATGAATGAATTTAATTTGGTGAAAAAACTATTATTTGAAATAATAATTTTAAATTAGGTTTTATATACATTTTAATTTGTAGATATAAAAATTATATCATGGAAAAAATACGCCAAAGGAAAGTCGGGTTATGCTGTCCTCAAAGGAGTTTCTAGCATTGGAGAAGTTGAATCTGTGAAGGAAATACGCCAATGTTCTTAAGAATTATGAAAGCTCAGAGTGTGAGTCGGCTACGGCGGAGGAAGAAATTTATAATGGATGTGATGATGGGTATGATTTACGACATTGTATGTAAAATAATGAAATGTGTTAGTGTTAAAAATTAAAATAATAAGATACCAAAAAACTACAAATTTAAATGGATGGTATATGTTTTGATCGACCATAACATTCAATTAAACCCTTAATAATGAATCTAATATCTGTAATTATTTCCTCCGAAATGTGGATGGATTTAAATACAATAGAATTATTCATTTAAGATGAGATTTTAATAATTCATTATAACCTATTTAACTTTATACTACTAATATATATGATAAATATTATGTATAATGAAAATAATTCATTATTGTTGGAAAACACACCAAAATAAACAAAACATTTACCATTAAACATTATTAAATTAATCAGGCTCATGTGAGAAATAAAAATTATATATTAGACAATAAAAATATCTATAATTTCATTAATATCATTTCATTTCACTTCTAGATTATTATTACTATTTTAAAATAATATCCATAATTATAAACAAGTGAACTAACGACAACACCAAGAGATGAACTCACTAGAAAAAATAAGAACAATGAAACTTCTCCAATGAATGGGTTTTAATTGTTATAAAATGATCATATAATGTATTATAAATATTAATATATTTCCTTAATAAAATAATAACAATCTATAAATTTTTATACAGGAGTTTTAAGTATGGAAATCAAAATGGAAGCTTAATATTAAAGATTTTATAACTCAGTTTTCATTTATTGGGATAAACTTCTACTACATTGATTATGTAATGAATTGATTATTTATTAGTCGAATTTTGATTATATTATGATTTTATTTATACTTTTTTATATTGTTATACATTTTATACACATAATATATTATTTTCTTTTAATGATCACTTTGAGGATATGATATTTGTGAGAGATTTTCAATTTATAAAATTATATTTTTTAAAATTTTCTCTTAAATAACTCTCTTTCTCCCATTTCTATTTTTTCTATAATTATATAAAAAATTGTTTTTAATATTCTAATATTATTTTTAAATTAATTCTTCGTTATTTTTTAAAATTCTTCTTAATAGTTTGAACAGTATATTGTTTTGTTTTTTATAACAGGTTTTTCGAGACTTTCCAGAGAAAAATACATAAGGAATGTTCTTTATCTTACCAAGAATGAAAAGAATTAACACCCATCCTAAAACCATAATTTTTTTAATTATAGTTTTCAATTTTTTGACGTTATCCTTATATAAATGTTTTTCTTTTATAGTTTTCTGTCATTTTAAATATAAGTGATTTTCAATGGGAAAAACATTATTTAACTCAATAATTTTTCAATGATCACATTTCATGTTTACATACTTTTTTGAATAATATGATTCTTTGATATTGTTCTTCTATTATACATTAATATATATTTTATTAAATGTTTTATGATCAATTTTATTGGAAATGTTATATTTTCACACCATTCACTATATAGCACTGTATTGTTTGTAATTATGTTTACCGATTTGGAAAAGTAAATTACATTTTTTATTCTATTTTGAATATAAATTTATATGATGATTATGTCTCACCCCTTTTAGAGGAGGAATTAATTGGACATAGTATCTGATAGGTGATTTCTGCAATATCCCCTCGATGCAATGGTTGGTATCATTAAATATACTAGTGTAGATTTTTTCTAATGTATTACCCATTTATATATGGGGTCCTAGATGATTCCAAGATGGTATATTTTAGATGTCTAGCGTAATATATTCCTTTATTACGTGAATAGTTATTTATTTCAATTTGAATATGTAAAGACCCGTAAAATTCAATGGAAATTTTTTCTTAATTTTCTTTGGGATTTTACAAGAAAGCAGTTTCTGACAGTGCCTAATTCTGAGGCCCGGTGTGCCCGGAATCAATTTATGAAGTTAGGCTCGGGTACGTTCAGTGAACGAAAGAGAGGGTTTTTCTAACTTTTGAACCAGTGCTCGAAATTGAAATCTGAGGGCACCGATGAACTCGCAGCACCGGTAATTTCTTGGGAACACCTTTTCTAGAGTTGTGTTTTCTCGGGTGTGGTAATTAAAAATTTTGGGTTAAGTAAAAGAATAAAATAAAATGGTGCAACCAATTTTATTTTATTTAAAGTAGTTTAACCTAAGCTAAGTGGTTGGAGTGGGACCCACTATATCCTACTCCACTAGGTAGGATATTTGTGGGGTGGGGCCCACATGAGCCCCACCAATTCAGCTTCCTCAAACCCCCTCTTTTAATTAGGTAACGCACCCGCACCCCCCCCCCCCATTAATTGAAAAGTCAACTCATTAATTGATTAACTTATTCAAATTAATTAATTCTTAGATTCATTTGAATTTCAAATGAAACATTGGATTTTGGGTTAATTAAATAAGACAAAGTCTTATTTTGTGGGAGGTTAGTTCGTCGAGCGAGGGGATTTGGAGAGGAATGCTCTAAGTTCCGAAGAATGTTCTTCCTCCTTGAAGAACACGAAGAATGCACCGTCGCCGCGAAGAACACCGAGACTTCGATGAAGAACTCCATCACCACAAATGGGAGTTCGTCGTACCATATTCTTCACTCTCTGCAGCCGGTGAGAGACGCCATCCTTAGAGATCAACAACGCGACGTCGACGATTCTCTTTTCCGCGACGTTCAACTTTCGTGACTCGACGACGTGCAACGTCATTTTTGAGGTAGGGAATTAATTTTTTAATGTTAATGAGCCCATGTTTATTTCCTTCTAAAACAATGAATGTGAATCAACTAAATATTAAGTTGATTCATGAAACAATATGTTTGCAGGTTGGAAATTCTTGATTGCGGGAAAACTGTTGGGGTTTTGTCTTTACATTCGGATTTTTAATTGGACATTCTTCGATATCAACAGCCAACTGTTATCAAAATAACGGAGGAGGTCGGACCGCACAAACACGGCTGAACCTCCTCCCCTTTTTATTTTCGATGGTTATATTCGTGGCATGAAATGGACGTAACGTGGTGCCGTCGCACCGCGTGGAAACAAGGAAAAATGTGGTGAAGAAGTGCGGCACTGTCGTGACGCGCCGTTGAGGCCGAACGAAACCACGGCCGGAGTCGGGGCCGCGGAGGCGATTCGAAGACCTTGCTAGTTGATCGTTGTGCGCATATTGACGGGTGACGACAAACGGGGCCGCAAAGTCATTTTCATGCCTCTGCAGTAAGGGTCGGGTCCCGCGAGGACCGTTGGCGAAGGCGATGAGCAAAATGGACCACCGGAGCGCGTCCGGTGGTCCGCGGAAGGCGGCGCCAACGCGCCGCGCCGGCACGGCGGCGCCGGCAACCAGAATGGAACCGTCGCAGCTAAGCTGCGGCAGCAGACCAACCGGAACGGCTTAGCCATTCCGGAGGCTGAGCGGTGCGGCTTAAACCCTCGCCGGTTTCGTCGACGGTGGGGGGTTGTAACCCCCCCCCCCTGCACCCGCTGGCCACGCGGGCCCCATGCCTGCACCAGCGCTAGGCAGGGCTGCACCGCGCCGGCTGGGCTGGACCTGGACACGGTTCGGGATGACCCAGTTCGGGCCGACCCGGGGTGGGAGGGGGTATCGGGTCGGGTCGGACCGGGCCCGAACCCCATATTTTCTGACAGTTTCGATCAAACGCTCATATCATGGGCTACGTACCTCCGATCGACACACCGTCAGTTGCGATGTGATCCTTGGATCGAGACGGCCGTTTTGGTATATTACACTCAAGGTTTTGGAGAACTTTGGGTATGGCCGGATTGGTTCGAACACGAAACCAGTCAGGCCCTCGGAGCAGAAACGCTTATAACATGAGCTCCAGATGTCTGATGGACGTGCCGTCGACTTTGTTGGATTCCTCTTGATGAGACGAAACATTCGGTATACTTCGCCTAAGGTTTGTACACAATTGCATAGTGGCCGGGTTGGATTGAATCTGAAATCCAACCGGGCCCCTGGAATGAAAAAGCTGATAACTTTCAGACCGGACGTCCGTTGGACAAACCATCAGCGGTGATGGCGGTCACGTTGAGAAACGGTCCCTGTGAGTATACCCTATGAGAGTTCGGGGTATAGTTGAGATACGGCCAGGTTGGTTCGCACCTGAAACCAACCGGGCCCCTAGGACGAAAAGGCTAATAACTCACAGACCGGGCGCCCGATTGACACGCCATCTGTTGTGTTGAGACCCCTATGATGAGGCGGTTCTTTGAGATACGTCTTCATTGGACTTTGTGATACTTGGAGTATCGACCAGTAGCTCGTGGAGCAGACCCTCCCGGAGATGAGCGTACGGAGTACGGAGACCGTGTAGCTAGCTGAGACCTGACAACTGCTTGACCGACTCGACTTGGAGTGAGTTGACTATCCCAGTGGATGGAGCACTACTTTTTTTGGGTGCAGACCCATGGCGGACGGAGCACTACTGAGTTTGGGTGCAGACCCGCGGTACTCGACCGGAGAGTGCCTCTGCAGGCTATTAGGGGGGATGCACTATTGTGTTTGTGTGGCAGACCCCGGCGGGAAGCACTACTATGTTGGGTTGCTGACCCACTGTACTCGACAGGAGGAGTACCTCTGCAGTCTTAGGTTAGTGAGCAGTACCTCAGAGTCGTGACAGGATCACTGTACTCATCAGAGACGGAGCTCTTCAGTAGTTACGGTTTCGATAATGAAAATCCCGGTTTGAGCTGAGTCTATTACCTTTCTGTTTACCTCATGATTGAGATGGGTCACATGATAACTTAGGTATATGTATGGGCATATACCTAGGTAGTGGTTATCCATTGATTTCATAGACTTTGTGTTTCCTCATGATTGAGATGGGTTACTTGATAACATGGGTATATGTATGGGAATATACCTAAGTAGAGGTTATTTGTCGAGATCTTCTTTGTGGTTATCCTTGTTGGATTTAGTGAGACCTTGAGGTTCTCAAGGTCCCTACTGAGTATCGTTATACTCACCCCTGCACGGGCTATTACCGCACCTCGTTGTGTTGGTTGCAGAGGACGGGCAGCGCTGACAGAGGCCGAGTGTTCGAGGACTGGACGGTACCCAGAGGTGGACCTCACGACGAGTCAGTATCCAGAGGTGGATTTCATGATGCGATGACACTCAGAGGAGGCTGATGGGTGAGAGCATTGTGGAGGCTATCTGTACATACCCTTCAGGTAGGAGCCGTGGTGGACAATCCAGGAGATGCGCTATCTGTACCTACCCTTCAGGTAGGATCCAAGGAGGACGACCTAGGAGCTACTTCAATTCTTCTAGCTGTTTGTCTTTTTCTGTTGTACTTTCGTTCAGTTGTAGCTGTACTTTTAGTTGGGTTTGTATTCTGGCCCACTTACTTTTCAGCACATTCTTTTGTACTTAGTGTTTTACTTCCGCTTGTACTTTGTGATGTTTTGTTTACTTTTATAAAGGCAATGTCTTCCCAGTTATCAGATTTACGCCTTTGGTACTAGTCGCCAGCCCCTGGCCTATGGAAGGTGGGCTTGGGGTAGTCATGGCATGAGCCTTGAGGAAGGGTCGTTACAAATTGGTATCAGAGGAGTCGGTTCTACCGCAAAACATAGGACTCTAATATTTTCATTCTGTGAAACAATAATGTTAAGTGTACCGAGTGTGGTTTTTAGTTCAAGGAGTCCAGTGTTGGTGTGGGCGGCCGATGTATCCATACACCAGGACCATAACAACTGATTTCTGACATTGTGCATGAAAACCCTGAATTCGTGTGTGTTTCCAAAAGTTTTAAAAAGTCATCTCAAACCAGGTCAGCTCACCAGGTATAAATCATTTGACCATGTCACGTTTGTTTCTTTCAGGATGCCTCCCCGCGGACGACCAGCTAGAGCCCCGAGAGTTGTACGTACTGACATCTCGTCGATCGACGAGGCCTCAGTAGATGGCCTTATCCCAGTTGAGACACCAGTGGAGGCACCAGCGGTACTACCACCCGTTGGGCCACCGATGCCACCAGCCCCTGCAGTAGAGAGTGTACGTCGCTTGAGCGCACTGCACAAGTTCCAGTGCCAGAGGCCACCCATGTTCATGGGGGTGACGGACCCGCAGACGGCTAAGGATTCGCTGGAGCCTGTGGTGAGAGTCTTCAGGCTACTAGGGACGCCAACATACTTCATGGTGATCTTTCATGCCAGCCTCCTTCAGGAAGCAGCTGAGAGATGGCAGAGCCACGTGTTCCAGTTTTTCAATGAGATGACCTTCACATAGGGAGACTTCGAGTAGTTCTCTAGGGTGGAGCTTATACCAGTGGCTCTACACCCCGAGCGTGTTCAGGAGCTGCTGCCTTTTCCACAGGATTTTCGATCAGTAGTCGAGTCAACTGTGGTGTAACACCCTGAGATTTTATGAAAAATATTCTTTTTAATTTCATTAATGTCTTGTGTTGTACGCTACACCAAAAAAAGCTCACACAACACACATCGTTGACTTGCCTTGTATTACACGCAATCGCGACCTTCCTCAATAGCGTGTGTAATACGCAATAATGAGTTTCACTAAACAATAATATGCTATTAAAATATTATTAAAACTAGCCATTATGAATAGTAATAACCACTTTTTGAAATTTTGTAAATTTTATTTTTCAAAATTAACTTCATTTTTGGATTCGGAATATCGAAATTAGCTTAGGGTGAAATTTTGGTACTTTTTGGATAACTTTCATTTTCTGATGAATAGTGAAAATTACTAAATTTTAATTAAAAACAACCTTTTTAATCAAAATAATTAATAGTTATAATTTATTAATTTGAGTGGTTTTAAGATATATTTAGAATATATTTTTACAATTTAATACAATGTTGGTTATTGGATGTAATTTCACATTTAAACCAGACATAAACATGTGTCAATCATTTGATAGTTATTATCTCTTAAGAATACGCTATTTGTTTTGACGATGGGAATTAATTTTTAAATTAAGTAATGAAACTGATATGTTTGGAATTTGGTAAAATAGACATCATTTTTCAGTTCATAATATCAAATATACCTTAGGCCTAATTTTTTGTATTTTTCTGGAAACTTTCATTTTTTGATGAATAGTGAAACCACTAAGTGGTAGTTAAAAAAATGAATTTTTCATAAAACATAATTTTACCACTTCTGTGAGTAGAATTTCAAAAATTCGAGAGACACAGTTGATGTCAGTAGGTAAAATGTGGTTCAATGAGATGAAAATAATTTTTGGTGAACAGTAACTTTTTACTTTTTTTTACCACGGTTAAAAGTAAATAGGATAATTAAGGGTAAAAATGATATTATTATTACCCTAACACCTATCCAAATTCTATTGGATAAGTGTAATTTGACCCAAAAAAACCTTAGGAATAAAATATGACCATTAAGGCAATCTTGGATTAGATTCGGACATTTATTATTAATTTATTTAAAGAAGGGTTAAAATAGTTAAAATCAAAGTTTAATAAGTATATCATTTTCAATATAGGGTTATAAATACGATAAATTTGACTATAAATATTCCGTAGAAAGATAAAAATCTTTCCTACATAATTTTATTTTATTTGTAATTTTTAGACATTAAATATTTGAATTTATTTATGACACAAAGATGATGCAATAATTATCTTATTAATGAAATATTGACATAATTGATGTTATAAATACCAAAGTAAATGTGATTTGATATTTTTTATGAATTTCACTAATTTTATAGTTTAATATGACATGTTATTATTGATTTAATTAACTTTTTTAGAACTAATCATTCTGTTATGAGTTTCAAAAAAATCAATTACTAAATAGTGTCAAAATTGACATAAAATAGTTTTTAAAACAAATATTATATTATTAAATGTAATTTTATTCCTAAAAATATAAGGTTAGTCCAAATGACTTAGATAAGGTTTTATATATTAATAATAAACAACTTTGGGTTCATTTGTCTCCTTATAGTATGTTTATTAATCTTATAGTGTAAGAACACAAAAAGACGCGGTAAAAGTAAAATTATCTAACTTAATGATAAATCTAAATGATAAGGTTAAAAGAGGAACCGAAACTTGTCTAAATTCTATTGGATGAGTGGCTTTCGACCCATACCTACCTTAGCTTCTAAATGAATCAATTTAGAGCTATTTAAAACCAAATTTGGCTTTATAATAAAATAATATGTTTAGTTATTCCAATGGTGCGCCTCTCCTCCCTTATAAAAGGGCACCTCCTCCCTCTCTTCCTCAAACCACTTTGAGCCTTCAAGATCGGCCAACCCCTGAAACATTCTCTTCTCCACTTCCCTAGAAACATCCTAGAGGTCCTGGTCTTCTTCAAAGACCAATTTTAGTGCCCTAAGAGGAGGACTCAAAGAGGCGCTGCAAAGAAGAGGTAATGTTCGTTACCGATTCTTTCAACTTTATTTCTTCTTCCACTTCTTCTTCTTAGGTTGTTTCATTATGAAGTAATAACATCAGAATCACTCATATACTGATATGTTATTATAAGTATGAAACAACCCTATTTCACCATCTATCCATCCTACTGAAAATGAAATCACCGCGCGTGCGTACGTACGGAATACCGTCTCCACACCGTGGTGTAATGTATTTTCCACCACCACATTACTTGGATGGGTATAATGGTGTACATAATAACTATATATGATTATTGTAAAGTGATATTGATTCTGAAATAGTATACATACACTCCAATACAATTCCACGATCATGATAATGATATCATCGATCGTGCGTACGTACGGACCACCATCTCCACGACGCGATGAGATTCATTCTCCACATTAACCATTCATGAATGATTATAAAGTATATATAATAAGTAATCATGAAATATATGACACAATAATGATACTGGATTTATGTGTATATATATGTATTTCATCTACTGAATTCCATTCAACTCAATAAGGAAACGAAAACAGCGTTCATGCGTACATACGGCCTACCGTCTCCATGAACGGTGTATTTCTTTCCATTTACTGATATATTTTATATATGTATATTCTGAATATATATTATATATAAATCATGTTTTATATTCTTGAATTAAGTAATCAAGATCTAAGTAATCATATGAATAATTAAAAGTCAAAACATGGACGACAAATGAAATGATTTTACCCAAAACGCTCTTTAACATGGAATTTACAAAAGAACGGGTAATATAAAGTCATAAGTGAACCATATGTAATATCATAACAATGATTATGAATCTGGAATAAGTCAATTACATTAATTAAATCATTATACAGGAGGTTCGGACACTTACGAAGCAAATCGGACCTAAGGTAAGGGATAATTGTGCAAATCTCATTTTTATCCGAGATTACTTATTTGTAAGTATTTACTGGGGTTATTTCTATCATCCATGTCCATGTTTTATAAAAGTGTATTCATGTATTTTTAAAGTCATTTTATACCCATTTTGACTTTTACCCCATGGTATTGAAGGAATCATTCTTTTGTTTACCCTTCGAGGTACTTTAACTTTTCCAACAAAACTACAAGAAGAATGTTTTTTAACTTATACGGCACAAACAGATTTTTAAAGTTTTATGAAGACTTATTTTCATGATGCTTCCTAAAAATATTTCATGACTATTTTCAAAAAATTCTCTTTCTTTTAATATAGCATGACGTTTTGTGAAAAGAAATTGATTTTGAAGAAGAAATGATATTTTCCTCAAGAATTCATTTCAAGTGTTTTATCAAAACCTTTTTCCATCAAAGATGACACTATTTCATATTTGTATATTTCAAGTATAAAGTCTCAATGATTTACATGGTTTCACTTTTCAAATTAAAAAATGATATCCATTTCTTTTATATGGATTATGTGATTATGGGATGATGTTTATGAAACCCATTTTTTTTATTGGGTTACTATGAATGATGTATGTTTATTTTGTAGCACAAGTAAGAATGATTTCATTATGAGATGGGTGGGACCTATATCTCCCTCCAATGCATTGGGTAAAGATTTATATCTCATGATATAGACATGGCTGGAATGGCAAGTTAAATCGGTTCAGTAATACAGGACTGGAACGAGGAGTGCACTCGATTCAGAAAGGGACTTTGTCCACTAAGATGGTCTTGGCAGCAATGCCTTGGCTACTATGGAAGTCATATCATGTGTTTAATGGTTTTCAAATTTACATGTTTTATTCCCATGCTATTTTATCATTCTTAATGTTTCTTTATGATCTATGCCTTACGTACTTCCATGTTTTGTGTCATTTCTCAAGCTTTTTATGTTCAAACATTATGTTCATGTTTTTAAGTTTAAATGTATATGGTATGATTTATTTTATCCATGCTTACCCTTACTAAGAATTTGAGCTCACCCTTTTTATGTTTTCTTTTCCCCAGGATATAAAGAAAGGTTTTGGGTAAGAAAAAAAGGAAGATCTTTATGGGAGATGTTGAAGATATTTCACCAAAATTAGAAGATTACGTGCCAAGTCTCCAAAGACACTAAACTATTACAGTCCGTGTGTGTCTGTTTTTGTTATGTATTAAGTATTCCGCTAAAGTAATGTAATTTCCATGTACGTCAAGATTTGGGTCTCTACAGTTGGTATTAGAGGAAAAGTTTAGTCATCCTTTGGAAACTAGGATGTGAAAACGTTAGTGAGATCCCTAGAGATATTTCTACGGTAAGTGTAGGGATGTCCCTAAGGATACGTATACGTATAGGATATAGTCCTAGAACTATGGTAACGATATTAGATTAAACCAAAGATGTTAGATATTGAATTTACTCCCCCTTTATTATGATTTTTACCTCTAACACCATTCTTTTTGGGTTTTAGAAAATGGCTGGAAACAAGATGATTCACGATAATGGAGGATATGATGGACAATGGAATGATATTTTTCATGAGCAACCAAATGAAATGGGATTTGGAAGTCCAAACATCATTATTATGCCGAATCAGAAATCTCGTAATATAATCAATAAAGTAAAATTTGGTAAGTTTCCTTACTCGTCTAATAAGAGAAAGATGGAGTTTCATGATGATCATAGAGGAAAGAAAGTTCAATTTACCCTATGTAAATCATGTGGGAAGAGGCATCAAGGAGAATGTTTCAAATAACCTGGAAGATGCTTTGGGTGTGGAAAGGAAGGACACCAAACTAGTATGTGCAAAGTAAAATTTTCAGTTAACACCAGGGATGAGTATAATGGTACTGCTATGACATCAACAATGGTTAAATGTTTTAAATGTGGAATGTACGAGAATTATGAAAACCAATGCCATAACTGAAAGTCTCATGAAGAGAATCAGTATAGTCGCATGGGTAGTATTTATGTTGATGATGATGAAGAGACTACAAATGATATGTGAGATGAAAGAATTGTGGAAGCTCAGTCAATGGTTTAAGAATGTAGTGGAATGATTACATGTTTATCATGTGTAATGTTGTATAAGTAATCTCATGGTACTATCGAATAAAGAGACATCTAAGGATTGTTACACTGTTGTCTTTCCTTGAGTTTTGAATGTGTATGATTAATGGTACCGGTATCCATGAAAGGTTATTTAGATATTTTTGGAATGTAGATGATATGCGCATAATGAAGGAATAAGGAGAAAATTAAATGATTTATAGTATTCATGAGCTCATGACTGATATAAGGAGAAGGTTATATCATGGTTTGAGTACATAGAATTTTTGGAATTTGGTATGTGGAAAGAGTTAACTTTTGACAGCATTCATGTTTTCACTATGGTTTAATGGGTATTCATTTTTCAAGAGAATACATGATTAAGGTATTCACATGATTGGAATGTTACCAACAAGATATATGGGGGATAAATGAAGGAATTCACATGCTTGGTTGATGACATTTCAAGTAATCATTTTCTTTATACTATGAGCTTGGACCGAAGTATTTTAGATAAGCCTAAAGATTGGAATGGATTATGTTGGACATAAGTTAGTATTGTTTAAGGATAGAACTTTTTTGATATTATTTATGGGATGTTATAGTAATGTAGTTTTAGAAAAAGGACAACCTGCAGGACGGGCGACAACCCATCGTGTCGGACAAGGCTGTAGGAATCGAACCCACAACCGAAGTGCGACTGGCCTTTATTGACTACCACAGGCCTACTGGAAGTCCCTGTTTAGTAGAAACTAGTTTTATTATATTAAGCAGTATGATATATGAAGTATAAGTCCATTTTGGGAACTATATATGATTAATCTCACTATAGATGGACTTATGTACTATAACCTTTTGTTTGAGATAGATGGAATGACCCATCATTCTATCACACGATCTGCTAACACATCACGAATAACAAATTCAACTTCATTTCATTAAGGGATGAAGTGGAAATTGTTAAATTAAAGAACAATAGTGAGATTGTACCTAAATCATGTAAGTATTTATTTTAATTTATCAACTTTAGGGAAATGATCTTGAAAACCAAAAATGGTGTCCTAGTGCCCTTATATCCGATGAATCGGATGGTACCTTAGATCATCACAAATCTATGGATTTGTGATTGTTGGATTTTCCATAGCCATGTTCTCTACCATTCTCCATCAGAACATGATGCTTAGATTTCTCTTCCATATCCATATTTTCATCTATGTGGAAACCCAGTGATTAGTTTATTTGGGTAACTTTTACGTTTCATACTTTTGTTTTTAAAGATTGGTTTTGGTATTCCTTTTTACGATGTGGGTTTCTATTAAAGAAACTTTCGAGGAGTAAACCATTTATAACCTTGACGATTTTCGAGGGCGAAATTCATTTTAAGGGAGGTAGAATGTAACACCCCGAGATTTTAGGAAAAATATTCTTTTTAATTTCCTTAATGTCTTGTGTTGTACACTACACCAAAAGGAGCTTTTACAACACGCATCCTTGACTTGCCTTTCATTACACGTAATCGCAACCTTCCTTGATAGCGTGCGTAGTACGCAATAACAAGTTTCACTAAACAACAATATGCTATTAAAATATTATTAAAACTAGCCGTTATGAATGGTAATAACCACTTTTTGAAATTTTGTAAATTTTATTTTTCAAAATGGACTTCATTTTTGGATTTGGAATATCGAAATTAGCTTAGTGTGAAATTTTGGTACTTTTTGGATAACTTTCATTTTCTGATGAATAGTGAAAATTCCTAAATTTTAATTAAAAACAAAATTTTTAATCAAAATAATTAATAGTGATAAATTTTTAATTTGAGTGGTTTAAAAGTATATTTAGAATATATTTTTACAATTTAATACAATGTTGGTCACTGGATGTAATTTCACATTTAAACCAGACATAAACAAGTGCCAATCTTTTGATAGTTATTAACCCTTAAGAACACGCTATTTGTTTTGACAACGGGAATTAATTTTTAAATTAAGTAATGAAACTGACATGTTTTGAATTTGGTAAAATAGACATCATTTTTCTGTTCATAATATCAAATATAACTTTGGCCTAATTTTTGGAATTTTTCTAGAAATTTTCATTTATTGATAAATAGTGAAACCACTAAGTGGTAGTTAAAAAATGAATTTTTCATAAAACGTAATTTTACCGCTTTTGTGAGTGGAATTTGATAAATCCGAGAGACACGGTTGATGTCAGTAAGTAAAATGTGATTCAATGAGATGAAAATAATTTTTGGTGAATATTAACTTTTCACTTTTTTTACCACGATTCAAAGTAAATAGTGTAATTAAGGGTAAAAATGATATTATTATTACCCTAACACATGTCCTAATTCTATTGGATAAGTGTAATTCTACCAAAAACAACCTTAGCAATAAAATATGACCATTAAGGCCCACTTGGATTAGATTAGGACATTTATTATTAATTTATTTAAAGAAGGGTTAAAATAGTTAAAATCAAAGTTTAATAAGTATATCATTTTTAATATAGGGTTATACATAAGATAAATTCGACTATAAATATTCATTAGAAATATACATATATTTCCTACATAATGGTATTTTATTTTTAATTTTTAGACATTATATAATTTAATTTATTTATGACACAAATATGATGCAGTAATTATCTTATTAATGAAATATTTACATAATTGATGTTATAAATACCACAATAAAAGTAATTTGAGACTTTTTAAGAATTACACTAATTTTATAGGCTAATATAACACGTTATTATTGATATAATATACTTACTTCGAACTAATCAGTCTGTTATGATTTTCACAAAAATCAATTACCAAAAAGTGTCAAAATTGACATAAAATAGTTTTTAAAACAAATATTATATTATTAATTGTTACTATATTCCTAAAAATATAAGTTTCTGCCAAATGACTTAGATAATGTTATATATATTAATAATAAACATCTTGGGGTTCGTTTGGCTTCTTATATTAAGTTTATTAACCATATAGTGTAAGAACACAAAAAGACACTCTAAAAGTAAAATTATCTAACTTAATGTTAAATCTAAATGATAAGGTTAAAATAGGAACCTAAACATATCTAAATTCTATTAAATGAGAGTATTTCGACCCATCCCCACCTTATATTCTATATAAATCAATTTTAAGCTATTTAAAACCGAATTTGGCTTTATAATAAAATAATATTTTTAGTTATTCCAAAGGTGCCCCTCTCCTCCCTTATAAAAGGGCACCTCCTCCCTCTCTTCCTCACACCACTTTGAGCCTTAAATCTGGGCCAAACCCTTCACAATTATCTTCTACACTTCCCTAGAAGCATCCTAGAGGTCCTGTTATTCTTCAAAGACCAATTTTAGTGCCCTAAAAGGAGGACTCAAAGAGGCGCTTCAAAGAAGAGGTAATGTCCGTTACCGATTCTTTCAACTGTATTTCTTCTTCCACTTCTTCTTCTTAGGTTGTTTCATTATGAATTAATAACATCAGTGGCACTAATATACTGATATGTTATTATAAATATGAAACAAACCTATTTCACCATCTATCCATCCTACGGAAAACAAAATCAGTACGCGTGCGTACGTACGAAATACCGTCTCCACGCCGTGGTGTAATCTATTTTCCACCACCACCTTACTTGGATGGGTATAATGGTGTACATAATAACTATATATGATTATTGTAAAGTGATATTGATTCTGAAATAGTATACATACACTCCAATACAATTCCACGATCATGAGAATGATATCATCGCTCGTGCGTACGTATGGACTATCGTCTCCGCAACGCGATGAGATTCATTCTCCACATTAACCATTCATGAATGATTATAAAGTATATATAATAAGTAATCATGAAATATATGACACAATAATGATACTGGATTTATGTGTATATATATGTATGTCATCTACTTAATTCCATTCAACTCAATAAAGAAACGAAAACAGCGTTCTTGCGTACGTACGGCCTACCGTCTCCATGAACGGTGTATTACTTTCCAATTACTGATCTATTATATATATGTATATTCTGAATATATATTATATATAAATCATGTTTTATATTCTGGAATTAACTAATCATGATCTATGTAATCATATGAATAATTACAAGGCAAAACACGGACGACAAATGAAACGATTTTACCCAAAACGCTCTTTAACATGGAATTTACAAAAGAACGGGTAATATAAGGTCATAAGTGAACCATATATGATATCATAACAATGAGTATGATTATGTAATAATTCAATGACATTATTTAAATCATTATACAGGATGTTCGGACACTTACGAAGCAAATCGAACCTAAGGTAAGGGATAATTGTGCAAATCTCATTTTTATCCGAGATTACTTATTCGTAAGTATTTAATGGGGTTATTACTATCATCCATTTCCAGGTTTTATAAAAGTGTATTCATGAGTTTTTAAAGTCCTTTTATACCCAATTTGAATTTTACCCCATGTTATGGAAGGAATCATTCTTTTGTTTACCCTATGAGGTACTTTAACTTTTCCTACAAAATTACAAGAAGAATGTTTTTTAACTTATACGGCACAAACAGATTTTTACAGTTTTATAAAGACTTATTTTCATGATGCTTCCTAAAAATATTTCATGACTATTTTCAACAAAATCTCTTTCTTTTAAAATAGCATGACGTTTTGTGAAAAGAAATTGATTTTGAAGAAGAAAGGATATTTTCCTCAAGAATTCATTTCAAGTGTTTTATCAAAACATTTTTCCATCTAAGATGACACAATTTCATATGTGTATGTTTCAAGTATAAAGTCTCTATGATTTACAAGGTTTCACTTATCTTATTATGAAATGATATCCATTTCTTTTATATGGATTATGTGATTATGGGATGATGTTTATGAAACCCATTTTATTTATTGGCTTACTATGAATGATGTATGTTTATTTTGTGGCACAAGTAAGAATTATTTCATTATGAGATGGGTGGGATATATATCTCCCTCCAATGAATTGGGTAAAGATTTATATCTCATGAGATAGACATGGCTGGAACTGCAAGTTAAACTGGTTCAGTAATACAGGAATGGAACGAGGAGTGAACTCGATTGAGAAAGTGACTTTGTCCACTAAGATGGTCTTGGTAGAAATGCCTTGGCTACTATGGAAATCATATCATGTGCTTAATGGTTGCCACAATTACATGTTTTATTCTCATGCTATTTTATCATTCATATTGTTTCTTTATGATCTATGCCTTACGTACTTCCATGTTTTGTGTCATTTCTCAAGCTTTTGATGTTTAAACATTATGTTCATGTTTTTAAGTTCAAATGTATATGGAATGTTTTATTTTATACATGCTTACCCTTACTGAGCATTTGAGCTCACCCTTTTTATGTTTTATTTTCCCTAGGATATAAAGAAAGGTTTTAGGTAAGAAAAAAAAAGGAAGATCTTTATGGGAGATGTTGAAGATCATTCACCACGATTAGAAGATTACGTTCCATGTTTCCAAAGACACTAAACTATTACGGTCCTTGTGTGTCTGTTTTTGTTATGTATTAAGTATTCCGCTAGAGTAATGTAATGTCCATGTACGTCAAACTTTGGGTCTCTACATGTGGGTAGTAGACATATGATGTGGAGGTCCAAGAGGACCAGAGCCAGCCGTATGAGGAGCAGGAAGTGTTATGAATGTGGCAGAAAGGGTCACCTGGAACGTGACTGTCCGACTCCCCACACAATTGATCCGTAGGCATTTGGGGAGCCACCAAGGTAGAAGTAGCGGCGGGTGCTTGAGCAATAGCCGAGCGGTTGACAAGGCAGTAGAGCTCCGGGAGCATGTGGAAAGGATCAGAACTAGTGGATTCCTTTTGTTCTTGGTACTTCTAGTTCCATGTTGCTGTTGTATTTGTGTCTTTGTACTCTGAGCTGCAGTAATAAAAGACACTTATCCTAGTGACACTTGCTTTCATGTCCTTTTGTTTGGTTGATACTGAGAGGTTCCGGTTTAAATTGTTGACTTGACCCTCACATTCGAGATTTCTACTGCAAGAGACCCAGTGACCCCACACTGATGCCGACAGTGTGACTTGACCCTTGGAGGCGAGAGTGAAGATTGGATCTCTTGGTAGTAACGTCGAGGCTTTACGACATCATCCATGGCATGAATGCATCATTCATGTTAGGATTGACTGTATTAGGCAATGGGGATGGTTAATCTAGTGGATGAGACCGAGTTTCTCTTTTCGGCAAAGGAGAAATCTTAGCAGCTCTTACAGATCGTAGTAAAATAAGGTGCAAATCATCCAGGAGCGGATGAAGAATGCACAGTACTGTAAAGAACAGGAAACTGGCGCCAGTCTTAGAGACTCAGGTGTGTTAAATGTTTCAAGAAGAGTGCGGCTGCATGCGGTCAAGGAGTGAGACCCAATGGCTCTAAAATGATTCAAGGGACAGTCTGTGTTCACTACTAGCTGCCATAGTAACATACGTTGATATTAATCATTTCATTATTCCACAAATCTTGTCCCAAACCTAGATTTTCTGGTAATCTGTAGACTTGACCCTCACGTCTGGAGATACATTGGGAGGAGACTCGATAATCACACTTATGCCGACAGTGTTGTCTGACCCTCGAGGTGAGAGTTTTGGTTGGTATCTCTTGGTGGCAGCATCGAGGCCTTACGATGTTGGTCTCGGTATAGATTGGATTCACAATTCATGCTCAGATTGACTATTTTAGGCAAAAAGGTTGTGGTCTAACTACAACGTCGAGATGGGTTTTCCTTGGTCGGTGAAAAGGGATCCCCAGGAAGTACCAGATAAAATCATGAAAAGGAGGGTGCGGTTGATCACTCTTGAGTCAGTCAACCTTACCTTCGTGGCAGCATGAGTTTTGAGTTTCAGTTCTTAATAGGAATTGGAGACCTCTGGAATTCGAGGATGGTGGCCACATTTTATTACAGGTCTCACCTCGATGAGGTATATGAAGTTGTGGCCGAGGCAGAAAGTAGCCTCCGAGGTTCAGCGGACCTTTTCTATTCTTCTGTAGGGTAGGCGACGTGGCTTAACGCTTGACCCATCCTCCTCAGTTTCACCAGGTGTATGATGGCATCCACATATCTCGACTGGGAAGATACGTGCTTGACCCGATGCATATCATCGACCATGGGGAGCTGGACATTGGTGATGGGGTGACTTTTTTGGGGTTCTAGAATTAGTTGAGGATCTACCGGAGCAGTCCTACGAGGACGGTCGATTCCTCTTGTGTTCTTTCATTGGTAGCACAGGAACCTCCAGGAAAGCACATGGGAGCAGAAAGCTCAGATGCGTGCTCTGTACCGCTTTTGTATCCCTAGTTTGTGTTAAAGCTTTACCAGGATTCAAAGCCCTAAGGTGGGAGTAATGTAAATATCCAAAAAATTCAAAGGAAATTTTTTTCGTAATTTTCTTTGAGATTCTACAAGAACGCAGTTTCTAACGGCGCCTGATTCCGAGCCCCGGTGTGCCCGGAATCAATTTCTGAAGTTATGCTCAGGTACGTTTAGTGAACAAACGAGCGGGTTTTTCTAACTTTTGAACCGGTGCTCGGAATTTAAATCCAAGGACATCAATGAACTCACAACATCGGTAATTTCTTGGGAACACCATTTCTGGAGTTGCGTTTGCTCAGGTGTGGTAATTAAAAATTTTGGGTTAAGTAAAATAATAAAATAAAATGGTGCAACCAATTTTATTTTATTTAATGTAGTTTAACCTAAGATAAGTAGTTAGAGTGGGACCCACTATATCCTACTCCACTAGGTATGATATTTTTGGGGTGGGGCCCACATGAACCCCACCAATTCAACTTCCTCAAACACCCTCTTTCTATTAGGAAACACACCCACACACCCCCCCCCCCATTAATTGAAAAGTCAAATCATTAATTGATTAACATATTCAAAGTGATTAGTTATTAGATTCATTTGAATTTCAAATGAAACGTTGGCTTGTGGGTTAATTAAATAAGACAATGTCTTATTTCTTGGGAGGTTAGTTCGTTGTGCGAGGGGATTTGGAGAGGAAAGCTCTATGTTCCGAAGAACGTTCTTCCTCCTTAAAGAACACGAAGAACGCACCGTCGCCGCGAAGAACACCGAGCCTTCGATGAATAACTCTGTCACCACAAAGGCGAGTTCGTCGTACCATCTTCTTCCTTCTCCATAGCTGGTGAGAGACGCCATCCTCGGAGATTGACGACGCGACGTTGACGATTCTCTTTTCCGCGACGTTCGACTTCCGTGACTCAATGACGTGCGATGCCATTTTAGAGGTAGGGAATTAATTTGTTAATGTTAATGAGCCCATGTTTATTTCCTTCTAAAACAAAGAACGCGAATCAACTAAATCTTAACTTGATTCGTGAGAGAATATGTTTTTGGGTTGGAAATTCTTGATTGCGGGAAAATTGTAGGGGTTTGGTCTTTACATTCGGATTTTTAGTTGGACGTACTTGGATATTAATGGCCAACTATTATCAAAATAATGGAGGAGGTCGGACCAGAAAAACATGGCCGAACCTCCTCCCCTTTTTATTTTTGATGGTTATCTTCGTGGCATGAAATGGAAGCAACGCGGTGCCGTCGCACCGCGTGGAAACAAGGTAAAATGAGGCGAAAAAGCGCAGCGCCGTCGCTCCGCGCCGTTGAGGCCGAATGAAACCACACCTGGAGTCAGGGCCGTGGAGGTGATTCAAAGGCTCCTCTGGTTGATCATTGTGCGCGGATTGACGGGCGATGACAAACGGGGTGACAAAGTCATTTTGAAGCCTCTGTAGTGAGGGTCGGGTCCCGGGAGGACTCTTGGCGAAGGCGGCAAGCAAAACGGACCACCGGAGCGCGTCCGGTGGTCCACCGAAGGTGTCGGTGGCGCGCCATCAGAACAGAACCGCCGCGGCTGAGCCCTGGTGGTGGGCCAAACAGGAATGGCTTAGCCGTTCTGGAGGCTGAGCGGTGTGGCTTAAAGCCACAACGGTTTCATCCCCCCCCCCCCCCCCCCGCACCCACTGGCCACGCGGGCACCGCGCCAATGCCAGCGCCAGGCCGGGCCAGGCCACGCCGTGCCCATAGGGCCGGGCCGTGCCCTAATGGGCCGGAACTAGACCCGGTTTGGGTCGATTCGGTTCGGGCCGACCCGAGGGGGGGTATCGGGCCGGGTTGGACCGAGCCCGAACCCCCTATTTTTGGACAGTTTCGTTCAAACACTCATATCATGGGATACAGACCTCCGCGCGACACACTGTCAGTTGCGATGCGATCCTAGGATCTAGACGGTCGTTTCAGTAAATTATAGTCATGGTTTTGGAGAACATTGCGTATGGCCGAGTTGGTTCAAACACAAAACCAACCAGGCCCTCGGAGCAGAAATGCTTATAACTTGAGCTCCGGACATCCGATTGACGTGCCATCAACATTGTTGGATTCTTCTTGATGTGACAAAACATTCAGCATACTTCACCAAAGGTTTGGACGAAGTTGGATAGTGACTATGTTGGATTGAACCCGAAATCCAACCAGGCCCCTGGAACGGAAAAGCTGATAACTTTCAGACCGGACGTCCGTTTGACGAACCGTCAGCGGCGTTGATGATCACATTGAGAAACGGTCCCTGTGAGTATACCCTATGAGAGTTCGGGGTATAGTTGAGATACGGCTGGGTTGGTTCGCACACGAAACCAACCGGGCCCCTGAGACGAAAAGGCTAATAACTCAAAGACCGGGCGCCCGATTGACGCGTTGTTTGTTGTGTTGAGACCCCTATGACAAGGCGGTCCTTTGAGATACTTCTTCATGGGACTATTTGATACATGTAGTATCGACCAGTAGCTTGTGGATCGGACCCTCCCAGAGACGAGCATACGGAGTACGGAGACCGTGTAGCCGGCTGAGACCTGACCACTGCTTGACCGACTCGACTTGGAGTGAGTCGACTAGCCCAGTGGACGGAGCACTACTTTGTTTGGGTGCTGACCCATGGCGGACGGAGCACTACTGAGTTTGGGTGCAGACCTGTGGTACTCGACCGGAGAGTACCTCTTCAGGCTATTAGGGGGATGCACTACTGTGTTTGGGTGGCAGACCCCGGTGGGAAGCACTACTGTGTTTCGGTGGCTGACCCGCGGTACTCGACAGGATGAGTACCTCAGTAGTCTTAGGTTAGTGAGTAGTACCTCAGAGTCGTGACAGGATCACAGTACTCGTCAGAGACGGAGCTCTTCAGCAGTTACGGTTTCGATAATGAAAATCCTGGTTTGAGTTGAGTCTATGACCTTTGTGTTTACCTCATGATTGAGATGGGTCACTTGATAGCTTAGGTATATGTGTGGTCATATACCTAGGTAGTGGTAATCCGTTGATTTCATAATCATTGTGTTTCGTCATGATTAAGATGGGTTACTTGATAACTTGGGTATATGTATGGGCATATACCTATGTAGAGGTTATCTATTGAGATCTTATTTGTGGTTATCCTTGTTGGATTTAGTGAGACCTTGAGGATCTCGGGGTCCCTACTGAGTATCGTTATACTCACCCCTTCACGGGCTATGCCCACACCTTGTTGTGTGGGTTGCAGAAGACGGGCAGCACTGGCAGAGGCCGAGTGTTCGAGGGCTGGACGGTACCCGAAGGTGGACCTCACAATGAGTCAGTATCCGTAGGTGGACTTCACGACGGGATGACACTCGGAGGAGGTTGACGGGCGAGAGCATTGTGGAGGCTATCTGTACCTACCATTCAGGTAGGATCTATTGTGACGATCCAGGAGTTGCGCTATCTATACCTACCATTCAGGTAGGATCCGAGGAGGATGACCCAAGAGTTGCTTCCATTCTTCTAGTTGTTTGTCTTTTTCTGTTGTACTTTCATTCAGTTGTAGTTGTACTTTCAGTTGGGTTTGTATTCTGGCCCACTTACTTTTCAGCACTTAATTTTGTACTTAGTGTTTTACTTCCACTTATACTCTGTGATGTTTTGTTTACTTTTATAAAGGAAATTACTTCCCAGTTATCGGATTTACACATTTGGTGCTAGTCACCAGCCCCTGGCCTATGGACGGTGGGCTTGGGGTAGTCACGGCACGGGCCCCGAGGACGGGTCGTGACAAAATATTTGATTTTTAGAATATCCATTGTTATTTTTTCTTTCTCATGTGATTATTTTATGGAATTTTATGATCAAAATTTATTCAGCCCATATTATTCTCATGTTATTCATTAAATGGCATGTGTTTTATTTATATTTCTTTACAAATTTTTATTTCTTATTTATGATTTCTTCTTTTGTACATAACTCTTAGAGTGAATTTTAGCTCATCCCTTTCTAATATTTTATTTTTTATAATGATTCCATGATATTTATTATGGCCGATATACAAGGTTAGGATAGTAGAATAATTATGTTCTTAAAAGATTATTTATGTTATATTTTATAAATTCAATTTTAATATAATATTGAAGTATGTTTATAGTTTTCTAAAACTACTAAACTATTTTTTCTTTCCAGATGTGATTCCTTGAATACTTTTCAAATATAATAATGTGACAACTGACATTTGGCTATAAGGGTTGAGTAAATTACATTTAGATTTAGATTTTTTTTAATTTTATAATCAATGGATATTCAGAATATCAACAAGTTAACATGAATTGTATTCATCTTCTTTGAGAACATTTATCTGATTATGTCTTCTAACATTTATAGAATTCATATTTCGCATAATAAATTTTTTATTTCTCAATAAATTTTTATAAAAATAAGTTATTCTTCAATCATCACTAATACATTATGATAAACTATATGAAATAAAAAATAAATATTGGTCTATTTATCCCACACCATTAATATCTTTTATCCATTCATCTTCAATGATATCCTAAATTTTTTATCAACAATTTTCATCTTTCAAAAATGAGGTAAAATATGTCAAGGTATCATTTATTAATAACATTTAACATTAAATGATTCATTAGTTTTTGATATATTTATTATTCTATTATTTCATGAACATATTATAATATTTCAAAAAATAATAATTTTGATTCATCCTTATATCCATCTATGAAAATAATACTTTAGTAAATTTTATAATGCTATGATCTAAACAGTTATTTCAATTCCTCTTTGAAGTGGTAATCATTAAATTATTACCTCAAAATGTAACAGATCCAGAAGGTGTTTTTAACAAATTAATTCTTATTCTTCTCTTTTCAACAACTCTATTAAATATATTTTCTTATTATATATTCATTTTGATTAAATCATTCAAAATATTCTTTAAGCTAGACTTTGTATTATCAATACTTGTTCTTTTATACAAACATTTTTTCTACATTTGTCAATTAATTTCCCAAACAATTCTTCTAAAGTAATTTCACTTTCACAGTGTAATTTTATGTTGGGAATAGTCATCGTGATGTTTTAATTACACTGAGAAACAAATTTTATTGATATAAAATAAAATTATTTATAAGATTCCCTTGAAATATCTATTTTTGTTTCTATAACATTGGAAGATAAAAAAAATATTTCCTTTAAATATCATCCAAATTTACTAATCTGTCGTGACTAAATAATCAATACTATAAATATTTCTATGAATATAATATAACATGGTAATCAAAACTATGATGTTACATTAAAATTATACATTTTCTTCATGGGTAAAATTTAGAACCAATTTTCATGGAATTTCATAATATTTTTTTACCAAAAAAAATATTCTAATATAATATTTATTATATAAGAATTATTTTATTATTTTAACTATTCTTAATATCCTATATAAAATATTTATAGTATATTAATTTTTAATTATTGCAAATATTTTATTGTTTTAACTCCATCTATAGTGAAAAATAATAATAATTTCCTCTACTAATATGTTAGTGTAAGGAAAATATAAATATTAACTTGAAAACATATTTGTAAATATAATTATTACTAAAGATAATTTATTGAAGATAAAAAATATATATACTATAACAGATATATATATTCTTACTAATATGAGTTTTAACAAATAAAAGTCACATAAAAATATTTTAATACCTATTTCTTCAGATATCGTTAATTTAAAACATTTAAGAGTAGAGACTTAATTCATAAATAAAATATATTAATTTAACACTCATTAATTTATATTATTTTTAAGTTACAAGACCTATAGAGATCAGTGAAACTGTAATAATCATTATATAACCATATATAAAAATAAAAAAAATAAAAAATTGAACACTTAACCAAGGTATAGAACAAAAATGATAAGAAAAATAATCAAAATAATGAAATAGAATGGGGTTTAAGATAATAACACGTTAACTCCGTTAAAAATATATTCAAAAGAGATTATGCTCCATCTCATAGGAACTCATCACAATTATCCAAAATCTAAAGCAATGTAAATACCAAGAACAAAGGGGTAAAAGTGTTAAACCTATAACATATTCTATCAACATGATCATAATGTACATTTTTGGTAGTTGTATACTCTTCGGCAACCCATCAAAATCAAGAATCTATGTTCTCAATATAATTTCCGTTAACCAGCTCATTGGAAAGACTCAAAACGTAATGAATTGTGTTCCATGAGGATGAATATATTCTTTTCATGGTTTAAGAGTCTATTTGATCTCACATGATCCAATACAATAATTACGATAGTAAAAACATTGATATTTTACATTTAGTACTTCAATGTTGTAATATATAAGAAAAAATATAGAAAATATTAAGCATAAGTCTCTTTAAAAAATTAATATTTAGTAACATTGATTGAAGTAAACTATTTTAGATATGTGTAATAATTACCACAATGTTATCTTTATATATATATATATATATATACCATTTATTAAATCAAGGTCACAATTTATAGACATAATCATAAAAATATTCCTCAGTAAACTATAAATTACTTATGTTTAGGTACCAAAGAATTGGCTATTCTTCCACAATAACATAAATGTAATTCATTGAGTAATCATAAATCTTGAAAACATAATACATCATGTTCATATATCTAGAACATATTGATTTGAAAGTTAAAATCTTTATAAAATGACTATAACCAACAATTTAATAAAATTCCAAATTTATATTATATGTATTGAGATGATAAAAAGGATATAGAAGACTCAATTTACTCAACATATAAAAGTCTGAATGAATAATTATTTAGTGACATTTTGGGTATACAAATATATCCATAAAGAATCCATTTTTTTCTTAGAAAATCAAAAAAACAAGTAATAGATTTGTGGTGACTATTTTGATATTATGGGATGATTATAAAACCTTATAGAGTTAGGCACTATATATAATGATATGAAACTTTTGAGATCCAAAAAGTAGTTTCATAGGGGATTGGTATATGGCTCAAAACTCTAGAGACTATAGAAACAATCAGATATAGTTGAGGAGAAATCTCAATTTGAGACTCTCATGTATGAAAATCATGAAAAGTAAAATATAGTGATTGGGTTTAAAAAAATACTAAATAGGAATCCTGAATTATTGGAATACTGATTAGAATAGTAAAGTATCAAGTCAAATTCATTGAGAATATCAAAGGAGAGTTTATCAGTCTATAGTGAATAGTTGAGGGTCATAAGAGCGACATTCCCCCATGTGTGGAAGTGAGATATTCGGTACTATTTTTAACTTGTTATAAAATGATATGTATAGTGATGAAATGGAAAATTTAGAGTCCTTCCATAAAAATAAAAGTATCGTTAAAAGGGTAAATGAATTCTGAGTACTTAATCAAAATCAATAGACCATCAAGGATAACGATATCCTGAAATATCCATTTTTAATGAGGATAAATGAATAGTGTTTCACTAAAAACAATGATTAGAAGACCCAAAATCATTCTAGATAAGTATATTATATTGAAAATATTTCACCTCAAATAATGTGTTAATATTATGGAAATATGTGATACACTCAAAATGTGTGTTCTTTAGCTATGATGTGCAAGAATTAATATGATAAACAAGAACAAAAAAGGATAAATAAATTTTATAAATATGTATTTCATATATAATATTTATTTATTGAAGGATATATATTTAAATCCATGTATTTCCCATAAATTAAATAAAGGATAGTGATAGTTGAGACCAGATAACTTCATCAGGTAAACCAAAATGAAAATTCTATATGCATATTTTAGAAATATGGTTGGTCTAATATATTTTATGGATGGAAAACTTTATTTATTACCACATGTGATGAAGTGGAAGACTTTTCTTAAAAATAAAAGGTATTAGAAGGTATTATATGTATATTTTTATTTAAAAGAATTTGATCTTGTTAGAGTATAGATTTTTGAGAATTTATATGTATCCCCTATTACATAAAATATGAGTCATTCCATTAGAATCATGTAGGATAAGGAATTATTCATATGATTTTGAAATAATTAGGATTAAATTTTATCAGCAATATAAATTCCAATAATGGGGGAAAATACTTCAGACATATAGATATTTCTGTATTTGACGGACATGGGAAAAATTTATTATAAATACCCACATTTTTGAATTTTTGAATTCTATAAAACTAAAAAATAAGATTTATATAATCAAATTAAGGGATAATTTAATTGTTATGTAGGATAAGAAGATGATGTGGATTAAATAAATTAATTATTTAGAAAAATATTTGAATTTAATATCTGTGGAAAATAAAACTTTAACGTGGAATAAAAAATTGTGGCCACATCACCCAAAAATACTTGGAAGATTTAGTGTAGAATGAGATATATCATGATATCCTTAAAATCTTATTTTATTATCTACGCTATTATGAAATTCATAAAATATTAAAGATCATTCAAAAAATATGATCTAAATGTAATAAAGTCAATAATGTTACTAAAATTGTTGAAAGATTATTTTTGTTTGAAGTTATCACATAGAAAATATCACAGAAAGAGAATTAATTTATGAATTCAATAGGATGTAATAGTTTATTATGATCAACCAAAAGTACATTTTATTCTATTAAATTACATATTATATATATATGAATGAAAATATTATTTTTTAAAGGTTTCAGTTATCCAAAACCAATTATAGCAAAGTGAATATAAATATTATGATTTTTATTTTTTTAAAAACCCTGGAATAAGAAATGTGGTTCAGTTGTAATAAATACTAAAAATATATTTTAGGTGAGGGGATCAACCAAATTGTTAAAAAATTGTCTGAATTATTCTCAAGAAGAAATACCTAGAAAAAATATTATAAATCAATATTCTTAACATAAATCTAAATAAAACATTTCTTTACTATATCGATAATATGAAATGATACTATGTGAAATGTTTTATAAGAAGAACCGTGCATTAAATTTAATTAAAATCATTTAATGTAATTACACTACTCTCTAAAAAGAAAAAAACATAAGAATAATTAACCAATTAGTGTTGAATGGGTCTTCTACTGATGCTATTCAAATTGAAATTTTTATTAGTGATTCAAATATGGGCTTAGAGATATTCTTGAAAACTAAGACATCAGGATAGTGGAAAATAGTATATTTTCAATAAGAAATTATGAGTATTCAATTATAAATTGATATAGAGTTGGAATATTTTAGGTGATAATGAGGGGATGATGTCAATTCTAAAGAAGACACTAAAGATGAGTAAGATTAGAATAGATTATTATCTACAAAAATCCGAGAAGAATAGACAAAATCAATTGGTATAATCTCATTGGTTTTCAAATAACTTTAGTGATGAGAAGGATAATAAAGCCTCTATATCAAAAATCAATTATATAACATGTATAGGATATTTGTTTTAATGAATCGTCTGAACATTATAATTTGGTTTAGGAGACATATAGAGATATCAAAAATGGAGGTAAAAATTAGACCTAGTATTTTATACTAGGACTATGGAATAAGAGTTTAATTGGAATAAAATGGGGTTTCTATAAAAAAATGAAAAAATATACAGTTGACTAATATAAAAATTATTTATATAATACTCCCATATTGAATTAATTAGTATATATAAAACATTTCCTCCAGGTTCTTGGTTTTAAAAAATATAAGTATTGTTATCTGAATCTATGTAAAATAGTTCCCTTTTTTATAATAATTTCATATATCAATACATTAATAGAATATACTACTAATATTTAATGAATCATAATGGTTTTCATATACCTGAATATGAGAACACTGATAGAAAGTTGATGTTTGTGCATTATAAGTTTCTGTAAGCACATAGATGATGTTATTCAAGAATATATTTATACACGATGAAGATCATTTTCAGCATATTTTAGTTAATCAAAATAACTTTATAAAAAAAAGGATAGTGATAAAAAAATTACATTGGTCATATATTGTGATGAAATATTCATTGTTGGATCAAAAAACAAAAATGGGGTATCATTACTAATTTATGAAGTTCATGTTTGAAATGTCGATGATATGAGAGTTCACATTTTTCTTTGGATTGTAGGGGATACAAGAAAGTCATGGAAAACTTATTTTCAATAAAAATATTTCTTGGGGGTAATTATAATTTATATAATATTGTATTCTAAATAATAACTATTTCTACCTATATATTGTTTCCACTGGATGATGCTAGAAAATAGGCCAATATTACACAGTTTATCCAAGTCTTCTAAACAATGTTATAATTTAAAAATTTAAAAAAATAGTATTATTTGTATTTTTTTAATTTATGATGTACCATAAAAAACTGAATAAAAATAAATTTAAAATAATTAAAATAATACTATGGTATATCAAAGTTATTGTGGATTTTGGAATTGTTTACAGTGTTAAATTTTAGTTTGAGTTACTGGGATATAAAGAGGAGGATTAAGCTAGTTCATAAGATAATAGAAATAATATATCAGGTTCTAAATTATATTTTATAATTTTATTTTATTTTTTATCTTAGAAAGAACAAATATTTTATTACATTGATTATTTTGGATGTAAAATATATTTTTTCCACTCAATTGGGTAATAAAATATTGTAGATGCAGCAACAACATGAGGATATTATAGTGGATGTTAAATCTCCTTTTGTTATCAAGTGTTTGAAATTATGTTATATTAATCCTAGAGAAAATAAAATTTATTTTTCAAAGACAAATCATATTTATATCAAATATTATATCATTAATAAGATGGTTGATTAAGGGTTAGTGAATTTGGAATGTGTTAAAAAAATATGGAGTTTTGGATATCATGTAAAAGGACATACCCAGAGAGTTTTTTTAGAAGCATCAACTAGATATCATATTTAATTATATTCTTTGTACTTAATTAGTGTATAATTTGGACCCATTATCCCTAATACATGTATTCAATTTCATCATTTGTTATGTGCCATAAATGTGTAACCTTTTGGTCCGTTTAAAAATGAATATATATTTTTATAACCATTTGGTAAAAGCCGAGATTATATAAATAGAGCTGCTTAAGTAAGAGGATTATTCAATATTGAATAAAAATAGAACAGATGTGTGGTGATAAAAAATTATCTATAGTGTATTTCCAGAAATTTGTGGTGATTCATCTATAAGATGTGATTTAGTGATGAAATCAACATGTAACCCATGTTTCTATTGATAAATGTGAATCATTTAGGATTAAACTATATTTTATCTTAATATTTCATCTTGATTTTGAGATGTAGGGTGTGATTGTAATTTGAATCAAAGAGTGAAAATGTTCCATTTAATAATTTGTTTATTATCTTTAAAAAGTTGCAAATAAACACAAAGGGTGATATTTTTTGGAAATATCACTCAGATTAGTTTCTCAAGTTTTTGGTTTATGTTTGTGGGGAATGCTTTCCAACAATGATATATATATGTAAAAATTGATATTTTCATAAACAGATGGAATATAGATGATTTCAGAGTTTCCATTTTTATACTCATGGTAACTCATAGTTAAAGGAGATGTTTTCAGAAAGTATATAAAAAAATATAAAATCTCTTGAAAGAACAATATGAAGACATGAATGAATTATAGATATATAGGAAGTTATGAAATACTTGCATGTAAGAAATTTTCTAGGAATGAATGACATAGATACATAAAAATTTAATTGAGATTACAAAACCAATAATATTTTATGAGGTCAAAGAATCCCATTAATTAATAATATATATGTTAGTAGTAAGAAAATATTTATAAAAAAGCTACATAATTAGTGAGTGTAAGTCTAAACTATTAAGTAGATAATGAAATAAAAATTTTATATGGTCACAAAAAATAGGATCACCTAGTTGAATTTTTTAATAGACCAGTGATTTGTGAATGTATAAATTGTAATATTTTATGGATAATGTTTTCCAATATCCTTTATATGTAAATTGATGCTGAAGAAAAATATATTGTATAAAATATAGATTTTTAGGAGGATTATAGTGACTTAATCAATATTTTATCATAAAATTCTATAGTTTTGTAGATAAATTTTGTAGGTTATCTGAATTTCATAAAAAGACATGAAATATTATTTTCATGGAAGAAACTACAAGTTAAATCATAAATAAAGTAAATTTTAAAAAAGGAAATGTTTTAAGACATAAAATATTATGTATTAAAGGATAATTCATCACATTGATGATTGAGGATGTTCATGTTACAATAATTCTATTGTGAAAATTTATTGATATCATTATTAATATTTGATGATTACTTTTGGGAAGTAGTGTCTTAACTATAATTAGGAGTGTAGTTCATTCATAATTATGATTGTTTTTAAACTAGGGGACAACAAGTCCCCTATAAACATGAAATTAACAGTGCACCTTAGTTTATTTTAATGAAACACTATATCTCCAAATGTATACTCTGTTAATATATCCATATATAGATAACCAAATTGAAAATTATTATGTATCTCTCTAGTTTTTATTATCATTTTTCTTTTTTAAGGGGAGAAATAGAGAAGGTTATATGATTTTATAACTCAACATAATCAATTGTTTTTTTTTCTTGAAAATATTATACACTAATTCACCAACACCACCTCAGGGTATTTTCCATAGTTTTGAACCATCATAGTTAAATTCAAATATCAAAATAATGAATTTTTTTGGTTGGGTGATTTTTCAAACGTGATATATATGAGGTTATCCCCATTTAAATATTCACATTTAATTTGAGAAAATTTTCTCAACATCTATAAAGGTAGATAAAAATTATATAAAGGTAAATTATAGGTTTTAAAGAACATGTTTGAGGACACTAAAATACAAAAAAAATGAATTTATTTATGCATTATTTTATAAGTAGGTCAAGATTTTTGGATTATTTTCATTGAATAAGTGAAACTCCGGATGATATTAATATCATGATGACAATTTGGTATCATTTTATAATTCATTCAATTTGATAGTATTTATTCTCCAAGAAAATGGTCCAAATGTGGTTACATGGAATAGAATTAATAAAATTGATATTTGATATATGATTAAAAAATATTTTGATCTATGGTAAATTGATTAATCTTCGTAAGTGATGTTCGAGTTTATGAGAATGATCTTAAAGATGGATGATACCAAATAAAGGGAAGTTGAAAAATATTTTTTATCAGTTTCTTAAAATATAAAAAGTTAAATGGGATGTTTAAATGGAAACTTATACTCACATGTTTTTGAGGTTTAAATTTTGGTAACCTCCAAATAATGTGTCTAAATATTTAATATTATGTTGACTATGGTGTTTTGATAAATAAATCATCAAAATATGTCAAAAGGGTGATGAGTTGATATAAAAAAAATTCATGAAAAAGAAAGTTATTTCATAGAAGGATGTTTGATCAAAAGGAAAATGTAGTGAAGAAATTAATAAATATAAATACCTCAATAATTATTTTCATTAGGCTGGTATAGATAATGAACATACCAAAAAACTAAGATATAGTTAATTTGATGATGTTGATAGAATACTAGGACTAATGATGGAGTAAAAGTATACTTGAAGAGAATGATCAAAGAAGGTATAAATAAAATAAAACCTTTAGAGTATTCCATTATTCCAATATCTATATAAAGTATAAAGAAGAGAAGAAATCAGAGTTGATGGCAAAAAATGGAAATCCCAAATCTAGAATTCTAATGAAACCTAGATAAATGAGTTTAAATCGAGAACAATTTTAAAAAGAAATATTTTATAGTAGAAATAATGACAATAATCATGAATGATAATGTAAAATTTATTAGTGTTCTTAAAGGAAAAAATAATTCTCCTATAAAAAAGGGTAATTATCATGAATTAATATTGAATCACTGAATAAAATTGTAAAATTGGTTCATTTTGGATGCTATGAAATTAATATAAGGTTGTGGAGACATAACTAACAATTTGAATGCTTTAATTTCACAAAATATTACTAGTACAAAAAAATATAATTTCATAATTATTTAAAATTAAATCAATTTCACGGTTTATGTAATTATAAAATACCAAACTCCATAGAGGAATATTTCTTTTTTGCGACTCAAAATAACAATAATCCCAAAAGTTATATTGTGATAATTCAGAAAAAAATAGGAGTTCTTATTATGGAATGAAACATCATATTCAATATATGTTTTCAATAGTATAAATCACTTCATGGAATTATATAAATCGTTACTATTAAGTATAATTTCAAATACTCTGTATGTTTTTAATGGATACTAATTTTAGTGAAATGATTGTGGACATAAGTACATGTATTTCTCATCAAGAATATTTATGAAAGTTCCAAATAAAATAAAAATTATAACATTATAAGAGAAAAATTATTCCTCATCTTGGTACAAAAAAATTGATCAATTAATATCCTGAAAAGATGAGGTTGATACTGTATATCTAAATGATGAAAAAGAACACTCACCACAAAATGTGGTGAATCTATGGAAATGGATTTAAAAGTAAATCACTAAGAATTTAATGATTTTGGATATTTATTTTAAGGATATTTATTAATATATTGAATATATTCATGATATTAATTATAGTTCCGTTATAATATGAATAAAATATTATTTCAAGTAGTTATTCCCAATTAGGAACGTGTCATATTGATTAGAAATAATAAATTATTAATGATCATTAGATCTATTAAATCAAAAATTTGAGGAAACATAATGTAATAGATCAAGTTTACGACAGATTAAGGCCATAGTCATGTGTTTCTAAGTGTGTGTCCATTGTTTTGGTCTATGAATAAAAAACAATTCACCATAAATATAAGTATCTTTATGGGAAGGTACGACTTAATTATTATGAAAGTTAAGTGAACAAATGTGTATCTCTATAACAATGGTGAAGAAAATGACTTATTTTATTATTCAAGGTTAATCAAAATAAGATTTAGAATAATTTTTTCCTTCACATGACTAAAAATTAATTGTAATATCTTAAAAAATGTTATTTTCAATAACCTTAATATCTGACATTATTGAAATCACAAATCAATTGTTTATAAAATATAAATGATTATTAGGAAGAGTTACAGTAAAACCCATAAGGTCAATAATGTTTTAGGGATTCTGAATGTTTATGGTTGTAGGTCGATATCACTTTAATCCATTGAATAAAATAGTAATTTTGTGATATTAATTTATAATTAAAATATTATTGAATGATTTATGGTTATAAATATCATGTTTGAGGTTTCTAATTACACTAAAGGCTTCTAAATGAATACACGTATGGTGGTTGTAAAAAAAATTAAAAAAATCTAGAAAGATAATGTCACAGAAATTACCAATTCCCATATTATATATTGTCCCTATAACCATGAGATCGGTTATCATGTATAAGTATTAAAGTCTCCAAATCAAAATATTAAAATTTATAGGTGAAACCTGATCATTGGTAATATTTCATGAATAAAGTTAGTAGGGAAATACTATTGTAGAGATATTGGAAGTATGTTTTATTCACATTGGTCTACATAAAAAAATTGTTTTCTCAAGTAATGATTTGAAAACAAACATGATATTTGATATGAAGAATCCAAATTTGAATTATTTTTAATTGTTTAGATGAAAATAATTAATTCCTTATTATGGGAAGAGAAACTATAAGTTTTAATCTCTTAAAGATGACGAGATAGTTATTATATATTCATTACAAAGAATAGTTTATAATAGTATTAATAAATGAATTGAAGTGAATATTAAATGAAAATACAACAATTTTGTAAATAAAGAGTGGAATTATCAGTATTTAAATGATAATGTTATTGAAGATAGAGATAAAGTATTGAGTATATAAGCAGTTATAAATAGGTATGTAATGACTAAGAAGTGGACAACATTTAACTTGTTGATAATGGAACATCATAAGTTTTATGGAAGATAATAGTACAGGATAAAACAAATTTTGAAGACATTATATCTAATTGGAAATCACCAATATAAATTTGCGGGAAGAATTCTATGGAATAGAAATCAATCTTATATCCAAATGAGATAAGGAGTTTTTAATATATTTATACAAATAACTATTGGGACAAGGTTATTCAAGATGGGATTAACCATATTCAGAATAATAAGACCAATCAGATTATTTCAAATTCATTGGTTTGGAACGCTTAGAGAACTATGTGGGTTTTTAGTAAAAACATAATAAACAAGGTAAAAAGATTTGAAACATGTAACCTTTTTTGACAAAAATGGCATGAATTGGTCACCTGATTCATGAACTAAAGAATTTTTTGAATAAAAAGTTTAGCAAAGAAAGAATGATGTGTAATAAACATACACCATCAAAAAAATAACAGCATCAAATAATGAAGCATTGACATTCAATCAAAAAAGAGAAACCTAAAACATGTGTCATTCCCACATCATGAAAAATGAGGGCTGTGAAAATCATGCATCTGGGAGAACAATATTTACAGCTTCATCTCTACATCTACTACCAAGTCAAATTAAAACTCCCCATGAGTTCAACTAACCCAGAATTTCAGCTCCAAATTTCTGTCAGTATGCAATTCACAACTTTTTAAAAAAATTCATAACTCTCTTCCAAATAGTCATGTAAAAATAATTTTTAACTGCATCTAATTCTTTTTTTCTAGGCATCTAGTAATCTAGATTAGATCTAAGGATGAGTCATAATAAGAATGAAAAAATATGTTCAACACAATTATCTATAACAAATCACCAACCATTCAGTAAGTTCTTGAATATTAAAAACTAATTTAATATGTATCACCACATATATTTTACATCAAAACATAAAAATAAACAATCATGATGAGCATAAAAAAAATAGAAAATCACCTAAAATGGGTAACCTAAAATAGATAAAAAAATTCAAAAATGCAATCATAACTTAGTAAAGCTTGAATCATAACTTGTGTGACCATTAAATCTAATCCGGACATGAAACTGTACCACTAAATGGTCTAAATTCATCAATTAAAACAAAACAAATCAAGAATCATTTCCAAGGGATGTCAGTATATTTAAAGTTGGGATTTCATTTAAACTCTTCCTCCATTTTAGAAATAATTTATTCTCTAACTTGAAGATATAATTTTGCAGTGACTTCATCATCTTTGTATTTTTCATAAACATTTCATATTGTTTCTTTATCCTGAACATTAATTCCTCCCCTAGCCCCTCCGTGACTCTGTAAGCATCCTTCAAAGCTGTATCAACATCTTTATCAAAAAAATTGAGAATAAATTTACTATTGTAAGTGAATGCAGTTTTGCCCTCAATCAGTTGTGGGGTGGGATCTATGCTTCGATGACTTTCAATGCCAAAGAATCTAGATGAAATTGTCCATTAAATGTTATAATAGTCTATATGTTTCTAGGTTTTCTTGGGATTTGGAGTGATGAAACCCTCAGACTCATTCGTTGTTTTTTACCTTTTCTAGCACTCAATTTTAAATAATCTTCCTAAATCTGATAGTCTTGGTCGCCAATATCATTTAAGGACTCATATGACTCGGATTGGATACTTTTATCCCCCACTTGGACTACTTCATGAGATTCACAGAGCTCCTCCTGATCTCTTACATTGGTGGGGGAGATACTTGTGGAATCTTTGTAAATGTGAATAGTATCAAAAAAACTGATAGACTATTTACAGATTACTTGGGCTAGTTCATATCCATATTTAAAGACTTATTCTCCTTTTGCTTCTCTACCTTATCCTTATTCCCACCTATGGAAGACTGAAGCCCAAAATTTCCAACATTATATATGAGACCTTCATTGTACTTTTCTAGTTCATGTTTCTCGTTGTCCTTCTCCACCTAGGTGAATTTAGGAGCATGAATTTATGTTTATTTATTGTAACAATCATTCAGGGCATGGACAAGCTTAAGGAAGGTGCTGCAATAATTAGGGAGGTTTTCATAATCCACTTCCTGAAAAAAAATCCTTGTATACCATTATGTATACATATTTAGGACGGTGGGTCATGGGAAACATCAATCCTGTGGGAATTCTAGATACTGAGAATCTTGGGAGACTCTTCATTGAAAAATAAAGCTTTAAGGGGTTTTCAATAATATGAGAAATTAGGAACATAACATCTTTTTTTGATCTAACGCAGCGGTATCCCCAAGAAAAATATTTATATTGGAATAATGGGATATATAGTGTGAGGGAAAAAATTAGGGGTCCATTTAAGAACTCTCATAACAAAACCCACAAAGGACCACGATTGTATAGACTCATACGTGACATACATGGACATTACATTAAATTTGAGCAATACTTAATACATAACCAAAACAGACACCCAAGGATCGTAATATTTTAGTGTCTTTGGAAACATGGAAGACAATCTTCTAATCATGGTGAAAGATCTTCAACATCTCCCATAAAGATCTTTCCATTTTGTTTTTATACCTAAAACCTTTATTTATATCCTAGGAAAAGAAAACATAAAAAGGGTGAGCTCAAATTCTCAGTAAGGGTAAGCACGAAGAAAATAAAACAAACCATATACATTTGAACTTAAAAAAATATGAACATAAATTTTAAACATCAAGATCTTGAGTAATGACATAAAACATGGCAGTACATAAGTCATAGCTCATAATATAACATAAATCATGATAAAATATCATAGGAATAAAACATGTAATTGTGGAAACCATTAATCACATGTTATTATTTCCATAGTAGCCAAGGAATTGTTTCCAAGACCATTATAGAGGACAAAGTCCTTTACTGAACCGGGTTTACTTGCAGTTCCAGCCCTGTATTACTGAACCGGATTCACTTGACATTCCAACCATGTCTATCTCATGAGATATAAATCTTTACCCAATCCATTGGAGGGATATATAGGTCCCAACCATCTCATAATGAAATCACTCTTACTTGTGACACAAAAATAAACTTAAATCATTCATCAAAACCCAGAGAATAAAATGGGTTTCATAAACATCATCCCATCATAACGTATTCCTTATAAAACAAGTGGATAACATTTCATCATAAGAAGAATCAAACCAGGTATATAATAGAGAAATTATACATGAAATATAGTCATACTAAATAATGTCATCTTAGATGGAAAATAGTTTTGACAAAACACTTGAAATGAATTCTTGTGAAAAATATCCTTTCTTCTTCAAAATCATTTTCTTTTCAAAAAATGCCAAAAAAATTTAAAAGAAAATGATTTTTTAAAAAAATAATCATGAAATATAGTAGAGGAAGCTTCATGAAAATTTGTCATTATGAAACTGTAAAAATTTGTTCATGCCGTATAAGTTAAAAAAAACATTTTCCTCGTACTTTTGTCAGAAAAGTCAAAAAGTTCCTCGTATAGTAAATAAAAGAAAGTTTCCTACCATAACACAACGTAAAAGTCAAAGAGGTGTAAACATGACTTAAAAAATACATGAACGAAATATTAAACACTTTATGAAAAACATTTTACTGAAATAGATGAAAAATATAACCCCAGTAAATACTTATATATAAGCAATCTTAGATAAAAATCTGATTTCAAAATTATCCCTTACCTTTGGTCAAATTTCTTCTGTACATGTCCGAAACTTCTTTATAGTGGTTTTAAACATATTATTAACTTGTAACAGAACCATAATAATATTTATGATATCATATATGATTCACTTATGACTTTATATTACCCGTTATTTTATCAATTTCATGTTAAAGTAGTGTTTTGGGTAAAATCATTTCATTTATCGTACGTGTTTGGAATTGTTGTTCTGGATATTATTATTTCTTATATCATGATTTATTTAATTCCAGGATGTAAAATATGATTTATATATCATATATATTTCTTATATATATATAATAGATACATAAATAAAATGAAACACACCATTCATGGAGACGGTAGGCTTTACGTACGCATGAACGATATTTTTCTTTCCTTATTGACATGGATGGAAGTAAGTAGACGACATATATATATATATAAATACAGTATAATTATTATATAATATGTATGATTATTATTCATTATATATACTTTATAATCATTCTTGAATTGTTAACATGGAGAATGAATCTCATCGCGTCGTGGAGACGGTAATCTGTACGTACGCACGAGCGATGATATCATTACCATGATTATTGAATGGAATTAGAATAGATGATATAATATCTAAGAATCAGTATTATGTTATAATAGCCATATATAGTTATTTTTTACACCATTATACCCATCCAAGTAAGGTGGTGGTGGAAAAACAGATTACACCACGGCCTGGAGACGGTATTCAGTACGTGCGCACGTGCGTTGATTTCGTTTTTCGTAGGATGGATAGAAGGTGAAATGGGGTTGTTTCATATTTATAATAAAATATCAGTATATTAGTTATACTTATGTTATTACTTTATAATGAAACAACTAAAAAAGAATATGTAGAATAATAAAGAAACTTGAATGAATCAGTAAAAGAGATTACCTCTTCTTCGACGCGCCTCTTCGAAACCTCCTCTTAGGGCACTAATGTTGGCCTTTGAAGAAGACCAGGACCTCTAGTATGTTTCTAGGGAAGTGTAGAAGATATATTTTTAGGTTTTGGCCGAGCTTGAAGGCTCAATGTGGTTTGAGAAAGAGAGGGAGGAGGTTCCCTTTTTTAAGAGAGGAGAGGGGTACTTTTGGAAAGCTCTAAAATATTAATTTATAATAAACCTAAACCCCACGTAAAAACTTTCAAAGTGACTCAAATTAGAATTTTAGATATGATATGGTTGTGACCTCATCATCCAATTAAATTTAGACATTTTTTTATTTTATTTTAAACTTTATCATTTTTATTTATCCTTATTTAATCTATTTAATTTTATTTGTGGTAATAATGTTCTCAATTTTATATGGTTATAATACGTACTTATGTGTTGTTAATTATATATAATTGGATAATTTATGAAATTTTAGATCAGATAAATTTTAATTTGAAATTATTAAAATATCTTTGTTATTTGTAAACAATTTAATAATATAAAATATCAACAGTGTCAATATTGACACAATTCATTTATTGAAATTTAAATAAATTCCACCGAGAATATATTTTCAAAAACCCAATTTAATATATTAATAACAATTCATATACATCTATGAAATTTTTGGAGCACATTGATTAGTTAATATAATATTTATTGAAATACTTTTAAAATCATTTATTTGATATTCCTCTTATTAATATAATTATTACAACATTGTTTTATAATTATTTAATATTCTTATTTTTTGTATAAAAATTAGGACAAAAATAATATGATTAAGATAAATATAATGTATTCCATAATAATACATTTAGTTGAATTTATCTTCTAAAAAAACCAACTTTTAAAATTTTATCTTTACTAAAGTATGAAGGAGACAACTTTGACATCATTTAAAATAATATAATATAAGTGTCCTAATCTATTCTATAAGGATCCAAATGGTCTATAATTCCCCACTTGGATGCTTAGGGTATAGATATACTCAACCAATATGTTTTGGTTAGGTTTTGGGCCTATTTATGGGTAATATTATTTTAATAAAAACTATATTTTTGATTTTCCACTTTATAAATAGTTTTTGCATCATTAATGTATAAGCTATTAAGGTAATTAAATATTTCTTAAAAATACCATATAAATTACCATAACAAATAAAAAAAATTATCTTTAAAATGATTATTTATAATCTAATTTATATTCAGTATAACCTTATACCAAAAATACTTTAATTATTAACATTTGAGTCAGACATATTTAACTTTATTTAAAAGAAACAAATTTAAAGGTCTTAATCACATCCAAGTGGGTTCCAATGGATTCCATTTCAACCCCAATATGCCTTAGGATGAAATATAATCATCCAGTTATATTAATACAAGTGTTATGGTAATTTTATAATATTATATTTACCATTAATTACCCGATTTACCATTAACTATGTTAAATAAAATTTACCGTACTTACTATTCATAGTGCCCAAAAATAAGAAGTAGCATATTATCATAATTTGAACCTAAAAATTCCAAATATGGAATCCCGTTTTTTAAATTCAAATCACATTAGTTGTAGAAATTAATTTAATATTAATCTCATTGTTAAGAAAACAAGTTTTAAAAGTTAAAACATTGCAAAATATTGAAATGATTTTACCTATGAATTCAATGTGAAATCAATGATAATGACATACATTATATTAAATGGTAAAAATATATTCTATTTATACTTTAAACCCATTAAATATTATAATTTAACCATATAAATTTTCTCGATGAAAAAATTTTGTTTTTAATTAAAATTTAGCATATTTTTACAATTCATCAAAATAAAAAACTTATCTGAAAAATATAAAAAGTTGATCCAAAGTAAATTTTTATATCATTATTCAAAAAAAGAATTTTATTTTGTCAATTTTAACTTAAAGACATGTCAAAAAATAGATTTAAAGTGGGTGCGCCATCAAAAGGCGGCAAAACTGCATTTTATTAAAAATACTTATTTTACCCAAAAAAATTATTTTGTTCTCATACCATGTTCTAGAAAATGTTTAAGATGAATAATAATGTTATGAAATTCAAATTTTCGTTAATACTATTCATAACGGCTAGTTCATAATAATATTATAATAATATATCATTGTTTAGCGAAACCCGATATTGCGTACTACACACGCTATTGAGAAAGGTTGTGATTGCTTGTAATGCAAGCCAAGTCAGGGCTGTGTGTAGTGGAAGCTACCTCTGGTGTTGTGTATAACATAATCAATGGTTATTTCATTTATACATTAAACAAAATCTATACATAATGTTGAGTAGAATAATTTCTACAAAACAAACTTGAAATTGTGTGTAACACGAGCCAAGAATAGTGTTGCGTATATTGCAAGCAAATACGGTGTTGTGTATAGTGCAAGATAATCTTGGTGTAATTTACAATATAAGACATCAAATAAATTAAAAGGAATATATCTCAAAAAATCTCAAGGTGTTACATTCTACCCCACTTGAAATGAATTTGTCCCTCGAAATTATTCAGGGTTATAAATCGTTTACTACTTGAAAGTTTCATTCATAGAAACCCACATCATAAAAAGGAATACATAAACCTAATTTTAAAAAGTGAAGTATGAAAGGTAATGGTTAACCAAATTAACTCATCACTGGGTTTCCACATATGAGAGCATAGGTGAAAATATGGATATGGAAGATAAATCTAACCATCAAGTTCTAATGGAGAGTGGTAGAGAACATGGCTATGAAAAAGCCAATAATCACAAAGCCATAAATTTTTTATGATCCAACGTACCATCTAATTCATCAGATTTGAGGGATATAGTAAAATATTTTTGGTTTTCAAGATCATTTCCCTAATGTTGAAAATTTTTTCAATTAAAAGAAATACTTACTTGATTTTGGTACAATCTCACTGTTGTTCGTGACTTGATAAATTTCCGCTTCATCTCTTAAAGAAATGAAGTTGAATTTGTCTTCCTTGAAGTGTTAGCAGATCATGTGATATAATGATAGGTCATTCCATCAATCTCAAACAAAAGGTTATCAAAAGTTATTAAATACACATAATTCCATCTATGCTGATATTAATCACATATAGTTGCTAAAATGGACTTATACTTCATCTATCATAGTGCTTAGTAAAATAAAACTTGTTTCTACTAACCAGGGACTTCCTGTAGGCTAGTGGTAGGCGATTACGGCCTTTCTCACTTCGGTTGTGGGTTCTATTCCCGAAAATATGTCTGACACGATGGGTTGTCGCCCGTTCGGCAGGTTTTCAATTTTTCTAAAACTATACTATTATAACATTACAGAAATAATATCGAAAAATGTTCTAGCCTTAAAAAATACTATATGATGTCTGACATAATCCATTCCATTATATAGACATATCGAAAATACATTTGTCCATTCTCATAGTATAAATAAAATGCTTACTAGAAAGGTCACATAATGTAACGCCCAGACCCCAGTTTCCCAGAGTCGGTGCATTATTACCAAACAGTGCAATGATCACAAAAGATCAAGTCATGAAATACTGATTAGTTTAGTAGCCTTGGAATCACTAGATACATTCATAATGTTTACATTACATCATAAAATGAAAAACTACAACAACATCTTGTCTCCATAGACCACACTCATATCCCCTCATACTATCCCTACAGGTCATTCATAAAATAATTCTTCATATCCTGGAAAAAATAAAACATAGAAAGGGGGGAGCTTAGATGCTCATTATGGATAACAATATAGAAAAAACTTTTATAAATAAGCATAAACATTTAAGGCAATGTATAACTAATACAAAAGCCTTTTAAACATGAACTTCAACATAATATGGAAAAAATAAAATGAAATAATTCCATTTACTTATTCACATGGATATTCTACTAATTGAATAATCACATACAATATCAATACCCACATTCATAATGATGGAATGCATAATTCCAGACTATCATAACCACATAGTCAAGGCCTTGTTCCAAGACTACAAATAAGATTTTGTCAAGGCCTAGTGCCAAGACACTAGTTTGTATCATGAGACCTACCGATGCATCAAGGATCTATAGCAGGCTCCACTCATCAACTTCTAAGTCCAATTCATTCTTCATATGAACATTATTAAACATAACATAAACATTTGTATTAAAACTAGATACAAAATGTCAATACTTTCTCCATAAACCATGAATTGTATAAAATAACACATTCACAGTCAAACATATCACAATACCTTCAATACAATATGAAAGTCTTGTATCTTAATAAATCAACATCAAATAAACTTAAAATCCATCAGAGGATGTTGACATAGATGAAATCAAAACTGTTTGAGAGAAATATCTCTTTTCTTCGAATCCTTTAAAAGTCACATAATTATAAAATAAAACATTCACATTGAAAATATTATTGTAATCTTTTAAGGGAATATTCAATGATTTTATAACGGCATAAAATATCCACACACGCTGTATAAGTTAAAAAGACATTATTACATTAATTATGTCGAAAAGGTTAAAAAGGACCCTGTTTGGAAAATGACAGAAGGATTCCTTTATAAACTTCTTATAAAAAGTCAAACACGGGTATAAATGACTTTAACCCATAGTCTGTAAAATAGTAAGAATGATTTGAAATGCATTTTTAAGAAACATGTATGTGGATATGTGGATGATAAAGAGGTCCTAATAGATAATTATGTATAAACAGCCTCAGATAATGAAGAGATTGTGAAATAAACCCTTACCTTGTACTTTTCCTTGGTCGAGGGTAGGTTAAACTCCTTTATAATGGTGAAATAATTATTATTAAATTATACAATAATCATACACATTAATATGATATCATATATGTTCTTTTAACATTGTTTTGTTAATAACATCTTAGTATTATCGTCGTTTCGGGTGTTAACTTACTTGTTTTCTTTTATATGTTTTGTTACATAATCTATATTTGTTATGGATAGGTCATATCTTATTCATATCAAGAATGATATCAAGTCATTAAATATTATTTTTAATCATCAAACGAGAATTATACATTAATTTATATGACGGGTAATGAATCTCATCGTGTTCGTGGAGACGGTAGTCCGTACGTACACACAAGTGACAATATCATTCTTTTGATATTAAAATAATATATAATTGGATGGTATATCATATATACCGAATCATAATCATGATATAATTTTTATTTACAACAATTACACATCATTATCCTACCCATCCAAATAATAATGTTTTGAATAACAATTACACCGTGACGAGGAGACGGTAAGCCGTACATACGCACGTATGGTGACATGTCATTCAAAGGATGGATAGAATACTGAATATGGTTGTACCATATTTATAATAACATCGTAGTATATAGAAGATAATGAAGTTATTATTTTAGATTGAAAAAAACAAATAATGAAGAAGTGTAAGAAGAAAGGAACTTGAAAGAGTGTGGTGAAATTATTACCTCTTCTTCAGGTTCTTCATATTGATTTGATCAAAACGGCTCCTTAGGTTGGCTTTCTGATCTAACTAAGGTCTCTAGGATGAATTGAGGGAAGTTTAGAGGATATTTGTGCAGGGTTTGGCCGAACCAATAGGCTTTGATGGTATGAATTTGAGAGAAGGTGGGTGCCCTTTTATAAGAGGGGTGAGCGGCACCTTAGGAAAAGCTAGAATTATTAATTTATAATAAATTCATATTCAGTTTCTAATGGCTCCAAACTGATATATTTCGAGGCTAATATGGGGATGGGTCCAAAACCACTCAACCAATAGGACAACATATTTTGTTTTCAAGATCATTTACCTAATGTTGAAGAATTTTTGAATTAAAATAAATACTTACTTGATTTTGGTACAATCTCACTATTGTTCATCCCTTGATAAATTTCCACTTCATATATTAAATAAATGAAGTTGAATTTGTCTTATATGAATTGTTAGAAGATCCTGTAATATAATGATAGGCCATTCCATCTATCTCAAACAAAAGGTTATCAAAATTTATTAAATATACATAAGTCCATATATGCTGAGATTAATCGTATATGGTTCCTAAAATGGATTTATACTTCATATATCATACCGCTTAATAAGTTAATACTAATTTATACTAACCAAGGACTTCTTGTAGGCCAGTGGTAGGTGATAAAGGTCTGTCACACTTCAGTTTTGGGTTCAATTCCTGCAACTTTGTCCGATGCGACGAGTTGTCGCTCGTTCTGTAGGTTGTCCTTTTTTCTAAAACTACACAATTATAACATTACAGAAATAATATCGAAAAACATTCTAGCCTTAAAAAATACTATATGATATCTGACATAATCCATTCCAATCACTAGACATATCCAAAATACATTTGTCCATTATCATAGTATAAAGAAAATGCTTTCTGGAAAGGTCACATAATGTAACGTCCCGACCCCGGTTTCCCAGAGTCTGTGCATTATTACCTAACATTGGCATGATCACAAAAGATCAAGTCTCAAAATATAGATAATTTAGTAGCTTTGGAATCCGTAGATACATTCATAAATCTTACATTACATCATAAAATGAAAAACTACAACAACATATTGTCTCCATAGACCACACTCATATCCCCTCATACTATCCCTCTAGGTCATTCATAAAATACTTCTTCACATCCTAGGAAAACTAAAATATAGAAAGGGGGAGCTCAGAAGCTCAGCAAGGATAACAATATAGCAGAAACATTCATAAATAAGTATAAACATTTAAGGCAATGTATAACTAAAAAAATCCTTTTAAATAAGAAATTCAGCATAATATGGAAGAAATAAAATTAAATAATTCCATTTACGTATTCACATGTTTATTCTACTAATAAAATAATCACTTGCAATATCATTAACCACTTTAATAATTATGGAATGCATAATGCCATACTATAATAACCACATAGTCAAGGCCTCGTTGCAAGACTACAAGTAAGATATTGTCAAGGCTGTATGCCAAGACACTAGTTTGTCTCATGAGACCTACTGATGCATCGAGGAGCTATAGCAGGCTCCACCCATCACATACTAAGTCCAATTCATTCCTCATATGAATAGGTTTAAACATAACATAAACATTCGTATTAAAACTAGCATTAAAAATGTCTATACTTTCTCCATAAACCATGAATGGTATAAAATAACACATCCACGGTCAAACATATCAAAATACCTTCAGTACAATAAGAAAGTTTTGTATCATAATAAATCAACATCAAATAATCTTAAAATCCATCAAAGGATTTTGACATAGATGAAATAAAAACAGTTTGAGAGAAATATCTCCTTTTTAAAATCCTTAAAAATTCACATAATTATAAAATAAAACATTGAATTTGAAAATATTATTGTAAGCTTGTAAGGGAATCTTCAATGATTTTATAATGGCATAAAATAGCCGCACATGCCATATAAGTTAAAAATACATTCTTACCTTAGCACAATCCATATTTTTTATTTTCAAATGACACTTATAAGGCAAAGTGTGAACCTGAATACAACCAAATGATCCCACATATTCCACACCCACAAAGAGACCACAAAAAACACTTTCAAAGACCACTGTTCAGAATAAAAATTTAAAAAAACCAAAACAACCTCCATTCATCACCTCAACCCTTGACTCACATGCCCCCCAAGATCCATGACCTGTCAACCATCACCCTCTGACCGACAAAACGGTCCTCGAACACATCACTGCCATCAAGCATGTCCCCACCATCATTACCTCGCTATCTTCAATCACATCAACGCCAACCACCATCACCATCTCACCGGATCTGAACACAACCATGCCATCAAAGGTTGAAACGTCGTCACTTCCCTCCTCCCGACATTGCCCATCCAGACTCAGGGCCTAAAAACCCTTGAAGGAAACCACACATCTCCACCTTAGAGAGAAAGGTGGAATCTAGATCCAGAGTAGAGAAAAGATCATGAAAACCAATAAGAGGGAGTGACTGGAACCACTGGAGACTGTCAAACACCATCAACCCACCAAAAACCTATGTCGTCGTCTGGCAAACATTACCGCACCAGAAACACAGAACACCAAAACAACAAACACAAAATTCACCAAATGAGCATCAAACACCGATATAATCCACGCCTGAAGCACCAATAGTAGCTGATACTCACACATCAAAGCCTTAATGAAACACCGCTCTAGGTCCGACTTGGAAAGGTGCGGGGGAATGTGAGGCCAGAGCAGATCTTTGAACAACTGTGGACTCCGAGTCACCAGCATCAACAAAGTAGCAGAAAACCAGTAGCTGATTGAAGATAAATCTAGTAGCACCAGGAAACTCATCAAATGATATTCCTCATAACCCAAATCCACATCATTACCACCTCTCATGCTCCGACGAGGAGAGGCTTAGAATAACTTGAGACCAGAGCAAGGATTGAGCAGTCAAGGGCTTCCACAGGAATCATACTTTGACGATAAGACCAAAAGAAATGGAGAACAAAATCCACAGCATTGAGCACCAAAATAGAGAGAGATAAAACCATGAGAAAAAGGAACCGCCGCAGAGGAGGAGAAGAAATATCCATCTCCATCGTGACATTGGTCGCCATCCAGAGAAGAACACTGAAGCTTCCGAAGACCATCGGTCGTGTTAAGAAGAGGATTGAGCCCATCCCACCTAAGGAGAAGTCACTACCGAGGAGGAAAGGAACCACCGAGGGAACGACAGCACGCCACTGTCCAAAAGTGAACCAAAGTTTCACTGGAGTGGGTTAACCGCCATCAGAATAGAACCACTGACGAAGTCGTGACTGAGGCCTCCAATGTCTCATAACTCCACCGTCTACTTCGATCTGAAACGACACCCAGACAAGTCACCTCTCCCATAGACCCACAGACCCCGCCCACCAAGAATAATGCCATGCCACTGGAGAGCCCTCCGTCCACATCTTCCACACCAATCCACCCAGCAACAAAACCCCAGGGCGCTCCCGAGAGCAGAGAGCTCTCGGGAGCACCGACATTCTTAATTTAATTTTGTCGAAAAGGTTAAAAAGGAACTTGTATGGAAAATGATGGAAATATTCCTTTATAAACTTCTAATAAAAAGTCAAATAAGGGTATAAATGACATTAACCCATAGTATATAAAATATTAATAATGATTTGAAATAAATTTTTAAGAAACCTGGATGTGGATGATAATGAGGTCCCAGTAGATAATTATGTATAAACAACCTCGGATAATGAAGAGATTGTGAAATAAAACCTTACCTTTTATTTTTCCTTGGAAGAGGGTAGGTTAACCACCAGTATAATGGTGAAATAATTGTTATTAAATTATACAAGAATCATATACATTAATATGATATCATATATGATTTTTTAACATTTCTTTGTTAATATCATCTTAGTATTATAGTTGTTTCAGGTGTTGACTTACTCATTTTATTTTATATGTTTTGTAACATAAGTCGTGTTTTTTATGGATAGGTTGTATATTATTCATATCCAGAAGGATATCAAGTCTTTAAACATTATTTTTAATCATCAAATGATAATTAGACTTGAATTGATATGATGGGGAATGAATCTCATCGCGTTCGTGGAGACGGTAGTCCGTACGTACGCACGAGCGAAAATATCATTCTTCTGATATTAAAATAATATATAATTGGATGGTATATCAAATATACAGAATCATTATCATGTTATATTTATTATTTACATAAATTAAACATCATTATCATGCCCATTCAAATAATAATTTTTTGAATAAAAATTACACCACGACAAGGAGATGGTAAGTCGTACTTACGTATGTATGGTTACATGTAATTCAAAGGATGGATAGAATTTTAAATATGGTTATACCATATTTATAATAAGATAATAGTATTTAGAAGATACTAGAGTTATTATTTTATAATGGAAAAACAAAGAAAGAAGAAGTGGAAGAAGAAAAGAACTTGAAAGAATGTGGTGAAATTATTACCTCTTCTTCGGGTTCTTCCTTTTCATTTGATCAAAAGGGATACTTAGGCTGGCTTTCTGATCAAACTAAGGTATCTAAAATGAAGTTGGGGAAGTTGAGAAGATATTTGGGAAGGGTTCAGCCAAACCAACAGGCTTTGAAGGTATGAATTTGAGAAAAGTGGGAGTACACTTTTATAAGAGGGGTGAGGGGCACCTTAAGAAAAGCTAAAATTATTAATTTATAATAAATTCATATTCGTTTTCTAATGGATCCAAACTGGTCTATTTCGAGGATAAGGTGGATATGGGTCGAAAACCACTCAACCAATAGGTTTTAGATAGGTTTGGGTCACTATATTAACCTTATCTTTTAGTTTTAACTCTTAGTTAATTAGTTTGACATTTTCCAAGTCTCTTGGTATTTTTATATTCTGTCATTAATAAACATACTATAAACTTCCAAGAGAACCCCAAGTGGTTCATTATTGATACACCTATCATTATATAAGTCTCTTGGCTTAACCATATATTTTTATGAATATAATATAAATTAATAATATAATATTTGTTTTAAAAACTCCTTTATGTCAATTTTGACACAATTTGGAAATTGATTTTTGTGAAAATCACAACAACATGATTACTTCAAAGAGAGTTAATTAAATAAATAATAACATGACATATTAAAATATAAAATTAGTGTAATATATATAAAGTCTCAAATTACAATTATTTGAGTATTTATAATATCAATTATTTTAATATTTCATTAAATAGGTAATTACTGCATCATCATTGTGTCATAAATAAATTAAATTATTAAATTTCTAAAAAATATAAATAAAATACCATTATGTGGGAAATCTATTTATATTTATAACGAATACGTATAGTCGAATTTATCTTATGTATAACCCTATATTAAAAATGTTTTAGTTATTAAACATTGATTTTAACTCTTTTAACTCTTCTTTGAATTAAATAATAATAAATGTCCTAATCTAATCCAAGTGGACCAAATAGGTTCATATTTTATTCCTAAGGTTGTTTTTGTTCTAATTATAGTTATCCAATATAATTAGGACATGTTTTAGGGTAATAATAATATCCATTTGACCCTTAATTACCCTATTTACATTTAATCGTGGTAAATAAAAGTTAAAAGTTACTATTCACTAAAAATTTTCTTCATCTCATTGATCCACATTTTACATAATGATTTAAAACATGTTTCTTGGATTTTTGAAATTCAATTTACAGAAGTGGTAAAATTAAGTTTTATGTGAATTTGAAAATTCTCCTAGGAGGTGGGTAAAATACGGTGAAAAGTTCAATAAAAATTTTATATATCTAAAGTAATATAAAATGACTCCAATGAATTAAATTGATCATATATAGGTATTATGTATCTATTTTGACCTAAAATAAATTTAAATAAAATAAATAAATATTTAAATAAATATTCGGTTTTAACTAATAACTCAGTGTTTTCACTATTCATCAAAAATTGTAATGTTTTCAGAAAAATACCAAAAATTCACCCTAGGATAATTTTGATATTCTGAATCCAAAAATTAAGTCCATTTTGAAATATAAAATTTATAAAATTTTAAAAATTGGGTATTACTCTTCATAACGTCCAGTTTGATTGGTTGTGGTGTGTGTTAGAACTCAAAGTTGCGTACAACACACGCTACTGTATTATTTAAAGATAAGCATACCGTGGATGTTTAGGGTGTCACATTCACCCCTCCTTAAAATAATATCATCCTCGAAATTTCTAGAATATTACGGCATTAAAAGACTCAGGTGGTTCTTCATCATAAGGTCCTCGGGTTCCCACGTTGCTTCTTCCATCTTATGGTATCTTCATAGAACTTTTACCAGACGAGTCGTCCTGTTTCTCAGCACTTGTTCTCATGTATCAAGAATCCTGACGGGCTCTTTGCAATAAGACAGATCGGGTTCCAGTTCAGCTTCCTCATAAGTGAGTACATGCGTTGGCTGAGGCATATATTTCCTCAACAGTGATATGAGAAACACATCCTGAACTTTGGAGAGAATTGGCGGCATTGGAAAATGGTAAGCTATAACCACAATTAGTTCTAGAATTTCGAAAGGTCCTATAAACCTAGGACTCAATTTACCTTTCATGTTGAAACATATAACTCCCTTCCATAGATATATCATCAACAAAACATGATCTCCTACCGAAAATTCCAAATCCTTCCTTTGGTTGTCATCATAGCTCTTCTGCCAACTTTGACCTGATTTGATGTGGCTTTGGATTACCTTCACCTTTTCCATCGTTTCCTACACCAGTTCTAGGCCTACGAGTTTTCATTCACTAACATTATTCCAACATGTTGGTGTGAAACATATTTTTTCGTGTAACGCTTCATACAATGCCATCCAGATACTTGAATGGAAGCTATTGTTATAGGAAAATTATACCATAGGTAAATATTGATCCCACATACCCTGAAAGTCAAGTGAGCAGGATATCGACATGTCTTATAAGGTTTGAATAGTCTGTTATGATTGTACATTAGTTTGGGGGTGGTAGGCTGTGCTCAAACAAATTTTAGTATCCAAGGCCTTATGAAGACTCATCCAGAATCAAGAATTAAAATGTGGATCACGATCAGAAACAATCTATAGGGGTACTCCATGAAGTCTCACAACTTCATTAATACATAGTATTTCTAGAAATTAAAGTGGTAGATCTTCCCTTATAGCACGAAAATGTGCTGACTTGGTTAGATGATCAACAATGGCCCATATTGCATCATTCCTTCTAGGAGTTCTTGGTAGTCCCAAGACAAATTCTATCATGATATTTTCCCATTTCCACTCAGGCATGGGAAGAGGATTCATGACTCCTCCTGACTGTTGCCTTCCGGCTCTCACTTGTTGACTAACTATAAATCTTGACACAAAATTAGCAATCTCCCTCTTCATGTTGTCCCACCAAAAATTTTCCTTCAAATCTCTATACATTTTGGTGCTCCCAGGGTTTATAAAGAAATTGTAACTATGAGGAGCATCCAATAATTCCCTTTTTAAATCAGGTATATCAAGAACACAATGACTCTTCCAAAATTTCAAAATTCCTTCTTCATACACAAAGTCACTCAATCTCCCATCATTCATAGCTTTAATATTCTTTTGAAATTCTTCTTTATCGGTCTAAGAACTCTTAATCCTGTCTAGTAAATATGGTTTGGCAACCATTTGGAAAAGTATCAATGTTTCACCTTCCATGGTGATTCCCATATCCATCTTTACTAGATCCATGAAAATTAGATCCCTTTCAACTCTCATTTTTTTCAAAACTCCATGATCCTTTCATATCAATGCATCTTCCACCTTATTTTCCTTCCCCAATAATCATTGATTAGTTCAAGCCATATCCTTTACATCATGTTGAGTTCTTTTTGTGAGATAATATACTTCAAACTCTTATGGTCGGTATATATCTCACAATTTTCTCCATAGAGATAGTGTCTCCAAATCTTCAAATCAAATATTACAGTTGCTAACTCAAGATCAAGAGTAGGATAGTTTTGCTCATGAATTTTCAGCTGTCGTGATGCATAGGAAATAACTCTATCAGTCTACATAAGGACACAACCAAGTACTTTCTTTGAGGCATCACTATAAATAACAAATGTATCATTCCCCGATGGTAGAGTGAAGATTGGATCATTGACTTATCTTATCTTAAATTATTCGAATCATTCTTCACACTCTATTGTCCAAACAAATTTAACCCCTTTACATGTGAGCTTTGTTAATGGGTTTTCCAATCGGGAAAAATTCTAGACGAAATGTTGATAATAAACTGCTAAACCAATAAAACTATGTACCTTTGTTATACTTGTCAGTGCTAGCCATTCTTGGATTTCCTTGTTCTTAGAAGGATCAACAGAGATTCCATCCTTAGAGAAAATATGGCCAAGAAAAGATATCTCCTGAATCCAGAATTCACACTTATTAAACTTCCCATATAATTCATTTCTTCTAAGAGTATTTAGAATAATGCGCAATTAATTTTCATGATCTTCATAGATTTTGGAATATACCAAGATATCTTAAATAAATACCACTAAAAAATCATTGAGATATTCCTTGAAAACTCTATTCATTAGATCCATTAAAACAGAGGGTGCATTAGTCATCCCAAAAGGCATTACTATAAACTCGTAATACTCATACCTGGTTCGAAATGCTGACTTCGGAATGTCTTCCTTCTTCACACACTACTGATGGTATCCAGATCGAAGGTCAATCTTTGAAAATTATTTACATCCAAGCAGTTGGTCAAATAAACCATCAATGCAAGGTAGAGGATACGTTTTCTTTATTGTTATAGCATTGATTTCCCTGTAGTCGATACATAACCTCATAGATCTATCTTTCTTTTTAACAAAAATAAAAGGGGCTCCCCATGGAGAAACACTAGGGTGAATATATCCCATATTACTAAATTAATCTAGTTGTTTATTTAATTCAACTAATTCCATAGTGGCCATTCTATAAGGGGTCTTCGATATAGGCCTTGAACCAGGAATTAAATCAATGGAAAACTCAATTTCACATTCTGGAGGATGTCCAGGTAAATCTTCCAGAAACACACCTTCATATTCTTTCACAATATGTACATTCTCTATTTGAACATTCCTTTCCTTACCCATAGTTAATTCATTCTCTTCCTCCCGAAAAATTGAATTTAGTTGAGCTACTGGGGGTGGATCTAGATAAGAATTAGATGGTGATGATTCTGCTCTAAAGATAATGTGTTCTTTATCATCATAATCAAAAATTGTAACCGCCTTCTTCTTATAGTAAATATTTTCATTCATTATCTGAAAGCCAATCTCTACCGAGGATTATATCAAACTCAATCATGGGTATGAAGATGAGATTAGTAGTAAAGAACATTTATATTCTCTAATGGGGACAGATTCACAAAACTTTTTTGCGATGATACTTCCCTTAAAAGTTTTAACTGACAACTCCCTTGTTAATTAAAATTGGAAAAATATAATTTTCTTATAAAACAGGGAAGATATAAAACAATGCAATGATCCAGAATCAAATAAATCATTTTTTTAACTTGAGGAAACCATTAAATTTCCTTCCACTATGTTATTTGGAGCTTCTACCTCAGCAGTAGTGATAGCATAAGATTTTCCTTGATCCCTTGGCATTTTCTAAGTTACGTTCCCCTAACACTTAGTAAATTCATTTGCATAATTTCCCATCTCCCTGTAATTATATCATTGAACATTGGTATCTACCTTTTTTCCCTTGCAATCATGAGTTTGGTGTCCTTTTTCACCACACTTGTAATAGACTCACATTCCCTTCAAGAAAGTACTAGGGTGTTTCTTCCCACATTTACTACAGGATGGATATTCAAATTTTCCCTTCTTCCCCTTATTTACATTGCCAGAGTGATCAGAATATATCTTCTTATCTTTCTTTGCTTTAAAGTTGTAAGACTTAAAGAATTCCTTTTATGTCTTGATAGCACATGAGACAATATCTTTGAATGAAGAGAAGGATTCGAAGACTAATTCTTAGCAGATAAATGGTTATTACCCATCACAGAAATGATCAATCATACTCCTTGGTTTACGTATATAATACGCTGCATGCCTTGCTAACCTTGTAATGTTATACTCATTCTTTGCGACATTATCACCCTCCTTTTCACTCGGACTCAGAAATTGCCTTTCCATATCTACTCGATGGTCATGAGGAAAGTATTTTTCTAAGAAAAGATCTTTGAACTCCCTCCAGTCCATATTTGATACTTCATTATCCTCATTTGTGTTTTGAATCAATGACCACCATTGGTCAGCATCTCCAGTGTGGCGGTAAACTACCATGATAACTTTTTCCCTTTCACTACTCCCCAAGGTATGGAATGTTTTCTCTATGGAATTTATCCATTGCTCAGATACTAGTGGATTTTTACTCTCATTTAATGTTGGTGTTTCTTGCCTCATGAAGCGATCTAACATTGATCCTCCATGCTGTGGATCTGGGTGCTCCATACGGGTAAAGTTATTATTCATAACCTCGATGAGTTTTCCTAGTATAGTGATAAGTTGATTAGCACCGGTTGTATCACCAACTCCACAATAATTATCATGAGTAGGAGGGAAATACCTACATGGTGTGCATTCATTCATACGGTTTCCATTCCTTCCACTAGGTGCCATTTCTAAACAATGGCATAAACTAGATCAGTTTATGAATCAAAATACATAATTCCAAACTTGTAAAACACTTAACATAAATTGAATAGTTTATAAATATAATCAATAATCCTAAAAATGTTTTCTTTGAGAAATTATATACTCATAAACCCTTTATAATGGTTTATAAAGAAAATGTTAATTATCCTAAGCATCTCCCCCAGGAGTGTCGTAACCAAGAGTGCAGTAAGGCATGTTGTTGTGCACCAGTTCCCCTTCGGGTCTATCTCAAAGTGGTGTTTTTGGGTTTGGCTGCTAGTTACATCTGTGCCAGAGTCACCTCTACCTACTTGTATCTAGACAGGGATGTATTGCTTTGAAAAAACACAAAATATATACAATACCAAAATTCTAGGAAGTTATTCTATATTAATCCTCAAATTCCATCTTAGTTCTATGTTCTCTAATGAGAGTTTATCTAAATCTAGCTTCGATGGTTGGTACTAAACCTCCATCTTATACCAACTACAATTCCCCGACCCCAGTTACACAGAGTAAGTTCATTATTACCTAACACTGGCATGATCATAAAAAGATCAAGTCTTGAAATACCGACCAGTTTAGTAGCCTTGGAATCACTATATACATTTATGAAGTTAACATTAAATCATAAAATGAAAAACTACCACAACATATTATCTCCATAGACCACACTAATATCTCATCATAAAATCCCTATAGATCATTCATAAAATACTTCTTCATATCCTAGGAAAAATAAAACATAGAAAGGGGAGCTCAGATGCTCAGTAAGGATAACAATATAGAGGAAACTTTCATAAATAATCATAAACATTTAAGGCAATGTACAGCTAAAACAAAAGTCTTTTAAACTTGAAATTCATCATAATATAGAAAAGATAAAATGAAATAATTCCATTTACTTAATCACAAGGATATTTTACTAATTGAATAATCACATCCAATATCAATAACCACTTTCATGTTGATGGAATGCATAATGTCACACTATCATAACCACATAGTCAAGGCTTTGTGCCAAGACTACAAAGAAGATTTTTTCAAGGCCTTATTCTAAGACACTAGTTTGTCTCATGAGACCTACCGATTCATCGAGGAGCTATAAAAGGCTCCACTCATCACTTACTAAGTCCAATTCATTCCTCATATGAACAGGTTTAAACATAACATAAACATTCGTATTAAAACTAGCATACGAATTGTCAATACATTCCCCATAAACCATGAATGGTTTAAAATAACACATCCATAGTAAAACATATCACAATACCTTCAATACAATATGAATGTTTTATATCATAATAAATCAACCTGAAATAAGATTAAAATCTATCAAAGGATGTTGACATATATGAAATCAAAACTGTTTGAGAGAAATATCTCTTTTTTAAAAAAAAATTAAAAGTCACATAATTATAAAATAAAACATTTAAATTGAAAATATTACTGTAAGCTTGTAAGAAAAGATTCAATTATTTTAAAATGGCATAAAATAGCTGCAAACGTTGTATAAGTTAAAAAGACATTCTTACCTTATTTTTATCGAAAACGTTAACAAGGACCTTGTTTGGAAAATGACGGAAATATTCCTTTATAAAATACTTATAAAAAGTAAAACAATGGTAAAAATGACTTTAACCCATAGTCTATAAAATAGTAAGAATGATTTGAAATACATTTTTAAGAAATGTGTGTGTGGATGATAAAGAGGACCCAGTAGATAATTACATATAAACAACCTCGGATAATGAAGAGATTGTGAAACAAACCCTTACCTTATACTTTTCCTTGGTCGAGGGTAGGTTAACCACCTCTATAATGGAGAAATAAATATTATTAAATTATACAAGAATCATATACATTAATATGATATCATATATGATCTTTTAACATTTCTTTGTTAATAACATCTTAGTATTATCGTCGTTTCGGGTGTTAACTTACTCATTTTATTTTATATGTTTTGTTACATAAGCCATGTTTGTTATGGATAGATTATATCTTATTCATATCAAGAATGATATCAAGTCCTTAAACATTTTTTTAATCATCAAATGAGAATTATACTTGAATGTATATGTAATGGCCTGGACCTCTTCGGCCCATTCCTTTGTCGAAAAGAAGTTCATGAAGTGTTATAGAGGGTAGAATGGACTTTTCCCACACTTTTCAGAATTTAGTGACTACACACCATGTAGTATGAGTACACGTTGTGTACCACCATGCTGAGTATACCCTGTGTTGAAGTCGTGTCCTTGCCGTGTGAAATAAATAAGTACACACCGTGTAGCCCATCCTACACGTCGTGTAGTTTCTCCCCGCGTATGCGTTACCCTCAAACCGTGTGTTGACCATTAAACAATCATGTGTCATGTTGAAGGCGTGTCCTTGCCATGTGAAATAAATAAGTACACACCATGTAGCCCATCCTACACGCTGTGTAGTTCCTCTCCGCATACGCATTACCCTCAAACCGTGTGTTGACCAGTCAACGACCATGTACCGCATTGAATGTCGTGTTGGAAGCAGCGTGGCGACCATGTGAAATGGTCTAGTGCACGCCATGTAATAGAAGGTACACACTCTGTACTTTAGTTTTTCTCACCTATAAAAGGAGGGGCCTCTCCTCCTTTTCAGACCATTCCTCTCCTCCCCACTCCTTCGAGCAGAGCTCTCCCAAGAGACTCTGAAGCTCCTTAATTCCATAACTTATTCGTCTAAGATCCGATTTACGATCCGTCAGCGGCCATGAGATTGTAACGATGAAGCAGAACTTTTAAGCTTGTATTTGTTGCTTTCTTTCAGACTTTCCTTCCCAGATTCCACCCGAGGTGGTTTTTGGTGGGTTTTTTCAGAAGCGATGGACGCCGATGGAAATCTTCTAAAGTTGATCCGGGGGAGCATTGTGATCAGAACCTGTTGAGGTAGGGATTTTACATTTGTCTCTCTAATTTTTTCATCATTCGGGATGGTTGTCCTCTTCCTTCCATGAGACATAGTTGAAATAGATTAATGAAGATAATAACTGGATTAAAGAACGGGGATGGGGAAGTTGTCATGTTTTTCATTGTTTATCATATTGTTATGTTGTGAATTGAATAGGATTATTCCTACTGAAAATCACAGTCGTTGGGGGCCTTTGCGTGTGCATCTAAATGTTGCCTTATCTTTCTAGACCGTTTTGTGGATGGAAACTTTGTGGAATATGGAAATTAGTTAATCACATAAAGTTGGCTTATTAAATGAATATCTGGAACCCTTGTGTGATCACCCCAGTTGAACAAAATTGAATAATGAACATGTGGGTGGAGGTTTGGTTACGTGGTGTGTGAAAATGGGGTGAATCCTGGGTTATTACGAATAGGATGGGCAGCAGGGCTATGGTAAATGATATTAAAGGGGAAATGATGTGGCACGAGCCTTGTTTTGTGATACGGTTGTGGAGATGTGGTTATAGTGGTAGTAGGGATGTAGTAATGGGTTGTGATATAAAAATAAAGTGAAAAGTTGATAAATGAACTATGGGGAATGATAATGAATTAAACACGAGAACAATCAATGGTGATGGATTGATGATAAAAAGGTTGGTTTTGTGTTGCTTGTGTTTTATCTAACTTGATTTGTGGTTGACAGGGATATGTTTTAAAAATGATTGATATGGTTGGTTGTGGTTAATTTCCAAGTAGTTAAGGAACTAATAAACTAATTCTGTTGAAACATGAAAACCTAAATGGGGTTGGGGTTTCTTGTAGTATGCATGCTTCGTAATAACAGTGCTGAGGCACGTGCTCAGTTTCTCTATTTAGACGCCATAGTTTGGGCTATGTGTTTGGTATACATATATATATATCTGTATCTTTGTGTTTTGTCGCACCACACCCATGTTGAGCACTTAGTGCCGAACACTCCCATTTCATGGGAGAGGGTGTTTTCCCCTTTGATACTAGCTCCTTCATGCTCTTTATTCCATAGGCAGTGATGGCTTGAGGAGACCATACACCCAAGACTCTTTCGGTAGGTTTCGATTGGGGTAGTTTCAGCCCAAGACCCTTGGGGAAACTTTAATATTTCCCAAGAATCTTCGAGATGAGGCCTAGGTGTGTGTGGGCAGGATATGTAGTTGTGAGGCCCAGGTTTGTGCAGGCGGGATATGTGGTTTTGAGGACCAGGTGTGTGTGGGCGGGATATGTGGTTGTCAGGCCCAGGTGTGTGCCGGCGGGATACGTGGTTGTGAGGCCCAAGTGTGTACGGGCGGGAAGAGTGTGGTAGCGTCAGGACATTAGCCGTTAGGAAGAGCAGCTAACTAGTGGGAAATGGTGTAGGGTACCCAATACCCTTGTTCTTATATACTATTATAACCTATTGTTTTTTGTTTTTGGTGAGCGTGGCTGGTGATGTTGAGTGGATAGAATTCTTTGCTTGGTTTTGGTTTCTTCTGTTGATCTCACGAGACATTAGGATGTCTCCCCACCTATGCATGAGAGCTTTAGGTTTCCCTACTGAATATACTTATATGCTCACCCTACGTTTACTTTTAGGTTTCTCGAAGGAATACCAGGGTCATGCGGGACCCTACTAGTCGAGAAAGTTGGAGTTGTTGTAGTTGATGTACTCTTGTTTCTTTTGGTATTGTACTTTTGAGCTTTCTTGTACTTGTACTTGTTTCATAATTGTTTAACCAATGCATGTGGGATTGGTTTGGGTTTATTTTCCATTTACTTGTTCCTTTTTCTTTTGGTGTTTGACTCATACTATTTCCTGATCTTAAACAATAAAAAGGGTAATGCCTCCCATATTTGTAAAAACTCATACCCTTGGTGCTAGTCGCCACTCCGGGGCCTACTGGAGGTGGGACTCGGGAGTCATTATATCCCATTCACCGTTGCCATCTTAGGAGGGGCATCTTTGGTGTGAGGGGGTCATGACATAATGGTATTAGAGGTGATGGTTGATAGATAGGATGGAGTCTGGAGTTAGACACAATGATGATTGCATGGGATGGTAGGGTGACAGCGTTGGCTGATCATGGTGTGTGACATAGGCCAGGAAATACTGGCTAGGACACAGGATTTTAGCCCCCCCCCCCCCCCCCATGATCCGATGCAAGGAATCTAAGCCTACAGAATGACCAAGTGAGACTACATTTATTGCATGGTAGATACCCAAGGGAAGGTACATGCATCATCATGATTATGTTTTACTTGATTTTTGTGTTCGGGGAAAGAAATTGAAATAAAGTGATAAAATGAAACCTTGAGAAATTTCTTTACTACTTGGGATTAGGAAATATTTTTTTACCGTACATCTATGGAACCAGGATGTCATCCTCGGGTGACTCAGACAGTCGATGCCCAACAGCTTCAGGCGGTCGATCAGTTGAGGATTGACAGAGAGGAGGAAGATGATCCTTGGAAGAAGACTCTCCATTCAATCCAGCGATAAACCCTCAAAAAGTATGTCGGTAGAACATCGGATATAGAGGAGGGGTAGATTGAGGAGATAGGGATCAATTTTACTTTGATCTGTGCTCCTAGGATATACTGGGTACCCATAGCATTTATTCAGCTGAGAGGCGCGGCGTGTTAGTGGTGCATGCTCTACCTCAGGGAGAGGTCAAAGGCAGAGGTTCCATGGTCTGACTTTGAGAAGGAGTTCTGAGAGGAATTCCTTTCTTCCATGATCAAGGCAGAGAAGCGGCAGGAGTTACTCTCCCTCTAGCAGGGGAGTATGTCAGTATGAGAATTGGGGATCAAGTTCAAGGATCTCCTACGCTTTGCTCCAGATCTCTTTCCGGATGAGGAGTCTTGGGGGAGATGTTTGGAGGAGACGCTTCGTCTTTCACTCTAGTATGTTGTCACCCCCTTCACCCTTCTGATGTAATTGGTAGTACAGAAGAAGTTAGAGGTCATAGAGTGGATGCACTCGCAGGGAGGTGCACCACGAGAGGGAATCCAACAGGGTCCATTGATGGGGAAGGAAGTCAGCAGCAGGTCTCCGGCGACAGGACCTTCCAGATTCAGGCCAGTAGGGAGCAGGCCCCAGCAGTTCCAGTTCATATCTTCAGGTCCTCATCCCTTTTTCACGGGCCTAAGACCAAAGTGTTTCTCATGTGTAGTTTTTGGTCACATTCAGAGATGGTGCCCGACCTGAGATCAGTTTGGTGGAGGTGGGAAAGTTCAGTGCCCGCCTCAGTAGCACCAGTTGCCGGCGAGGCCCTTCCAGCAGTAGCAGGATCATGCTCCTCCGAGGGTAGACTTCGTAGGAAGACGCCGACCTCAGGGTGCTCCTCAGGGACCTCGACCAGGGCGTGGTTGGGAAGGTGTTTGACATTAGAGAGGCAGAGGAGTTGGGCGTGGATAGTTTCACGCAGCAGAGCTTACAACTCCGGCAGGACCCGAGGTGGTGCGAGGTACGATTTGTTTGTTCATCACTTTCGTTTCTACTTTGTTCGATTCAGGAGCTTCGCACAACTTTGTTGCACCCGGTCTAGCCCATGCTTTGGGTCTAGACGTAGAGAGACTTTCTATACCCCTAGTGCTGAATACACCAGTTGGAGGCCAGACCAGCATATCTTGTGTTTACTGGGGATGTCGGCTGACATTGGGACCACATCGATCTAGTGGGGATCTTATTTTGCTACAGATGCAGCCATACGATGTCATCCTAGGCATCGACTGGCCGTTTTCTATAAGTTCCATTATCGACTGCTTCCGAGGAAGAGTCTTGTTCTCTGATGTGGATGGGAAGTGTGTTGCTTTTGTTGGAGAGAGGAGATATCAGGTGGGAAGCTGACATGTGAAGCCTTTCCTTTCTTTCTTAGGCAGGTTATCATTGATTTCAGTTGATACAGAGATGATAGATTTACCAGTGGTTGTTGGGGAGTTATTCGATGTTTTTCTCAAGGAGTTTGTGACTCTACCCCCCTGAATGTGACGTTGAGTTCATGATAGACTTACATCCTGGTGCCCATCCAATTTTGATGGCCCCTTATCAGATGGCACCTTCGGAGCTGTGGGAGTTGCGAATTCAGATTGACGATTTGATGGAGAAGGGTTTTGTTCGACCCAGTGTGTCTCTAAGGGGTGCTCTAGTTTTGTTCGTGAAGAAGGAAGATGGTGGTCTCAGGTTATGCATAGACTACAAAAGGTTGAATCAGGTAATGTTCAAGAACTGTTACCCCCTTCCAAGGATAGATGATCTCTTCGACCAGCTGAGCGGAGCAGGTTAGTTTTCTAAGATTGATCTATGATCTGTATATCATCAGCTGAAGGTAAAGGACAGTGACATCTCGAAGACGGCTTTCAGGTGCAGGTATGGGCACTTCGAGTTTTTAGTGATGTCGTTTGGAGTTACGAATGCACCACATGTGTTCATGGGACTTATGAACTTTGTCTTCTAAGAGTTTCTGGACCGGTTCATCATTGTGTTTATCAATTTCATCCTGATCTACTCAAAATCGAAGGAGGATCAGATTGATCATCTCATGGCAGTCTTGGAAGTCCTTCGACACCACCAGCATTATGGGAAATTGTCGAAGTGTAAGTTATTCACGCAAGAAGTACACTTCATTGGGCACATAGTGTCTCAGAATGGAGTGTTAGTGGACCCATCGAAGGTGGAGGCGGTTGTTTCTTGGGTGGCACCCAAGAGCATGGAAGAAGTTCGTAGTTTCCTAGGGTTGGTAGGTTATTATCACAGGTTCGTTTCAGAATTCTCCGAAGTTGTTTCTCCATTGATAGCTTCGACTAGGAAGAACCAGGTCTTCCTATGGAGCGTGCAGTGCCAGAAAGCTTTCGACAACCTGAAGGAGAAGTTGGTCAGTGCTCCAATACTCAGGTTTCCAGAGGAAGGGTTGTTGTTTGAGGTGTTTGGTGATGCTTCTGGCCTTGGTTTGGGGTGTGTACTGATGTAGAAGAAGGTTGTGATCTGTTATGGGTCTAGGCATTTGCGGCCTCATGAGAATAACTATTCCACCCATGACCTAGAGCTTGAATCAGTAGTGTCTGCACTGAAGTTGGGGTGACATTACCTCTTTGGGGAGTGCTTTGTGGTCTTATCAGATCACAAGAGATTACGTTATATCTTCTCCCAGTGTGACCTGAACTTACAGCAACGGAGATAAGTCAAGTTTCTCCAAGACAATGACTTCAAGATCTCTTACACTGAAGCTAAGGGAAACATTGTGGCTGATGCCCTGAGTAGGAAGTCGCATAAGGAAGTGGATCAGGAATCTGCTGATTCTTGGAAAGCGATGGGAGAGTTGGCTGCCTTGCACTTGGATGCAATGGTAGAGGGTTTTAGAAGCTGTTTATTTCAGATGACGGTGCAGTCCTCCTTGTTGCAGCATGTGGAAGAGTCTCAATGGGGGGACTCCGAGGTGGAAGTAATGCAGGATCGTATCGATCAGGGAAATGCTACAGAAGCATGGTCAGAGGACACCTGACATCGGATTCTTTTTCATGGAAGGTTGTTTGTTCTGGAGGCGATGTGTGAGGGAGTTCTCCGTGAGTTCCATAGCTCAGCCTTGGCAGTACATCCGGGAATTTCAAAAATGTACCAATGCCTGAGGGAACAGTTTTGGTGGCCGGGGGTGAAATGGGAACTGGAGGAGTTTGTGGCTAAGTGCCTAGCGTGGTAGAAAGTAAAGGTTTAACACTGTGTTCCCAGTGGTTTGTTTCATCCTTTAGATGTTCCTGAGTTGAAATGGGATGACATCTCAATGGACTTCATCACAGGACTACCCAGAACTCAAGGTGGTTATGATGCTATCTGGGTAGTGGTGGATTAACTGACGAAATCAGCTCACTTCTTATCAATTAAGGAGTTGGGCCCGGTGAGTAACTTAGCACAGAGGTATGTAGGTGAGGTGGTGCGTTTTTATGGAGTTCTGAAGACTATCATCTCAGATTGGGATAATCGATTTACCTCACAAGTCTAGAGGGGTTACAACATGCTTTTGACACCCAACTACGCATTAGCACTGCTTTCCACCCCCAGACTGATGGGAAGACGGAGCGGACTATCCAGACATTCTAGGACATGCTACGGGCATGCGTTTTGGATTTCGGAGGATCATGGGTGGGACACTTGCCTTTAGTAGAGTTTTCCTACAGCAACAGCTTCTACTCTACTATTAGCATGGCACCGTTTGAGGCTCTGAATGGAAGACCATGTCGTTCAACCATTTGCTGGGCAGAGGTTGGTGAGACAGGTGATCTTGTGCTAGAGGTAGTACAGAGCACTACAGAGAATGTTTAGCTTGTGCATGAGAGGATGAAAGCGGCTCAGGACCGACACAAGTCGTATGCTGATCATTGGAGGAGGCCCTTGGAGTTCAAGGTGGGAGATCATGTATTCTTGAAGGTTTCCCCTCGACGGGGGCAGCAGATGTTTGGGAAGAGGAGTAAGCTCTCCCCTAGGTTCATCGGACCTTTTGAGGTGCTGGGGTGAGTTGGCGAGGTGGCATATTAGTTGTCCCTGTCACCTCAGTTGGAGAAGGTTCATGACGCCTTCCATGACTCCCAGCTTCGTCGGTACTTACATGACGAATCCCACATTATCGACTGGGGAGAGTTGGATATGGGAGACGACGTGACCTTCGAGGACCGACCAGTCAAATTTGAGGATTGTGAAGAGTAGGTGCTCCATGGACGAACCATCGCCTTGGTTAATGTGTTGTGGAGGCATGGAAGCCTCGAGGAGAGCACTTGGGAGCGGGAGGCCCAGATGCATGCTCAGTACCCCGAGTTTTTTTGACTTTTGTTTTTCTTTGTTCTTCCGAGGTTTGTTTTGATGTTATGATATGTGCCTTTGATATATGGAATGCTAGGCTTCTCGGTTGTGATATGTTTTGTTTCCTTGATCTCTGGAAGTGTGTAACATGTCTGGATGTGTGGGGAAAGGGAAAACCATGATCCTTAATTGAGACACATTAATGCGAATGCGATTGAACCCGTTCGGGCGAGTCAGTGCCGCCTAAAGCGGATAATATCTCGACATAGGAGAATGAATTCCTAACACCTATAACCAGGGTTGTTGGTTGTGTTCCTGTTATAACAAGATCCCTATGAGGTATCTTTTTGGGTCCCTATGGGTTGGTTTTTGATTTCTCAGGGATCAGAATGTTTTAAAAGGTATCTTGTGTAATGGCTCAGACCTCTCCAGCCCATTCCTTTGTCGAAAATAAGGTCATGAAGTGTTCTGGAGGGTATAATGGACTTTTCCCCAACTTTTCAGAATTTTTTGACTACACGCCATGTAGTATGAGTACATGTTGTGTACCACCTTGCTGAGTATACCTCTTGTTGAAGCCGTGTCCTTGACATGGGAAATAAATAAGTACACGCCGTGTAGACCATCCTACATGTCGTGTAGTTTCTCCCCGTGTATGTGTTACCCTCAAACCGTGTGTTGACTAGTCAATGGTAGTGTTCCATGTTGAAGGCGTGTCCTTCCTGTGTGAAACAAATAATTACATTCCATATATCTCATCCTAAATGCCATGTAGTTCCTCCCCACGTATGCATTAACCTCAAACCGTGTGTTGAAGATTCAATGACCGTGTACCATGTTTAATGCCGTGTTGGAAGCCGTGTGGCGACCATGTGAAATGGCCAAGTATATGCCGTGTAATAGAAATTAAAAATCGTGTACTTTAATTTTTCACATCTATAAAAGGAGGGGGCCTCTCCTCCTTTTCATACCATTCCTCTCCTCCCCACTCCTTTGAGCAGAACTGTCCTAAGAGACTCTAAATCTCCTTTCTTCCATAACATCTTCATTCAAGCCCTGATTCATGATCCATCAGCGGCCACAAGATCATAACGATGAGGTTGAACTTATGAGCTTGGATCTTTTTCTTCCCTTCAGCCTTTCCTTCCCAACTTCCACCTGAGGAGGTTTTCTCCTGGTTTTCCAGAAGCGACGGACGCTGACGGACGTCTTCTAAAGTTGATCTGCGGGAGGGTTGTGATCATAACCTGTTGAGTTAGGGATTTTACCTTTTTCTCTATAATTTTTGCATCATGTGGGATGGATGTCCTCTTGCTTCCATCAGAAATAGTTTGACCAGATTAATGAAGATAATAACTGGATTAAAGACGGGGGATGGAGAAGTTGTTATGTTTTTCATTGTTTATCCTATTGTTATGTTGTGAATTGAATATTCTTATGCCTACTGAAAATCACGGTCATTAGGGGCCTTTGCTTGCACAATTAAATGTTGCACTATCTTTCTAGACCATTTTGTGGATGGAAACTTTTTGAAAGATGAAAAGTGGTTAATCACATAAATTTGGCCGATTAGTGATCACCTCGGTTGAGAAAAATAGAATAATGAACATGTGGGTGTTGGTTTGGTTATGTGGTGTGTGAAAAGGGGGTGAATCCTGGGTTATTATGAATTGGATGGGAAGCAGGGTTGTGGTACATGATAATAAAATGGAAATGTTGTGGCACGAGTTTGTGATATGGTTGTGGAGATGTGGTTATAGTGACAGAAGGGCTGCTTTAATGGATTGTGATATTAAAAGAAAGTGGAATGTTGATAAATGAACTGTGGGGAATGATAATTAATTAAACGTGGGAACAATAAATGCGGATGGATTGATGATAAAAAGGTTGGTTTTGTGTTTCTTGTGTTTTATCTAACATGATTTTTGGTTGGCAGGGATATGTTTTATGAACTATTGATATGGTTGGTTGTGGTGAATTTCCCAGTAGTTAAGGAACTGATAAACTAATTCTATTGAAACTTGAAAACCTAAATGGGGTTAGGGTTGCTTTTTGTATGCATGCTTCGTAATTGCAGTGCGAGGAACATGCTTAGTTTCTCTGTTTAGAAGCCATAGGTTGGGCTATGTGTTTGGTATAGATATATATATATATATATATATATATATATATCTATGTATCTCTATATTTTGTCGCACCCCACCCATGTTGGGAACTTAGTGCTGATCACTCCCATTTCATGGGAGAGGGTGTTTTCAACATAGATACTAGCTTCTTCCTGCTCCTTCTCCCATAGGTTGTGATGGCTTGAGGCGGCCTTACACCCAAGACTCTTCGAGTAGGTTTCGATTGGGGTGGTTTATCCCAAGACTCTTCGGGCAGGTTTACTATTTCCCAAGAATATTCAGGATGAGGCCCAGGTTTTTGCAGGTGAGATATGTGGTTGTGAGGCCCAGGTGTGTGTGGGTGGGATATGTGGTTGTGAGGCCCAGGTGTGTGCGGGTGGGATTTGTGGTTGTGAGGCCCAGGTGTGTGCGTGTGGGATATATGGTTGTGAGGCCCAGGTGTGGATGGGTGGGAAGAGTGTGGTAACGTTAGGACGTTCACCGTTAGGAAGAGTAGCTAACTAGTGGGAAATGGTGCGGGGTACCCAATAATCTTGTTCTTATATACTACTACTACCTGTTGTTTTTTGTGTTTGGTGAGCGTGGCTGGCGAGGTTGTCTGGATACACTTCCTTGCTAGGTTTTGGTTTCTTCTATTATTCTCACGGGACATTAGGATGTCTCCCCACCTATGCACGAGAGATTTAGGTTTCCCTACTGAGTATACTTGTATACTCACCCAATGTTTACTTTCAGGTTTCCAGGAGGACTACCAGGGCTGTGCGGGACCCTACTAGTTGGGACAGTTGGAGTTGTTGTAGTTGTTGTACTCTTTTTTATTTTTGTATTGTAATTTTGAGTATTTTTTACTTGTACTTGTTTCAGAATTTTTTAAACAATTCATGTGGGATGGGTTTGGGTTTATTTTCCATTTACTTGTTCCTTTTTATTTTATTGTTTGGCTCATCCTATTTCCCGATCTTAAATAATAAAAAGGGTAATGCCTCCCATATTTGTAAAAACTCATACCCTTGGTGCTAGTCACCACTCCGGGGCCTAATGAAGGTGGGAATCAGGGGTCATTATCTCCCTTTCACCATTTCCAACTCTGGAGGGGCTTCTTTGGTGGGAGGGGGTCGTGACAGTATATGATGGGCAATGAATCTCATCGCGTTTGTGGAGACGGTAATTCGTACATACTCATGAGTGACAATATCATTATTTTAATATTAGAATAATATATAATTAGATGATATATCATTTATACAGAATAATTATCATGTTATATTTATTATTTACATCAATTAAACATCATTATAATACCGATCTAAATAATAATGTTTGGAATAACAATTACACCACGACGTGGAGACGGTAAGCCGTACGTACACACATATGGTGACATGTCATTCAAAGGATGGATAGAATAATGAAGATGGTTGTACCATATTTATAATAACATCAAAATATATAGAATATACAGGATTTATTATTTTAGAATAGAAATAACAAAGAAAGAATAAGTGGAAGAATAAAGGAACTTGAAAGAGGGTGGTGAAATTATTACCTCTTCTTCGGGTTATTCCTTTTGATTTGATCAAAAAGGATCCTTAGGATTACTTTATAATCAAACTAAGTCCAGTAGGATGAAGTGAGGGATGTTAAAAAGATATTTGGGTAGGGTAGGTCCAAACCAATAGGCTTTGAAGGTATGAATTTGAGAGAAGCGGGAGTGCCCTTTTATAAGAGGGGTGAGGGGCACCTTAGGAAAAGTTAGAATTATTAATTTATAATAAATTCATATTCGGTTTCTAATGGCTCCAAAATGATTTATTTCAGGGATAAGGTGGGTATGGGTCAAAACCACTCAACCAATAGGTTTTATATAGGTTTGGGTCACTATATAAACCATATCTTTTATTTTTAACTCTTAGTTAATTAGTTTGACATTTACCTTGTCTCTTGGTATTTTTATATTATATGGTTAGTAAACTTATGATAAACTTCCAATAGAACCCCAATTTGTTAACTAATGATACACCTATCATTATATTAGTCTCTTGGCCAAACCATAGATTTTTAAGAATATAATATCAATTAATAATATAATATTTGTTTTAAAAACACTTTTATGTCAATTTTGACACTATTTGGAAGATGATTTTTGTGAAAATAATAACAACATGATTACTTCGAACAATGTTAATTAAATCAACCCTAAAATGTCATATTAACTGAGAAAATTAGTTGAGTTTATAAAAAGTCTCAAATTACATTTATTTGAGTATTTATAATATCAATTATTTTAATATTTCGTTAATTAGGTAATTACTACATCATCATTGTGTCATAAATAAATTAAATGATTAAATTTATAAAAAATATAAAATAATACCATTTTGTATGAAATATCTTTATCTTTCTAATTAATATTTATAGTTGAATTTATGTTATGTATATCTCTATATTAAAAATGTTTTAGTTATTAAACTTTGATTTTAACTCTTTTAACTCTTTTTTGAATTAAATAATAATAAATGACCTAATCTTATCCATGTGGACCAAATAGGATCATATTGTATTCCTAGGGTTGTTTTTTGGTCGAATTATACTTATCCAATAGAATTAGGGCATGTGTTAGTGTAATTATAATATCATTTTTACCCTTAATTACCCCCATTTACTTTTAGTTGTGGTAAATAAAAGTAAAAAGTTACTATTCACTAGAAATTATTTTCATCTCATTGAACAACATTTTACTTACTGATATCAACTGTGACACTCAAATATTTTAAATTCAATTCACAAAAGTGGAAAAATTGTGTTTTATGTGAATTTGCAAATTCTCTTAGGAGGTGGGTAAAATACGGTGAAAAGTTCAATAAATATTTTATAAATATAAATTAATATAAAATGACTCCAATGAATTACATTGAACTTATATAGGTATTATGTATCTATTTTTACATAATATAATTTTTAATAAAATAAATAATTATTTAAATAAAATGTTTGTTTTAACTAATAACTAAGTGTTTTTCATTATTCATCTAAAATTGAATGTTTTCAGAAAAATACCAAAAAATCACCCTAGGATAATTTTGTTATTCCGAATCCAAAAATGAAGTCCATTTTGAAATATAAAATTTATAAAATTTCAAAAAGTGGGTATTACTATTCATAACGACTAGTTTTATTGGTTGTGGTGTGTGTTAGAACTCGAAGTTGCGTACAACACACACTACTGTATTATTCAAAGAGAGGCGTACCATGGAAGCTTGGGGTGTTACATGTAACACGCAAACAAAATACCATCATTTATCCCCCATATATCATAAGATATATCTTATTGATTGCATTCCAAACATGTGAATACCTTAATCATGTATTCTCTTGAAACATAAATTACCATAGAACCTTAGTGAAAACATGAATTCTATCAAAAGGTAACTGTTTCAACATACCAAAAACCCCAAAATTCTATATACTCAAACCATGATATCACTTTTTCCTTATATCATTCATGAGCTCATTAATACTATTAATAATTTCATTATCTCATTATCCCTTCTTTATGCTCATATTGGGTGCTTTCTAGAAATATTTCAATCACTTTTCATGGTTATCGGTACCATTCAACATATACTTTCAAATAATTTAGGAAAAAAATAGTGAAAAAATCCTTAGATGTTTCTTTATTACTTATAAAACATTACTCTTGATAAACATGCAATCATTTCACTACCTTTATAAAACATTCACTGAGCTTATCATTTATTCATCAAAACTTCTTTCATATCATATATCATTTGTAGTCTCTTCATCATCATCAATATAAAAACTACTCATATGACCATGAGATTTTCTCTTAGGGAATTTGTTAGAATAATGCATGTACATTATAAATTTAAAACATTTAACTATTATTGATGTCTTAGCAATACCATTATCCTTGTCCATGGTGTTAACTAAAACTTTTCCATTGTAATTACTGGCTTTGTGTCCTCCTTTTCCACACCCAATATATCTTCCAGTTCCATTGAAACATTATTTTTGATTCCTTTTCCCACATGATTTACTTGGGGTAAATTGAACTTTAATTCTTCTATGATCATCATGAAACTCCATCTTTCTCTTATTAGTTGAGTCAGGAAACTTACCAAAGTTGAGATTATTGATCATATTATGATATTGCTGATTAGGCATAACCGTGATGTTTGGACTTCCAAATCCTGTTTCATTTGGTTTCTCGTGAATAATATCATTACATTTTCCATCATATCCTCCATTGTCTTGAATCTTCCTGTTTCCAGCCATTTTCTAAAACCCAAAAACAATAGTGTGAGAGGAAAAAATCATTCTAGGAAAACAACATAATACAGGGGGAGTACCTTCAATATCCAACATACTAGGTTTAATTATAAAATCGTTTTCATTATTCTAGGACTATAACCTATACTTATAATTAACCTTAGATACATCCCTAGACATACCTTAGAAATATGTCTAGGGATTTCACTAAATATTTCACATCCTAGTTTCCAAATGTTAACTAATCCTTTCCCCTGATACCAACTGTAGAGACCCATACTTGACGTACATGTACTTTACATTACTTTTGCAGAATACTTAATACATAATAAAAATAGACACCTAAGTATCATAAAAGTTTATTGTCTTTGGAAACTTGGAACACAATCTTCTAATCATGGTGAAAGATCTTCAACATCTCCCATAAAGAGTTTCCCTGTTTTTTTCTAACCTAAAACCTTTCTTTATATCCTGGGAAAAGAAAACATAAAAAGGGTGATCTAAATTTCTTAGTAAGGTTAAGCATGTAGAAAATAAAACAAACCATATACATTTAAACTTAAAGAAAACATGAACATAAATTTTAAACATAATGATCTTTAGTAATGACATAAAACATGGCAGTATATAAGGAATATATCATAATAGAACATAAATCAGGATAAAATAGCTTGGGAATAAAACATGTAATTGTGGAAACCATTAATCACGTGTTATTATTTCCATAGTTTCCAAGGCATTGTTTCCAAGACCATCATAGTGGACGAAGTCCTTTACTGAACCAGGTTTACTTGTCATTATAGCCCTGTATTACTGAACCAGATTCACATTCCATTCCAGCCATGTCTATCTCATGAGATATAAATCTTTACCCAATTTTTTTGAGGTAGATATAGGTCCCAACCATATCATAATGAAATAATTCTTACTTGTACCATAGAAATAAACATAAATAATTCATCATAACCCAAAGAATAAAATGGGTTTCATAAACATCATCCCATCATAACGTACTACATATAAAACAAACGGATATCATTTCATCATAATAAGAAAAAAACCATGTAAATAATAGAGAAATTATACTTAAAACATAATCATACTAAATAATGTCATCTTATATGGAAAATAGTTTTGACAAAACAACTGAAATGAATTCTTGAGGAAAATATCCTTTCTTCTTCAAAATCATTTTCTTTTCACAAAATTCCACTCAATTTTAAAAGAAAATAATTTTTTTGAAATAATCACGAAATATTGTAGAGTAATAATCATGAAAATTATGTGTTAGGAAACTGTAAAAATCCATTCAAGACATATAATTTAAAAAAACATTCTCCTCATACTTTTTTCAGAAAAGTCAAAAAGTTCCTCGTATGGTAAATAAAAGAAAGATTCCTTCCATAACACAATGTAAAATTCAATGAGGGTTAAACATGACTTTAAAAATACATGTAATAATATTAAACACTTTATGAAAAACATTTTATGGACAAGGAAGAAAAATATAACCCCAGTAAATACTTACGTATTAGAAATCTTGGATAAAAATGAGATTTCAAAATTATCCCTCACCTTACGTCCAATTTCTTCCATACATGTCCAAAACTCCTGTATAGTGGGTTTAAACATATTATTAACTTGTAACAAAACCATAATAATATTTATTAAATCATATATGATTCACTTATGACTTTATAATACCCATTCTTTTGTCAATTTCATGTTAAAGTGGTGTTTTGGGTAAAATCGTTTCATTTATCATACATGTTTTGACTTGTTGTTCTTGATATAATTATTTATTATTTCATAATTTACATACTTCCTGAATGTAAAACATGATTTATATATCATATATATTCAATATATACATATATATAATAGATATATAAATAAAATGAAACACACTGTTCATGGAGACGGTAGGACGTATGTACGCATTAAAGTTGTTTTTTTCCTTATTGACTTGAATGGAAGTAAGTTGATGATATATATATATATATATATATAAATATAGTATCATTATTATGTCATTTATAAAATTATTATTCATTATATATACTTCATAATCATTTATGAATGGTTAACATGGATAATTAATCTCATCGTGTCGTGGAGACAGTAATCCGTATGTATGCACAAGTGATGAAATATTTTTGATAATTATTGAATGGAATTTGAGTGGATGATATAATATCTCAAAATCAGTATGCTGTTATAATAACCATATATAGTTATTGTTTACACCATTATACCTATTCAGGTAAGGTGGCGGTGGAAAAACAAATTACACCACGGCGTGGAGACGGTATTCAGTACGTACGCATGTGTGGTGATTTATTTTTCCTTAGGATTGATAGAAGGTGAATTAGAGTTTTTTCATATTTATAATAACATATCAGTATATTATTTATACTGATGTTATTACTTTATAATTAAACAACTAAAGAATAGGAAGTATAAGAATAAAGAAACTTGAATGAATCAGTAGAAGAGATTACCTCTTCTTCGACGCGCCTCTTCTAAACCTCCTCTTAGGGCACTAATGTTGGTCTTTTAAGAATACCAGGACCAATAGTATGTTCATACGGAAGTGTAGAAGATAAATGGTCAGGTTTTGGACGATATTTAAGGCTCTATGTGGTGTGATAATGAGAGGTAAGAGGTGTCATTTTATAAGAGAGGAGAGGGGCACTTTTGGAAACCTCTAAAATATTAATTTATAATAAACACAAACCCCACATAAAAACTTTCAAAGAGACTCATATTTGGATATTAAATAAAATAGGGTTGTAATATCATCAACAAATTAAACTTAGACATGTTTCGATTTTCTTTTAACCCTTATAATTTGGATTTATCTTTATTTAATCTATTTAATTTTATTTGTGGTAATAATATTATAAATTTTATATGGTTATAATACTTACTTATGTTTTGTTAATTATACATAATTTGATACTTTATGACATCTTATATCATATAAATTTAAAGATGTAATTTTAAAAATATTTTTATGATTTTTAAACAATTTAATAATATAATATATCTATAGTATCAATTTTGACACAATTCATTTATTTGAATTTAAATAAAATCCAAAGAGAATATATTTTAGAAAAAACCTATTTAATAGATTAATAACATGTAATATTAATCTATAAAATTCATGTATCACATTAATTAGTTCATAAAATATTAATTGTAATACTTGTAAAATCATTTATTTGATATTTCTCTTAATAAAATAATTAATACAACATTTTTGTATAATTATTTAATATAATTATTTGTTGTATAAAAATTAAAAATAATATAATATAATGAATATAATTATAATATATTCCATAATAAAACTTTTAGTCAAATTTGGCTTCTAAAACAACTAACTTTTAAAATTTTATCTTTATTAATGTTTGAAGGTGTCAACTTTGACATCATTTAAAATCATATAATATAAATATCCTAATCTATTATATAAGGCTCAAAATGGTCCATAATTCACCACATGGATAGTTGGGGTATATATATACTCTAAAAATATGTTTTCATCAGGTTTTTGGGACTTTTAAGGGTAATAGTTATTTACTAAAAACTATATTATTGATTTTTCACTAAATAAATAATTTCTGCATCATTAATGTATAAGCTATTAAGGTAATTAAATATTTCTTAAAAATTACAACTAAATTACCATAACAAATAAACACATTTATCTTTTAAATGAGTTTTTATATTCAAATTTATATTCAGTATAACCTAATATTAAAAATACTTTAATTGTTAACATTTGAGTCAGACATATTTCACTTTATTTAAAATAAAATAATTTAATGGTCTTAATCACATCCAAGTGGGTTCCAATGGATTCCATTTCCACCCAAATATTCATTAGGACGAAATATAATCATCCAATTATATTAAGACAAGTGTTGGGGTAATTTTATAATATTATATTTACCCTTAATTACCCGATATACCTATAACTATGGGAAATAATATTTTCCATACTTACTATTCATAGTTCCCAAAAATATAAAATAGCCTATTAAAAAATTTGGTATACTAATTCCAAATATAGAATCCATTTTTCCAAATTCAAATCACATAAGTTGTATAAATTAATCTAAAATTAATCCTATTGTTAAGAAAATATGTTTTAAAAGTTAAAACATTACAAAAGATTCAAAAGATTTTACCTATAAATTCAATGTAAAATCAATGATAATGACATACATTATATTAAATCGTAAAAATATATTCTATTTATACTTTAAAACCATTCAATATTATAATTTAACCATATAAATTATCTCGATGAAAAGAGTTGTTTTTAATTAAAATTTAGCGTATTTTTACTATTCACCAAAATAAGAAACTTATCAGAAAAATATCAAAAATTTATCCAAAGTAAATTTTTATATCCTAATTCAAAAGAAGAATTTTATTTTTTCAAATTGAATTTCTAAACATGTAAAAACTAGATTTAAAGTGGGTGCGCCATCCAAAGGCCGCAAAATTGCATCGTTACAAAAATACTTATTTTACTCAAAAAAATTTATTTTGTTCTCATAACTTGTTCTAGAAAATGTGTAAGAGGAATAATAATGTTATAAAATTAAAATTTTAGTTAATAATATTTATAACGGCTAGTTCATAATAATATTATAATAATATATCGTTGTTTAGTGAAACCTGATATTGTGTACTACGCACACTATCAAGGAAGGTCGTGATTGCGTGTAATGAAAGACAAGTTAGGGCTACGTGTAGTGTAATATCCCTTTAGTGTTGCGTATAACATAATCAAAACATATTTCATTTATACATTAAATAAAATCTATGCATAATGTTTCGTAGAAGAATTTCTACCAAACGAACATGAAATTGTTTGTAACACGGGCCAAGAATAGTGTTGCATATACCGCAAGCTAATACGGTGTTGTGTATAGTACACGCTGATCTTGGTGTAATGTACAATAGAAGACATCAAAGAAATTAAAAAGAATATATCTCATAAAATCTCGAGGTGTTACAATGATCATCACAGACATAGCCTTTAATGGTCATCTTTAAAATACAGTGTTTGAAACATGTAATTGATTTTGTAACTGTTATTCCTAAGTTTATATAATTTTTATTTATAATTAATTTAATCCCTTGGATAAGTAATAAAAAACTCATATTTTGTTTTCCTTGGTATTTTTTATCACACTCAAGGGATTTCAAAAAGATGTTAAAAAAATTATCTAATGGATTCCTTTATTAAGTGCATTAAATTTAACTACAACATTTGTTTTGATGTTTATGAATATGAATGAAATTTTTTTCATATTTATAATTCATTTTACATGTTTATACAAGAACCATAATCTTATTATTATTATCCACATCAACTTTGTTGAATTGTTTGTCTATAATGTGGAGGAGTTGATAAAAATTATTATATAAAAAAGATTCATGAATAGTTGAAAATGGTTCTCATTAATGTTTATTTGTTAATCATTAGTGTATGAAATAAATAAAAACTAATTATGTTTCCATATTTCATGACGGGTTAGTTTGAAATTTCATTTATTTTTGGGTTGGTATATTTGTTATTTTTCATTTAATACAACAAAGACATGGAAAATTAATTTCTCAATCCAGATATTCCACGGAGGAAAATATAAAATTTCCAATAAAGTATAATATTTTTATAAAAACACTAATGACTACCCATTTAATGATTCCATATTATGATAATAGGAAACTGGTTAATTTGAAACAACAATTGGAAATCATTTAGAGATTATTATGTCCATTATCCATATGGAAGAAAAATATGTTTTCTTCTTGTTAAGCTACAAGGACCCAATTCTACTTTATGTAAATCCACTTAAATTATATGAATTTAATATAATGTTATAATAATTTTACACTGGATTTTAGTGTATAATATTGTGTAACATTACTTAAGAAGTTATGGGGAAACTAAAATATATATTTATTTAGATCAACATATGATTGAATGCCAACATCTTTTAGTACATTTTATAAAAATTTATTTTATATTTTTTATCTGAGAAATTATAATGATTATATTATTCTTAGAAGTTCATGTTTAATATGTAGAGGAAACTCAATAATGTTTCAAATGTTTTAGATAAATTTTTTTTAATATTATAGAATTGTGATGAGTTCTCCCATTATATTCAATTGTATTAATTCAAGTCCTCTTAATTTCAAAAAAATATTTTACCTTACTCCTGTTGAATGATAATTGATATTAATTATCTAAAATAAATGGGAAGGTCATGAAAAGGATAATAAATTTAGAGTATATTTCTAAATATATTAAAATTGTTGATTTTTTTAAAATATTACTACCTAAATAAGGCATTGGGAATAATTATTTATCTACTTTAGTTCAACAATATCAACCCTCCAATGTTGTTTTAGGAATGGACCCTAACTCATGTAAGGTGTTATCTAATCCACCCATATGTTCAATTAATGGTATTCACCACAAGTTATAAATATAAATATATGTTATCTATAATGGAATTACTGATAATGTATTTAATCCACTAATATAAACATTAATATAGGTGATCTATTGGTTTCCTCATAAAGGGGATAAAGTAAAAAGAATATTTTTTAGGGTGTTGTGCCTCAAAAATTTAATATAAACTTATTATATTTTCTTACTATAAAATATAGTTCTTTACATTTTCAAGAAATGTGTATAAATACTTAATTGAGTGTTTTACAAGGGATATTAAATGAAATATATTTTAGGTGAAATCTTAAAATTAGTTTTTATTTTCACTCATACTATACAATTGATTTCAAGTGTCTCTAAGCGGATAGTTTATTTTGTCATAGTGAATAGTGGGGTCAACAATGATGATCAATTATGTTTTTAAACATAAATAATTCATTTAAATATTTTTTCATATATATATATCATGAATCATGTGAGTGTAAAACTTAATCATTAGTAAATCATTAGTTATACTATGTTAGAATTGATGTTAGTGCTTGTATATTGTATATTGAAGTAGAATGTTTTTAAAAAGATTGATTAACAGTTTTCAACAAATATTCAGTTTATATTATTTGAAAAAAAACTCTCCAATTTTTTGTTTTTTTATTATCAAAAAAATATTATTTTTACATAGAAAACAAAAAATAAATATATATATATATATATATTTCATTGAGTATGGTGTTAATTGGGGGAATCATAAATCTAAGGTTGGTAGAAATATGGTTTAAAGGATAAATATATATGTCTCGATGTAGAAAAGAAAAATAAATTGTGGTAATATTGAAATATTTTAATTGCTATAGTAGTCCTTATTATTCTTACATGATTTGGTAAATAGAGAACCAATGGGTTTTTTGAAGTGACAAAATTTTTTATTTTTTCAAAAATCCTTCTGTAAAATGCTGGAGGCCAGAATACCAACACTTTTGGAAACTAAAAATATGATTAATTGGTAACTAATATATTTTAGTGGTTATTAAAAATATCATGAAGACTATGGGAAAAATTTAACTTGCTTATGAGACAAGAAAATTATGTTAATGTTTTGATAGTGACTAGAAAAAAATCCTTTTTTGAAATAGGGAATCTTAAAATGGGTATATTACTTAACGTTTTATTCTCACATATTATTAAATAAATATTATTTATTGGGTTGGGTATGGAATAGAGAGATTTTTTTATTCATTAATGTTTCAATTGTTATTATATAGTGGTAAATAAAACATAGAGATGGATATTTCAAATTGATGATGGCTATGTCATGGTTAGTATTGTTCAACATTGTGGTGGAGGTCAAGTATATGATCTAAAAATAGTTGGATCAATGGGGAGATAAAGTGTTAAAGGTCAAAAATATCAAGTTAAATGATAGACTAACCTCAAAATAGGATTGGGGAATTCCATATATTTCATGGTATATCAAACTACAGTTAATATATATACTTTATAATTACTATATTTTGAGGTATTACATGTTCGAAATTTAATGATATTGACTCAAATTTTGAAGACTAAATCCGATGAATTCAGATAGAAACATTATGAAAAATTATAGATATCTAAGAATGTAAATATAGTGATTCTTTCCCATGGATTGAGAAAATTTCCATCTCCTTAAAAAGGTATATGAATATCAAAGAAAATGTTATTAGAGATAATATAAATTTTATATTATGGTAGATTGATGAGATCAAGAATATCATGTGATCTATCAAGGATGTTCATAAATATTAATCACATTTTCTAAGAGAAAAAATGATATTACATTGTTTTTTTATTTATTATTTGTGTTTAATATATTATCAAGGAATCCCATTGAAGATAAATTCATTCTTTCTGTGAGAGTATTACAAATTGGTCTCTATATATTTTATTATTTTAATCATAAAGGGTCTTTATGGGTGCTCAAAATTTGTAATAAACAAGTACTGTTCTTAATGGATTTTAATACAGTAGTGATTTTCTATTTTATTACCTTTTGATTTAGTCCTCTACGTGTGAACCAAGTTAAAAACCAATGTATCTCAATTTCATGATTTTTCGTATATGTATATTCATTATTATTAATATTTTTCTATTCTAACTAACCTAATGAATAGATTTTTGTAAGGGCCATTTGAAATTGACATACTAGGATTCACCTCCACCCCTTCAATGTATTTTCCCATACTTTAAAAGTGATTATATATTTAACACTATTATTATCTCATAAAATCATTTCTTATATTCAAATAGTAGTCATGAAAATTGCTACATCTATGTTTTTATCATTACATTACATATATCAAATATTTTTTGGGTTTATTATAATCTTAATCTATTTATTAATATATTTAATTTTACTATCATGTTTTGAAAGTATTTATTTATTAATTTTACTGAATATAATTCTATAAAAATAATGACCCCATATTTACGATGGAATTATTAGTTGACCGTGATTCACAATTTTTTTTGAGTAAGTTTTTATTATTATCTAATCCATCTAAATTATATTTTTATTCATTTTCATAAATATTAATAGTCAATAGTTCTGTGGGAGGATGAAAATATTTGAATGAGCATTAAATTTTTTTAACATCACCAAATAAAAATTGAGTTATTCCAAACTGACATTAAATTTTTGGACTAGTTTAAACTATGCATACACTAATAGAGAAAGTTTTAGAATATTCTAGGAATTCATTAATTTAATCTAGAAAATAAAATTACATTTTATCCTTGATCCTTATATCTTCAACCAAATCAACCATTAATTCATTATATAAATGAAGAAAAATGAAATCTAGAGTGTCTATATCTTCATCATGGCCATTATTACTGATGGCTTGAAACATCCAATCATTAATATTTCAACTTTATTCCACTAAAATATAATTCATATATTATTTTTCCATCATTTCGTCCTAGACTGCCCAATGCGGTCTGTGCTTCGAAAATAGTTTTTCTATTTAGGTATAAAATCATATCAACTATATATTATATATATCTTAAATCATTAGTTAAAAAATAATTTTGATATGGCCTTATTAAATAAATCATTTTATCTCTATTCTTTTGGGAAAGTAAAAAATTATAGTCAATCAGTCATGTTTATCCAAAATATTACAATTTGTGTGGGGAAAAACCAGTAGGGATATGCATATTTTTCTCATAGTAAACAGGATATTCAATTGGAACTCAACTAGTGGGGTAACCCAAATAGAATTATCGAGTTCATGATGATTTTTTGTATAGTATAGACTCTAATACAGCAATATTTTGAGGGGTTAAATATTTTCCTACAACTAATTCTTAGAAAGAAATCATATTATTCATTCCCTATAAAAAAATTTACATCTAATTAATTTAATACTTACATATTATATCTGTTAAATAAATATATACTTTCTAATCACATTAATGTATAATTATTTACACAATTAATATTTTTTTGAATAAATATTAAAATATAACTATAATTGGGAACATATATTCATAGGCCTAAAAAAATAGTACAATACATTATTTCAGATAATGATATAAAATCACATATAACTAAAATAATACAGAAAACAAGTCATTTTAAATAAGTAAGAAACCCCCACATAAAGTTCCATTATGAAATTAAATCATTATATGTAAAATTAATTACAAAAAAATGTCAACAGATATTATAATAAGAAAATAATTAACCATTGTTGAACTTCATTGAACTATTGGTGATACCTTTCAATATTAATTTACACATTTTATGGCTTATAGAGAAACAATTGAAAAAATTAAAATTTCAAAATTCATGTTTATACAAATGAACAGTTAATATAATAAGAATATTTAATGATAGGATTACGTAAAAAATCATAAATTTAAATTTAATATTTTAGGAATACTTAACTATTTTAAAAAGTAAAATAATACTTTTTGATATAATATAAAAAAATTATTATTTGAAAATGTCTGGATTTTCCATATATATAAATATCAATAATTAATATTTAGTAATTATATACTTTAAATAAACACTTTTATATTCATTAAAATATATAAACTATAAAAAACTCCTCATAATATATAAAATATATTATTTTATCATTTCATATGTTTTAGTATAATTAATTTATATTTTTTAAAAATATATATTCCAGGAATGTTTCCCATGTATAAAACTATTTAAAAACATATAATTTAAGTAAAAATTAATACACTATATTATTGATAGTGATATATCATATCATTATCAGTGATGTATTCTATACCTATATCATTGATCAAATGCACAATGGAAACATTCACCATCTGTAATATATATGTTCCTTATCACAAAAAATGATATATTTTTAAATATAAAAAAGATAATATATATCACAGTTAACACACAATAATATGTACATAACACTTTATTTATTTTAATACAAGAATTTTATATATCTATATTTTCCCATTGGATAATCCAAAAATCATGTTTTAAACTATCATATTCCCAATAATATCAGTATATAATTTTTTTTCAAGAATCTAATACTCCCACAGATGCAATTGATGTTTGTTAATTTGTGTTATTTTAATAATAACTGATTATAACGGTTTAGTATTTTATAAATATGAGATCAATCCCATAAGAAACATGGAAACCCTACTTTTGATATATTAATTAAATGATATATATTTAAAACATTTTAATTTTCATAATTACAATAATATATTGGTGAATAAAAATTTCCAAAGAAATGTGGAAGAATCAATATTTATGGATGCTTTTTCTTTAAGGATTATAATTCCAACTCAGAATAGAAATCCATTAAATATAAAAAAATAATTTTTTAATAAAATAATTGACAAAAAATTATTAAATTTTAATCCATACTACTAAACTATTTCAATTAAATATTGAAAAAATAATAAAAATAATATATTTTTATATTTATTTTTAATTTCATATAAAAAATACTTGAATAATTTATAATTGATTAATTATGTATTCCATATTAAAATTTTAACTCATTAAATTTTCATAATCTAGGTTCTAATGAAAAATGAATTAAATCAATTCATTATAATATGATATGTGTTAAATAAAATTTATTTATAATTGATTTTAAAGAATATTACATATTCATCAATTTTATTGATCTCTTTTCCTAGAATTTTTTTATACCCTCATTCTATATTAATCATCTTTTATGACTATTTTAAACATCATATATTGAAATTAATATAGAAAATAATATATTAAAATTATATAAATTTAAAGGGAATAAAAAATAATTGAATTTTAGAAGAAATGTCACTTAAAGATACCAAATTCAGTGATTAAATTAAAAATAATTAAACAATGATGATGATCCCAATCTTTTTCCATGTAAATGGAACAATAAGAATCCTAAAAATATTTGAAAGCAACATTTTCATGAATAATAAAAAAATAAAAAAAAATTATAAACATGTATACTAAAATGATTTTTTTTGAAAATAAATAGTTTCGTTTTCCATGAATTATTTTATAAAACAAAACTATCTATTAACATGATTTAAAATTCATGTTCTAATCCTCCCTCAACAATCATTACTTATCTATCACCCATTCCTTCTTACCACCCATAAGGTGTTGTTAATTTACAAAGTGATAAAATGTTTCTAATTTATAATATCTTTTCCCACCCTCAAAGTAAGAATTAATAGTTATATAGAAGTATAAATATGACCCATAATGAAATTATGATCTAAGAATTAAAAAAATCACTATTTTTCACATTATTTTAAATTTTAATTGGAATTGCGTAATTGAATTACAAACTAATGAACATTCAGTGGAAACATTGGAATAGATAATTGATTTTATAATTTATCAATATCAAATTCACTAATGTGATATAAATTCATAATTATCTACAAGATTTTAAATTTAATTGATATCCAATTGATCAATTTATACCTATAATATAATAATTATTTAAAAACATTATGCTAAAAAAATTTACTTTAACTTCAAAGAATTAATGGTCAACATAAAATGAAGTGCTGAATCTGAACTATACATATAAAAATTTGATTAATAATTTGATTTAATTTCATTATTTAAAGTTATATATCACATTAAATGATGAAAATAATATAAATATTAACAAAATAAATTTAATCTTCATTCCATATCCATTGATGTAATTATCCACAGATAATTGACATAGAAACAATTTATAGTGTATAAATAATCATAATTAGAATGGAAACTCTAAATAAAATGTGGGGATGAAGTTAATGACTATAAAAAGAAAATAACATTACATAATTAAAAATATAATACATTAAACCCCAATAGGACCATTTTGGTTAAAAAATTACTTTCTGAAATGTAAAAAATGATAAAATAATCTACAAAGAGTAAAAAAAATATTATAATCAACCATATAAAACCATAGTTTAATGAAATATTCTATAGATAGTTTCAAGTATCTCATAAACTAGTGTAATATATTCTCTTTAAATCATTCTATTTTCGATAACAATATCCTTTTTAATTCAATTATGATATTTACCAAACTCAATGTGATATCGATAAATCATGTTTGTTTCAAAATCTATGTTCAAATGGATATATTCCTTGGTGAGATAATAGTTAATGTCATGAATGTCTTAATCACATTGAAGTTTAGAAAATTCATCCAAAAATCATGATCAAGTAAATTTTTATGGTGAAAAATTATTATAATATTATTTATTAATTCCAAATATATATATCATTATCAACACCTATCACTTCAACATGGTTTTATAATGAACTATATAACACAAACATCTCTAATATAACAATAACATGTTAAAAGGAACTAAATAATTCTTTTATGATCCTCTTCCCAGAATTATCCCAAACATATCTCAATAACCTACTAAGTATATTTTTTCTATAATCAATCATTAAGACACATAATTTTCTATCATAATAAGAATTAAAAATTAAAATTTATGAAAAATTATGTTCATGTAATTTTATTTTATAATTCCCCTAAATTAAAAGTTTTTATTATCCTCAATAAAAATATACCAATTTTTTCTCAATAAAAATGCATTTAATATATGAAATTATTTATTTATCTTGAAAATAAATAATTTTTAATAACATTGGTTTCTCAAATCCATATATATATATATATATATATATATATTACATTAATCTCCCAATTATTAAGTAATAAATAATATGTTTCGGTGCCAATAAATTTCCATTCTTCATTAATATAATTAATCATAAATATTACATTAATTATAAGTTGAGGATAAATTTTATTAAACATCTATTAAAACTTTTATTTGAATCAATAAGACAAAATTATTCTCTCTGTTTCATTTAAAATTTATGTCCAATATTTTTTCTCAACTGATTTACATGAAAAAATAAAATTTTTCTATCTAATCATACTTAATTTAGTTAACTCCAAACCATAAATATTGTAAGCATAAAATGATTTTATGAAAATTATAGGTGATTATTTAAAATTAATAATAACTATAGAAATCAAACTAATCATAACACATATGTCCTTAACATCTGTTTATATTGATCAAAATTTATAATTGGTTGAATAAAAATAAGGTATTATTTTTAGATATAGATCAATATAATATAATTACAATATTTTATTACCCCATTTTCAATATTCCCCACTATTTTATACATCACTATTTTAATAATGTCCTAAAAAACTATAAAAATTACATCAATTAAACCATTTTCAAACTACTCCATCTAATATTTATTTCCCTTATTTTAAATTAAATTTATAAATCCAATTCAATTTATTCCACTATCAGTCAATCACTCAATTGATAGATCATTAATAAAATTACTAAAAATATTCAAAAAACTATTAATAGAGCATACTTAATTTGATACTCAGGCTTTTTAATGTTTTTCATTGAAATAAAAAATTATTCATTAGAAAATATGACTCTTATAGTACAAAGAAAAAATCATGTTACAATATAAAGACCCATACCCCACATTTTAATTAATCATAAATCCTAATGTTAAAAAAATAATTTAGTTACAAATTATTTAAAAAATAACAATAACATAATAGATTAAAAAATATAAATATTAAGAATATTATTTTATATTTTACTTGAGACTTTATTATTTGGTAATTTTATGGTATGGGGATTTTATATCTATGTATTAAGAATAATTTTGAAAATGGGGTATTTATTATAATTTATTCCATAGTGAATTCTTTGATGAAATTTTATAATAAAAGAATACATCTAAAGATTTTACTTTGATAATATCCCAAAACAAACTACATACAAATCATTATAAAAAAAATATAGTTACTCTATTTAATTTATCACATTAATGTATTGATAAAAATAGTAATATTATAGTACAACATATTTATAAATATAAAAATTAAATGGAATTACATTAAATGGAAATCATATAATTCTATAAGTCTATCTCCATTTCCCCCAACCTCTATCCCATACACATCATTAGTAGAAATAATAATCACATTTTTTAATTTTAAATTCCTAGTTAATTGAATACAACATAACATGGAACTCATTTTCATAGTGATGTTTGAAAGGTGGTAATATTTTATTGTTATTCTCTACTTAATCGATATTTGTAAAATGAGAGTATGAGGGATGAAAGAAAAGGACCTCCATTTGTTGATAAATTAATATTTTCTTACCCATATTGTAATTATATTGATAATTTTAATTCTTTTAAAATTAAATATTATGAAAAATTCAAATAATAAATATGAATTATATTAATTATTTACGTTTTTACTATTAAAATTTAAGGGGTTTGAGAAATTTATTGAAGGGGAAGGTTATAGTTAATATACTAAAAGGATGATGTGATTAGGGTAACAACATCAATCTATCAACACTATATGTTTTTTATATTATTCATATTTATTGAGCTAAATGAGGATATTGTTTGAGTCTGGATTGGATTTTTCTATAAGGACTAAGTCTTGACATACATTAACATTACAGAACTTTTTGAGAGTACAAAAAACATTACACAAACCAGCACTTGAATACCATAGTATTATAGTACCTTTGGAAACATCCAAACAAAAACACAGGTATATAATCGAGCTAAATTATCTCCCATGGCATTTTTATTGAAAATCACCCTTCTCTGAAAAATAAAAAATAATACATATATTCATAACCATGGGAAGGGATCATAAAAAAGGAGTGAGCACAAATGCTTTATAAGGGTAAACCAGGAATACATGTAAGAAAAATCTTAAGAATAAGGGTATGAGAACATGATCATGAAAACAAAAGATCGTACCATTGATATCAAATATTATATAATTGAATCATGGAATAAATATTGGCAGTTCATAATACATGAATAAAAAAGGAAATATGGAACATAAAACATTAAATAATAACTTAGGAATGTAACATGTAATTGTGGTATACACATAATAATAAAATATTATTTCTATAGTATGAAATGTATCGCTTCTAAGAGCATCATGGTAGTATACTATCACTCCCCATACCATCTTGGTAGTCATTCTTGAGTCAATAAGGATTCCCTATGACATTTCTATTCCTAAATGTTTGGAAATCACAAACACCATTTCCTAAGGAAAATTTCATTTTCCATAAGATTTACCTTAATAAGGAATATTTTCCTTCCCCACAGAAAATATATCATTATCATGTTTTCATTATTCATATTCTAGTTTCTCTATAATCTAACTCGGTTTATTTACAAGTGTAAAATTCAGTTTCACATCTAAAAACTCAGAATTTTATAAATACTTTGATATAGAGCATTCGATTTTCAAGATACAAATTCAAGTTCCGAATTCTTATGAAATTCATATTTTGAATTCTTATGAAATTCAGACTTCAAATTCACTGAAATTTATACTCTGAATTCTCTGAAATTCAGAATCTGAATTCTCTAAAATTTAGGTTCTGGACTCCTTTTAATTCAAATTTTAAATTCCTTAGAATTCCGGTTTTGAATTCCATAGAATTCAGGTTTAGAATTCCTTAGAATTCAGGTTCTAAATTCCATTGAATTCAGATTCTCAATTCCTTAGAATTCAGGCTCTGAATTCCTTAAAATCTAGACTATGATGTCTATAGATTTTTGATACTAAATACCTGAGAAACAGAATCCAAATATCCGGGTAATATAGACTCAAATGGATAACTTTATTAAAATACAAATTCTATTTTTTCCTTAAACTCTTAAAAATGTATTTTCTTGAGAAACCATATTTTTACTTACTCTTGTTGGAGTTATAAAATGATGTTGTGCATTATTTTACTAACTAGCCATTGTCTGAGTGACACATATATAGGTCCCTATGAAATTCAAGGAATAATATGAACATTTGAGGAGGGATCCAAACGTTGAATATGTGTCTATATATAGGAGCTCATTTGAAAGAGCTCAGAATAGTTCTATAACACTAGAGATTACATTTTGTTGAAGTGGTTTCTAGGGAGAGAAACTTCATGCTTTGGGTGTAGTGAACATCTTGTTCAGAATTGCTTCGTGCGACTCTAAATGTTGTTTAGTACATTTAAGGGCTTTCAAGGATAGGAATACAGTGGTGATGATAGTCTTGAAGTTTGAGGGCTTGCGGGTATAGTAAGACAGAATCTGATATTCTTATCGAGGGCTTACCCTAGATTGGGTAAGATAGAATTTCTTGAAAATATAAATCAAGGGACCTTTATCCAAGGATATTGGATACCCTACTCTTTGGGTTAAAATATTTACTACTTGTTACTTGTATTGTTTCATGATTGTTTTCCTCTACATTTTGATTGATAAAGAAACTATGACTACTTTATAATTTTTTATACTTGTACTCTAATTAATGAAGACCCAATATTATTTAATGTAGAATCATTGTTTTTATAAACTTTTGTTATGTTTAATTTCTAAATCCACATTTCAAGAATCTAGTAAGTTTGTAGAACTTGTTTCATTTCTGGAAAAACATATCCAGAATATCATTTTTGGAACTACAATTCCATAATCAAGTAATCTTGTAGAACTTAGAGGTCTTGTGAATTTACCTTATTTAACATTGATAAACATAAAAGGTTTTAACCTACATTAATGGTTCTAAAGGAATTTCTAAATTATATAATTAACCCCCCCTCCCTCTTGTATATTGAGCATCAATATCATTATTTCGATACTACAATCAGTATCAGGGATCCTGTAATTAGTATCAGAGGACAGGTCTCTAAGATAATCATATTCACATATAAATTTTCTTGCTCTATTTTTTCATTGTACTATATTTTCCTTGCTTAGGAAATTTTTTATCCTTGTTTAAAATTATTTATTACGAATCATTTTGTATGGAAATATAGTTTTCTTCATGATAGCAGGAATGAATGTTAGTTCAATTGACAATCTTAATACTAAAAGACCGCCTATATTTTAATGGGAATGGTTATGAATATTGGAGAGATCCTGTAAATAATTTTTTCATTAATACTGTTGTGGACAAATTTGTTATGCTTAATGGAGATTACAAGATTCCTGATAAGGAATTCAAAACTTTTACTAATCATGAAAATTCATAATATCAACTAAAAAATAAGGTACAAAAAACATTGTTATATTCCATGACTAGGAATATGTATAGCCAAATTTCATCTTATAATGCTATAATTTTTATATGGAAGAATCTTGAAGTAACTCATTTTGGAACCTCAAATATTATTTAAACTATAAGATCTATTCTTAGATCTGAGTATAATGGTTTTTTATTTCCTTATGGAGAACCTATATGTAAGGTACAACAGAGATTCATGACTATTATAAACAACTTACAATCCATGGGTGAAAAAGTTTTGGATGATGATGCACTTATGGACAAGATTATAGACATCATGCCTAATGAGTGAGAATCAAAGAGAGAAACTATTTATGAGAATAAGAAAGTCTCACAGATTACTCTTGATGAGATTTTTGGAACTCTTATTTAACATGAGACTAGAATGAAGAGATATGCTGACAATGTTATGAATAAGAATGGGAATGGAGGTTCAGATTTTACTACTTCAAGACATATGAAATCCAAGACTCCTGAAGGAGTTACCAGATCCAAATCTAAGAAGGTTCTTTTTCAATCTGAATCTTTTGAATGTAAAACTTTGAAAAATGAATTAGCCAATCTTGCTCGCAGGATGAACAAGATTGTTGGGAAGAAGAACATTCAATATAGATACAATAATAAAGATGGAAAATATAAGAAAGATGGAGAAGTGATATGTTATGAATGTAGAAGTACTGGTCATATCAAACCTGATTGTCCCTTACTTAAGAAAAAATACAAGAAGCACGAGAATTCTAAGAGAGACTATAAGAAGTTCTACTGATCAAAACATAATAAAGTACTAAAATCCAATGACACTTGGAGTGCCAATGTTGGAGATTCTTCAGATGATTCTTCAGATTATGAATCTTCTGAGAAAAATAATATTGGTTTAATATCCTGAGATACATTTTAAAATCAATGTCTTATGGCTAAGGCATGAACTGGTAAATCCTTAACCAATATGTCTTTGAGTGAAAACTTTCCTGATAAAGATTTTTCTTCAGATGAAGAATCTTCTTCCTCGGATAATGATAATGATTTGACATCCTATGAGGAAGTTTATAGGTTCACTATGTTTCTAAAGATAAGAAATTGTAAAATTTATAAGAAACTTGAAGAAAAAAATTATAGAGAATTTATTTCAACAAAATAAATTTAGGATCATACCAATGATCTGATAAGAAAAATGTTGTTTTATAAAATATTTCAAAGAAACATTATGTAGCAAATTTTGATAAGGATAAGCTTTCTAAATATCTAAAAATTTTGTTTTTTGGAAAACAATAATCTTAGAGGACAAGCTTAAATTTAAGTCTATTATTTCAGAGGATATGAATTTAGTCCTTAGACTAAAGTCTGAAATTTGTTCATTGAAGAAACTTCTTGAAAATTTTATTTCTGGTAAGAAAAATTTTGACAAGATATTTTCTCATATCTGACCTCATGTTAATAATCAAGGATTAGGTTATTTTCAAGAAAACCCGGTTTTTAGAAACAATTATTTTGTTCCTCCTAGAGCCCCTTTTTTAAATAAATGTCCAAGTGATAGGCATTGAAAGAATAACTGTTCATTAAATAATGTTCAATACCTTGGGTTTCATAAAGCATAAATTTCTAATCAAATGTGGATACCCAAAATTTTATTGTCTAACAATTCCGAATCCAAGAATGTTTGGATTTTGAAAGTCTAAAACTCTTATTTTCAGAAAACTAAAGATATTACCAACAGTAATACATGGTACATGGATAGTGGATGTTCCCGACATATTACTAGTAACAAAAAATTCTTTGAAAAGATTATCAATATGAAAAGAGGAAATGTAACTTTCGGAGATAATGCTAAAGGAGATATCATTCATCAATTTATCAGAACACAAGATCAACTTCCAGATATTTTCCCAAAATCTTTACAATCTGATAGATTTGAATACTTTAAACATAAGTTAGGAATGATAACCATAAGGTAATATTCCATATTAACTTCCTTTTAAAACCAATCTCCTTACATTAAATAACTCCTTTTCATAGGGAGATTATATTTGATTGTAAGATTTTAATAATTTTCTATAATCTAAATTTTCTTTCGTAATCTAAAAAATTTCTATAATCTAAATTTTTTTTGTAGTCTAAATTTTTTTTGTAATCTTAAAAAAATTTCCTAATCTAAAAATTTTCTATAATCTAAAAATTTTCCATAATCTGAATTTTTTTCCGTAGTCTAAAAGTTTTCGTAATCTAAATTTCTCTCAGTTTTTTTTATAGTTAAATTTTCCTAATAAATATTTTTATAGTTCAAAATTTTCATAATGAAAATTTTTGTAGATATATTGTTCATAGTCAAAGTTTTTGTAATCAAAATATTCAGAATCTTATGTTCTTCAAAAAGAATTTTCCACATTACGAATAATCTTCCTAGTAATCAAAACTGTATCATTCCTTTCTTAAAATTTTCTTAATTATATTTTACATGTTAGTATTTTATTTTTGTTTTAAAATTTTCAAATTCACTTTTCCTTATATCTGAATTTTTTTTCTTAAAAAAACCTCAAAATATCGAATTCAATTAAAACCATTCCTCAGTTTTCATCTCAACCATCAGATCTTATCAAGAAGCTTTCAACAATTGGATCAATCATGGGAGATGAACTATCACCTCAATTTCCTATATAAAGGAACCCCCAGGGTTGTCTCACATCGAACTCAAGCCTTATCATGTTGAAGCTCTTCCCTTACTATATAATCCTATTCTGAACATCTCATATATTCCTTACGATTGTCTACTGAAGTCTCTTCCAATAAAGAAATTTTGACTATCAAGCCAATATCTGAATAGAAGATATACAGAGAAAGGTTTTTTGATCTAAATTTTTATTCCAAATATAACACTATCATTTCCCAGAATATCAAACTCAATGGCTGGGAGAGTATATGTATTTCAAAACTAAAAGCTCAGGATTTAGTATATCCGAAATTGTTAGTAGAGTTCTATAAGTCGGTAAATTTTTTTAAGGAAGAAGGCAAGAGTAAGTTATCATTAATGTGTTATAGAAAGAAATATTCACTTTCTTACTCCAAGGTTGCATGCTTGGTTGGTATTCTTTACAAAGGGGGAGCTAAGTTCTATACTCACAAACTACCTGATTTTCAAGGAAGTTTCGATAAGGTGAATGATATGGCTTATCTTGGTCTTTAAAAAGTAAGGACTCTGATTATTCTTCACCTCCCTATAAAATTTCAGATTCTAGAATTGTGGGTTCAATGATTCTTTATTCCAAGAAAGGGTGATAAAGATACACTAATGAATAGTGACATATATATTTTGGATTTTTTGGTAAGTCTAATGTAGATAAATTTGGTTAAGTACATTCTGATTATGATTGATAATATCAAGAATGGGAAGTTGAAATCTCAAATTATAATGTATCCATCCATTCTATCAAATATGATTGTTTGGTGTTTAGAATCTTTTAAAATTCCTTGTAGTTCTAAGTTGAGGAATTGAAAAGTCATGTTGTTGAGTGATGATACTTTGAGAATGATGAAAATTGGTTTTCCAAGAATCCAAAGAATTTTATGATATTTTTAAAGATGAAGTTGAAACTCTTTCATAGAAATAGAAGGTGGATTAAACCTATAAAAAGGGTGGAAGGAAGAGGAATGTGAAAGAAGTAGAAGAGAAGGAAAAAACCCCAGTAGCTAAGGAAATTCAATCAGCACCCCGAAGCCAAAGAAACAAAAAGCTTATCCTGATGAGGTAGTACCAAAGTGGAGAGAGTCCATAAAAATCAGAAAGAAGGAGAGCCTATGTTTGGCTTGGACCTTGCTAAGGCAAAATCTTTTAATTAAATGGCAGCTGAAGAGCTTGAGAGGTAAGAGAAAGAGAAGAAGTAGAAGAAAAATTTGTCTGAGGTATAGATTGTCCAATCACTTCTGAAGGCTACTGAGAAAGAATTTTAGAATATTCCAGTACCATAATATTTTCTGATAGAACCTTTACCAAATACTCTAGGAAAGAATTTTGTGACTCTGGAAAAAGTCCATGAAAAACAAGTAGAAGAATAAAAAGAAGAAAGAAGTTGTTATACTGAAGATTTGATAAAGTAAGTTAAGGATTCTCATGAGGAGGAAAGACCTTATGAAAAATTATCATTCCAAACCTCTAAAGTCAAGTCTTAAAAACATACAACCCTAGGAAAATATGAGAACAGTGGGGAAGAAGTGAACAAAGTATCTGTAGAAGAATTCTCTAACCATGATTTTATTCAGCAAGAGGATGTTGAGGCTGGAGCTGAGAAAGAATAGGTAGATGAAGATAAAATTGTGCAACTATCTAATAGTGAACAAAAATCACCCAATCAAGAAGAAGTCATTCTAAAATTAGATAAGGGAAAACAGTTGGTTGTTGATACACATATAAGAGAAGTGGTAAAGAAGAAAGAAGCGTGTGATTCATTTAAGAGGAGATTTGTTGATATAGAAAAAGAATCCTCACCAAGAAAAATATCTAATTCAGATTCATCCTCTCTTGGACATGATTTTATAGTCCAGTCTTTGAAAAATATTGTTGGAACCATCCATCTATTTCCAAGCATAGACTCTAGATGTTAGATGCTTCATCACACCTTAAATCAAAAATCGTATTCAGTATCCATGTTGATTGATAAGTTTATAAAACTTGAGTCTAATTTCAAAACCTTTTACATAAACTATGAAGCCCACAAAATATATTAGAAGAGGATGACTAGCTGGTCAAAGAAAATCATGAAAGTCATGGGAATTATTGATGAGTTTCAAGATAATTTCATGGATGCATTTGAAAGCTAAGTTAAAAAGTTCAAATATCTCACAATGTCTTTTGATGAAAAGCTTTCTCTTGGAGAAAATACTCGGAAGAAAGAAGTGAAAAATATGAATGGGAAATTATTTTTAGTTGATCAGAGTTGGGAAAGGGAAATGGATCTCAGGATTGAGATAGAAGAGAAGCTTTCTAAGTAGAAAGAAGTCTTGAAGGATCAGGCAGAGGTTCTTAAGTCTCAGGAAGAAAAAATCAAAGCCTTAGAAAAGAGGAAATAAGATCAAAATCATCTTCTCAAACATGCAGAGCAAGATCACAAGGAACTCAAAAATCTGAGTACTATTGTGAAGAATCTTATTTCAAAGGATAATGAAGGATAATTTCATTCTAAATACGGTCTTTTGTTGTATTTTCGTTGTTTTACATATTCTTCCAATCTTAATACAATTTTTGGATGTTCATTATTTTTCGTTGTCTAGTATTAATATTTTAGATACCATATTTCATTTTCCATTCCTTGCATTTCATTTTTAAAATTACAAAGGGGGAGAATTTCATGTTAAAAAAGAATACTTAGTAATTTAGAAGTTTTCCTAAGTGGGAGTTCATCTAAGGGGGAGTTTTCATCATGTAGATTTTCTTATGCAAGAAAATGCAAAATCTCTTTCAAGAATTTCATAATATGATCCTCAGGGTTTCCAAGCCCTAAGATGGAGTTAGTCATATTCACTTAGATCCATAAGTAAAGAGAGATAGGTTTTTATTTATAGGTCAAAAAAATTTCTAAGCCCTTATATTCATTTTTGTAAGGATGTTTGTGCTTTCCAAAAAGGTGGAGATTATTGAGTGAATAAGGTTTCCTTGTGACTTTTCCTTTCTTTCATGTTTTTAAAATCAAAAACACCATATCTTAAAGAAATTTTTTTTCCTTAATATTTTCTTTAATAAGGAAAATTTTCCTTTCCCATGGAAAATTTATCATTATCATGTTTTCATTGTTCATATTCTAATTTCTCTAAAATATAAATATTTTTATTTCCAAGTGTAAAATTTGGTTTCACATCTAAAACCTTAGACTTATATGAATAATTAGATATAGAGCATTCTATATTCATGACCCAATTTCAGGTTCTGAATTCTTATGAATTCATACTACAAATTCTTATGAAATTCAGACTCCAAATTCACTAAAATTCAGACTCCAAATTCTCCAAAATTCAGAATCCAAATTCTCTAAAATTCAGGTTCTGAATTCTCTTTAATTCAGATTCTAAATTCCATAGAATATATGTTCTGAATTTTTTAGAATTTAGGTTCTGAATTTCATAGAATTCCAGTTCCAAATTCCTTTGAATTCAGATTCTGAATTTCTTTGAATTCAATTTCTGAATTCCTCACAATTCATGTTCCAAATTCTTCAGAATTCAGGCTCCAAATTCCTCAAAATTCAGACTTTTAATTCTATAGATTTCTTATTCCAAATACCTAAGATATATAATCTTAATATCCTTGTAATATCGACTCTTAAGGTTAACTTGATGAAACTCTGAATTCTATTTTTTCCTTAGACTCCAAAAATTGAATTTGGTTCAGCAACCATATTTTTACTTACTCTTTTTTGAGTTATATAATGATTTCATGCATTTTGTTACTAACTAACATTTGTTTGAGTGAAACTTATATAGGTAGCTTATAAATTCAAGTAAAAATATGACCGTTGGAGGATGGAGCTGACCGTTGAAGATGTGCCGATAAATAGGAACTCATTTGAAAGAGCTCATAATAGTTATACAACTCTATAGATTATATGCGGTTGAAGTGATTTCTAAGGAGGGATACTTTATTCTTTGTGCATACTGAACATCTTGTTCAAAATTTATTTGTGCAACTTCGAATGTTTTTGAGTACATTCGAGGGATTCTAGGGATAGGAAGACTGAGGTGCTGACTACATTGATGTTTAAGGGCTTACGGGGATAGCAAGACAAACTCCGATATTCATATCGAGGGCTTACCCTGTTGTGGTTAAGACAAACTTTATTGAAAGTTAAAACCAAGGGACCTTTATCCAAGGTTGTTGGATACCCTAGTCTTTGGGTTAAAATATTTACTTCTTGTTACTTTTATTGTTTCTGGTTTTTTTCCACTACATTTTGATTGATAAGATATGTATAACTACCTTATACTTTATTATACAAGTACTCTGATTAAATAAGATTCTATATGCTTTAATGTAGAATGATTTTTTGTAAAATTTTGTTATGTTTCATTTCCGGAACCACATTTCCAAAATCTATTAAGTTTATAGAATGAGTTTCATTTTTAGAACCACATTTCCAGAATTTCATTTTTGGAACTACATTTCCGGAATCAAGAAAGTTTGTAGAACTTAGTGTTCTTGTGAATTTCCCTTGTTTAACTTTGTTAAACATAAAATGTTTTAACCAACTTTAAATGTTCTAAAAGGATTTCTAAAGTATACAATTCAACCCCCCCCCCCTCCTGTATATTTAGCATCTACATCATTATTTTGATACTAAATTTAGTATCAGAGATCCAACAGTCATGGTTTACTTACATGTCCATCTTAGTATTATGTGTTCACTCCACTTACCATATTGGTTGTCATGGATCACTCACTTGGCCATCGTTGTTGTCAAGGTTCATTCCCAAAACTATCTTATTCTATCTCATGAGATATAAATCATTACCAAAAGCATTATAGGGAGATATCGGTCTCACCCGTCTCATAATGAAACCATACATACATATGCCACAAGATCATAAATAATCATATCATAATCCATGAAATGAAACGGGTATTATAAACATTTAATCTTATCATAACCTATAGAAAGAGATAGTTTTCATAATCATTTTATCATAAACATAACTCATGAAAAGAAGTGGGTTTCAAATGAATATAACTAGTGAATGTGAAATAGGTTCCATAAACATCATTACATCAAAACATAATCCATTAACCAAAAGAATATGAATTTAATAATTGAGTAAATTCCCAATAAAGGTGTTATTAACACCAATTGATTTTATATTAGATGGGAAATATTTTTGAAAGATATTTCAAAAACATTTCTTGAGGAAAATATACTTTCTAAATTAAAGACTCTTTTTAAAACAAAAAACCTTTTTGAAAACCTTTTTCATTTAAACTATATTTGAAAACATGTAAAATAATCTTTGAAAAAAGTATAAAATTTTAAAATACTTTTTCCCTTGAAAATTGTCTTCAAATATCTTTTGAAAACATGGTATTTGAATACAATAGATTTTCCAACATAGAGCGAGATGGTCATATTTTAATAAAAATATTATATTAAGTAAAAAAGAGTGTAAAAATGGAACTAATAAATTAGTATATCCTAAAAAAATAGAGAAGTAAACTCATTATTATTCTTGACAGATGAATCAAAATATTTCATCAAAGGAAGCATAAATGTAAACAGTCTTGAAAAGCGATGAGAATATCTCAATAAACTCTTATAAATTGGTAACCTAGGATCGTACACACCATGTGAGAAAACGAATTTAAATGAAGCCTAAAATATCATAAAAGGAATTATATTCATTATCTAACATGTAAAATGGAAATATATACTCTTTGAAAAATAGTTTGTGTGAAAAACAAAACATTAGTCTCAATAAAAGAAAATTGAGACAAAACATTTTACTGATACCGTAACATTGGAAAGAAAAACACCATGAATGAATGTTAAAAAAATAGAAATATTTGTACCAATATATTTCTGAATAAGATACATATAATAAAAATATTTATTGAACATATATCACACAAAGTGATAGAAAGGCAAACATAGCATGTATCTCATGTGAATAAATCGTTATATGAAATCTCGTTACCTTGTGTCCTGAATCTCATCATATGCTCTCAAACCACCTATATAACAAATTATAATTTATTACACATCTATTAAATAAAAATATAATTACATATAATTCTTTAAATTTTTTTATTATGGCCTTATATTACCCACTTGTCAACGATCTAATGTTAAGGTTTCACTTCAGGTAATCTTCACTTTATTCTTCGCATATGTCTTAATTTGTTATATTGTTGGTCCTTATAAATTTATTATGATTCATGAATGTGAAAAATAATATAAATATCATTTATATATAGTATATTTTTATTATAATAATTTATTCAATATGTAATTATGAAACAGAAAACACCGTTCATGGGGACGGTTTGGTCGTACGTACCCACGATCGCTATTTCAGTTTAATTATCGTGTTGAGAGAAAGAATGTAAAATTCATATATGTATATATATATATAATTATTAAATTATATTTATTATATTATATTTATCATATATATTGACTGATACCATCCTTAATACAATACATGTAGTGTATGAACAAATTATATCTCTTTAAGGGGTGGTTGTCCACACTTCCTCAAACAAAATTATCATATTTAAATATGATGGAATGAATAAAGGTATGTTATAAATAAAAATTAAATAAGAATAAATAAATTATATATATCATATATAAAAATATTTTTAATCATAATCACCCCCATGAGAGGAGCTAAGGAAAATTGAATAATCATTGTTTAGTAACGTGTTAGTTCATCGTACACAGGAACAATATGTTCCTTACCCATTATATGGAGGTGTGTATAAGTATAGGTCAAAAAATTTACATAAAAAAATAATAGTATATTTTTCATACTGGTTTTTTTATATAATCATATAATAAGGTTATTTTGAGTGCATTGAGAAGGAATATAAAATAAAGGACTTAAGAGAATATGTTACCTCTTAATCGGGTAACTCCTTTTGGTTTGTGTCAAAAGGTTTACTCGGATTCCCTTATGCCCAAGGTAAGGATTATATATAAAAGGTGTGATTTCTAGGAATTTTATTTAGAAGTTATTGTCTAATCATAATTGTTTTTAGAGGTGTTAATAAGATAGAGTGTTTGTGGCCTTTTATAGGAACAGAAAAGGACCCACTTGGAATATTTGAAAACAAGTTTGTTCTACACGTCTTTTCCTAAAAAAAACTAACAAAAAACCAACATATATCAAGAATGAAATATATTTATCTGAAATATATAGATAAAATCGGTTTTTTAAAAGATTATTGTTCATTCACTCACTTAATTTTAAGGTTTAGTCCCCAATTAAGCTTAATTTGACCTTCATCACTGTGATTAAATTTTGTCACTTTTACAAATATTTTCGGTAAAAAATTTAGTTGATATTATTAGACTCTAACTATTATAATGATTCTAATTTTTTATTTTTATTTTTTGTAATTCAATTCATAATAATGGGAATATTAAGGTTAATTTTAATCTCATTGATGGGATGAAATTACAGGTTTTTAATGTAGAAAAAAGTTCAAAATTTTGTTACGTTTTTATATTGAATTTCAAAGTGAAATTGTTTATAATAACCAAAATTGTATGATTATATGAATAATTGATCTAATTTGACCTTAAATAAAATTTAATATTATAATTAAACATTAATAATTTTTTATTTAAAAGGATTTTTTAAACTAAAATGTAGTAGTTTTCACTATTAATCAAAAAATGATGTTTTTCAGATAAATTACAAACAATTACCCTAAGATAATTTCGACATTATGAATTCATAAATGAATTTTATTTTATCAAATTAAATATCCAAAATTTCCTATAATAAATTTTATTTTTTTCATATATGGACATGAAAAGTATTACATTTTAGAAAATCTTGTTTTTTTAATATATAAAAGATTTATTTCGCTTAGTGTTATCATGTAAGGCAGCCACACCCCAGCAACGGAACTGGAACAGGTTCAACTCTCACCATGCTTGAATTTAGCTAGGGACGAGCAGTGCGTAAGTAGTGAATGGGGACCAGAATAATCATGGTGTGGTAATCGCCTATACCTCGTTACCCTCAACTCGTTTTACTGATCGGGGTTGGCTTAGTGGTACCGTGTAAGGCGGATACTTCCCAGCTACAGAACTAGGGGAGGTTCAAGTCTCTCCACACATGAATTTAGCTAGGGATGAGCAGTGCCCAGGTGGTTAATGGGGTCTTGATTAAGTGTGTTGTTTCAATCACCTATACCTAATTAGACACAACTCATTTGGCCGACTGGGGTTTGCTTAGTGGTACCGTGTAAGGTAGCCACTTCGTGATAATGGAACTGACAAAGGTTCGAGTCTCGCCATGCTCAAAATTGGCTGGGGACAAGCAGTGTGCATGTGGTGAATGGGGCCCAGAATAAGCGTGGGGCGGAAATCACCTATACCTCGTTACCCACAACTCGTTTGGCCGACCGGGATGGCTTAGTGGTACTGTGTAAGGCAGTCACTCCCCGACAATGGAACTAGCGTAGGTTCGAGTCCTGCCATGCTCAAATTTAGCAGGGGACGTGTGCTGTACAGGTGGTGAATAGATCCCATAATAAGTGTGGTATTGTGATCACCTAAACCTCATTACACATAACTCGTTTAGTGGGTGGAGGCTAGAGCTAAGCGGAGTTCTCTCCCTAATTAACCATAGTTCATCGACGTGACGACGCCGACCTCAGTGTTAGTCCCTCCCCCACCAATAGGGGTGGGTCCATCAGTGTCCTTCAAAAGAGCGGCCCCACCCATTATTCTCTTTTCAAACCCTGACCTTCTCTCATCCTTACCTCAAGTCACGCTCGGTCCGAGAGTCCCAAATTTTCTTGATGAGTTCCCTAACCAACAGATTTCATCTGCGGAGTTCTTGGATACGTCTAATCTCTTGAAGCATACCTCAGTTTTTTGATTTTATCGATGACATGCATCAGTCATTTCATTCGATAGATACATATTTGAAACTTAGATATTGAAGGACAGGTCGACTGTGGGTCTCTTAGATAATCGATAAATTATTATCTATTTCTCTTCATATGAAGATCTCTTCAAGTCCTAGGAAAGTGCACCTCGTAGTTTCAATGGGTTCAGATTGAGCCTTCTTTGGTGGACCTTTTTTCTTCATTTTAAGCTGGATCCTCTAGCAATGGTGACATGGGTTAGCTTCCCAAACCTCCCCATCCCCTTTCAAAATCCCATTATTATTCGCTTTCTAGGAAATCTGGTAGGTAGATACATGTGCTCGGATAGTAGAACAGAAGCTATTTTCCATCCTATTAACCCTCGAGTATGTTTCCAAATAGATGTTTCAAGAGACCCATTGGAATATGTGTGGATTACTATGGGTGAGGAATATCTATGCAAACAATGGGTTATCTATGAAAATTGGATAAACTTCTGTCCAGGGTGCAAGAGATTGGGTCATTTGCTAGATTTGTGTCACAAGGGGACTTTGTCTGTTTTGAGAGGGAGCAAGGATAGAGTCATGGAATATCAATCGCATGTTGATGAAGAGAATCTGAAGCAGCGGTTTGGGCATTAGCAGGTAGGCAGTAGAGGTAGAAATGTGGCTCTACAGGTGGCCTCGGTTGGACCGGTTTTAGTGGCCTCAAAGGATCAGTATGGCAAGAAGGGATTAGGTTTTGGAAGGTCATCAATGCATTGTCTGGATAGATTTACTACAGTAAATGGTTCGGAAGTGAGTGTAGTGGAAGAGCCTCTGAATCCAAGGGTGGAGAAGGTATTTGGAAGACTGAAGCGTGATATTGTGATGCTCAACACAGGAGGTATGGAGGCCAATGTGAAGCATGTAGTCCATCCCAATGGGATCAATTTTGTAGATAGAGGAATGTTGACCTCTACAAACCAAGAAGTTGGGTCTGATGATACTGTTGAGGATACGATGGAAAGTCCCATTTTGAATATGCAATTGGGTGGTGTTTTAGAGGCAAATGGTGAGTGGATGAGGGTTTATGCTATGTTGTAGCCACAATCTAAAAAGAAGTCGGTTGATATTGAAACATTTAATTACATTGTGGGCCTGGAAAATTCTGATTTGGTATTGGACCAAGTTCATGTCGTTCCTCATATTGTCCCTTCTTTGTCTCTGGGTCAGATGTCGGGTGAAGTTCTTGACGACATCAGGATACTGAGTCCGAAGACGAAGAGCAAAAAAAGTGAAAGTGAAAATGAGAATTAGAAAGAGCAGGCATCTGAAAACTATTTCAAGGATTTAAAGCATGGGAGGAGCCCTCATGTTGAGGAGGAAAGCCCAAGAAATGAAGGTGAAAACATGTAGGTTTCCCTTTTTTCACAGGATGTTTTGAATGGAGAAGGCACAATACAGTAGGGGATATATGATGACCATGGGTGTGTGTAACATCCATATTTTTTAGCAATGATTGAGACTAATAATTTAAGGGCCTCAAATTTATATATATGTGTTGAAATTCATTGAGGCCTAAAATTCATAATCTCTAATTTAATATCAATGTTTTATCTTATTATATTAAATAATCATATTTTAATAGTATATTATTATTTGGTAAAACATGGTATTGCGTGTCATGAAATTCATTGAGAAAAGTCAGTATTATGTATAATCTTAGATAACCTTAGTGTTCTATGTATATGAGACCAAATTTATATTGTGAAATGTTCACAATTAACATTGTTTTCTATATACTACAAGACAATAATTTTCCTTTAATATAAAAATAATGTTCCTCAGTGTTGGATGAAATAAAAATTATCAAAAATGTTAAATTAATTCTAAAAATCCTCATAAAATATCTGGGGGTTATATTCTACCCCCGTTAAAATGAATTTTTCTCTTGAAATTCATCTAGCATATCAATGGTTTTACACATAAAAGTTTCATTCATTGAAACCCACATTATAAAACTAAATACTAAAAATTCCCTTAAAACGGGAAAGTGGAAACAATAACAGTTACTCAAAGTAATATACAAGTGGGTTTCCACGTAAGAGAACATATGTTGGGAGTGAATATTGAATAGGGAGGAAAATCATAAATATTTATAGGGAGTGATTGAGGTAATCAATCAAAAACAAGTTAATGGTCAATGAAAATTTAAGGGCCTCAAATTCATATATATGTAATGATTTTATAATCCATTAGATCAATAAAATTTAATGTATTAGGATATCATTCCTTTTTATCATTTTCAAAACATTTATTAACTCTTGATATATTTTTATAAAAAATAATTCTTTGATTGATCTTTGATCAATTTATAGTACATGCATACCTCAAGGAATGAATGTTGAGAAAATAACTTTGATACATAAATCACTAAAATAAACTTCTCATAGATCTTAAGGCCCATAATAAAAATAAAAATATAACGATTTGTCTCATCAAAATCAATATGCATTAATCTATAAACATAAAAAGAAACACAACTGATTCATCATTAATGTTTATTTAACAAAAATAATTATTCACTAACTAGGAAATCACAAATTTCATTGGTAGGAAAGAAACCCTTATCAACCTTCATTCAAGGGTTTAAGACCCATGGCCTTTTTAGACAAGATTTTTTGTCAATTGACATACATGAAAAATTATACTGGATACATTTCATAAATCCAAAAATCAGATAACCTAGTAATAAGTCTTTACTAAGTTCAATGGTAATCAATACCAACCAATTTACTTTTTCATACCAATATTATGTTAACATAAATAACATATTAATGGTAATCTTCCTTTATTCAAAACATCACCTTGTCATTAAATCACTCCACTAGCCAATCGGAGTCCTTCAATATAAACTTGTAAATACAGAAAGAAAACATAATTTGAACAACCATTGTATATTTCATCATTCATATAACTTAATTTATGAATCCAAATACCTATAAACATTGATTATTCCACTTCATTATTAATCCATTAAAAAAGTGACATAATCTAATTACACAATACCTCTTTTCTTTTTTATTTCATTTGTAGTCTCTATATCATCTACAATGTAACCATTACTCTGAAAACCCCATTCACCCTTTCCATAATATTTCTTATTGAGACATTAAGTTGTATAATGAACATTTATTCTACATTTAAAACACTTAGCCTTAAATTATGTCTTAGGGATTCCAATATTCTCATCTATTCTATTAACTAGAATATTCATTTTTTACTTCCAGATACTTTCTTTGTGTCCTTATTTTCTATAGTCAAAACATCTTCTTTTTCCAATAAGTAATTCACTTAGTTTATTCTTTCCACAATCTATACATAGAGTAAAAATATTCCTCCTTCCTCCATGACCTCCATTACCCAAATTCTTAGTTAACTCCTTTTTCTACTATGGTGATCCTGAGAGTTGGTTAAGGTAAATGTTGTTAATCATGTTTCAAGATAATTTTTTAGGCATGGTCACAACATATTTTACTCTAGTGAGAGTACCACTTGATTTCTCATCAACAAATAATCCATCACATTCAACATTAATATAGTTCCTTACGGCTCCCTCCAATAGATATAACCATAATCATATTGTGAGCATTACTTATCATAGTATAAAACCACATAGTCACAAAAATATTTACTTATAGGACATCTAAATAATAATACCTTCCATAATCGATGAAACCTTAGGTTCCTCCTAGGTTATTCATACCCAACATATATCTAAATCCTTCAAGATGGTTAATGAAGAGTTTTTAAATTTCCAAAACATATCCCATGGGAGTATCAAACTAGGTGTAAAGAAAGGCATGTCGTCATGTACCAGATTAACCTGAGTTAGGTCGGGAACATATCTTCAGAGTTTCTACCTCTAGGTACATATGTTCCAGACCCACAACCTCATATAGTATCTAGATAGGGATGTATTGCAAGAAAATAAATCACTCTAACAATTACCAAAATTCCATTACATTTTCCTAAACATTGACTCATCCTTATACTTATACTTATCCTTAGAGACATCCCTAGACATATCCTTAGAAGTATACCAAGGGATATCATTAAAGTATTCTCATCCTTTTTTCCAAAGGTTGACTAAACCTATCTTTGATACCAACTATAGAGACTCAGTATTGACATACATTAACATTATATAACTTTTACATAATACATAAAACATTGCACAAATAGATGCATGAAGATTGTACTATTATAGTGCATTTAGGAACATAGAAACATGCAAATAGGTACATAAGTGATATACATTATCCCACTAGGTTCTTTATGACTATAACCCTTCTTAGAAACATTGATCATAATACATATCTTTATAACCTAGAGAAGTAAACATAAAAAGGGATGACATCAAATGTTCAGTATGTGTAAACAAGTAAGACTTGTAAAAAAAATTATGAGAATAAGGGTACGATAATATGATCACTAAAAGAGAAGCTCATACCCTTAATATCAAATATCACATACATAAATCATGGAATAATGATTTGGAGTTCCTAACACATTAATAATAAGGAAATATAGAACATAATCCATTAAAGTGTAACTTAAGAATGAAATATGAAACTATTGCAGAAACATAAACGTATAATATGATTTCAATAGTATTTAATTCATCACTCCCATGACCATCATGGTAGTATAGGTTCACTCACCATACCATATTGGTTGTCATGGTTCACTCCCATGTCCATCTTTGTAGCATAAGTTCACTCATCATACCATCTTGGTTTTGATGGTCCACTCACATGGACATATTAGTAGCCAATATTCATTCACAATACCATCTTAGTCTATCTCATGAGATATAAATCATTACTTAGTGCGTTGGAGGGAGATATGGGTCTCACTAATCTCATAATGAAATCATACATAACAGTGCCTCAAGATCATAAATAATCATATCATAAACCATGAAATGAAATGGGTATTATAAACTTGTAATAATATTATAATATGTGGAAATAGATAGGTTTTATAATGAATTTATCATAAATATTACCTTTAAAAAGAAGCGCATATTAAATATATATAAATAGGTAATGTGAAACATGTACCATAAACATAATTCCATCAAAACATAATCCATTCCTAGAAATAATATTAATGGAAACATTGAATAATTTTCCCATAAATGAATGACTAACAACATTGGATGTTATCTTATTTGGGAAATAATTTTGAAAGATATTATAAAAACATTTCATGACGAAAATATCCATTTTGTAGTAAAAATTATTATAAAACCTTTTTGAAAAAAATTTCTTTTAAAATGGATTGGAAAACTTAGAAAAGAAAAATTTTAAACAGTAAAGTTATTTAATAATAAATTTTCCTTGAAATTGGACTCAAAAATATTTTGAAAACATTTTGGGAGATTTTTTTGAAAACATTTTTTATAACAAGGTTTTTGAAAACAATAGATTTCAGACTGAAGAGAGAGACTGTCATATTTTCCTTAAAAACATTCTCTTCAAAATTGAAGAGTGTAAAAATGGTACTAATTCATGAGGATATCCTAAATAATTAGAGGATAAGTAAATTCATTAGTATTCTTGATATATGGATCAAATGTTTTCTCAAAAAAATTATAAATTTAAACAGTCTCGAAAAGTGATGAGATTATCTCAATGAAATATTATGACTTGGAAACATGGGATAATACTCTCCATGTAACAAAATAAAATAACATGAAGATGAAAATATCATTAAAAAATTTATATTCAAGATATAAAATAAAAATTTGAATATATAAACCTCTAAAAAGTGTTTAGATGCGTAAAAAACATGATTATCAATGAATGAAAATTAAGAGAAAACATTTTTCTGATTTGGTAACTTCTGAAATATAAACCCATAAATTAAAGTTCATAAAATGGATAGATTGATACCCATAAATATAGTTATAAGATACATAAAATACAAACATCGGTGTACAATACCACATAAAAAGGAAAGAGAGGTGAATATAGCATGAATCTCACAGGAATAAAATATGAGATGAAATCCCCTTACCTTGTGTCTTGACTCCCATCATACTCACTAAAATCACAGGTTTAATAAATATATATTTTGTGAAAATATTTTACAGAACCATTTAATTATATCTAATCTCTTATTTTTCTTTATTATCACCTTATATTGCCCCCTTGCTAATGATCTTATGTTAAGGTTTCACTTTGGGTAATATTCACTTGGTTCTTTGCATGTGTCTTAATTAGTTATTTTATTGGTACTCATAATTATATCATGATTCAAGAAGGATAAAAATGATATAAATATATTTTATATACAATATATTTTCATTATAATAATCTATATTATATATATGTATGAAACGGAAATCATCGTTCATGGAGGCGGTAGGTAGTACATACTCGTGAATGTTATTTCTATTTAATTATCTTATTGTGTGTAAGAAAGTTAAATAAATATATGTATATATATATATAATTATTAATGTATCTTTATTATATCATGTATATCTTATATATTCACTAATACCAACCATATGAAAATCCAATTGTCGTATGAATGTATCATATCGCTTTGAGGGGGTGGTAGTCCACGCTTCCTCAAACGAAACTATCATATTTAAATAAGATAGAAAGAATTAAGAAATGTTATAAATAAAAATTAATGACATGTAATGGCATTATAAATATAATATATGTAATATATAAATAGATAATCCATAATAATTTCAACCAAGAGAGGTGGTACGGAAAATTGGTCAATCATCATTTAGGGAGGCCGTAGTTCTCCATACATAGAAACAGTATGTTTGTTACCCATTAGATCAAGGTGTGTGTATGTATAGATAGAACCATTTACGTAAAAATAAACTACAATATTTGGAATATTTTTTTGTTATATAACTATATAATAAAGTAATTTTTGGGGTTAGATATGTAATAGAAGAAAAGGACTTGAAAGAAGATGTTACCTCTAAATCGGTTAACTCCTTTTGGTTTGTGTAAAAAGTATTCCTTGGATTGAATTATACCCAATGAGAGGATTCTAGGAGTAAGGAGTGATTTATGGGAAGTGTATTTAGTTTTTATTGACCTAAAATAATATTTTTTTAGTTGTGTGAATAAGAGGGAGAGCTGGTGTCCTTTTATAGGGAAGGAAAATGACTCACTTGGATTTTTTGAAAACAAGTTAGGTGTACACATGTCCTTACCTAAACAAAGTCATAACAAACAAAAATAAATCAATACTAGAAGTTTGTAAGAATAAATATGGAAATAAAATGGGTATTTTACAAGTGTATAGGCCATTTGGGACCTTAATTTTACGATTTATTCTTTTATTAAGCTTAATTTGACCTTAATCATTGTGATTAATTTTAATAACTACTACTAATATGTTTGGTAAACGATTAAGTTGATATTATTAGAATATAAATATTACACTAATTAAAATGGTTTTTATATTTTTCCCAAATCCAATTCACAATAACGTAAAAAATATGTTTACTTTTAATCCTATAGATGGGTTGAAATTATGGCTTTTTAAGTAGAAAAATGATCAATAATTTGTTATTTTTTATATTCATTTTGACAGTGAAATTTTTTATAAAGCCCTAAATTTTATTAATATATTTAAAATTTATATAATTTGGCCATAAAATAATTTAAATTATAATATAACATTAATAATTATTTAAATAAAAGGGTATTTTTAACAAAAAAGTACTAGTTTTCAAAATTCATCAAAAATTAATGTTTCTCAAAAAAATCCAAAAAATTTACCCTTGGATAATTTAAAAAATATAAATATTGAAATGATATTTATTTTGTAAAATTAAACTAACAGATATTTATAATATTATTTTTATTTTTTTCACAGATGGACATAAAAAGTAGTACATTTGCGAAAATAGTTTTTATTTAAACATAGAAAGGCTTCAATATATATTTTCTTTTTTAGTTAGAAATATATTTTAATTTTATAAAACAATGATAACAATATTTTATATGTAGTTTTTACTACTTATATTACTAAGTTTTAGTTCCTAGGTTATAACTAACTTATTTAAAAATTTATAACAATAAAATAATGTTTTGAAGAAAATCGGTATTGTATGTAACGTACGGCAAGTCGATATTCCATGTTAATGGAATATTTGACATAGTTCATTATGATAAATAAATGAAAATTTAATTTATTAGGGTAAAAAAACACTGTGAACATAATAATATTTCCTTTTATATTCTATTAGTTTTTATATTCATTTATAATTACATAGTAACCAAGGAATTCATATTCTATAATATAAACCATATATTTTCAAAAATTAGTTAATACTATTCAAAAACTCTAATTTAACATCAATGTTTTGTTTTATTATATTAAATAAAAAATATTTTAATAATATATTATTGTTTGAAAAACATCGGTCTTTTGTGTTACGTATGTCAACAAGGAAAGTAATTTTTTCATATGACACTAGATAAAATTAGTTTTCCATATAGAGAAAGAGAAATTTATATTGTGTATAGTTAATGATTAACTTGGTGTTGTATATAACATAAGAAAAACATAATTTTCAAATATAAGATGATTTATATTTAGTGTTGTATGAAATGAAAAATATCAAAAAGTAGAAATTAATTCAAAAAAATTAATAAAATCTTAAGTTTTTACACATCCCACCTATAATGTCATGCTTCTCACATATCAAGTCCATACAATCCATGATTAACTCAAATAAATCCATAATATTGTAAAAAATTTCCTCTTTTTACTTTTGTAATAGTTTAGGAATAAGCGGTGGTGGTTTATCGACATCAATATTGACATCAAACATATAATTGTACCTTCTCTCAATATATTTAATGACCACAAAATACTTTAAAGTTTATTATTTTCCCTTTTTATTATATATCACATCATTTTAGTTATTTTAATTTTATGGAATTATATTTTCTCAATAACTTTATGGGGGTGATTTTTAAATACTCTTAATATAATTCATTATTTCCTATAAAAAACATATTTATTAGTGTTTTAATAATGAATAGCTATTAGATCATATTCTGTGCTTTCTAAATTATCATATGGAGATTCATTCCCTATATCTACAATATGTAAATAAAAAATACCACTCTGGAAAGAGGGATTATCAACCATTATTAACATTATATTATTCTAATATTTTTATCTATGGTTTTTTCCCAATATTATTTTTACATCATCATGTGCATAGTATAATTTATTCAAGAGTCCCAGTATAAATTCATAGAAAATATAAACCATTACCACAAGCATGTGCATAAAATTGTCCATATTAAGTTCATTGAGTATTATAATATTCATTTAAATCATTTCTAGAAAATAAATGTGAAGATATTTTTTGGTAGTAATTTTATTATCTATAAATTAATTCAACTAGTATTTGAAAAATAATAATTTAACATAGATTCATAGATATTTGTGGAATAATTTTTCAACTTAAATTTATAAAATTGAAAGATTTTAGTTTAGGGATTGTTTTGGTTGGTGAGAAGTATAGGATTATATTTTCTTATGTGTTTGGATATGTTTTAAGAATAGTATTGAAGGTATTTGATGTGAGATTTTCCATTTTGGATAGATTTTGAATTTTTAGTGGTCCTCGGGTTTGATGGAAAACACACGAAAATAATGGCATAAGTACATTATTTAATGATATGGTATTAATATGGGATGTTTTAAATGGTACAATGATTTTTATTGATTTTAATGATTTGGGAAAAATAAAAACATTGGAATTTTAGAGTTATATTTATAAGAAGGAAAAATCTACCAAAATGAGAAGAAATAAGTCAGCTTAATGAATATAGTGTAATTAAATAATTACATTAGTTAATTCCTATGTGTTATAATATAAATCATTGTAATATTTTTGGGAGAATTAATATCAATTACGATTTTTACTAGATTACATGCTTTTGAAAAAATAACTATGTGGTGGTTTCGGGAAGTGTATTCACAAAATACTATGTTGATACTTGTCAATGTAGTTGAGTTTAACAAATGGTATAATCGTTAATTATTTTTTAGGGAAGTTTCTCTAGATCTTGACTGAATAAAATTTGTTAGAAAATATAAAGAATTCATATATCATGAAATGATAGGAAATGTGTAAGTTCATCTCTAGATAACATTATTTAAATTTCCATGATATTTATAACAGATTGGTTTTCATAGGAAAACATATAGTCAATATTCTTAAAAAAATTGAGTAACACAGAATAACCATAAGTTTTATTTGATTAGAAAAAAATAGAATTTTTATTGGACTAATCAATATTGGTAACATAATGTGGGATCATTAAAGTGTTGATCATGGTTTAGGTTTATGTTTTTGGGTAAAATTTACCACGACATGTTTAAAATTACAATGTGATAGTTTTTATCATTTTCAAAAAAAATTATATACACCCAAATGCCAAATTTTCAATATATTGTATTTTTATATTATCATATGATATTAATGGGATATTGGATAATATTAAAATAGTTCATCAAAAGATTATTTTAAAAATTTAAATTCATGGTCAAGAAAATTGTACAAAATATATCATGTTTAATCCTAGAAACAAAATTATTATTTTTTGAATATTTTTGTAATGTACCTAGGTTTCATCCCTGGTAAACCATTACATAATGTTTAAATATTTAAATACCATGATAAATTTAATATAATTTCAAGGATATTTAATTTCCTCTCTATATATGTTTTATGTAATTCACGATATGATGAATGTTACCAGGATTACATATTTATTTTTCCTAAATATTTATACCATTATATGCATGTTGAATCATATTACCAACATGGTTGAAGATGAATCAGATTTTTTACCTTAGATAAATTTAAAAATGGAAATAACATTAAATTCATTATATTATATTTGAAACTCTCTATAATGAATTGAATGGCCATACTAGGTTCATCTATCTCTCTCTTCTAAATTATTAAATTTTCAAAAACATAATTAATAATTTATGAAGGATTATAATTTTAATTTAGTATTATTTTTTGTAATAATTCAAATTCATTTCTTTTACCACATATATAATTTATATACTGGATCTGATAAAAGGATACATGGTATTCCATACACCAAAATGAAAGGGTGGAAAACTAAAATGTATTTATTATATTTCATCTACAAAAACATCATCATAAAAAATATTTTATGGTTTTTCTGTTCTCATGTTCATAAAAGTTTTCTAAAATTGGGTAGATTCCTCTATTAGATATTTGTATTTCTCCATTATTTTTATATAGAGTAAAAACATTATAATGTATTTAATATTTCCCAAGAACTCCCTAAATAAATTTATTTTAAAGTCAGTAAATTAGTTAATGAATATTAAATTAAAGTAAAAAATAAATATAATTTTATTATTTTTATAAAATCCATCTACTCCTTCATTATTTATACTAAAATAGAACTCAATTTATACCCATTTCCATGTTTATTTAACATACATGTTTATGTATTTTTGGAAAAATTAATTTTTGAAAGGGCTTATTATTTTAATGCACAAGGATTCGGAAGACTCCACATGAAGTTTGGGTCTTTAGGGTATCTCATTCCTCTTTAGTATATTAATGGTATTTTCTGATGGTGTGATTTTTTCCATCCTATGATGTTTTTATGATCCTTTTATTTAGTGTCATTTTTTTGACCAATTGTTAGGTTTTGGGGTAGGGTTTAGGTCAAAGATGAGGGTTTTTTATAGTGGTTTTGGAGGAATTTCTCATCCTCTATTATTTAGTGGGGTGTTTTTTAGTGCTAAAAATGGTGCTCTAGTGATTATGATGGTGAACTCTGGTGGCATTCCTTGTCGTTGATCTGGTAAATGAAAGGAGATGATGGCCAACGTAAGGATGGTTTAGCTTTCATGATAGGAAATGTTGATATTAATGATTATTATGCATGATTGAAACATGATGTGAATGATGGTGATGTGTTTATGGTGGATATGGTGGTGATTTTGATCATGGGATTCATGGGATGTGTACCTAGTGATGAATAATTTTTCTTTTCATTTTAAATATTGAATTTCATGACCATCGAGTTGTGTGATGATTTTCACAATATCAGGTACCCACTATATGCCCTAAATTAGTTTTATGGAATAATAAATAAGTCATTAAGATAATGGTACATGATATTAATGTTTAAAAACTCATTATAAAAAATAAATTTTACTATAAACTCTATTGTGGTTTAATATGTAAACATTAAGAAATCCCTTCTCTGAAAAATTAATTTCTAAAGGAATCATGTCACGGTTCTCTATTTTTTATTAAATTTGTTAAAATTAATTCTTAAAAAAATTAACTAATATAGGAAATACAAGATTCATAAAAATACAGACCATGTAAATATTTATTATGAAGTATTTCATCATTATAAAATGTTTCAAAATCCTATGATGAATATTTTTGTTAAAAAAATTTAAAACATTATTTATTATTATATGGATTCATGGTGGAATGGGAGAAAGTACATGTGCGTATAAGTCTCAAATAAAATTTCAATATTAAGATTCCTCTGGAACCATGTCCAATAAGACATGATACAAATGTTTTAATTTGTATTTAAAGGGATATGGGGATCTTTTTGGAATGAATACCATATGAAAATTATCAAATATTTTTTTCCCATTTATAAATGTTTTTATATAAGCTTTCGATAATTTTTTTGGATTTTTAGGTAAAAATATTTTTAGTATATTTTATTAATGAAACTGTGAAATTTTGAATGATAAAATAGATTAATTTATTCATGTTATGGATTAGGGAAGAAGAACAATTGTAGAATTTGTGAGAATATTCATTCATACATGAAAAAGACACCATATTAGATTACAAAACTATGGTTAGATCAATTTATGGATGAATATAATTATGTTATAATGTTTTTAAAAGGGTAGATACTATTTATATAGTTTTATGATATTACCTATGGAACACATCATGGTTTGTTTATATATTTCTTAGTTTGGATGAAAATTTCATAGTTATTTGGTATTTTTATAAGAGTATATTGATGCAGATATTGAAAATTTATAACTATAAATAGTTATTTTGCATCATTTTGAAGTCATTTTTAAGAAATTTTAGAGTATATATAGGATTAAATATGATATATTATCCATTGGTGGCCTTCATAGTGTCCAGTCAAGGGTTATTAGAATATTGTATAGCATTCCAAGTTTTATAAAAATAAATCATTTCAGTTATTTTATAAAAATAAATTTATATTGGTAAAAATCTAAGTACATTAACCAAGGGATATGAAAATTGGTTTTATTTTTTATTCGGCATTTGAATACTAAAAAATACCATTTTTATAATTTCACACCTTATTTATTGGAATGGAAGATTTGAAATTACATGAAGATTCCCAGACATCATTATCTACTCCAAAAAACTATATATGGGAGTGTAAAAATCATGAAAGAATGTTATATGATTTTAGAGAATTTTTAGTGTTATTAACAGGTATGAATTAACTCTCTATGTCACTAAGGATATCCCTCAGTAAGGCTATACTGGTGTTTCCAGTCCCCAATCACTAGAAAAAAAGTACCATGGAATTAAATATCTAACCTATGTGAATGATTTTCCTTATATTTATAGTAGATGTTGTTATAAATTATTTTCAAAAATATATCATGGTGCATCCATATGTTCAATTTCCATGAATAACACAATATAAAATTAAAAATATATAAAGGAGCCAAATAAGTCACAAAGCAAAATAATGATCAACTTTATTTAGATTATCCCGTAATCATCATCCAATGTAATTACCCAACATGTTCAAATAAAAAAGAAATATATTAATGATAAATAGATGGAGATATTACCTAAATATCAACATCCCCAAATAAACAAAAACCCAAAACCCAACTCAATATCACCTCAATCTTACTCATTCTCACTCTCCACATCGGATCTCCTCCATCAGTCTCTAAGAAAGTGATTAAAATATAAATAAAATCCTTAACATATATAAAAGATGATAACTACACACATAAACAAAAAAGTTCATGTCTGCAGCATGTGATTTTGCAGGCCCAATGGTACCTCACCATAAAGTCTATGAAAATCCATTATCAACATATTTAATGAAATCCAGATTGGGAACATATTAAGAAGTACAATGTACTAATTTTAGTAACATAAATGAAAACAAATATCACACTTCATTATATATATAAAAAGTCATTATTTTTTATAAAAACACTATTGATGTATATATATAGAAATGGAGAAATGTTAAAAACCCTAAATGATGAATTTTGATTAAATGAATAATATGTAGTTTCTCATAGTTTAAAAACATTCATTGTTGTCCCATGGAAATGAACACACAATTTTCCTTTTGAAATATTCTCTCAAAAACATACTATGAAGAGCCATTTATAAAACATGTGCAACCATGAATAAATAATAACACAACACAATAAAAACCACTATGGAATGGGAATATATGAAAACATTAAATGATATTATATATGGTTCAAAAAGAAAAAAACAATAATAATATGAAAACAATTATGAGGTGGGAATCCCAACCATATAATCACCATCGATTGAATATAAATCATGGTAAAATCCTTAAAATATAAATGTGGGATGACCCTAATAACACTTGACAACATGGGACTAATCATTATCCTAGGTTAATCCCAAAAAATATTGGGACAATAGTTTTTTCAACACTAGACTCCTGTGGAAAAATCCTAGCATTAGAGAAATTCCCAACTATGGGATATTTTCTAGTGTGTTCACTATTCAAATGTATTAAAAATACAATCATCATATTTATTTAAATAGGTTTTCATAATGTAATAAAACATTTAGTGACTAAAAAATCAATCCATGATGCATATATACCCAAACTATGCATAAAAATGCATCCAACCTATCCCATTATACCCTGACATGAAACAACTCCTTTTCACATAATAAAATATCATATAACATCTACAACCACTAAAGGTCATAGAAAACCATATGGTACAAGAAAAAGTGTATCCAAAGAATCAATTCATTCATTTTATAACATTCCCAATGGTCCAATAAAAAATCTAACATTGGATTCCATGTCATTTTTTATTTCATGAATATTATATACCCAAAATATCATTTAAACTCCATTAATTTTCCAACACCACTTTTCATTCAAAATTAATACTGATAAAATATGGATTTATTCCTTTCATAAATCAGAACAATTACAAATACCTTCATATTATATAAAAATCACTTTATTGAACCCCATAATATTTTTCACATAATAATTGAAATAAATGACAAATTATTTTAAAGTGATATTTGAGACATAATAGAATACCATTCTTTTGAAGCCAAGAAACCAGAGATAACATTTTTTATAAAAATCGTAGATATCAAAAAAATTAATTTTATCATTTTAAATTAATTTAAACAACACATGAAGCAAAATAATTGATATATAGTTTAAATTTAGAGAAACACATTCTCCATTCCCAAAATGAATAAATCTCCTAAAATGGAGAAATAAATTTTGATCAATAAAACACCTTAAATGGACATTAAATTACTAAATATATATGGTTTGATAAAAAGACACTAAATTTCACAATTATACTGATTTTATATGATCGGAGAAATAAAAACATTCATTAAATGAATGAAGTAATAAATGATTATATAAAAAAGTATATGAGAGTGGATTAAAATTAAAAAACACTTGGAAATCCAAAGGGATAAGGATCAAATCAATCAAAAATAATATGGATGCATATCATTCCTCCTGAAGGATAACCATGTGAATAGTATTATAAAGGGGTAAAAATATTCATAAATCAAAGTCTGAAAAATTATAAATCCAATTTTATTGTTATTATTTGTAGGACACACATTATAAACCATATATTTTGGTAAATAATGTGCCCAAAATGTGGGAATCTCTGGTAAGAACTCCATACCATGCATAGTATGGGCATATGGTTTGAAAAACAATGTAGTAACCATAAGAACCCACTTCCATGGTTTTCATCATGAAAAAATAGTTCCTAAATAAACCCACACACTTTTCCATAACCTTTCAGCAACCATGAAGTTTTAGATAAATATTTAAAATTATAAACTCATGTTCAAAACACTAAAATATCCCATAATTAAATAAGATTTAAGAAAACATTGACATAATGGTTTCACAATTGTCCCCACCATGTCACCTTGTACACCCAAAATGTCATCAATATTAAATTCAAGTAAAAAAAGGAATTTAATCCACCACAAACCATTGATATTAGTGGGTGGGTGGGTGAAAAACTAAAGAGATTCATATGAAATTCAGTACTAGATAACATGTACATGTCCTCAAAAAAAATAATTCCAAACCTCAAATAGCACTAGAATCTCTAAATTCAACTCAACAATAACAATTTTAACTAAATTAATAATAGTATGAAGGAATATTATTGGTATCCCCAAAATTTATAATTCATAAAAAAGGTGATATTATTTGGAAACACTCATATTGGGAGACTAATAACATAGAATATCATATCTTATATAGTGATTCATGGACACACAAATCATCCAACCACCGTAAGTGACAATAAAAAAATACCCAATCAATACCATCAATGAATCCAAAAATAACTTTCCTAAAAAATATAAAATAAAAATAAATAAATGAAACCTCAACATTGATTGATGTGGTTATGACCACTTTTCTAAAGATTTTAAATTATGGAAACATAAGAACTTATCCTGATTACATTGAACTACCATTAAATATAATGAGTCCAAACCAAACACCAATGAGTGCATAACCTGAACTGTTGTTTTCCAAAATAATGTTATAAAAATAAAAAATTCCACACCATATACAAGATTACTTATTTTATTTTATTTATTTTAGGGTTACTATTATTTTTATCCACTATTGGGCCATTTTTCTTCAAAACATGGATTTTTATAGCATACAATTCATGTCCCATGGATAGAAAACGTTTAGTACTAACCATGAAGAAACTATTGAAAAATGTTATATATTTTATAGTGAATAATTTGATATTTGTAACATGGTTAGTCTAACCGTTTTGAATGTCCATCAATAATGATAGAAGTCCTCTAATGAGGCTCCTATGGTTGGCTAATTAGTTGGAATAAAACTCAGTGAACCCATGTGATGCATCCAACTCGTTAATAATATATTTGTATACTTTTTATCTCAATATTTTTAACAATTATCACCCACCCCCTCCTATCATTATAATCCATATAGTTTTTCAAAAATCTCTCATTGAATCGTCTTCAACATTTAGTGATCCATTATTTTTTATTCTATATTGGAAAAAAATATCAAAGTTAATATCTCAATAACTCCTTCCATCTTCTCGTTATTTTATTTTAATTCTTGTTTTTTCTAGAGCATGGTCGTGGAAACATGTTCTTCATGATCACTTGATTTTGATAATGGTTTTTCATGATTTTTGGGTTCGTAACGATTTATCCTTGTCAGTTAGACCTTCTTGTGTCTCATTGAGGTATGTTAACCACCCCAGATCATAAAAAAACAATATTCAAGGTAATTAGTCCTTTACATAGGTATTTAATCATAAATGTTTTATTTATTGTTATTTTTAAATTATTTTTTAATGATTCAATTATTTTGACTTTTATTTACTAGTTTTTTGGGATATGATTATGTCCCATTTATTTTCATCAATTGTTCATGAGTTTTTACTTGGCTTCCAACATATAATTTATATTTTGGAAAATAAATTCCTAAAAAACATTTTCATAAATCTCATCGTGGCTCTTTGAAATTATTATTATGGTTTTAAGGGTGTTTGTTTAGCTAAAATAAATAATAGGATTAATCACCTGAAAATGATTATACTTGGCCTTTAAAAGTTATTTTATTTTACTCAAATGATGAAGGAATTTTGTAATGGTTTTATATTTTCATTTAAAATCATCCTTATTAAATTTTATTAATAATAAATGTTGACAAGGATGAAATGGAACTTTAGAAATATGTTTCTAATAATTAATCACCCTAAGAAACATGCCTCATATGTTTCGGAATTTATTGTTTTTTTCTATTTATGTGATGGTTCCAAGTGAATGGGAATACATATATTATGTTGTATTTTTAATGTAATTAGGGTTATTTATCGAAGAAATCAAAGGTGAGGGTGTGGATTTATGATGATTAATATTATATATAGCTACATTATTTTTTAACTCACCTCTAACTGAATGTATTCAGATGCCATGGGATGCATATAGGGAATCCTATAGAAAATTGATGTACTAGTTTATGATCATGTTCTATCTAGTATCGTTGGGAAAATATATTCTTATTATGAGATTATACCCCTCAGTTAGAATATTGAGGCTCATATCGAGTGTTAGGTATAAGGACATCAACCAAAGTATAAAAAGTCAGTGGTTACTTTATTACAGTAGAAAAAGATATATGGAATCCCATACTAAGATATGGAATAGTTTTATAGTCTTTATAAAGTACATATATACATGAAATTAATATTACAATTGAAAACCTAAAATAAATAACTTATTTTCTTTAATAATGACTTATTTCCCTTAACATATACCGGCATATAATGTTAAAAACACTTCCTAGTATCCAAAAAAATAAAACCAAATAATGTTGTGAGCTTATATTCTTAATAAGCGTAATCCTAAAATAAAATCCATAATGAATAAATATTTTTAATTTATATGAAATGGTAATTACCTAAACCCTATTATTTTTAAAAAAATAAATTAATCTTAAAATAGTAAAAATAAATGGGGATCAAGTAAATCCAGAAACATAATAAAATAAGATTGAAATTTACCAATAGATATTAAAACTAAATGAATAATCAAATGGAAATAAAAAAAAATCTTATAATCAGTGAATATATAATTTAAAACATCATAAACATATTGTTAATGCCTCATTCCATCATTTCCTTACATCAAATCATCAAGAAATTACATATTATTTACATGGGTAAGGCCATATCTAAATACCCAAGCTAGTTAGCCTCAGAATAAATATTGATGCATCATAGTGATATATAATTTTGTGCACCTATAAATCAAATAAAAATTATAGTTCATTACTCATATGAAAGGGGTTAAATATAGTTAATAAAAACATCCATATTGGAAAAGATTGAAAATGAAATGTCAATACTTTCCGAATAATAAATAAAAATCATAAACAATTGAGAAAAATATGTTGATTGGTATCAAAAAATTGTATCCTTATCAGCTGAAGATAATACATCCAGAGATATAATAAAGATTTTATAATTACCACATATTCAAAATATATCATAATATTAATAGAGGGTTTTCATCCTTGTTGAAAAGAAAACCCATAAAAATTCCATTAAAAAAATATTGAGGAATATATGATTTTTTAATTTTAAAAATTATCATTTAAAATTAAAATTAAAAAAATCTATTTGAAAATAATTTTCTATGAAATCAATATTGAAATATTATAGTGTAATTTTTGAAAAATATAGTGGTCATTATGGTGGGAAATTTATAATATTTATTATATGCAAAAAAACAAATTCCTTTATAATTTTTGGTGGTAGATTAACATGCCTTGTTTGGGAAAAAAATGAATATTCATCTAAAAAAATTAAAAGGAAAGTAGTAAAATATTAATTAAAATTTTATTTTTATACAAATAAATAAATTTTAAATAAAAAGGATTGGTTGAGAATGATTTTTAATAAAAGACAAATAAAAAGTTTGTTTTTCTTAAAAATATTTTCACAATGATTTTAATTTCCAAACAAAAAGAATATGTAAATATTAGTTTAAAATTAAATTGATTCACAATAGGAGTATTAAATATATTGATTTTATTAATAAATATAAAATTTTTCCCCCAAGGGATACTTAAACATAAACAATCTCGAATAATGAGGACATTGTGAAATAAACCCTTATCACATTGGAAACATTTTAACCATAATACATATGAAAATAAATATAATAAAAAGATAATTTAAATAACTAAATAGATATATATTCATGATACAAAATATTAAAATGGGATGTATATACACTACATAATGGAATTAGTGGTAAATATGGCATACATCTCACATATGTAAAAGTGAAACAAAAACACTTAAATTAGTCAGATTTCCTTCAAACATATTTAAAAATAAAATATAATAAATAAATAATTATTAGAAAACTATTATATGACAATAATGATATATTTCATACAATATAAGATTGACATATAGTCTTTCTTTACCTTTTTAAAAAACATATTTGTTTAAATCTCAATTTCACATGACAATTTCATCATTTTTCATGTATGTTTTGGTTAGGAAATTTTAGTCATTTTATATTAATAATGGTTTCATAATTTACATAATTATAAAAATTTAAAAATATTAAATATATTAATTATGTATTTGATTATTGTAATCTATAATTTTTAATGATACAATATTATTACATCATTCATGGAGACAATAAGTCGTACGTACAGATGAAATTTATTTCTACTTTCTATGATAGATGGAATTAAAAGAAAATAAATGTTAATTGACATCAATAGTGTAATTATTATGTTATATATATAATTTTTTTTAATAAAACACCTAGTTGTTATCATCCATTTTAAAATAAAATGAAAAACATTTAACATCTCTACATGGAGATGGTAGCCCACACATACACATGAGCGATATTATTATTTTCCAAAGTATTAAAAGTTATAAATTTAAACATGATATTATATTTCTAGAAGTATTATTAGTTTATAAATATTATATATATTCATTAAAACTATCCTTAATACCTTCCATGTAATGTGTTTGTGAAAAAAGAATTATATCGCTTTGCGAGGTGGTATTTTCATGTAGACATAAGATGTAATGGCCCAATCCTCTCTGGTCTATTCCATGGTTGAATATTTTGTGTTTGAGGTTTTCTGGGAGGTCAAGGTGGCTTATCCCCAACACTTTTCCAAATTTCAAGTTCTATGAATAGTGTTTCCAATTTTTGTATGGTGCTTTCATCTGTCGGTTGGCGTACAGTGCTTCCAGCTGTTGGTATATGTACATTGTTTCTAGATGTTAGTAGGTGTGCAATGTTTCTAAACATCTTTTGGTGTACAAAGTTTTGAGACATATGTAGGTGTATAGTGTTTCCAAGCATCAGTAGGTGTATAGTGTTTTTAGATGTCAGTAGGTGTATAGTGTTTCCAGACATCGGTAGGTGTATAGTTTTTCTAGAAATTGTTAGGTGTACAGTGTTTCTATACATTGGTAGGATTATAATTTTTTTCGTACATTGGTACGTTTACAATGTTTCCAATCATCAGTAGGGTTATAGTGTTTCTAGGCATCAGTAGGTGTATATTGTTTCCAAATATTTGGTAGATGTATAGTGTTTCTCAATGTCGATAACTGTACAGTGTTTCCAAGCATCGGTAGGTGTACAATGTTTCTAGAAATTGGTAGGTGTATAGTGTTTCCAAACATCGATAGGTGTACAGTTTTCCATACTTCGGTAGGTGTACAATGTTTCTAGCATCCTATAGTTTCTCCCATATAGAATTTTCTTTTATAATAAATTCCTTATAGTCCTTGTTTTAATGTATTTAAGGCCAACTCAAAAACCATAACTCCTATATAAATTTTCTTAAGGCTCTGATGCCTCTACATGGTCAAAACTCATGGTTTAATTCAATAAACCACTAATAGATAATTCTGTATATCTTAAACCACATATCTGTTAAATCATTTAAAGGGATATCTTCCTCCTTTGTTCTACCTTATTGTTCCTTGGTTCGAGATGATCAAAAATTTAATACTTCCCATAGGATTGGTGTGGTTAAACCTTAATCCTTGGATCCTTTCCCCTTTAAGTTTCTTCATGATGCATGTGCACCCCCTGTTTTAGTGCAAGCAGCAATTGTCGGCCAATCATTGATAGAAAGTATGATGTCCCTCTTTCCTTGTGTTTTCTTCAATCCTTATTCTCATATTTATCCTTTCCATGTTATGTAATGTGATATCCAAGCTTCTAATGGAGTTTTATTAGGTGTCGATTGGTGAAATCATGTCACAACGTCCTCAGGTGGAAGTAGTTTTTACGAGGGAGGTGATCGTGATCGGTTGTGTGGATCATTCTCATGTAAAAACCAAAAATAACATTTGATGTAGTGAATGTGTTTATTCTATATTCCTTTACATGAAATTGTAGAGTTATCATGATTCATCCCACTAGATCACAATGGAATTGACATAACAAATATTTAAACTAGATAAAAAATTGGTATTGATCATATGTTATTGCCTCTTGTATTTAAGATAGTGGGATATCTATGCTTTCCTTGTTTATCATGTTGTTCTTGATGGAAATTGGTAATGAAGGTAAATTGGGATTAATTTTAATTTTTTTCCAAATATAAAGAGGCATGAAAATGAATCTGTTAGTTGTTGTTGTAAGCATGATTGATTGAACTAAGTGATGAGCCAGAGGCATGTCGATGCTTGTTGATAATTAATTAAAAGCATGTCAGTTATTTGTTTAGTTAATTTTTGTATATTTCTATTTATGTTTTGTGTAGTTGGAACATACAAATAATAAATCAGTTAATTCCATATGGATTAAAGAACTGGATATTTTATTAAATATTATGCCAAGTAGGGTGTCGAGTTACCATTGTGATTGTAAGGTTGAGTGCCTTATTATTTGGAGCCATAACTGCTCATTATGTTTGAAGGATTGATTCCCTATTTAAGGGACAAGATTCTAATTGAAATGATGCTCGTTTCCTACTAATTTTGATGTGCTATGAGGCTTGATGGATGTTGTGAGATGTGGGGGCATGGTGGCTCATTTATTGTGGCAGTAGTTGACACCTATAGTGGCTAGATGCATTAGTTTATGCATGTTGGTGTCAGGGAGTACACTATAGATGATGAAATAGGGTGGATATGAATGTTGTATTCTAGGTAAATCTTGGTGTTTTTTTACCTTCTTTACATTCCCCACATCTCAAGGAAGTTGATCTTCCTACCCTACATCCAAAAAGAGGTGAAGACACATGAGGTATGCAATGTGCTTTCTATGTTTTGTTTCTTGAGTGAGGATGGGTCTAAGATCCTACTATAGGTGGAAAACACATTATGGGTAGTTTATTTACTCATGAGGTTGATCCCCCTTGTGTTTATTAGCATATAATGTTTTTCTAGAATTCATGGGAATATGGGAATGTAATAAGGATTTTAATAAATGATTGAATAAATGATGTTAACTCATGGGGTTGGATCTTGCTGGGATTTATTTCTAAGGTAACATTTCTGAGAAGATGTGGGCTTGGTTTGGTTATGCCTAGAGGGGATGAAACATTGGTGTGATTATAATGAAATATAATGTGGACTTTTTAATGGTTAATTAATGTTTAAATAATTAATTAACATATTGTTAAACTGTTAAAATGTTAATGAAATAATGTAATAATTCTCATTAAATGGTTGTGTGGTTATAGGATACCTAGTCTTATTAGTGGTCATCGGGAGTCCGAGATACATTAGCTGTAGTTGAGTCTGAGACTAGGTTATTCAAAAAATTGTGGTTTTTTTCTATATTATATTATTTATGTTTTATATTTCTATATGCTACTCCCCCCCCCCTTCAGTTAGGGAAACTGACACCTCAGGGATTCTGAGCCCTATGAAGGATGGTTTCCACAACATTTCGATGGGAGGATAGATGGATAACTACCCCCTTTGGCCCTGGTCTCTTCTCGTGGTAGTTACTTTTGCTGGTAATCACAGTGGTTATTTTTCCCCCTATAAGTGTCTAGAGGGTGGTAATGGTATGTGGTTATTCACACACATATATTTTGTCTATAGTTTCCTATGGACTACTATAGGTGTAATTTGTATAGGCTGTGATAGCTCAATGATCTTTACTCAGTGTATGGGCTGTAATGGCTTGAGGTATAGTGTTTGACATATGATACATTTTATGGGTTTTGTGGTGGCTCATTAAAACTACCTGGTTACTTGGGTTACATGGACATAGTGGATGTGATGCAAGAGGTTCATATTGTGGTACTTTTCTAAGGTGTCTGTGGGAAAACCTTTTTAGAGAAGGATTCTCAAGACGTGTGATGGTGGGGAAAAGTGAAAAACCAGATGGGAAGTGGTAGCGGGGTACCCATGATATTATTTATTATATTATATACACTTTTATGTGACACATGGTGACAGTATTCTTAGTGAGTCTGGGAACTTAGTATACCTATTTAGGTGATGATTTAGTTTCACTTATTTTTTCTCTACTTTAGCATTCTTACATTTCTTTTTCATGAGAGGCTCTATGGAGGATCCTACGTAGTAAACTATTATACTCAGGCTACATGTTTCTAAAATGTTTTTAGGTCACTTGGAGGAGGTTGGAGATGAGGATGGTTTCTACCAGTTCGGGGTATTTGGATTTGTTTGGGCATCATGGTCACCCTCATTTTTACTTTCCATTGGTACTTACAGTTTTCCTATCATGTTATAGTAGTTTTTCATGATATTAAATTTGTGTACTTTGGTTTTATTTTATATTTGAGTCTGATTTTGTGTTGTATATTGTTTGTATTATCTCTATCTTTCACATGTGTTCTCTAAGGGGGTAATTCCACCCATTTTTGTGGTTATTATACCTTCAGTGATAGTTTCCAACCAGGGGCCTACTAGTGGTGGGGCTTGGGGGGTCCCTATCTCCATTATCACATTTCCAAACTAGAATGGGTACACCATGTGGGGAGGGGGTCGTGATAGAGTGGTATCAAATCCCCGGTTTAGGGATAGGATGGTGGTTGGTGTTAGTCACATGTAAGGTTTCATGGTTTAGAAGGGAAACAATGTCAGTTTAGTTTAGAAAGTGATGTAATCACTAAAGATCAGCTAATACATATTAGTGTAAAGGCCCTTTTGATATAATGTATAGACCATTATGTTTACAGTGGCTACTAAAAGAGGTGATACTAGTTGTAGGGTAAAGACCTAGGAAAGGATCATACCTAATTCTTCTTTGTGCCTATGTTTTAATGGGATTACCTTGGAATAGGTAAACCTAAAATTAAAACAAGAAAATAATTAATTGATTATTTTTTAGTCTTCAATATTCTTATTTTATGAGCTCTAACAATTTGTTATTTTTTAGGTATAGATTTAGGTTGAAGTCCTCATCAGGTTTTCACATAAGAAGCCCAGCAGGATGTGCCAGCAGTCGCCACAATGTAGAGGTTAATGACAAAGACACTTAGATGAGGAAACTCTATGAGTTTCAGTCCTCGGTTCTACAGAAGTTCAAGGGCTCCATTTTAGATTCAGTCATGGAAGACTGGTCGGAGGAGGTTGAGATAGAATTCAGTTCAATCTGGGCTCTGAAGTAGAATTGTGTGTCTTTGGTTATGATGATGTTGTGTGGGGTGGCAATGTTGTGGTGGATCTTGTTCATCAGGGATTGTGAGGAGTTGCATATCTCATGAGAGGAGTTTTCAGACAAGTTTCTAGTCATGTTTATTTCTTCAAGTCATGTTTCCTTCATTGACTGTGAAGGATTCCATTCAACAAGAGTAACTAAACCTTTAACAGGGGATCTCCAGTGTGCAAGAGTTTGGAATCAGTTTCAGGGACCTTTTATGATATGCTTCAGACATGTTTCCAAATGAGTAGAATAGGGAAATGAATTTTGGGAAAGCTTTGCATCTAGAGATCCAATTCCAGGTCCCCCAGTTTAAGATGAAGACATATCCTGAGGTGCTGGAGAGGGCAGAGGTTATCAACATGAAATTTTCTAGAACTAGATCATCATGATAGGGGAGTCTTCATGATTCCTCATGAAGTATTTATGTGGTCTGGGGTTCTAGTTTTTTAGGGTAAAAAGTTTCCATTTGGTCAGGGGTAGGTCCCATCCCCCACCCTCTCATTTCCCCGGGGGCGATAGCTCTTAGGCCTATATCAGTGGATCAATCACTTGTTTTTATTATGGAGTCCAAGTTCATCAACATCAAGAGTGCACAACCATTCATCTCAGTCCTCGTGCACTTGGTTTTCCTCTCTAGGTTCCCCCATTGAGGTAGTTCCAGCAAAGGCAGTAGGAGCAGATTGCACCAGTTTTGAATCAGAAGAGAGCAAGTGGGTTAGGTGTAGGACGGCACCATGACACTCCACACCCTTATAGAGTATATTTTTTCCATGCTGGTAGTTATAAATAGGGTTTGAGAGGTCATGGAGGAGGTCATGTTCAGCTTCATGTTTTATTATTGTCAGCGCCAGGTGATCCATACGTCATTCGAGGTACCCTTTTATTGTTTTCTACCAGGGTGTATGCCTTGTTTGATTTAGGAGTGAAACACTCTTTCATATCACCTACCCTTGTCTATGTGTTGGGACATGAGGTAGATAGGCTTCTAGTGACCTTGGCATTGACAATGCCAGTTGGTGGTCGAGCTGACTTTTTTGAAGTATGTATAGACTTTGAGCTAGTTCTGAGACAGCACCACTCAGGGGAAGATATCCAATGTTTAAAGATATAATCATACGATGTAATTATCATCATGGATTGGTTGTATTTAGTGAAATATATCATATATTTATTCTAGAGGAAGGTGGTTTTCTTCGATGTTGATGGGGAACGAATGATGTTTTTTGCCGAGCTAGACCCTCGGATGATTCAGAGGCATGTTTTATCCTTGTCATCCTTTATGGAAGATTTGTTGATGAGTTCTTCATAGGTTCCCTTGTTGGTGCTTCCTTGGGTCATAGAAGAGTACAATGATGCCTTTCCATAATAGGTAGTAGAATTACTCCCTCAACCAGAGATTGAGTTTGAGATGGAGATATAGCCAGAATCATATTCAATCTCTATTTCTCAATATATGATGGCGCCTTCTGAGTTATGGGAGCTATGTATAAATATGTATAGTTTGTTATAGTGTGGTTTTGTTCCGCCGACTGTGTCACTGTGGGGCACACTAGTTTTGTTCGTAAAGAATCCTGATGGAAGATTGCGGTTGTGTATCGATTATCTACGGTTAAAAAAAGTGATAGAGGAGAATCGCTATCATCTTATAGAGATTGAGGACTTATTCAATCAACTTAATGGTGAAAGTTTGTTTTAGAATATTGACTTGCAGCCAGGATATATTTATATGCATGTTAAGGATGAGTATATCCTGATGACTGCATTTTATTGTTGTTATGGGCATTATGAGTTCATTCTCATGTCATCTAGTGTGACGAATTATATTTCTTTGTTCATGGTACTGATGAACGTCATGTTATGTGAGTTCTTAGATAAATTTTTGGTGTTTTACATTGATGAAATAATTGTGTATTCTTTGTCTAGGTAAGATAATACATATCATTTTAATTCCATTTTGGTAGTTCTTCATCAATAGTATCTATTTGGGAAGTTGTCAAAGTATGAGTTTTGGGAACAAGAAGTTCGTTTATTAGGGAATGTGGTGTCCCTTTATAGGGAGTAGTTGTGGATCCATAAAATATAGAAGAACGTGTTTCTTTGGTTTTCCCCAATATAGTGGTAGAGTTGAGATGTTTATGTGACCTCAAAGGCTACTATAAGAGGTTCTTAGCCAATTTCTATCGGGTTGTGAATCCTCTAACAATATTAACCAGGAAGGATCAAATGTTCTTGAGGACTAATCGATGTCAGGTAGATTTTGAGTATCTGAAAGAGAAGTTGGTCAGTGATTTGGTTCTTTGTCTACTAGTAAAGGAACATCAGTTTTATGATTTATTGGATGCTTTTAATCTAGGGTTAGGTTTTGTTCAGATGTAGCAGATATCAGTCGTTTCTTATGGGTCTCAACAATTGTGTCCCAATGAACGAAACTATGCCACCCAGGATCTTGAGTTCGTGGCCATGGTGTTTTATCTGAATTTGTGGAGAAATTCACTCATTGGAGAGTGATTTATAGTTTCCACTAATCATAAAATCCTGAGGTATGTTTTCTCCCAGCATGACTTGAACTTGTGGCAGCATTGGTGGATGGAGTTCTTACGGGAATAAAACTTTGAAATATCTTGTAAACCTAGAAAAGGAAATGTTGTAGATGATGCACTGAGAAGGAAGTCACGTTGTGATGAAGTGCGTGAATCTATTGATTCATATAGAGTGATGGAAGAACTTTTTCCATTACATCTTTATATTGGAGAAGTTGGGGGTAGAGGATGTCGTTTTCAGATAATTGTGTAGTCATCTTTGGTGCAGCAGGTGGAAGAGTCCCAGTTGGGAGATCTAGAGGTGGAGGTTTGGAGAGACCAAGTAGTTTGTGTAAAGGCCCTTGATGGTTGGGTTGAGGATGAAAAAAACATTTTTTATATCAGAGAAGGATTTTTTTTTCCTCTGGCGATGCATGAGACAATTCTCATAGGGTTCCATAGTTCAAATTTAGTGATCCATCCTAGCATGAAAAGAGATGTATCGAGCCTTGAGGGTTCATTTTAGGGGGCTTGAACTGAACCATGCAGTTACAATGCTTGTGTCATGATGTTCGTTCTTCTAGAAGGTGAAGTCCAAGCATCGTGTCCCAAATGGTTTTCTCCAGCCATTAGATAATCCTTAGTGGAAGTGGGAGCACATTTCAATGGGCATTGTTATTGGTTTACCTCGTGCTCAAAGAGGCCATCATGATATTTTGGTGGTATTGGATCATTTCATGAAATAATCCCACTTCATAGTGATCAATGAGTCAATCTCAATGGAGGTTGGTTCGATGTAGTATTTCAAGGGGGTGATGAGAATCCACATAGTCCTAAGGACAATCAATTTTGATCGAGAATCTTTTTTACCTCTAGGGTGTGGAGAGGTCTTGGTCGGTCGTTTACCTAAAGTATTGGTTTCAGCACCAAATTTAATTTCCCTAACTTGTAACAAGTATAGTGTGAAATTATGGGGTCGATCCATGGAGAATAAATATTGGAATTTTATGTCTCTTGATTTGAAATCATTTAAGTGAAGATGCTGAATTTAAATACGATTTGTGGGTTCATAGTGAGGATCTCAATTGATAACTAAGTACTTAGAATTTTCTAATTCACTACAAATTAAACGTGAAAACTAAAAATTACTTAATACTGGATTTGGATTTTATTGAAGATGTTTTGGGTATGGACATTTGTGTGGCATGCTAAATATTATTCCCAGTTGTGTTATGATGTTCATGATAACTCACATTTCTGGTTTTCACCAGTGTCGGAACTCACTTGGTCTGGTGAGTTCCGATCAAGTCCATAGGAATCGATCCCTTGGTCTGGAAATTGATTTCTACTGACTCTTAATTTAAGAACCGTCCTCCAGAAATGACAAGTATATCCAATGGTAATGTATATCCTTGTTGTAATTCTCCCAAAGATCCCTAAATACTCCATTCCTAGTCTGATATGGGGTTTCCAGTGAAATAAGAAATGGATGTTGGGAGAATTATGTGACAGACAATGAACGAACACAATAATAGAGAAATTGGTTCTAATGAACCCACATTTTACCCAACCACAACATAAGGGGGGTTTAGCTACTCATAATGAAAAGGAGAAGAAGCTTACTAAGATTCATAAGAGAGTTCATTACAAAAGTCGTCCGCACGTTTTGGGCACATGGTTTGGTAGACTGTGTGCCAACCGTGTGGATGATTTTGTCTCAAATCCTTTAGCCGCACGGTTTTCCTAGATATTCCACATGGTTTGGGCAGGCCATGCACCAATTGTGTGGATGATACTATCTAAAATCCTTGATCCGCACGGTTTTCCTAGATGGGCCGCACAGTTTGGGCAGGTCGTGTGCCAACCGTGCAGAGGGTAATATCAAAGGTATCTTTTCCCACACAGTTTTTACACAGTTTGGATAACCATGTGGAGACCATCTAGGTTGCCTCTTTCATTGAAATTCCTGATTTATCCCATACCTCAGGTCTAGTGCTTGATCCGAGTGACTCTATTCTGACATAGTCAGGGGAAAATGGTCAAAAAGCTTCCAATTCCCTTCAGAATCTCCAAAATTAATAGTCTCCATGCTTTATCCTTTGGTGACCAAAAAACAAAGAACAAGGTACATCAAAATTGATAAATTCATGAAAAACCATCCACAAAGACCATTTTATAGATATTAAACCAAGTGGAAATGCCTTATGCACAGTAGTGCATCAAACTCCCCCACACTTAATTGATTTTTTGTCCTTAAACAAAGGAACAGAAAGTCATGTCCAAAGAGATACCAAAGAAATTGGTAGAAATATCACAAATTATATCAATTAGATGAATAAGAACATTGAACTAATTACCTTTAAAAATTACAACATTCATACATCATGGCTTCCCAAGTCTATGAATTTATCCAACAAAGTAGACTTAATCCAAAAAGTCAATCATTCATTCATAAATCAACTTTTTCTTAAAACTGAGTTTTCCCTTCTTCATTAAAAGAGAGTGAATACCTCCATTTTCATCTCGTTATACACTCAGATTAGTTAAGCCCGCACTTACTCGTCACCAATTGGTGGGCTATAACTTTAATTGGTCACACACCCTCATTGACTTGTATTATGGAACATGATTAAAGGTCATCAAAAATTATTGGACATGCATTTTCATATCTCAAGATATATTTTCTTCTTTGTAGTGGAATGAGATACTAGCATAAAATGGGGCCTAATATGATCATGTCAACACATGATTAAAATTCTTGAGTAAGTCAAGATTTCCTGACATTAAGACCGCGTAATATCCACTAGTGCTGTAACAATTATTCCCAAAACCTCACCTCTTCTTATGCACAATTTGACTTCCATTTTAAGAGGTTCCTCAATTTGAATTACTCCATCAGAAAAATCATTTTTACACAAACTATTATTCTAAATGAATGGATAAATGCTCCTTTTCAAGTATTACTGGGTTTATTCACATCACAAACTAGGTTTGACTATCTGAACATATGATCCATTTTCAGAGATAATTTCCACAATTCATTTTTAGCTGAATGATATAAACCCATGACATCTATAACATCCCTTTAGACACACCTAAAAAAACATGTTACCCCAAGTACTTGGGTAAGAAATCAACTCAAATGGGGTGTCAATTAAGGACACCCTCCCCAACACTTAAAATCGAACCCAGTCCCCAATAAAGGTAATAAAGTAGAGAAGAGTGGGTAAGGAATCATGAAAAGGGAGGGCAAAATGAAGAAAGAAAAATAGAGTAAAAGTGAAAACTCCCTTGAATGTCAGTAAAGTTGGGAAATCAAGTGTTGGGGGAGTTCTTGGTGAGAATAAAGGTGGCTAGCATGGAACAAATGGAAATGCCTACTAGGGAGACAAAGGAATTATACAAGTGAAGCAGGAAAAGGCTGTACTAACAGTAGGGAAAGAAAATCACAGCACACGCAAATCAATATGATACCCTGACTTGTAGGGAGACTTCCACACTATAACACACAAGAATATGAAAACACACTATCATGAAGTATTAGGCACAAGCAAACAAATAAATTATTGGAACAGAAATTTTTTCAAAGTGTTGGGTTACCTCCTGGTTAGTGCTACGTTTAAAGTCACGAGCTCGACTTACCTAGGCCTTGAGCTACCACAATTGCATGGTGAAAATGGTTCCCACCATGTCATCCATGCTAAATTAAGTCTTTGGGAACTTCCCATTGACCTTTAACGGTCGACCATATGCATCTTCCACTTCCAACACTCTATGGTGGAATACATTAATCACTGTAAAGGTTCCTGACCAATGGGACTTCAACTTACCTAGAAAAAATTTCAGACGGGAAATAAAAAGAAAGAATTTATCACTTAATTGGATGGATTTATAGGATATCATGTGGTCATGGAAACCCTTCGTCTTCTCCTTATAATGTTTTTCATTCTCATAGGCCTCCCACCTATTCTCATTAAGCTCAGTTAACTGGAATTTCCTCTTTTCTTCTGAATCCTTGAGATTATAATTCAGGGCCTTGACATCCCAATAATCCTTGTGCTCCATCTCCACTGGAAAATGGTAGGGTTTCCCATAGATCAACCGGAAAGGTGACACACCCAATGTTGTTTTGAAAGCTTTCTGGTAGGCCCATAACACATCATCTGATTTCTTGGACCAATCCTTTCTTGATGCGCGTACTATTTTCTCCAATATTTTCTTTAACTCTCAATTTGACACCTCCACCTGACCACTGTATTGAGGGTGGTATGGTGTACCTTTGTTTTACTTGACCCCATACTTTAAGAGCACATTTCGCATGAGAGTATTGTAAAAATGTGTACAGCGGTCGCTAATCAACACTCACGAAGTCCCAAACCGACTAAAAATATGTTTCTTTAGAAAAGTGGAAACATCCTTAGTTGTATTATGAGTTTTTCTCACTGCTTATACCCTCTTGGAAAGTTAATCTATACATACTAAGAAGTACATGTGCCCAAATGATGGGGGAAATGAACCCATAAATTTGATTCCCAATACATCAAAAACTTCATCCTCAAGTATCGGGTGTTGCAACATCTCAGCACGATGGCCCACATTTCCCGTCCACTGGCATCGATCACAGTAGAAGTAAAAATGACGAGTGTCCTTATACATGGATGTCCAGATAAATCTCGATTGTAAAACCTTTTCCATTGTTTGATCTTTCCAATGATGTACTCCTGCCAAAGAAGAGTGACAAAATTCTAAAATACTTTGGATCACCTCATCTGGGATGCAACGGTAGATTACCCCATTGCCACATGAGTGGAAGAGCAGGGGGGTCCTCCCATAAATAACTCATTACCTCTGAAAAAATGCTTCCTCTACTGAAATGATAAGTTCGGGTGGGCAACTCATGTGGCTAAGTAATTTTCAAGGTCGGCGAACCATGGCCGAGGTGGTATTCCAAAGGAAAATAGATGCTCATCAGGGAATTCTTCCCTGATATCTCAATCTTCTTATCTCTCTAAGTGGGGTAGTTCCAGTTGGGAGAGATGATCAGCCACTACATTTTCACTACCCTTCTTGTCTTTAATTTCCAAATCGAACTCCTAGAGGAGGACCACCCAACAGATAAATTGTGGTTTGGTGTCGTTCTTGTTCAGAAAATACTTTAGTGCGGTATGGTCTGTATAGGCCACAACTTTAGAAAACACCAAGTAGGAATGTAATCTGTCAAATGCAAAAAACATGTCCAGCATTTCCTTCTCTATGGTAGTTTAATTCAGCTGCTCTTCATTTAATGCCAGACTGGCATAACAGATCAGTCTAAAAATACGATCTCACCATCGTCCAAGAACTGCCCCCATGGAATAATCGCTCGCATCACACATAAGTTCAAACTGATCATCCCAATTCAGAGAGATCATGATAGGGGAGGCAACCAATTTTTCCTTCAGAATTTGGAGGGTTGTGATACATTTATCATCAAACTCAAAAATTGCATCCTTGGAAAATCGATTGGTTAAGGGATGAGCAATCTTGGAGAAGTCAGGGATGAACCTTTGATAAAAAACTGCATCCCCAAAAATCTCTGAATCACTCAGACTGATTTGAGAATGGGCATCTGTGAGATAACTTCCATTTTAGTCAGATCCACCTAAATTCCTTTCATCAAGATCCTATGGCCTAAAAGGATTCTGTGGTGTACCAAAAAATATAACTTCTCCCAATTGAGAACTAGATTGATATGCTCACATCGCTCGAGAACCAGCTCCAAATTTGTTAAGCATGTATTGAATGGATTCCCGTATACTGAGAAGTCATCTGTGAAAAACACCAGAATCTACTCCACCATATCATGGAATATAAATAACATGCACCTATGAAAGGTGGCTGGAGTGTTTCACATCACGAATGACATTTGACAGTCGGTGAAGTTTCCATAAGGACATGTAAAGGTACTCTTTTCTTGATCCTATGGGGTGATAGAGATTTGGTTATATACCGAATAACCATCTAAGAAACAATAATATTCATGCCCTCCCAATATATCCATAAATTAAGCCATGAATGGAAGAGGAGATTGATATTTCTTGGTTGCATCATTCAACATCCTATAATCGACACAAACCTTATATCCTGTAACTGTTCTGGTTGGGATGAGCTCATTTTTTTCATTGGTCACTACCATGATGCCTCCCTTTTTAGGCACCACCTAAAGAGGACTCACCCACGGGCTGTCGGAGATGGGGTATATAATCCCAGCATCGAGTAATTTAATCACCTCATTCTTGATCACTTCAATCATGGGTGGTTCAATATTTTTTGTGGTTGGCGAGATGGTTTCCCCTTCCTCCATAAGTACCTTGTGGGTGCAGACCGTGGGGCTTATACCCTTAAGGTTAGCGACCGTCCGGCCAATGGCCTATTTCCACCTTCGGAGGACATACAGAAGAGCATCCTCTTGATCTCCTGAGAGAGAGGAATTTAGGATCACTAGTAATGTATTATCCTCTCCCAAATATCCATATTTCAATGAGGGGAGAGGTTTCAACTCGAGCTGGGGAGCCTTGAGAATGGATGGTACGGTCGGCTCAACCTCGGCTCACTCTAATAAATCTGAAACAATCGCCCTTTGCCTGTAATGGTCGTCTTATCCTTCAATAAATCTTACTTACTTCTAGTTTTCTTCAATCTATTCATCCTCCAAAATAGGTTCATTGATTAATGAATAATGTTTCATATCATCTTTATCTAGGACTAAGCACTCAGTCGTTGTTGTCAAAGCACAACAATCCTCTTGCTCCATCAGTGAAACATGTTTCACCGCCATCAGGACAATGTAAGAAACCTTCTCATCACCAACACGGAAGAACATCTCACCTTGGTGAACATCAATTAATACCTTCCTGATATCCATAAAAGGTATTTCAAGAATTAAATTTGCCTCTTGGCCTTCTTCCATGTCGAGGATAATGAAATCCACTGGCAGAATTAACTTTCCCACTTTAACAAACATGTCCTCAAAGAACCCCTTGGGGTTTTTTAATAGAACAATCAGCTAGTTGGAGTGCCACTTGGGTTGGCTTGAGATCGTTCAGCCCTAACTTCTTAAATAATATAAAGGGCATTAAATTAACCCTCGCCCCCAAATCACAAAGGGATTTTCCAAACTAGCAAGGTCCAATAGTACATTGGATAATAAAACTTCCCAGATCTTGAAGCATAGGAGGGAGAGTATGTTGCACCACCGTTGAGCATTCCTTGGTCTGGAGAATGGTGCCCAAGTCTTCAATATTCCTTTTATTTTAAAGGATCTCTTTCATGAACTTCGTGTAGGTGGGCATTTTAGTTAATGCATCTGCAAGGGGGATGTTGATATGAATCTTCCTGAATACTTACATGAACTTTGTAAATTTTTTGTCTAGCTTTCGTTGTTTCATCCTTGATAGAAATTGAAATGGAGGTTCATGCACTTTAATCACTTCATTTCCCTTATCATGTTGGACTTCTGGTTCTTTATCCAGCTCATGTTTCAGGGAATTTTCCTACAACTTCTCTACCAGAGCAGAATATGGACTGCTTTGATGGTGTAGCACCATGATTGATAGTTACCTTCAGCGTTAGCTCTTTCCCGCTGCATAGAACAACAACATTTTCCTCCTCCCATGGATTTTTCTCAATGTTACCCAATAGTGTACCAGGCTATCTTTGAGAAAGCTGATTGGAAAGCTGCCCAATCAGGTTCTCGATGCTTCTAATTGGTGCCTCCTAGTTTTGAAACCATGTTTAAGCAGTAGTTATAAATTTAGACATAATTTCCCCAAGCCTTGAGGTAGGTTCCTACTAAGGTTGTTGGGATACTTGTGGGGGGGTGGCTATCGCAATAGTTGATAAGGATGAGGGTTTTGATACCCCGTACTACTGATATACTCCTTGCTGAAATTGGTTTCCCTGTTGCTACCTCATATACGGAGTTTAAAATTGTTGTTTCCCGTAACTATGTGGTCTTTGTGGTTGGGGCTGAGGATTTGTTGTTGCTGCTGCCAGCTGGTACATTGATTCTCTTTCCACCATTGGTTTTGGAATTGAGGGTAGTTGTTGGATCCTTTGTTTTGTACAACATAATTTCCCTCACTTGTAGAGGCTCCCGCACTTACCTGTAGGCACTCGCCCATAGCATGGTTGTCACCGCAATCACTACACGCTATTGTAATGACAGCTTGAACTTGATATATATGTTTTAAATTCAAAGCGTCGATCCTCTTTGAGAAGACATTGAGTTGAGCCACAATCATGGTGGTGGCATCAATATTATGAATGCGCCTTTTCTATGTTCTCCACTCAGAATGACATTGAAAAATATTTGCTGATATGTCTTCCAACAATTCAAAAATCTCCTCAGGGGACTTCCTCATGACTCTCCCTTTAGTAGTTGCATCAACCACAGTCTTTGTATCAGTTTTCGGACCACAATGGAAAGTATGGACATGCATCCACAATGGCAGTCTGTGGTTTGGTAATTTCCACAACATCTCTTTAAACTATTCCCACGACTCATACAAAGATTCTAAGTCATGTTGTTGGAAGTAATGAATTTCATTTCTTAAGGAGACTGTCTTCGAGGGACGGAAGTATTTCAATAAAAAGGCTTGGACCATTAACTCCCAGGTATGAATAGATCTCTGAGGTATCCCCTTGATCCAGTCCTTTCCCTTATCCCTTAATGAGAAGGGAAACAGCCTAAGTTGTATTGCATCCTTTGGCACTTCGTGGTATCAGAATGTGTCACATATCTCTAAAAAGTTGTAGAGGTGATCATTTTTGTTTCACTCGGCAAGCCATCGAACGGAATTGTATTTTGAATTAACTACATTATCACCATCTTGATCTCAAATTGTTGGGCATGCACCAGTGGTCATACTATTCCAGTTTATGCTCCCTAAATGTAGGGTAATCCATATTCCATAAGAGTGTGGCATGGAAACATTGGTTCCTAAGGTGCTTGGGTAATGAACTGTTGTTGCTCCCAAAAATAATAAGTCGACTAGTTCTGAGGCTAAAAGGGAGACTGCTCTAGCGGAATATATTATCGCGGTTGTGGCTTCCCGAACCCTGGTACAAATTGAGGTGGTGGCATGTGTTGGTGTCTCGATAGGTATTCCACATTAGCCCCCGGTTGATTCAGATGTTGCTCTTCCTCGCCACCCAGTGTAAGATTTCCTTTAATGACGAATGGTTGCCAACTCCTAGGGCATCCCCCGGTTCTTCCTCATGCTATACCAATGGGTCATTTTCATTGTGACCACCCATAAGTGCACGACGTCTCCTGGACAATCTTCATTAGATTTCTATATCTATCGGTTGTAACTTTGACGACTTGGAAATATCAGAATGAGTGACCTGGACACAGATATACCTATAGATCTACACAACACAAACAACACACCCTGTGTAAAAGAGAAAAAATAATGAAAATTTGAAATGAGATTACGAAAAGAATTTAATTTTTTTATTTTTTTTTATTTTTTTTTTTTTTTGAAATTTTTTTTTTCACTCAATTACTCAAATTAAATTAACAAAAATGACAATCGCTTCCGCAGCAATGGTGCCAAAATTTGGTCATTCGTTTACCTAAAGTATTGGTTTCAACACCAAATTTTATTTCCATAACTTGTAACTAGTATAGTGTGTAAGTACAAGGTCGATCCATAGAGAAGCAATATTGACATTTTATATCTCTTTATTTGAAATCATTTATGTGAAGATGCTGAATTTAAAAACAATTAGTTGGTTCATGGTGCGGATATGAAAAGATAATTAAGTACTTGGACTTTCCAAATTCATCACGAATTAAACTTGAAAACTGAAAATTACATAAAATTGGATTTTAGATTTTAATGAAGACGTGTCGGGGCTGGACATTTGTGTGGGACATTAAACCTTATTCCCTATCGTGTTATGTTTTTCATGATAACTCACATTTCTAGTTTTCACTTGTGTTGGAACTTCCTTAGTTCGGTGAGTTCCGATCAAGTCGGTAGGAATCAATCCCTTGGTCTGGATTTTGATTTCTACTAACTCTTAATTTAAGAACCACCCTGTAGAAATGACAATTATATCCAATGGTCATAGATATCCCTGTATTAATTCTCCCAAAGATGCCTAAAAACTCATTTCTTTGTCTGATATGGGGTTTCTAGTGAAATAAAAAAAAGTAATTTTGGAGAATTAGGTGAGAGACAATGAACGAACACAATAATAAAGAAATTGATTCTAACGAATCCACATTTTCCCCCAACCACAACATAAGGGGGGTTTAGCTACTCATAATGAAAAGGATAATAAACTTACTAAGATTCATCATAGAGTTCATTACAATAGAAAAATAGAATAATCCGAAAAATACAATAGAATTACAAGAACAAGTCCTCAAAAGCCTTCTTTCCTCCTGTTTTTTTGCTCCCAGCCTACTCCCCCTCTTTTCCCCACTCCCCCAAAAGACTTCTTGGTCCTAAAGGGGATTTTTCTTGTTTTCAAAAAGTCGGTAGAAAGGGGAACCCCAGGTCAAGGGGTGGGTGAAAAGTGAAAAAGCAAAAAATGAGAAGGTTGCAGTCATCTGAATGGTTTTGGTGCATAGTTTGGTAGACCGTGTTCCAAGCATGTGGATGCTTCTGTCTCAAATAATTGAGCCAAACAGTTTTTCTAGATGGGCCACATGGTTTGGGCAGGTCCTGTGCCAACTGTGCAGAAGCTACTGTCTCAAATCATTGAGCTGCATGGTTTTCCGGGATAGGTTGCACGGTTTGGGCAGGCCATGCACCAACTGTGCGGAGGGTACTGTCAAAGGTATCTTCTCCAGTAAGGTTTTAACACAGTTTAGATACTTGTGTGGAGACTATACGAGTTTCCTCTTTCATTGAAATTCTGGAATTAACCCATCCTTCATGTCTACTGCTTGATCTGGGTGACTCCATTCGGACATAGTCCGGGGAAAAGGGTCGAAAAGCCTCCAATTCCCTTCTGAATCACTGAAATTCATAGACTCCATGCTTTATCCTTTGGTGACCTAAAAAAGAACATGGTACATCATAATTGTGAAATTCATGCAAAACCATCCATAAAGACCATTTTATAGATATTAAACCAAGTGGAAATTCATTATGCACAGTAGTGCATCAAGTATTCATCATGATTTTGGTTCTTAATTATTCATTAACACTACTTTTCATCCACAGATGGACAGTCAAACAAATAAGACCATACAGACAATTGAAGACACATTGCACTCTTGTGTCCTGGATTTAGGAGGTTCATGGATGAGGCACTTAACCTTGGTGGAGTTCTCCTAAAATAATAGAATTCCACCCACCATTGTTATGGAACCATTTTAATCCTTTTATGCCCAAACATTATGTTCTATATTATGCTATAATGGGGTTAAAGATTCAACAATTCTCATGTCTGAATTGGTATAGAATACGATAGATATGGTTCAGGTGATTTTTGAGAGGATGAAGGCAGCACATGATCGTCAAAAATCATATTCCAATCAAAGGAGGATATATTTGGAGTTTGATGATGGGGATCACGTGTATCTAAAGATGAATCCCTATCATGTGAAATAATGGTTTGGTGGTGGGAGTAAGTTATATCCTTATTTTTTTGGTCCTTTCATGGTGTTAGATTATGTTGGAGCTGTGGCATATCGAGTAGCACTTCCCTAACAGATGAGTAGGCTACATGATGTTTTTCATTTGTCACAGCGTTGTCGTTATCTTCATGACGACTATCACATCATTGATTGGGGTGAGTCAGATGTTGAAAATGATGTGATCTTCAAGGAGTGGCATGTAGAGATCATGAACCATAATGATATGGTGTTTTGTGGGCATGTTATCCCCTTAGTTCAAGTCTTATGACGACAAAGTTACATGGAGGAGATGACATGGGAATGTGATTCACATATACATGCTCAGTACCAAATGTTGTTTGATGTTTAACTATTTTAATGTAACAATGTTAACCATATTATGGTAGATCATTCATGTTTATGATATGTCTTTTATCATTGACTTTTGTGGCATTCCCTCTTTTGAGAGGTATCTTGGTGGGTGGTTGTTTAGACCCCTTTTCTATTTCCTTTTAGGTTGGTTGAAAATTCTCAAGGAAATGAATGATTTGAGAGGTATCTGATGTCATGGAGCGGACCTCACTAGTATGATTTGTACCTGAATTTTTGTGTTTGAGGTATTCTGGGAGGTCAATGAGGCTTTTCCCCAACACTTGGCCAAATTTTCAGTTCTATGAATAGTGTTTTTAGTTTTTTATAGTGTTTCCAATCATTGGTAGGTGTACAGTCTTTCTATATATTTGTAGGAATAAAGTGTTTCCAAATTTTGGAAGGTGTATTGTTTTTCTAGGCATCAGTAGGTGTATAGTGTTTCCAGATGTCAGTAGGTGAACAGTGTTTCCAAACATCCTTAGGTGTACATTTTTTCCAAATGTCGGTAGGTGTACAATGTTTCTAGATGTTAGTAGGTGTACAGTTTTCCAAGGTGTCCATAGGTGTATAGTGTTTTTAGACATTGATATGTGTACATTGTTTCCAGATGTCGATAGGTGTACATTGTTTCTATACATCAGTAGTTGTACAATGTTTCCAGCTTTCTACAGTTTCACCCATTTAGCATTTTCTTTGACGAAAAATGTATTCAAGGCCATGTTTAAAGATATTTAATGCTGATTAAAATCCCATAACTACTATATTAATTTTACCAAGGCTCGGGATGCCTTTATATTGTCGAAATTAATGGTTTAATGTGATTCAATTTTAATGGAAAATTCAATCTATCTTAAAATGATGCTCTATTAAATCATCTAAAGGGACAACATATCTTCCCCCTTGTTCTAACTTCTTGTTCCCTAGTGCGAGATGCTCGAACCATTTCTTCTGACCATAGGAGTGGTGTGATAGAACCATAATCCTTGGATCGTTTCCCCTTTAAGTTTCTTTTTACAGTGTGTTCACCCCCTGTTTTTTGTACAAATATCATTTGTCAATACATCATCGATAGAATGTATGATCTACCTTTATTCCTATGTTTTCTTATATTGATATTCTCCCATTTCTCTTTTCCATTTTATGGAATGTGGTCTTTAAGTTTCTAATACAGTTTTATTGGGTATCGGTTGGTGTGGTCATGTTGTGTAATCCTTGGGTGGATGCAATTTTTTCAGGGGAGGTGATCGTGATTGATTGGGTTGATTTTTCTTGTGTATGAACATAAATAACCTTTGGAGGTAGGGAATTTGTTTCTTCCTAATTATTTTATGTGAAATCATAGAGTTAGAATGATCCATCCCACTAGATCACAATTGAATTGTCATAATAAATACTTAAAATGGATAAATAAATTTGTATCGATATTATGTTATTGCATTTTGTTTTTTCTGGGTAGAGGGATATATATTCTTTCCATGTTAAGCATGTCGTTCTTGATAGAAATTGGTAAATAATGTATACAAGTATTAATTAAAATTATTTTTAAAATATAAATAGGAAACTAAATGAATCTTGTTTTTTTTTGTAGTAAGCATATTTGATAGAACTAATTGATGATCTTGAGGCATGTTGATGCTAGTTGATAATGAATTAAAATCATGTCAATTAACTATTATGTCAATTTTTCATAGATTACTATTTAGGTTTCATGTATATGGATACTAAAAATAATAAATTGTTTAATTCTATAGGGATTTAAGATCTGGTTGTTTGGAAAAAGATATTTTGTAATACAGTTCTGAGTTACCCTTTTGATTGTAAGGTCGACTGCCTTGTGCTTTAGATACATAAGTGCTTATTATTTTTCAAAGTTGGATTCCATGTTTAAGGGAAAAGAGACCAGTTTATATGATCATTGTTTCTTGCTATTTTTGATGTGTAAGGATCCTGGATAAATGTTGTGAGATGTGTGGGTAGGGATTCCTCATGGTTGTGGTATCATTTGATTCCTAGAGTGGTGATATGCATCTATTTATGCATGTGGGTGCCGCGGAGGACACTAGAGATGATGAAATGGTTTGGATTTGAATGTTGTATGATTTCTAAATCTTTTTGGTTGTTTCTCTTCTTTAATTTCCCAACTACTCAGGAAAGTTGTTCTTGAAATGATCCTTCCAAAAAAAGGTGAAGATGCATGGCTTTTTCCAATTGCTTTCTGTGTGTAGATTCTCGGGGTAGGATGGGTCAATGCTCATAGTATAGGTGGAAAATAATGTAAGGGTAGTTTATGTACTCTCCATGTTGAGCACCCTTGTGTTTAGTATCTTTTAATATTTTTCTAGAATGACTTTGAATATGGGAAAGTAATAATAATTTTAGTAAATTATTGAATAAAAGATTTTTACCCATGGGTTTGAAGATTGCTGGGATTTAATGTTGAGGTAATATTTTTAAGAAGCTGTGGACTTGGTTTGGTTATTCATAAAGGGAATGAAACGTTTTTGTGATGATAATGACATATAATGTGGAATTGGTAATGGATAATTAATGTTTAAATAATTAATTAACGTAAAGTGAAACTTGTAAAAATGGAATTAAGTAATGTAATAAAGATATTTAAATGGTTGTGTGCTTATTGGATACCAAGACATAGTAGTGGCAGCCGGGAGTCTAAGAGACATTAGCTACAATTGATTCTAAGACTAGGTTATTCTCCTAGTGTAGTTGTGAGCAATAGTATATTTTGTACTTTTTATAGTTCTATACACTACTTCATTCCATCAGTTAGAAAAACTGACACCTCGAGGATTTTAAACCAAGGGTGGTGTTTTACACAACATTCTAGTGGGATGATGGCTATATGACTACTCCCTTTGGCATCTCTCTCTTCTCTTGGTAGTTACTTGTGCGGGTAGGAAAAATGCTTAGTTTTCCCCATATATGTGTGTAGTGGTCTGTAATGACTTTGGGTTATTCACTCACATAAATTCTGGATATTGTTTCTGATGGACTAAAATAGTTGTAACATGTATAAGCTATGATGGCTTGGTTATCCTTACTCAGTGTATGGGTGGTAATGGCTAGATGTATAATGTGTGATATATGATACACATTATGAGAGATGTGGTGGCTTCCAAAAACAACCAATTTTCTTGGGTTACATGGATATAGTTTTTGTGTTACACGAGGTTCATATTGTGGGGCTTCACCTAGTTATCTATGGGAAATACATTTTGGAGAGAGATGCTTAGGACGTACGATGTTGGGGAAAAGTGGAAAACTAGTAGGGAATTGGTTGTGGGATACCCTTGATATTATTTATTATATTATATACTATTGTATGATAAATTTTTTGATAGTATATCTGGTGAGTTTGGGAACTTAGTATACCTATTAAGGTGAAAAGTTAGTTTCACTTATTATTTATTGTACTTTAGCATGATTTCTTTAGTTTGTCACAAGGGGATCCAGGGAGGATCCTACTATGTATACTATTATACTCACACTATGTATATCTAAAATATTTTTTGGATCACTTGGATTAGGTTGAAGATCATGTTGGTTACTACTAGTTTGGAGTTGCAAGAGCTGTTCAGACTTCATGGTCAAAATCACTTTTAATTTCCATTGGTACTTATAGTTTTACCTTCCTATTATAGTAGTTTTTTAGGACATTACATATGTGTACTGGGGTTGTCTTTTATATTGTAGTCTATGTTGGAGTTGGTTGGTGTTTGTCTGATCTCTGCCTTTAGCATGTTTTTTCTTAGAGGGAATTTCCTTACATTTGTGTGGTTACTATACCCTTAGTGATAGTCACCAAATTAGGGCCAACTAGTGGTGGGACTCAGGGGTCACTATCTCCCTTCTCACATTGTCGATCCACGAGGGGTACAACATGTGGGTAGGGGGACATGACATAAGAGACAATATCATATCCCCCTAGAGAATGGTATGTTAAAAGTTAAATTTGATATTATAAATTCAAATTTATTTCTAAATATAATATAAATATTTCATATACATCATTATATTCATCTTTTAATACTGGTGGTGGTGGTGTAAAATGAATTACATCAGCTTGCAAGATGGTAGTTCGTTGTACACATGATAAATAGTTCCATTTTCCATTTGATTGAAGTCAAGATGGATCTGAGTTACTCCAATTAAATAAAATCATCTATGTTTGTATATGATATATAATTTTAATAATATTATAATTGTTGGAGATGATTTCAAGATGTGGAAAAATAAATAAATAAAAACTTTACCTCTTCTTTGGAGAGCCTCTTTATGTTAATATATAACAATTTCATAGGAGGGAATCCTAATATAAATATGGCCTATATGATTCATATATGTAATTATGTAAACAAATTAAGCCCTATAAAAACAAAATTTTGTTGGATAATTGTAGAGGGTATGAGAGAGGGGTTCCTTTTATAACTGGTGGATAGGATAAACATGGAATTCTTGAAAATATAATGTGATACTTGCTTTTTCATCAGGAAAAAGAGAAATAAATGGGTCATTATCGAACAATATAGTTTATAGTGGTCAATTATTTTCCTAAAATGGATGATTTACAAGATCATTGGTCATTTGAAACATTATATTTTTAGTTTACCTAGCAGTAAACCTATTTTACCTTGACCGCGATAATAAATTTTAACTGCTTTTACTATTCATAGTGGTAAAAGATTATGTTTTGGGTTATAAGATAATAAAAATTATGACTATTAGAAATATATAATCCTTTTTTCAAATTTAATTCAAATAAGTGATAGAAATAAATTTTAAATTAAACCCACATACTTGTAGAAAAATTGGGTTTGCAAAATTAAATATTGAAAAGTTTAAATTTTTATATATTAGAATTAAATATGAAATTGATTATAATGACCTAATTAATATAAATTTTAATTTAGTTTAACTAATTTTATTTATTAAAAAATTTAAAACATATTTGATCCTTGTAAATTATTTAAACAAAAATGAATATTTTAAATAAAATTAGTATTTTTTCACATTTCATCAAAAATTTAATATTTTCAGAAAAATATCAATAATTAACCAAAATATATTTTTAGAATATAGATTCCAAAATATAATTATAAATCTTAAAATAAATTTTCTAAATGTTTTATAAAAATATTTTCAATCATTGTAAATAGATCGCGACTAAACCACCATTTAGAAAAAAAAATTCATAAAACATCTATTTTACTTTCAAGTGGTATTTATTTTATTTTTTAATAAATAAGTAATGATATATTTTTTAATCCAGGTTTAAATCATATAAATTTTATAATTTCATTATTCATATTTCACCCCACCTAATTTACATTTATGTTATAATTGTCAAATTTAAATAATAATATTTTAATCAAATATTGTGTTTCATTCAAAACTCAAATTGCGTGTAACTCAAAATATCGAGGTGATTGAATGTATTTACAAAGAAATATACTATAATGTTTTAGGGTGTTAATTTATCTTTTATGATTTTTATTTCCTTTAAACCCCATATATAAATTGCACCCTCAAAATTTAACTTTGATCAAGGTAATCAAGGGTTTTACATTTGAAGATACCTTTTTGAAATCCTACATCATAAAATAGTTCTATAAAAATTCATCCTTATAATAGAGAAATGGAAGTATAATGTTCACCTCTAATAACACATTACTTGGTATCTATATATGAAATCATTAGTGGGAAGTGAAGATATAGACATGGAAGAAAAGAATAAATAATTATTGGAAGTGATAGAGATCACTTATCACAATAAAATGGGTGATCTAGATAAGGTTATTTACCACATAACCATAAATATTTAAAGGGTTAAAAGAGCATCCATTCATCATAAATTATGGTACTAGGATAGAGTTTTCATTATTTCAATATCTTTTTTCCAAGAGTTGTGGAATTATTTTAATGTCTAAACTAAGAGCATTAGTACATATTATTACTTGAAGTGTATAATTTCTTCCTTTGGTTATACATCCTTAAATTTCTACTTCATCTCTTACTCAATCAAATTATTATCAAAAATGAATTTTTATTCTTGAAGAACATTAATATACTCTTAATGGATCCTACAATCCAAAAATGAATGAAAAGTTCTACCATTTATATATTCAAAAATAAAAATGGATATCCCATGTTATCCAACCACATCCAATTTTCAACTCCAACTATTCCATAAACATTTAAAGTGTATACCTTTCATAAATATGCCTGAAAAAATCAAATTCCTACAATATAAAAGGAATTTCACTAAATTAAAAATAAAAAAATTACATCATGTTCCCAAAATAGTATAAATTATATCTTAATTTCACATATTAAACATTTGAATAACCTGATCACTATAAAACCAAAATGAAAACCTCTGTGATTACAATATAAAATCTAAAAATGTCAAATATATTCCATATATCCAGAAAACACAGTTAAAACATGAAAATATATTATAAAACATCAAATCACTATCTAATTATAAGGACCCAATACAATCCCAAAACAATACTTTATTATTATTATATAAATATTGATCACATATTAAAGTTTATATTCCAAAGGTCGAGTGTTTTCCAAAAAAGTCATCTTTCTACTTAATCACTTTTCATGGTATCATTCAATATATGCTTGAAAATCCATATTGAAATAATACTATTGTACAATAATTAAAGGTCTTATGATTCTTATAATTATTATAACATCGATAAAATAATTATAAAATATAATTTATTTAATTTATACACATAAAAACATCATTACTTCTACTTTCTTTATACACTATTACTAGGTTACTTTGTATTATTCCTTAACACTTAATTCCTTTTAAATTTCATTCGTAGTTTCTTCATCATCAAAAAGACCATTACTTATAAAAACTTTACGATTATATTATTGATCATTTCTACTAACACATCGATTTACATAATTCCAATAATTTAAATATTTGAACCATTTATCAATTACCAGTACCTAAGGGTGACAAATATTCTCATCCATTTCATTGACTGAAATTTTCATTTTCTCTCAATAGTTTCATATTCTATTCTACTATTCTCCACAAATAAATGACCTTATCATTCCATTTAGTAATTCCCTTGAGATATTCTTTCAACATTCATGAAATATAGAAAACACAATGTTATTTCCACCATGGTATCTACCCCTCAAGATCTGAGTGAACAATATCATTCCCTTTTTTGGATTTTCCAATATATAGTTATGGTGTAATTTTCTAATTAGATATTGTGATGATTATTTGGGTATAATAAAAATATTCTTAAAACAAGTAATCATCAAATTTCCATACTCATTGACACATTTTCTATCACATTTAATGTTAAACCTGTTCATTTTTGTACTATTCTTAACTAAGGTCAAAAATGAACAATGTGAGAAATTCTAATCATAGTAGTAAATCACATAGTCATGAAAAATCATGTATATTATTTATAAATATTGAAATATTATATTCAATATATAAAACCTTATATTTAACCTAATACATTTATGGTTAACAACTATTCATGTCCTTTATGATGGTTTATAATGAAAATGTAAATAAACTAAATCATTTCCCCCAGGAGTGTCAAACTAGGTGTGTAGTAAGGCCTATTGTTTTTTATCAGGTAATTCTAGAGTCATTAAAAATGAAAAAAATCTTGTTATTACCGTGAGGTGTATATTTTCTAAAACCCTAATAACTTTATTTATTATGAAAAGAATGGTTTTCATAGAAAAATCACATAATCTCTTCCAAACAAAATATATAGGATGCTCTTATATACATCTCTTCAATGTATATAATAGGGTTATGTGCTTGAATCTATGTTTTCTTAAATATAGTTCCCAAAGTTTCGACAAAAAACTACTCTAATTCTTACTATAATGATCCTGACTATAATAACACAGAGTCAATGGTTACATTATTCCAATGGCATAGGAAACATGGAATCAAGACTTGAATGAATAAATAATTTAATAGTCTCAATAATATATATATATATTCACATTGAAATTGAAAATATATTATATGAAAAGTGGTTTCCTTAATAATTCCATATATTTTTTCAGTATATCTTGATAAATAAATTACAAAACACTTCCTAGTATCCTAGGTAAAATAAGATATATGAAATTGGTGATATCATATTCTTATTAAGTGAATGTTTAAAATGGATTATGTCATAAATAATGAAGTATAACAAATATGGTAGGACATGTAACTAAAAAATCCCTTTAAAGTATATATACAATGTAAAATAACAGGAATAATTCATGATCAAATAAATTCACATACATAATCACTAAACCTTGAAACATATCCAGGGATATTTTAACTAATCTAATAATTACATAGATATCGATATATAATCTTATAATGAGATAATTCGTGATTCTATACATCATCAATATAAATTTAATTCCTTGTTCCAGGAATTCTTATAATCAAGCCCTCATTCTAGAAAAACTTATATAAATGGGTAAGACCTAAGCTAAATACCCAAGTTATTTTGTATCTGGAGATCCACTAATGATTCTAGTGGATTTGAAATTATAGGTCACACTCATCAATTAATATGTCTAATGAATTTATCATGTGAAATTAGGGAAACATAATCAATTTTAACTATATTATTGGGAAATCTATCATATGAAATGTTAATATATTATCCATTCAATAAATATAACATAAACCATTCAGAGTAATATATAGAATTTAGTCCACATAGCACACCAAATTTAACTAACCATAAACCATCTTGAGAAATAATAAATATGTCATCATAAAACATATTCCAAAGGTTGAATGGGGTAAAATGAGTTCTGATTTCACTGTTTAATATAAAAACCATAAAAATTCTGTAAATATCTTACCTAAGGAAATATCTATTTCATTTTGAAAATCATCTGTTAAAACAAATAATCAATAAAAAATAGGAAAAAAAGTTGATAAAAGTTGAAAAATTTTAAAATATTGTTTTAATCATGGACTAACCATTATGTAGGAAAATTCCATATAGTACATACATTTTAAATTGAACAATAATTTCAAATTTTCTATGAAATCCAAATGGGCCTTATTTGAAAAAGGAATGAATATTAATTTTAATAAATATTTTAAAAATTCATAAATATGTTAAAAATTATTTAATAAACTATTTGGATAATAAAAAACACATTTTTGAAAACATTTTTATAAAGCAATTACTTGGATGAAAAATAATATTCAACTGATGAAAAAAATGAAGTCATATTTTCTTAAAAACATTTTGGCAGTCATTTTAATTACAATAGAGATACAAAATGGTTAAATTAATTTAAAACATAATTAATTACCATATGAGGGTAACATATATTTTTTTTGAAGTGTAAAATAATTTCCCCAAGGGATAATTAAAGAATAACAATCCTTAATAGTAACGAGATTATGAAATACACACTTACCACTTTCGTAAATTTTAAATCATATTCCACAAGACTAAAAAAAATGAGTCTTTAAATAAGATTAAAAAATATATAATCATAAAAAACATATAAAAATTTGATTTATATAGAACACATAAATGAATAAGTGATGAATGTGGAATAGGTTACATGGCTGTAAAGGTGACAAGAGAAACCAATACCATTGGTATGATTTCCTTCTTACATGCTATAAACTCCTATATAATAAATATTGGATTTTTACAAATATATTATTGAAAAATAATAATACAATTAATACTATATATTATTTACATATTTCCATTTATGACCAATTTATTTACAATTATTTGTTAAAATGACTATTTTTTATGATAATTTCTTCTTTTTAATGTATGATTTATTTCAGTAAATTAAACCCATTTAAATTGTTCATGGTTCCATAATATCTATAATTTTACCCATTATTTAAATATCATATTTATTCACTATATATTTAATTAGAATAATCTAAAAACTGTAGAGGTAGAAAATGGACTACATCGTTCATAGAGAAGGTAAGTCATATGTATGGTTGAACGTTGATTCCAATTTTTGAGTGGATGGAATAAATGTTGGATAAATGATAATTATTATTTCTATATTAATTCTTATGATATATATATATATATATTATTAATATTAATAAATTAAATTGTTATTATCATCTATGTAAAAATAAAATTAAAAACCATTCTAATTTGTACATGGAGGTGTTTGTCCACATGTACGCACTGGTGATATAATTTTTTCCACTAGATTTGAAGGTATGAATTTATATATTATAATATATTTACATACATAAATTTAGGTCTTATATATCACATATATTCTATAATATTCTCTTTGTTATCATCCATTAAAAGATTAAGAGAAAATTGAATCACATTTCTTCATGGGGAGGTTGTCCACATTTCACCCGAGTGAAGTTATCGTATCCCCCGTGAAATGGTTTGTATAAAAATTATATTAGATATCATAAATACATATGTTTAATAATTTCAGAAATATTATATACATATTTTAAATAAATCATTATATTCATTCATCAAATGTATAGATATAAGAAGAATTACATATGTTCGTGAGGTGGTAGTCTTCTCCACAGATTATTGAAATTTTCATTTCCCATTTGATTGATATGATTTATTACATTAAAAAATAAAATATTATTATATAGGTTATACTTTTTTATATTTTTTCATATATTAAGAGTATTTTAAGGAGTTCAAAGATGAAATAACATAAATATACGCATTTAATAATTTTACCAATTCTCTAGAATGCCTTTTAGGTATATACCAAATTATTTTATAGTAGGAATTAACAATAAAAATATGGACTATAGGATGTGGTGAGTTAAGTAAGTAATATATTTTTTTATTTTGTATTAAAGAAATGTTTTTGGAGGTGTGGATAGAGGAGAATAGAGGGTGGACTTTTATAAGTGGGGGAGAGGACACACATGAAATTTTTTAAAATATGAAGTGATACCCAAATTTTTATTATGCTAAGAGACTCCAAAAGTTGGTAATTATTGAAAATTATAGGTTATATGGTCTAAATAATTTTATACAATTGAAATTTTATAGGTTTATGATAACTTTTAACTCTTATCTTCTTAGCATAACCAACAATATAACTATTTTTACCTTAAATATTGTAATTGTTTTTTTACTGATTTTAATATTCAAGAAAGTAAAAATATAATTTTGAAATATTGTATAATAAAAAATATTCCGATTCCAAATGTTTAATATTTTTTTCCAAAATAAATTTAATGATGAGAATTAATTCAATTTAAAATTAAACCCACAGATGTATCAAAATATGATTTTTCCAAACAAAACGTTAAAAGGATTAAAAAAATATAGCATAATTTTTTATTAAATCGATTAAAATGGACTAAATTAGTTAAATTTTAATATTATTCATATTATGGTTATTTAAAAACAATTAATTATATAATTTATCCATGTAAATAATTTAAATTAAAAGGTAGTATTAGAATATTATCATTATTTTTCACTATTCATCAAAAAATATATCTTTTCAGGAAAGCCCCCAAAATTTGTCCAAGATAATTTTGTAATATAGATTTAAAAAATTATGTTTAATTGGAAAAATGAATTTTACAATATAAAAAAAACATCTAAAATATGTGCAAAATTTTGTGACTAAATCACCTTTCGGGAAAAAGAATAATGCTTTTCCAAAAACAATTATTTTTATTTAAAATGAATACTAATTGACATATAACCAATTAATATCCATTTAATTAATTTTATACATGTGAAAAAAATATTTTTTTAAAAAAATTACATATTCATATTCATACCCATTGTTTTAATGGCTAGGTTATAATAGTCTTATTAAAATATTAATATTTTAATTGAGTATTGTGTTTCATTTAAACCTAGCATTGTGTGAATTGAAATTTATTTAAGAATTTGTTTTTATATAAAATAAAATATATCATAACGTTTTAGTGTGAAACATTATCTTATAATATTTGTGTTTTGTGTCATGACAACTACAAAATTTGATATTCCTCTATAAAAATCTTAGGGATTTATATTAGGGTAGGTTAATTTTTATTCATATTTGGACTTAATTTACAACAGTTATATTATCACTATCATATATTATCTCACATTCTTTTGGTTCACATATTGAATGTTCTGTGTGTGTTATATTTTACCTCACCTTATATCACTATTTTTAGTTCGACTTAATGGTGTGTTTCTTTTTCTATTAGTTGTTTTTATTCTACCGCATGTTTCTATTATTTGAAAATGTATCAAAATGTTCACTCGTAAAAATTGGATGCTTCAAGTAATATTGTAAAATGGTTCATGAAGACAATATAATGTTACCTAATTATGAAAATAAATTCTAAACCAATTCCTATATCTATTTCCATACATTCATGAAATGGTTTATCATTTAATTTGTATGAATGGATTGGAAATTAGTATCCTATTGAGCTATAAAGATCATGTATACCATAATTATAATATCCTTAGGTTTATATGAGTTGTGGTGGAAGGTCCTTGGATTATAGTATTGTTATGAGGTCGCTTCTTTTGAACAAGTTTCACTTAAAACAGGGAGATTTTAGTTGATGGTTTTGATCATTTTTGTTATTTAGGAATCCATAATCTATCATCATTTTATGCTTTCAACTATGACCTCAATATGTTTTATCGTTCATTTTTTATATACTTTTTTTCTTGTGGTAATTAATTTTCATTAAATGGGAAATTTACATTTATTCATTATTTGGTTTGTTTTTTTTCTATCTATTTATTTAGTTTCCTAGAACAATAATATATGGAATGTTCATGTCATGTTTCTTAGTGGAAAGACATTTCTTTTCTTTTCTATAGATTAAATGAATCATATATCAGTATTATTGAGTCCTTAATACATGTCGCAAACCTAGGGGGACTGGGAATACCCCATTTTGTATTTCATGGGTCATATTGGGAGTTTTATCCATGGGGGATCAAGGGTTGGTCTATAAAAAATTAATAAAGAATTAGTTCTTAAGAGTTCTTAGGTTTTTAACCCTCCCCTGGTATTTGGGATTCTAGAAATATTAGATTTAGAATTGTTTTAATTATAGTTTAATATTTTTAGTAGGTGTTTGATAAAAACCTCGTAGGATTAAATTTGACTTACAAGGATGTTTATAGATGTTTTACCTTGATTTAAAGCATTGTTCATGATTGTATTTAATGAAATTATTCTTTATTTTCATATTCATAACTTCTAATTGATTAATATTTATTTGTTTTTTGAGAAATCATAATTTCTTATTGAATTTTGAAATGAATAATAGTGTAAAAATTCTTCTAAGACATGCACAGACCATGCATACAGGTCTAGGAAACCTCAAATGACCTTCACACAGCAGGTACATGATATTCTAAGATGTGCTGGAAAACTTTGGGTATTTTTCCTTCATATGTATCATTACTTTTTTATTTTAGGAGTTGGGTTAACTTTTTTAAATTTTCCTAATCCCTTGGGATGATCATAGAGGTTTATTAGGATTTATGATTTTTAATTTGGTTCATTAGAATATCATTTAAATCATTAAATCCATGTATTATATTAGAAATGTGTATGAAATTTAAAATGGATTGAAGATTTTATTTAATTCATTGATAATTAAATTGAAATATATGTGAATAATTTTTTTATTTGATAAATAAAAGTTATTTTAAATTTTATATAATATTTTAATGTTATTTTTTTGAATATATATGAAAACATAGTTTTTATAATTTTGAGAAGTTTTTAATTATAAGTGTTATAATAATAATTTGAATGAACTTTAATAATAGGATTCAAAGGGTAATGATTTTTTCAAATTGAAAAAATCTTTTTAGAAAAAGGACTACATTAAATCCATAGTAATGCATTGTAATTTTTATGTGTCTTAATTTTTTTATGGATGGGTGATTGTTTGGTGATTATTTTTTTATGAATAATATTTTTTAATTTTTTATGTAATATGGGATTTGAGAATTATTTATATGGTATTTTGAGATTTATATATTAAGTCTTGTTTTAGTTTTTATAGTTTGTTTTTGTGGTTTTTTTATTGTTCTTTGTTTTTCCTACCTTTAGAGTATACCCCCAATAATTTCATAATAGAAACACAATAGATATCAATGAGTGGATCACCAATAGTAAAGTATTTAGTTGATCAAGACTCATTAGAGTTAGTTGTTACATTTATTTGGGTCATGGATATTAGTGGTCTTCCTCTTCTCCCTCTATATTTGGAGTTTATTTGAGTGTTCCAAAATTTAAATCCTTCCAATTTACATGTGTAATCAGATTCCAACGAAGTGGATTAATAGTAATGAAGCATTGAGATGGTCTTCATTTGGGTTTTGAATCTATACTCAATCTATATAATTTTTTACAATGTTTTTCTAGAGGGTCTAATGTGGTTGTATGGTAATCCCACTATTCAAACCAACGTATTTGAGGATCACTCATGGGAGGACTTCAAGGTGATATTTGTTATGTGGTACTATAATGACGCCCTGAAAAAACTGAAGAAGATGGTATTTTATTACCTCTAGTATGTGTTATTCATCAGCCTTTTGAGTTTACTAAAAAGTCATAAAATGTGTGACTGTTGTATTCTCAATTTTCAATTAGTAATCGATTAGGAACATTGAGGATCACATCTTTTTTAAGTTGTTTTTTTCCTCTTAAGTTATATCCTTATATGCAGTCTCAGCCATAATTAATTATCTTGATTAAATAATTATTTTATAACATTATAGAGATTATAGTGGGGATAATAACAACACCCTGACCATTATTACAAACATTATTTTATTTATTTATTAGTATAATTTATTTTTGTCCCCTATAGGATCTTATTTTATTGAAATTTTGATTTTTTATGATGAAGTGCTTGTGGAATATTTAGTTCGAGGTTTATAGTAACTACAAGATAGTGATGTGATAAGACTATATCTTTAACAATGAAAAATTTCATTCATTATGCATTGTATGTATAATTATGAAGCATTCCCATGTTCTATTATATAGGTCCTTGAGTGAGGCTCTCATGGTTTGCTCTTATTTTGTCCAACCATTCATCTAATCCATGAATTGTGTCTATCTCACTAAAAATTTGATGTTAATATTTTCTCATCACTGTTATAACCCTAAACTTCTCCCCCTAATCTAATTTGACTTTCTAAAGCAACTTTCACCTTCTATATTCACGTATCCTCTTTCATTTATGATTCCATGGTCATTATTATATGTTTCAATTTGAATAATTAAGGAAAATTACTTAAACCTTATTATTTCAACCATTCAATTCCTTTACTCTATTTTTTCGTGCCTATAATATCTATAGTGATTGTGGGTTCATGTATACATGATTTAAATTAGTGATTTCATTGATTTTATGGTTTGTGAAGATTTTTTTGGGTCCTCTAGACTACCTTCGATCTCATTGAGGTGAGATATCAACCACCATTATAAAATCAGTAATAATAAATGTAAGTGGTCATTTTAATTACATTTTAATCATACAAAAACGATTCTATATTGTTTTGAAAGAATTTTTTAGTTTTTTTAAATATTCTACCTACTATATTTAGTCTATTTTATGTTGGATGCTTATCTTTGATTTCACCAAATGTTCATGTTGTTTTTCTTTATTCTAAACATATAAATTCTGTTTTGGGAAATCCATGCATATCAAGTGTTTTAGTAAATTCCTTATTGGATATTTGAGAATTCCACTTGATATTTTGGGTGTTTTCGGTTTTAAAACTAAATATAATGAATAATTAAATCAAAAATTATTTTATATGATCTATAAAATATTATTCAATTCACTCAAGTTATTATTTCATTTCATAATGATTTTGTATTTTGATTTTAAATGATTTCTATTAATTTTATTTATAATAAGTGTTCTTGATGGATCATTAAAACTTAAAATAAACGTTTCTAAATATAAAAATCATGTTAAAAATCTCCCAAAATATTTTGGAAGTAACTATTTAGTTTTCCTATAATGGTGGTGGTTCCCGGTGAATGGGCCTATATATATAAATGTGTGTTCTTGATACAATTGGAGTTTTTTCTAATGATACTTTAAGAGGTGGGGGTGTTTATTTCATGTGTTTTATATTATATGTATTAATGTGATTATTTTTTGTAATCACCTCTATTATAATTTCATGGGAATCAAAAGGTATTTATGTGAGATTTCTAGATACACATACTACAGTATTTCATAATCACACTCTAGATTGTTATAAAGTCAATACTGATTAAAATGCATTATTAGGATGCTGAATAAATGGTAGATAAATTTTACAAATTCCATTTAAATTTAAGCTATTAAACTATTAATTGTTTTCAATCAACTCAAAATAATAACACAATCTCACCTAAAGTGAATTCTTAATAATAAAGAGGTAAATAAACAATGTAAATATGTTTCATTACTAGGATCTACTCTTTTCCATATTGGTTATACCCATATAATGAACCAACCCTTATATACGTATATTTTACTTCTCAATAGTTTAATATTCATTTCACTATATAAAAACATCACTGGGAACCATAATATATTTCTGTCATTGTAAAGTAAGAAACTTAATCAAATGGTTTATAAGTAAACTATATCATCTCCAATAATTTATTCATAAATAACAACCTTTTTGATGATATAATACACAATACCCTTCTTTATAACCTTGGGAAATGAAAAAACTATAAAATTATGAGCTTATATTATTATAAAGGGTTAACGATGGATGGATTAATATAACATTATCATAAGGGTATGTGATAATAATAATAAAAATTGATACTTGTACATTCAATATCATTGATTTTAAACTTGATTCATGGAATAAATCATGGTACTTCATAAGACATGAATCATAAAGTATTCAACGAACATGATCCATGAGAACAAAATTCATATAACATAGATTTGTGGCAAATACATAAGCATGGAAAATCTTACGATAAGGTGACCCACCAAGTCATTCATAACATATTAGGCTTGGGAAAATCACCCATGTAGCTACGTATGGTTTAGGATAACCTCCCATGTACTATCATTTAGGATTAGTATAACCTACTATAGATCATCTTGTTTTAGCATTGGAATACCCACCAATGTACCCTCTTATTTTGGGAATGTCATAAGCACTTGTTTTTCAAATTTTTTGGATTGGGAAAACAAATTTTGTATAGTTTGGGCTCATGGATCATTAATCTTTAACAAATTTATTAGAGGTAAATATAGGTACCAACCATCAAAACATTCACAAATTTTTGTGCCACAATATCATTAAATAGTCTTTTTTTAATAACCCTTTAAAATGAAGCATGTTTCAAAAACTATTCATTATAGCATAAACTGTTGGAATGAAATGATTTTTATAAACATTTCATAAAAAAAATAACTGATTTGAATGAAATCTGTTTCATAATATAATTTTTTCATAATCATGAATACATTATACATAAAGTAATAATAATGATGGTATTATTGTACCATATCCCTTTTAAAAGAACTACATCAAAGGTAGTTTTCATTGATAATTATAAATTTCTTAAAAAGATCATCAACACATTCATGAGGTAAATACCATTTCGAATTTAAATTTCTTGTTTAAAATATTAAAAAACCAAAAATATTATGAAATAGTTTTGTTTGAAAAACCGTGAAATCTTGTAAAGGAATATTTAGATAATTTAATATTCATGATGGCAGAAAAATATATTCATGTTGTACATTCCAAGATAATGATTCCTTTTATATTTTTTGGTAAAATGTTGAAAATACCTAATTTATAAAATAGATTGAGAATTAAATTTAAACCTTTATTTTAAAAATTAATAACATGGTAAAAATGTTAATATAAAATCATTGGATAATTATAAACTCATTTATATATCATTTTTAGAAAATATTTCCATGAAATAAAGAGGATTTTTTACAGAATAGATAAATAAAGTTTATTTTTATTAAAAATGTTCTTTTAGATTATTGAGTAATCAAAAGGTGGTAAATTAAAGGGAAATAATTATTCTAAAGAAATATCCAGATTAGAGAAACATATAACTATTTCTTTAGAGAAAGTAAGTATTATTTCATTATCAGGGACATAACCATATACATTCATAATAAACAATAAGATTAAATCATAAAACCATTACAACTTTTTTTAAAATTTTGAACCATAATAAAAATTAAATAATTTACCTTATATAAATATTTAAATCAATATATTTTTCATAAAATTAATCATAAAGTATATTCCTGGGAAAAATAAACACCAAAAAAATAGGCATATGGTGAATATGGCATGTGTCCCTTGGAAATAAAAGTGAGATGAAAATCCACCTACCTCAAGTATCGACATATATTATACATGTTCAAACATCATATATAATAAATATATTTTTATTAATAAAATATTAAATAACAATAATTATATATAGCATACCATATATTATTTAATTATTACATCTTATTAAATTTTTAAGGACAATTATTTGTTAAAATCAGGTTTCAAGTAATAATTGCTTTGTTTTTCATATATTTTTTACATTGGTATTGTAATCCCTTTATGTTGATCATGGTTAAAAAATTTACAATATTTTAAGAATGTTATACATTTCATATATATTAATTATATATATATTTAGATTAAATCATTAATGTTAGAGATGGAAAATGTATTACACCATTCCGGGAGATTGTAGGTCATATGTATGCCTGAAAAGTATATCCATTTTCTCTAAATATGGATTAAAATAAAGGTAAATTATAAATCACCTTTACTAAATAATTATTATTATATGTATAACACAAATGTTCATTAAAATTATCCATATTTCCTTCAATGTAAAGGATAAGTAAAAAAATAACCACATCGGTTCAAGAGGTTGGAGTTTGTCATACAAATTAGAGACATTATCATATTCTAAAGGCATACATAGTGGTAATTTAGATTTGATATTATACATCAATAATTATAATCATGTCATGAATATCATATAGAATCATTAATGATGTAACACCCCAGACCTTCCAACTTTTTATATTACCCGAAATATAGTGATTTAGGTGTTTGAGGAAAGTCTATATTAGTTTGTTGGGGGAATGGAGGATCTTCCTGACCTATTAGAAGAAAAAGGTCTATTTTAGAGGATGATGGTATATCATAGGAAGAATATCTGAGCAGAAGATCTGTTTTTTTTCAAAGAAATTAATTTTTCACTTTTGAGATACTTTTTTGATGATAATTTTTTTAAATTCCTTAATTAATAGAATTTGAATCTATTTTAAAGAAACATAATAATATTGTATATTTAAAAAAATATGTTTCCTTTTTAATGGTCATACTACATGAATTAGATGAGATATTTATTTAATGGAAAATTAAAACCTTATTAAATTTTACTAGTTTTGAATATGATCATTCTATAGAAAAGATATTACTATAATTAGTTCTTACTTACATTCCCTTGACATGGTATTTTATAAAGTATTTTTCCCTTGGTTTCATTAAACATTATTTATCTAGTTGTTTTGAGTTCTCTATAGATGGTTTCTTCCCATTCATGCATCCAGAATTTCTAGTGTAGAAAATTGTGTAAATAATCTATCTTCTAGTTAGGGTATTCCTTCATTTATCATTTGGTGTAACATGTGGGTGGGGTTCAAGACTCTATTATATCATGGGTAGATATTATACAAAATATTATTGATGAAAATAAGTTTTCTTTAAATGAATATAATGGTAAGGGTAATGTTTTTCATTATTTTACTTCTTTTTTATATACACTATTTTTAAATTTTTGATATATTTTTTGAATCAAATGTTGTGTGATTACTGTGAAACCCCATAATTAAATGGATAACCAATTATACTTACCAAGTTAAATTATTTTTCCAAGATATATGGCTTCTATGAGATTACCCATAAAATAAATGAAATAGATTTAATGGACATCCCATTGTTAAATCTATAAATTATTACTGGTTGATTTGAATAAATTTATTGACATATTGGAAATTGTGATTTGTGGTTGTGTTATGTGGGTATTATAGAATTATTAACCATGATATGGGGAAATTTTCATATAAATTGATGGTCATGTGGTGATTATAGTGAGGATGTGGCAGTGATTGTGATGGATGTTGTGTGGTCTTGTTAGCACGATGATGAAGGGATGTCCGATGTTTCAATATGATTTTTTATGCAAGTTTTCAAAGTAGTGATGGAATAAAATAAATTATAACATTGAGAAATAAATGATATGGGATGGAAAATTTTATTTAATGGTTAATAATAAGTTGTGTTTTTAATTGGGTTGATGTTAAATGTTAATTGAATATATAGTGAAATTGAATTAATTATCTATTTAATGAAATGGGTTGGTAACATGTAATATAAAATTTTTATTTAATTGATAATAATGAAGAAATGTGTCTTGGGATTTGTAGGGTGGTTTTTTTATTTATAAGATTCATAAGATTAGGGGAAATTAGTGAGTTGTTTATTACCCTTGTTGAAAACCCATAGGTTGGACTTGTGTTTTGATATTGTAGATCCCCAAGACAAATTGACCAAAGATTAGGGAGGTTAAATTAGTGGTTTCATACTAAAAATTCCTTTTCATTTCTATTTAATCTCTTAAACATGTAATTTTTCTACATCCACTCAATATTATCTCCCAAACTAACTTCAAATGCCATAATAATAACAAAATGGGTAGTATAAAATATTTATATGGTTCACCTTAAAGACTTACTCCTTAGAATTTTGTTTATTCCCCAACAACATGGATTCTATATTATAATTTTAATATCTCCACAACTGATTATAGTGGCTTTGGCTTCGACAGTGAGACTTAATTTTTTTCGGCCTCCAACCAAAATACCTCTTGATTTGTCTCCAATGAAGAGACTTCTTATGATCCTGGATCAAACCAAAGGACTTTAAATGCTCTTGGCTCTAACTAAAAGTCTTCACCTATGTTCAAAGAATTGATATAATGTAGTATTATTTTATAATTTTCTCCCACAATAATGTGGGATTTTAATTTCCCATGTACCTATTCATGTATATTGAACAGCCATCAGATGTGTCTTTTGGCCTTACTCAATAATTATAATCAAATGTGATTGATTAGTTTCCTCGCTACAAAACTTCTTGTGTTATGATTCCTTCTAAAAAATCCCAACCTCCCCTGTTTGTGTGAATGTTGTGAAAAAAATTATTATTTATTACATTAAATAATAATTGGAAAAATCTCAACAACTACTTCATTAAATATTAAATCAACTCATGAAAAAATCTTTTATGAATTGTATGGAATCTAAAAAAACTTGTTTTTGGTATATAAAGATGTTTCATATTTGCGTCAATTATACATTAATTAATTTATGTGTTTTTAAAACAAACTATTCTCCTATTTTCACAATCTAGATATGTGTTAGTGAAATATTCTTCTCGTGATATTTCATAAACACACTGCCCCCTGGTTCTTTAGTTTAGGATCAACACATGTGTGTCAGGATTGTGTTCATTCATGTCCTTCACTAAATTATGGGTATAGAAACTTGTCATAGTTCCTCTATTATCCCACACACTATAAACTTGAAATAAACCCCTATGAAAGTTACTCACTACCTATTATCCCTGATTTTAACAACCTAACTCACATGAAAACTATATGATTTTTCAAGATTAGTTTTTGAATGACAAGTATAGGTTATCTTATTTATTCAAATGGAATACTACATTTTGATACTATATCGCGGTCTCATCCAAGATTAATTAACTTAAAAGGATTGCTAGATTTGGGTTCTATGAATAAGCCTGGGAGAAATGTTAATTTATTTTCCCAATTTGTTTCAGGGGAGAATATTCTTCATGAATAAAATCAAAAGTTTTATGCACTTTTTGAATTCTCATGTGATCCTACTTATTCTTTTCTAATGTTTATCATGAGGATGGATTCTTTCCATTCAGAAAAATAAGGTATGTGGGTCTATATTTTCTACAAAAAACTATAGTCTCTCTAAAAATACCAGCACAATATCTTAGGATTATAGCTTATTTTTTTATATCCAAAGAGAAAAACCTTGCACAACCTTAGATTTAATTTTTAGAAAGTGCCATAGCTCCTAAAATGTTACGGTTTCAATGTCATCTCAAAATTATTTCTAACAAACCAAGTGCATTGGGATATCATTTATGTGTGTGAAAAAAATATTTTCATTTTATTCCTTGGGCTTGAGGTGTTATTTTATGTGGGATCGTATAATAAGCATGATCCCCCTTTAATGGTGGAAAATCAAATAGCCTCTTTAAACTTCATTTTTCATTCGCCCAAAACCTCTTTTTTTGAATTAGAGCATGGATAAAAAATATAGTTGCATGCACTATTTTAGAACACTCAAATGATCTTCATTCCATATTCTAAGTCATCAATTTTTTATGGAGTCCATCAATCTGTGGTTTTTTTAGTTATTTTACATACTATATTACCTTAGTTGGACACATGTTCTAGACAAAATTCTGGAGTGATCAAACGACTAATATAATCTCATAAAAATGGATCATGTTATATATATCATTTTAAGGATGTGGGAACCTACCTTTTACTCATTTCATCCCAGATAAAATTTTATATTGTTCTGGTAATGGTAAAAAAAATGAAACCCCTCCATGTACATACTAGAATTCCCTTCTCCCCTCCCATTACTCCCACATACCAGTTCACCTCCAATCATGTCTCCCCTGATGGTACACCCCCACTATTTGACTTATTACTGGATTCTTATGGGGGTATGCTCCTTAACTCACTAATTCCTCCATTTATATGGTGATAGCATTCACCCTTAGGCATGCTTGACCCCTTGGTTCTCGAATGATCCCTTGTTTGAGGCTTCCTTGGCTACTAGGGCTTGGACCCATTTTTGGTATGAGCCTATAATAATGTACATAGAAAATTAATCTATGTAAAAAATCAAGATCTAAATAATAATAGACTAGTCTAACCTTCTCTTATTCTTCATACAATTCTAAATTCATTTTTAATGGCCTTCTTTGTAATCAATTAATCTTCACATCATGAAATAAGATATTCATATTTCATTATGTTCATTAATGTTACAAAAGTTTTTCTAAAAAATGTATCACACTTTATTCATGTATTTTTTTAAGAATATCAGTTCATCAATTGTCATATTTAATATGTAGATATTTCTATATCTGTCATCTAATTCCATGATATTAATCCATCATAATTATCAAGGAATCACTACTTCTTATCATCATCTTACCAAAAACACATTGACATGAAATTGAGAACAAATGAAACATTATGACCAAAAATATCCCCATATTTATTCTATTTTCATACCTATTTTTCACACTTTGTATGATTAAATATGTGTTATCCAACTTTTCCCCCACTTATTTGAAATCAAATGAAAAGGAAATGTGGTGATATACTAAAAAAACTTATTCCCTGACCTTTAGAGATTAATTATTGAATGCCTTTGAGAGAGGGATGATATCACATGGTTTTATTTTCATAAAGCCTGTATATAATCAATTCTAATCTACTTGGGATAACCCGATATATAAAGCAAGATAGATATTACTTAGATTTTCAATTTTTCCATAAACTTCCATGCATGTAAAATCATGATCAAAATATCTCAATTCTCATTATAGGAGCTATAAATAATATTTTTTATCAATTACAAGATAAATAATCATTTCATTATTTTATAAATATATTTTAATGTTCCTCATTCACTATTTCATGAATATTTAACAACATTATCAACCAAATTCTCTCCCTCAAGGGATATAACCATATCCATAAATTATCTACATGTTAGTACAACAAAATTCAGATATATGGGAATAAGGAGGGACCATACTTGTTCCTAAATATTAACAACAATACTGATATTTTTTCTTAACCAAGTTGCTGCATTTTATATAGTATTCATGCATCCACATCTTATTTTCAAATATGATTTATCCTTTGTTAGTATACATATTATCCCTATTACCACTTCATTGTGTGATACAATTATTCTTTGTTTAACCAGAAAATAATATTCATATCCTGATGTAAGGTTCATTCTCTTCAAAAAAAATCTTGTGGTGAAAATGTGGCTAAAAAACCTCTTCCACAATGTCCAAAATTATTTGATATCTCTTACAAAACATATTCAATATATATGTTTTCATTTGATGAAAACCTCTCAAAAAATTTCTATTCTCCATGTGGAATCTTCATTTTTTCTTTAGAACCAAATTTTATATGTTCTTTTATAACAATATATAATTCCCTAAATCAGTTGGATAAATAAAAACAATGAATTTTGGAATTTTGATAGCTTGTTTCAAGTTTCGACATGTTTTTAAATTTATTTCACTATTTGATATAGGAGATGATATTTCATTTTTATTCTTGGTTATAGTTAGTTTAACAAACTTATTGTATTGTTCACAGCCCAAGAGTGAAAAGTTACCTTTGTTATTCTATGTATTTTTATTCGTGGGTGTTGGTATTCTATATTATTTTTCATTTATTCACCAAAATGAAGGAATTTTATGATTCGCATAAGTTGACATGTTTTTTCAGAAATCCAATTACATGTTTCCATATTTCTAGTAATACCAACAATATCTTATGAGCCTTCATATTATCTTTTGAGTTGTAGTATGTATAGATTTAAGAGATTTAAAACCTTTTTATTTTTGAGTGAAAGCATCACTCTTTGGTATACTTCATGGGGAATCATTCTTCAAGTAAATTTTCTCCCCACCCTTGATTTAGTGAGAATATCTTTCACCTTTCATAATTTCATAGATTTTGATTTACAAAATGTATAAATAATTGAAATATCATCATTACAAATGATAGTTTCTTTGTTATGGGGTACCCTCTTATTGGAAAATTTTTCCTTTTGATAAGAGAATGATCTCATGCTCTTATTGGTGTCATTGTTTTTTTACCACACTTTTGTAGTAACATCTATTTTCACATTAATATAGTATGTTCCAACATTAAGATATTTTAGATCCATAATCTCACCTTTAGTTATAATCATATCATGTTGAGATATTTCTTCTCATCCACAACCAATCTCATTTTGGCTTCCCATTCATCTTCCAAATTTTTCCTTTTTTCTTCATGAATTTTTTTTTATTCTTATAAAGAATTATCAAGAGTGTTTACACTATAATATTTTCCCTCCAAATGAGTAGCTTTGAAACCAACAAAAATCTTTGTGAAATTATTCAAATTCATAGAAATATTAATTAAATACAATCTCAAATAATCCATTATCACACAAACTTCCTTGAAATTCTTAATCAGATTCAGCATATCCGTCAATGCAAAGTGATATTGTTTCTTCTTTTTCAATAACATGTTTTTTTAGAGTGTAGCACATATTAACCCTTTTATTTAATACCTATTCAATGATAGCTTCCTCTTCTTCCATCTATAATTTTTTATCTTGAAAAAGCATGATTCCTATAACAATAAATTTTTACAATTATCTATTGATATTCTTTAGATATTCTACGGGTACATACAGAATACCACTAAATCATCCATTATTATAACATATTGACCAATCTGCATTAGAGGGATCATAATTGAAATAATTTTTATATGTTGTACCTTTCAGATTACATTTAGTTTATGTTGTCTCCATGTTAGTAGTATGAATTTTATTCCACTTCATTTTATGCTTCTTAATTCTAATCTTCTGAGACATATCAGAAATCTCTATCTGAGGTAAGTCACTCATTACCTATAATATTCACTACATAAATACATGCTTGGATATTTAGAGGTTACATATTCTCTAATAACACTTGAAGATACCCAATATGAATTGACCACTAAGAGGGGAGGGGTGATTCACTAGTTTCATTTTAAAAATTTATTTTTATTTCAATTAATCCTCTTGAACTTGTTATGTTTCTCAATCAATTCAATGTTATACCCCAAAATCACCTCGTGTGATGTAATAACAACTGAAATTTCAGCACACAATATTTATAAGATTGGTATAAATACCTACACATTTCCATGTTGGTTATTCCCCCAACATATATTTTGAATTTTAATTTCACTATAACTGCAAGTGATTACTTTGGATTCTTCTTAAATAGAGAGACACTAATTTATTTTGGATCCAACAAAAAGACATATTTTTGCAGCTCAAATAGAGAGACTCCTTCTACTCCTAGCTTTAACCATAAGACTTCAACTACTCCTATATCTAATTGGATAGAATCACTTATATTATAAAGCTTGATCCACTATTAGATAATTCTATGATCATCCTCTTTTATCTTATATGATCTAACTTGGTCGTGTACCTATTCAAGTATCTTCAACAACCATTTGTAGGGTCTTTTGGAATTTCTCAATAATTCTAATACGTTTTAATTGATCATATTCCATAGTGAATCATTTCTTGGGCTATGAATTCATATGAATAATACCCTGGCCTCACCTGTATCTGTGCAAGTTGTGCACACAAATTATTCTTCGTAATATGAAATAATAACAAGAAAAATCTCAACTATTTCTTCTAGAAATATAAATTGAATTCGATTAAGATTTATTCATGTATTGTGTGGAATATAAAAATATTTTTTTAGGTATCTCAACATGTTCTACTTGTGTGTGTATTATAAATGAATTCATGTAATTATTTCCACATGAAACATTTTTATTATTTTCACAAATTAAATATATGTTAACACAATATTCCTCTCAAAATAATTAATACAAACATAATCAACTATTTCCTTATTTTAGGATCAATGCATTTGTGTCATACATGTGTCCATGCATATACATTGTGAAAGGATGGGTGTAAAAACCATGCCACCATATTTTCTTGTCACCCATACTATTCTCTTTCAATACAAATTTGTGAAAGATCCTCACTACCTGCGTGCACTTATTTCACAACCCAACATACATGACAACTATATTATTTTTTAATCATTTTACTCAAAAGATAGGTGTGGGTTCTCTTATTTATTCACACTACATAGTATATGTTAATACTACCTCACACTCTCAACCATGTCCCATAAACCAATAAGGAATTGATGACTTGGGTGTTTCATGAGATCTTGGGATACACGTTAAATAGATTTCCCGAGTGGCGTCATGAAACAAAGTTCTTCTCAAATCTAATCAACAGTGCTTTCAATTTTATAATCCTTTTGGGATTCCCCTTATCCTTCGCAAAAGTTTATCAATAGGAGGAATTCCTTCCATCATGAACCATATGGTCAATAATTCTATGTTTTCCTTCAATAATGAGAGGCTCTCGAAAAATATCATCACAATATCTTAGGCATTATACTTCTCTTTTTATAGGTGATGAGGATTTCCTTTCACCTCAATATAACTGACTTTTTTGATGTGTTGTAAATCAATCAAATATCCCCTATCAATTTCATGTCACAACTCTTTAGAAGATCCCAATTTATTTGAAGTATCATCTATTTGTATTTCGAAACTATTGTAATTTTTTTATATTAGTTCATTATGTTCTTTACGGTGATATCCTCCCATAATCTTGAGCTCCCTTAATGGTGAACATTTTAATAGACTCTTGAAAATCCATTTTGTTTTTAGATGAAAACTAATTCTTCTATGTAATGAATCATTGAAAATTTTAATTGTATGTATGATTTTAGAACATTAAAAATCCTCATTCCATATTCCAGATCATCAAAGGTGACCAGATTCAGTCAATTACTGATTCTTTTAATTTTATGACATACTAAATCACTATTGGTGGCTCCAAGTATAACATTAAATCATTAAGTGATCGAACAGATCTAAAAGGATCAATAAAACAAATCATTTTATATTCATCATTTTAATGATGTGGGAAGTGTATACGCTACTCATGAAATACCGCATTGAATTTTCTAAAGGATAGGGAATGGTATAACAATCAAACTGATATATGAACTAGCTATAATTATCTTATCCCCCTCCTAGTAATTCCATAAAACATTTCAACCATCAACATGTTGTCCTACACAGTGGTGCTGCCTCTATGTGCCTTATACATGGTTGGTTATTTGTGTTTTCTCATTCACCCCCTCATTCCACCATTAAGATATCTAGGGTGCACTCTTTTGGGTATGATTGACCCCTTGGGTCCCGCATGTCTTCCTAGTTAAGGTTGTAATGGTATGTATAGGTTTTAAACCTTTTATTTATGAGCCTAAAATAATGTGATTAGAAAAATTATCTAATTAATGTAATCACATTCCAAATAATAATAGTCCAATTAATCTTTCTCTTATTAATCATTCAATTCTAAACACTACTTTCAAGGACTTCATCATACTTAATTCAAATTTACATCTTGAAATATGATATTCATATTTCATTCCCTTCTTTAATCTTACAATGAATTTGGTAAACAATGTATCACCTTTGATACAAGTGTTTTACAATAATATTATATCAGAAATCATCATATTTAATATGAATTTTTTTCCAAAAATAACATATAATTACATGAAATGAATTCATAATAATTCTCATGGGATCAACAATTCTCATCATAAGTATACAAAACACATATTAACATAAAATTAACAACAAATTAATAAATGGTACCAACAAATATTTTATATTACATGTATATTATTATGATTCTCTATATAAAACACATCCAAGTCAAGAAACTATTTCTTATAACCACTTTTTTGGGAGATTCTTTTCCAACATCCTGGGGGTGATTATGGACGGTTGTCTTCTCACACTTACCCACTCCCTCTTCCAAGTAATGAAAAAATCCATGGTTTTGATGTCCTGAACAGAAAAGTGATGTTTTCAAGGTGTAATGATATGGCATATGTGTTTTTATGTTAGGTGAGATGTGTTTACCTAGTTTTTTAAAGTAATATGATGAGATTATCTTTGGTAGAGGTTTCATGTGGTAGGATATGTAATTGAGGTTGATATCATACAAGTTTGTGAAATGAATACATTATGGTTATGTTATGTTATATAATCTAATGACCCAATTTTTTTCTGCCAAGATATGTTGTGATGGTCATTTTCACATGGGTTTCATGTAATGATGTGATATATGGAAGAGGTGGGACCACCATTACATAAGTCTTTGAGGTATGAGATAAAAATAATAGTGGTAATGTGGTATGGGGTATCCTCAATCGATATTAATTATACTATTTTACTATATTTGTATTTTTTTAATATGGTGAGATTGAATTTGTGGGGTTTAGGATTCATAGTTGACCTATTTTGGGGTTGTTGGTTATGCTATTTTCTCAAAAGTTCATTAGTTTTCCTCTCTCACATGTGCATGAGAGACTTTGGATTACCTACTATGTATACCTATATTCTATTCCTATGTATATAAAATGATTTTTTGGTTTCTAGGAGGAAAACATAGACAATTATAGAAATTAATATATCAGATCATTTGATAGTTATTGTTTTAAAGCATTAGATTTACTTTTTGATATTTTAGTTTTTAGGCTTCCATCTGTATAATTTTTTATTTATACATTCATTTTCTAATGAATTATGTATTTATCTAACTTTATATCATTCGGTTTCTTGTGATTGAATTATAATATCTCCAATTCAAATATTATTATATAGGGTAATTCCACCCATTTTATTATATTTTATAACCTTGGTTCTCATCACCAATCTAGGGTCCATTGGATGTTGGACATGTCAGTTATTATCTCTCTTACATTATTTATGTTTCTTTGGTTGTAGGGGTTCATGGAATAGTTCTGTCAATGATAATGTTTGAGGGATATAATGGATTTTGGAGTTAGGAATAGTGTGGATTTACTAGGTTGGCATAGAAATAGTTCCAGTTGACATAGGCTAGGGGGACTGACTAGGAGATGGTATTTTAGGGTCTCCCTTGATCTTGTGCATAGAATCTAAGATTAATGAATTACTAAGTGAGGTGGACCTAGACACCTAGGATATTTACATGTATCTTCATAACATGTGTTCTTATTTTAAGTCTGTGGTTTTTGTTTTGGGAGAGTAGAAATTAGTAAAAATGATTTAAATAAAACCTATTAATATAGTATACTATTGGGATTAGGAAATCATTATTTTACTTTTCATGTATATATCATGGTCATCATCCATGTGTGTCTCAAGTAGTGTAGGTTCATTAGGCTAACCATGTTCATCTCTAGGGGCGATTAGGATGAGGAGGAGGATAAGTGGAATATGATATTGCTCTATTTTCAGTCACAGTATTTGGGGTTGTTCAAGGGAAGTGTTTCAAATTTGAAGATAGGGAGATTGTTGGAGGATATTGGAATTACCTCAATATAATTCGATCCCCATTGGTTTACTATGTCTTTTTGGAAGATAAACAAATATAGGGTTTTTTGTTTAACTATTGGACACTGTATCATGTGATTACATGTAGAGATCATTTCATTGAACATGAAGGTAGTAAATAGTCAAGATATTCATTCTCTTCAGTAGGGATGTTTTCAATGTGGGATTTTGGTATCAAGTTCATGGACCTTCTATACGCTTTCTAATATGTTTTTCTAGATTAGGAGTTCTGAATGAGGCATATTTATGAGGAACTCTAACCTTCAATCAAGTATTTTGTTACTCATTTTAAGATTAAAATCTTTATAGAGATTCATATGTAGGTTGAGTTGATCAAGTTCATGTACTCGAAAGGATGTTTACCATGAAAGGGGAGCCAGTAGGGTTCCACAGGGAGTAGTAATATCAATGGAATTTATAATTTTTTAGGGAATTCAAGGTTTAGACTAATCGAGGTCAGCTTCTATATATTCTTTTATTTCATCTAAGAAGTTTTATGATAGTTTGATACACATATGGAGGTCATATTCATCATCATGTTTGGTGCATAGTGGTTATTGTGGATCATCTTGGTAGAGGTTCTCATTTTCAACATCTTTTTCAACAATAGTTTCTAGTGAGTCTATTTCTCTAGTAAGGGAAGTAGGATTATGATCTATTAAGAGAAGATGTGGTATGTAGAGGGACACATCAGGATGTACCTCACACTTAGAGAGATCAACGGAAGCATGGTCGTGGAGGGGGCCATCAGTAGAGAGATAGAATATATGTGAATTTTCAGTTGTATTTAGTGGGGCCATAAGCACCAAACTAGTTAGAGATCATTCTCGGTACCTTCTTCTTATCATGTACCCTTATTTTTTTCAAAAAAATTCAATTTTAGTGATTCTCACTCCATTATTTCAATAAATATATTCCATGTTCTATGAAAAGATTTATGTAGGATTCACATGGCTCTAGTGTTGACTATAATAATCGGAGGCCAAGCCATCTTATTTGATGTGGTTGTAGGGTATAGACTGATGATGTGTTACATTAGTCCCTTGGGAACCTTTTAATTAATTATATTAAACCATATGTTGTCATACTCAACATCAAATATTAGAATTATGTGGGTTCTATTATCAACTACTTCCCAAGGAGAGTCATGTTCTCATATTTGGATAGTCATTATGTGGTTTTTGTTGGTGAGCGGGTTTATTATGTGGGTTGTAAATTTGTAGAGCTCCTTCCATTATTTATGTATGATTTTTTTTTGAATAATTAGGAATGGAGATATTGTTGCTTCCCAGGGTAATCAAGAAGTTACAAAATGGTTTCCATAAGGAGTTTATGGAACTACCTCCTCAATTTTATGATGAGTTTTAGAGAGACTTGAATCCAAATGATTCTCTAATTTTAGTGGCCCCTTTTCAGATGTCACCTTTTGAGTTATGGAAACTATAGATTCATATTGCTTATTTGATAAAAAATGGATTTAATATACCAAGTGTGCCGCTATGGGGTTCTCCTGTGTTATTATATAAAGTGGATTTTTGTATGATGTTTTGTATAGACTTTCAGAGGCAGAATTAGGTGATGATCAAGAATATCTATCATCTTTCAAGGAAAATATTTTTTTACTAGTTAAGAGGAAATATTGGTTTTTCTATGATCAATATGTGGTCTTGGTATCACTAATTAAGGGAGGATTTGGGTGATATCCTAAAGACCACCATCAGATTGAGGTGTGGGAACTTTGAGAAGATGGTCATGTTCTTTAATGACGTGATCATTCCATCTATAATCATGTGGATCATGAACTCTGTATTTCATGATTTTTGGGGCCAGTTTTTTTCATGTTCGTCAATGAAAATTTGATAAATTTAAATTTAGAGGATGACCATGTTGAATATATCAGAGATGTTTTACAAGTCCTTCGACACAACCATCTTTACAAAATGTTTTCCAAGAGTAATATTTGGACAAGAGTGAGGCATTTCAGTGGTATTTTGGTGCCTCATCTAGGTGTGGAAGTGGACCTGTCAGAGTTCAAGGTAGATTCTACTTAGCAATAACCTAGTGATGTGGAATTGTTTTATAATTTTAGTATCCTCACTGGTTATTTAAATAGTTTTGTTCAAGATTTTTCCAAAGTTATTCCATAAAAACCACATTAACTAGGAAGAACTAGGATTCATGTGGACTGATTAGTGTCCGACAGGATTCATTTATCTAAAATAAAAGTTGGTCAGCACTCTATTAATCCATTTTCAAATGAAGGGGGTGATGTTAGATATGTTTTTTCATGATATATATCATGGATTTGTATATTTTTTGGTGTATAATAATGTTTTTATCTCTTATCAGTCTAGTAAGTTATGTCCCCATAAGATTAACTCTGTCATCCAAGATTTGGATCTAGTAGTGGTTGTTTTGTATTGATTTTGTTGTGGAATTACATCATTGGGAAGGATTTATGGTCTTCACCAATCACAATATCTTGAATTATATATTTTATCATAACAAAAAAACCAATGGAAATGGTTATGGGTGGAGTTTCTTTGGGATTAAAATTTTTGATATATTCTACACCTTCGGAAAGAGAAATGTATTTGTTGATTTTTTCAGAGTAAATTTGTGGATGGATGTTGTTTAGGAGTTCCGGAATTCTTTGATATTGATGGAGGAGTTGGAAAACCTTCTCATTGATATTAGTGTGTTTATGGATGATTTTACTTATTTCATATACTGGTGCAACGTTCTCTTAAGGAGGTAGGTGTAGGAGTCTCAATGGGCTAACTTAGAGGTAGAGGTTATGTGTGACTGTGTTGGCCATAGAAACCATCAATAGGGATGGTTGGAGGATAGTGAGAACTGGATGATGTTTCATAAGAGGTTGTTTGTTCTGATATCAATGTGTTAGGTATTCCTTCTTGAGATTCATATCTAACCATTTTAAGTACACCCATGAGTTTCTAAGATGTACAAGGTATTGAGAAAAATGTTTTGGTTTCCTAAGATGAAATGTTATATTATGGAGTTTGTAGCTCGATGTCCTGTTTTACCGAAGGTAAAGGTTGATCACCATGTTCCTAGTGGTTTTTTACAGCCATTAGATGGTCCCAAGTGGAATTGTTATGAAATATTGATATAATTCATCACATTTTTACCAAAATATTAGAGAGGTTTTGGTGTTATCTAGGTAATTGCGGGCTGGTTGATGAAATAAACTAACTTCCATGCGATCATGGAGTCAGGTGCAGTAGATGTTTTCGAAAAGTGGTATGTAGATATTCTAGTGTGACTAAACGAAATCTTGAGATCCATCATATCGAAAATAAAATAATGTTTTGGCTCAGTAGTATGGATGGGATTGAAAAATTATTTTGGAACTCTTTTATGACTCAACATTAATTTCCACCCATAGAAAGATGGTTCGACATAGCAGACTATCAAGACACTGAAGGAAACATTGTGGGTGTGTTTTTGGGACTTCAGTGGATCATGGGAATGAAACATTACTTTGTTAGAGTATTATAATAATAACTTCTATTAATCATCATTTGTCATGGACCCAGTTGAGGCTTTTAATGGTCACCAATGTCTTTCTTTATAGTGATTTTCTGAGTTTGGGGAGTCATCTGTTTTAGGTCTCCATGTTGTGTAGATAATTAATGAAAAGTTTCATTTAGTTTAGTATATTATTAAAGTTTCATGGGATAGGAATATTTATTATGTTGATCATAGAAATAATCACTCATGTTTTGAGGTTGGTGACCATATGATCTTATCGGTTTCCACGTGAAGTGGGTAGGGGAGTAGGAGTAAGCTTTCACCCAGGTATATTGGGCCCTTCAGGGTATTGGAGTGAATTGGAAACTTGGATTACATGTTGGCACTTCTTCCATGAATGGAAAATATCCCTTAAATTTTTGAAGTCTCTCAACTCAAATATTATCTTCACTATAACTCCTTTATAATTGACTGGGTAGAGTTGGATATTGAGGATGATAAAATGTTCATGGGGACGATAGTTTAAATCCAATATCAAGATGGGGAGGTGGTTTGAGGGAGAACCATTCCATTTGTATGTGTTCTATATGTGTATCATGTTTTAAAGGAGAGTACTTTATAGCATTATAAGTAGATGTGTGCTCAATATCTTGTGTTGTTTTGAGTCATTTTATGCCTTATCATGCCATGTTTTGTTTCAATGTGATGTTTGGAACTTACTATTTTATTTGGGATTGGATTATTCCTTTTTTATATAGTGTGTGATTAAGTTTAACACCACATGCTTCCACGATACATTTTCCTTTTAATAATGCAATATCTTAGTTTGTACGCAACTTCGAGATTCTAACACACCACGACCAATCAAACTAGCCATTATGAATAGTAATACCCACTATTTGAAATTTTAAAATTTTTATTTTTCAAAATGGACTTCATTTTTGGAATTTTAATATCAAAATTATCTTAGGGTGAATTTCTGGTACTTTTTTGAAAACATTCAATTTTTGATGAATAATAAAAAATACTAAATTTTAATTAAAAACAACATTTTTAATCGAAATAATTTATAGTGTTAAACTATACATTTGAGTTTTTTCAAAGTATAATTAGATTATATTTTTATCATTTAATATAATTTATGAAATTGGATGTAATTTCACATTTAAACTGGACATAAACAAGAGTCAATATTTTGATCGTTATTATTTCTTAAAAACACGCTATTTGTTTTGACAATAGGAAAAAATTTTAAATTAATTTATGACACTTATCTATTTTGAATTTGGAAAAATGGGTTTCATATGTGGAATCATGAGGTCCAAATTGGGTAAATAGGTAACTTTTATTTTTATACATTTTGAATTATTACTTTAGTAAATATTTTATTTACCATGGTTAAAGGGTAAATCTAATAAATAAGGGTAAACAAATATTATTATAATAATATTAAATTACCCTAAAATTTGTCCAATTTCTATTGGTTGATAAATGTCCTACCATTGACATCATTGGGCCGATTTTGGGACCCCATGGAGCCACATGAGAGTGATAATGTCACTATATATTAATTAATTTAAAGTAAAGTCAAAAATGACATAAACATGTATCTTTTAGTAAAATAATTTTCACAAGGGGTTATATAAGTTATATTTTAGACTATAAATATTAAATTAAAATAAAAAATTATTTCCTACATCATGGTATTTTTTATAATTTTTTTACATCAAATAAATAAAAATATTTATGACACAATAATGATGTAGTGTTTACAACATTAAAGAATGATTTAAATAAATGAGATTATGAAAATTAAAACAATATCCAAATCCAGTCAAATTATTCTATAATGGTTTTATTTCTAACATGATTCATCGTATCTTCTACTTTCCTGAGTTTTGGATCTTTATAAACCGAAAATCTTTATATAGTAAAATAATATTTTCAAACATTCCAAAAGAGCCCCTCCTCCCCTTATAAAAAGCCCTCAACTCTAACCCATTTCTCAGAACACTTAAGCCCCTTGGATCGTCCATCCTATGCCCACTTAATCTCCCTACATCCCTATATTTCTCTTAGAAGCCTTACCTTAAGAATAAGTCACATCAAGGAAGCCTTTTGGTTCAAACAAAACGGTGTTACCTAATTTTAAGGTAACATCTAATCTTAAGTTATTTTCTTTTATTTTAATTCTCCGACCCCTTAAACTCTATTTATTCCTTTATTTTATAAAAACACCAGTATACTCAATTTACTAGGTTGTTTTAATTAGAATTATTTAAACTACACTTACACACACCTTCATCTAATGGGAATAGAACATAATGATTCCGTGGACGGCGAACTACTGCCTCACGAAACGATGATTGTTCAATCTTCTACTACCACATCTTATGGTGGCCATTATGATGGAACAATAATTATATATGATATTTATGATAATTATTTTATATATAATCTTCTTTAATTATTTTTATAGAATACATTTATTCTTTTCATGTTGTATATATACGATAATTTCATTTAAGGAAGTGCAGACTATCTCCCCCTCAAAGTGATATGACTCATTCATACCATACATGGAACATATAAATTATGTTGTTAATGAAATTACGTAACATATATAAAATATTATAATATAATATAATAATAATATACCTATGTATCACTTGTTATTCTTTCCTTTTAAAATAATAAAAAATGAAATGGAAGTAGCATTTGTGCATATGTAAGGATTACCGTCTCCACGAACACGAAGAGATTCATTCCCCATCATAACGATTCAAGAATAATTTTAATTTGATTATTAAAAATAATATTTAATAACATTATATCATTATATAAATGAATCAAATAAATCTGATCTGTAAAAAGCATGACTTACTTAGAAAAACATATAAAGGAAAACGAATCAATTTACACCTGAAAGAATGATACTACAAAAATATTATTAACAAGGAATTATTAGAAGATCATATATGATATCATATCTATGTATGTGGATCTTTTATAATTTAAAAACAATGATTTAACTGTAATATAGGATTTTAACATACCCTCGACCAAGTAAAAGTACAATGTAAAGGTTATGTTTACAGTCTCTTTATTATCCGAGGTTTCTTTTATGTAAGTATTTATTGGGACCTCTTGGTCATCCACATATGTGTTTCTTAAAAATGTATTTCAAAATAATTTTTCTATTTACTAGACTATGAGTTAAAATCATTTATAACCTTGTTTTACTTTTTATAAAATGGTTTGAAAAAAATATTTCCGTTATTTTCAAAACAAGGTACTTTATGACCTTTTCGACAAATTAAGATAAGAATGTTTTATAACTTATACGGCAGGTAACGTTATTCTCTACTATTATAGAATCTTTGAAACTTCCCTTAAAAGATTATAAGAATACTTTCAAAATAAATTTTTTCTTTTATAATTACAAGAATTTTAATTGATTTCAAAATAGAAAGAGATATTTCTCTCAAATAGTTTTGATTTCTTCTATGCCAACATCCTTTAATTGATTTTATACAGTTTGAAGTTAATTTATTATGATAAAAATATTCAATACTATATTGAAGGTTTTGTGACATGTTTGACTATGGATGTTTTATTTTTATACCATTAATGGCTTATGGTTAATGTGTTAACATTTCGTATGCTAGTTTTAATATGAATTTTATGTTATGTTTTAACCTTTTTATATGTGGAATGCACTGGACATAGTAAGTGATGGTTGGATCCCGCTATAGCTCATCAATGCATGGGTAGGTCTTATTAGACAAATGAGTGTCTTTGCACAAGAACTTGACAAAATATTTTTTTATTCTTGGAACAAGGCCTTGACTATGTGGTTATGATGTCCGGTATTATGCATTCCATCATAATGAAATTAGCTATTGATATAACATGTGATAATTGGACTAGTAGAATATACATTTGAATAAGTAAATGACATTAATTGATTTATCTTTTCCATATTATGCTGAAGTTTGTGTTTAAAAGTCTTTTGTTTTATTTTTATACATTACCTTAAATGTTTATGCTGATTTTTGAAGTTTCTGCTATATTGTTATCCTTACTGGGCATCTGAGCTCAACTCTTTTAATTTTTTATTTTTACCTGGATATAAAGAAGTATTTCATGTTTTACTTGCAGGGATAGGCTAATGGATATAAGTGTTTTCAAATGGGATAAAATATTATTGTTGTTTTTATCTCATGATGTAATGTAAAACTTATGTATGTATGTAATACTTCTAAGGCTACTAAACTAATCGGTTTTGGGGACATGATTATTTGTATCATTCCAATGCTATGTAATAATGAACCGACATTGTGTAACTAGGGTTAGGGTATTACAGTTAGTATTAGAGGATATTTAGTACAATCCTTGGAATATAGATTTATAAAAACTATGATTAGTTAACATTACCCTAAGATAGACTTTGAGGACTAGTATAAAAGATCTTCCTAGAATTTTGGTAATGTAATAATTTTGTTCGTTTTCCAAGTAATACATATTTGTCTGTATATAAGCAAGTAGAGGCGGCTCTAGCATAGATGTACCTAGGAGTGAAGATTCAGACAAGGAGTTTCGGGCTTGGCCCAGAGTATTCTGGTACATTAAAATGGGACTTGTTGTACTATTGGTTATGACAATCCTGGGAATATGATTAGGATAATTCACATTTTATTTAAAAACCATTATGAAGTATTTATGAGTATATATCTTATTAAATAAAACATTTTTATGATTATGAATTATATCCATAAATTTTTCAATTAATGTTACATGTTTTACAAGTTTGGAATTATGTATTGTGATTCGTAACCTAATATAGTGTATTCCATTATTTTGAAATGGTGCCTAGTAGAAGGAATGGGAACTGTAACAATGTACATAATACAAGTATGGATTTCCATCCTAATCAAGATAATTATAGTGGAGCTAGTGATGCAACTGGTGCTGATTAGCTTATCACCATATTGGGACAACTCACTCGGGTTATTAATAATAACCTTACCCATATAGAGCACCCTGATCCACAATGCGGAGGATCAATGTTAGATAGATTCATGAGGTAAAACCACCAACATTCAATGGGACTAAAAATACATTTTTAGATTATAAATGGATAAGATCCTTAGAGAAAATATTTCATGCTTTGGGGAGTAGCAAAATGTAAAAAAAAAATCATGGAAGTTTATCACCTCATGGGAGATACAGATCAATGGTGGTCATTAATTCAAAACACAAAGGAATATGAAGAAGTATTAGATATGGAATGGAGGTAGTTTAAAGAGGTTTTCATAGAAAAATACTTTCCTTGTGACCATCGAGCGGATATGGAAAGACAATTTATGAGTCTGAGGCAAAGGGAGGATGAGAATGTCTCAAAGTATGAGGATAACTTTACAAGCATAGAAATGCATGTAGAAGATTATATATTTAACCCATGGAGTAAAATTGATCAATTCATTGATGGGTTAAAACCATTTCTCTATCGAGCATTAGTCTCACAATCCTTCTAAACATACAACGATAACATCTCATGTGCTATCAAGATAGAAAAGGAATTCCTCAAGTCTTATGACTTTAAATCAAAGAAAGAGAAGAAGGAATCTGCTAAACACTCTGGCAATGGAAATAACGGGAAGACGAGAAAAGTTGAATATCCATCCTGCCGAAAATATGTGAAGAAACACCCTGGTACTTTTTTTAAGGGAAAGGGAGTCTGTTACATGTGTGGTGAAAAATACCACCAAGCTTATGATTTCAAGGAAAAGAAAGAGGTTGTCAATGTTGAATGCTAAAACTATAAATAAATGGGGAATTATGCAAATTAATGTCCTAAGCACCAAATAAAACATAAAATAGAAAATTCCAAGGGATAAATTCCAAGATTATTCAATCACTACTGCTGGGGTTGAAGCTCTAAAAGACATAGTGGCATGTAATTTAATGGTTTCTTCAAGTTTTTCCAATAATTTATTTGATTATCGATCATCAAATTGTTTCATATCTTCTTAGTTATCTACAAAAATTAGATATTTTCAATTTTATTTAACATGGTAGTTATCTATCAATAATCCTAAGGGAATTATCATTGCAATAATGTTTTGTGAATCAGTCCCCACTAGGGCATATAAATGTTCTTTATCCACTGATCTTATCATCCTAGCCCTGATTGAATTTGATATAACGGTATTGTTTGGATTATAGACCATGATGTGAAAATTTATTATATGAATAAGGGGGTTACAATTTTTGATGATGATAAGTAATACCTTATATTTAGAGTAGTAATGTCACTATCTAATTCTTATCTAGATCCACCCCATGTATCACTACTAAATTAAATTATTTGGGAGGAAGAGAGTGAAATAACTATGGGTGAGGAAAGGAATTTTCAAATAGGGGATGTACCTCTTGTACAAGAATATGTTGATGTATATCTAGAGGATTTACCTATACATCCTCTAGAAGGAAAAATTGGGTTTTCCATTGATTTAATTCCTAGTTCAAGGACCATATCAAAGACCCCTTCTAAAATGGCCACTATGAAATTAGTGGAGCTAAAGAACCTACTAGAGGAGTTGAGTGATAAAGGATTTATTCTCCCTAGTGTTTCTCCATGGGGAGCCCCTATTCTTTTTATTATGAAGAAGGATGGATCTATGAGGTTGTGTATTGACAACAGGGAGATCAATGTTATAACAATAAAGAACAAGTATCCCCTACCTCACGTTGATGATTTATTTGATCAAATTCATGGATCACAGTATTTTTCAAGGATTTACCTTTGATCATGATTTCATCAGTTGTGTGTGAAGAAGGAAGACATTCCAAAGACAGTATTTCGAACCAGGTACGAGCTTTATGAGTTTACAGTAATGCCTTTTGGACTGAATAGTGCACCCTTTGTCTTCATGGGTCTAATGAAAATAGTTTTCAAGGAATATCTTGATTAATTTTTAGTGAAATTTATTGATGATATTTGGGTATACTTTAAAAGCTATGAAGATCCTGAAAATCAATTACACACTATTCTAAAAACTCTTAGAAGAAATGAATTATATGGGATGTTCAGGAAGTGTGAATTCTAGATTTAGGAGATTTCATTTCATGGATATATTGTCTCTATGTACAGAATCTCTATTGATCCTTCAAAGACCAAGGTAATACAAGAATGGCCAGTACTTACAATTATAACTGAGGTATGTATTCTTATTGGTTTAGTAGGTTATTATTGGCATTTTTTCCAAAATCTTGCCCAATTTTCGAACCCATTAACCAAGGTCACACGTAAAGGGGTTAAATTTGTACGGAAAAAAGTGTGTGAATACTGTTTTGAAGAACTTAATAGAAGGTTATTCAATGATATAATATATACTCTACCATCAGGAAATGATGGGTTTCTTATTTATAGTGATGCTTCAAAGAAAGGACTTGGTTGTGTACTTATGCAGAATGATAGGGTTATTTACTATCCATCATGATAGCTAGAAATGCATGAACAAAACTATCACACTCCTGATCTTGAGTTAGTAGCTATAATATTTTCTCTAAATATATGGAGACACTATCTATATGGTGAAAAATGTGAGATTTATACTGATCACGAGAGTTTGAAATATATTTTCTCACAAAAAGAACTCAACACGAGGCAAAGGTGATGGCTCGAACTACTCAATTATTAGGATTTCACCAAACACTACCACCCGAGGAAGGAAAATAAGGTGGTTGGTGCTTTGAGCAGAAAGGATCATGGATTTTTGAACTGGATGAGAGTTTAAATGGATCTTATGTTCATGGATCTAGTAAATATAGATATGGGAATAATCATGGAAGGTGAAACATCAATACTTTTTCAAATGGTTTCTAAACTATCTTTGCTAGAAAGGATAAGAAGTTCTGATACTGATGATGAGGAGATTCAAAAGAAAATTAAAGTTGTGAACGATAGGAGATTAATTGACTTTGTATATGAATATGGGATTTTGAAATTTGGGAATATATTTTTTGTTCTTGACCAACATGATCTAAAAAGGAATTGCTTGATGATGCTCATAGTTCCAATTTTTCTATACACCCTATTAGCACAAAATTGTATAGATATTTAAAAAACAATATTTTGTGGGACAACATGAAGAGAGAGACTGCTGATCATGTGTCAAGATGTATGGTTTTTTCACAAGTGAAAGCTAGAAGACAACATCCTAGGGGATTCATTCAAACTCTTCCCATGCCTGAATGTAATTGGGATGATATTACGATGGACTTTGTCATGGGGATACCAAAGACTATTAAAAGGAAAAATGAAATATGGGTTATTGTTTATAATTTTACCAAGTCACCTCATTTTCTTGCTATAAGAGAATATTTACCACTTGAACGTCTGGAAATACTATATATTAATGAAGTTGTAAGACTTCATGGATTACCCCTATCGATTGTCTCTAATCATGATCCCCGTTTTACATCAAGATTCTTGAAAATCTTCAGAATGCATTGGTTACTGAACTGTGTTTGAGTACTGTATACCACCCTCAAACTGATAGACAATCATAACGGGCTATTTAAACATTAGAAGACATGTGGAGATCTTTATCACTTGACTTTCAAGGTATATGGGATCAATATTTACCTCTGGTATAATTTTCCTATAACAATAGATTTCATTCAAGTATTCAAATGGAACTATATGAAGCATTAAATGGAAAGAGATGTCACACAAAAACATGTAGGGGTGCTTTTGGTGAATGAAGTATTGTAGGCCTATAACTTGTTCAGGAAACAATGGAAAAGGTGAAGGTTATCAAAACCCACATAAAAGAATCTCAAAGTAGGAAAAAGTGCTCTACTGATAACTAATGGAAAGATTTGTAATTTCAAGTAGGGTATTATGTTTTCTTGAAGTATCTCCATGTAATTGTGTTATATTCTTCGGTAAGAAAGGAAAATTAAGTCTTAGGTGCATCAGACCTTTCAAAAATATTATAATGAATTTGAGTCGTAGCTTATCGTTTGGTAATGCTTCCCAGTCTCTCCAATGTTCATGATGTGTTCCGCATATCACCGTTGAGAAAATACAGGCTTGAACCAATGCATGTAATCACCTATGAAGAAATAGAACTGGAACTTGTCTATCTTATTGCAAAGATCCAATCAAAATTCTTGATACCAGATAACAAGTGTTGAGAAACTCGATGACTCATTTGGTGAATGTTCTGTGGGGAAATCATAAGATGGAAGAGGCAACGTGGGAACCCGAGTAACTTATGATAAAGAACCACCTGAATCTTTTTATGTAGTACTATTATAGAAATTTCAAGTACAAAATTATTTTAAGGAGGGAATAATGTAACACCCAAATATTATAAGGTAAGTTTTCCTTTGAATAATTCAATAGCTTGTATTGTACTAAACTTCGAGATTTTAACACACCATGACCAATCGAACTAGCTATAATTAAGAGTAATACCCACTTTTTGAAATTTAATAAATTTAATTTTCCTAAATAGACTTCATTTTTGGATTCAGAATATCAAAATTAGATTAGGGTGAATTTTTGTACTTTTCTGAAAACTTTCTATTTTTGATAAATAGTGAAAAATACTAAATTTTAATTAAAAACATCATCTTTATTTGAAATAATTTATAGTGATAAATTATAAATTTGATTGGTTTCAAAGTATCATCAGATTTTATTTTTATCATTTAAGATAATTTAGGTCATTGGATGTAATTTCACATTTAAACTGGAGATAAAAATTGCCAATCTTTTGATAGTTATTATTTCTTTAAAACACATTTTTTTGTTTTAACAACGATAATTAATTTTAAATTATTTTCTTCCAATTATGTGTTTTCAATTTGGAGAAATGGATTCTATATTTGGAATCAAGATGTACAAATTGTGTAAATAGGTAACTTTTATTTTTAGACATTATGAATATTTATTTCAGTAAATATTTTATTTATCATGGTTAAAGGGTGAATCTGGTAAATAAGGGTAAACAAATATTTTTATAATAATATTAAATTACTTTACCATGTCTCATATTCAAATTGGGTGATACATTTCTGACCATTTTCATCTTTATGTCGATTTTGGGACCCCAAGGAGCTACTTTATAGTGATAATGACACTTTATATTAATTAATTTAAAGTAAAGACAAAAATGGCATAAACATATATCTTTCAGTAAAATAATTATTACCAGGGTTTTATAAGTTATATTTTTTATTATAAATATTCTGTTGAAAGTTAAAAATATTTCCTATATCATGGTATTCTTTTTATAATTTTTAGACATCAAATAAATAAAAATATTTATGACACAATAATGATGCAGTGTTTACCTCATTAAATAATGATTAAAATAAATGAGATTATAAAAATTAAAAGACGACCCAAAACCTGTCCAATTATTCTTGGATGGTTTTATTTCAAACAAGAGTTATTTTATATTTGACTTTAATAATTTTTTTTCCTTTATAAACCAAAAATCATTATATAATAATATAATATTTTCAAACATTTCTAAAGATCCATTCCTCCCCTTATAAAAATCCCTCGTCTATAACCCATTTTGTGCACCTCTCAATCCCCTTAGATCATCCAACAACTACTCAATTAATATCCATACATCCCTATATTCCTTTTAGAATCCTTAACTTTGGCATAAGGCACTTCAATAAAGCCTTTTGGTACAAACCAAAAGGAGTTTCCCAATTTAAAGGTAACATCTCCTCTTAAGTTCTTTTATTTTATTTTAATTGTCCAACCCCCTAAACTCTCTTTATTACTTTATTTTATAAAAAAATCTATATCTTCAATATACTAGGTTGTTTTTATGAGAATAATTTGAACTACACTTACACACACCTCTAACTAATCGGTATAGAATATATTGTATCTGTGGATGGTGAACTACTGCCTCACGAAATAATGATTGTTCAATCTTCCACTACCACCTCTTATGGTGACCATTATGATGAAACTGTAATTATATATGATATTTATGATATTTATTTATCTATAATCTTCATTAATTCAATTTTATATCATCCATTTATTCTTTTCATGTTTTATATATATGATAATTTCATTTGAGAAAGTGCGGACTACATCCCCCTCGAAATGATATGACTCGTTCATACCATACACAGAATGTATTAAAGATGGTATTAATGAACATATGTATTGTATATAAAATATTATATTATAATGAAATAATAATATACAAATTTATCATTTGGTCTTATTTCCTTTTAAAATAATAAAAAATGAAATGGAAGTACAGTTCGTGCATACGTACCGATTACTGTCTCCACTAACACGATGAGATCCATTCACCATCATAACCATTCAAGAATAATATTCATTTGATTATTAAAAATAATATTTAAGAACCATATATCATTTTTGATATTAATCAAATACATCTGATCAATGACAAACATGACTTATGTAAGAAAACATATAAAGGAAAACGAATCAGTCAACACCCGAAACAATGATACTACTAAAATATTATTGACAATGAAATATTATAAGATCATATATGATATAATATTTATGTATGTAGTTCATGTATAATTTAATAACAGTGACTTAGGTATTATATTGGAGGTTAACATACCCTGGACGAAGGAAAAGTACAAGGTAAGTTTTAATTTCAAAATCTCTTTATTATCCGATGTTGTTTTTACATAAGTTTCAACTGGGACCTCTTTACCATCCACATTTTTGTTTCTTAAAAATTTATTCCAAAACATTTTATATATTTACTAGACTATGGGTTAAATTCATTTATACTCTTTTTTTACATTTTATTAAATGGTTTGAAAGTACTCTTTCCACCATTTTCCAAACAAGGTACTTTATGACCTTTTCAAAAAATTAAGGTAAGAATGTTTTTTTAACTTATATAGAAGGTGCAGTTATTCTCTATTGTTATAACACCTTTGAAGCTTCCCTTAAAATCTTATAAGAATATTTTCAATATAAATATTTTCTTTTATAATTACATGAATTTTAAATGATTTTAAAATAGAAAGAGATATTTCTCTAAAATAGTTTTGATTTCATCTATTTAAACATCCTTTAATGGATTTTATACATGTTTGAGGATGATTTATTATGATACGAATATTTAATATTATAGGGAAGTTTTTGTGGTATTTTTTACTATGGTTGTGTTATTTTTATACCATTCATGGTTTATGGTTAATGTATTAACATTTTGTATGCTAGTTTTAATATGAATGTTTATGTTATGTTTAAACATTTTCATGTGAGGAATGTATTGGACTTAGTAAGTGACAAGTGGAGCCCTCTATAGCTCCTTGATGCATCGTTAGGTCTCATGGGACAAACTAGTGTCTTGGAACAAGTCCTTGACAAAATCTTACTTTTAGTCTTGGCATGAGGGCTTGACTATGTGGTTATTATGTCTGGTATTATTCATTCCATCATTTTAAAATTAGCTATTGATATGACATGTTATTATTCGACTATTATAATATCCAAGTGAATAAGTAAATGAAATTATTTTATTTATATTTTCCATATTATTCTGATGTTTAAGTTTAAAATGATTTTTTTAGTTGTATACATTGCCTCAAATGTTTATGCCTATTTATGAAGTTTCCTCTATATTGTTATCCTTACTGAGCATCTAAGCTCACCCCTTTCTATGTTTTATTTTTCCAAGGATATGAAGAAGTATTTTATGTTTGACCTTGATGGATAGGCTAAAGGATATAAGTGTATTCAAAGGGGAAATTTTTTTGTTGTTTTTATCTCATGATGTAATGTAAACTTATATATGTATTTAGTTCTTCCAAGGCTACTAAACTAATCGGCCTTTAGAGACATGATTCCTTTTATCATCTCAATGTTATGTAATAATGAACCGACTCTTGTTAACTAGGGTCGAGGTGTTTCATTAAGGATTAAATGCATAAAAAAAGGAAAAGCGTGATCCTTAATCGAGTCTCCTTATACATTGATTTGATTGAAAATAGGTGGGGGTCAGTGCTAACCAAAGAAGATTGATCATTACATGGGAGATGGAATTCCTTAATTTTTGTAATGATTCATCTATTATTTATTAGTTTAAAAATTTATTGTCTTATGGTTATTTAGGGGTTTAAATGGTTTTTCAAGTGGTTATATTTAATAGTGGAGGCTTTTGGCTATAGTGTTTGGTTAGTGGGGGTGTTTTCGATGTAATGAGATCCTTGAGAGGAATCTAGAGGGATGATTCTTCATACCTATTATCTACTTACTTATATGTTGTTTTTATATTATCAAGGATGAGAAAAGTTTTAAATGTATCTAATTTAATATCTTAGACCTTCTGGTCCTTTATTTATTGATAAATATAGTGAATGAGGATTCTATGGAAGGTACAGACGTTTTTGGTGGAGGATAGGAGGATTTTTTGTGCTATTTTGAGGGAAAGTGGGATGTTTTAGTGTATTATGGTAGGTCACTAGTCGAAAATCATGGTAGGGAGATCTTTGTAGTAGACACAGTATTCCTAGAATTTCAAATTTTTCTATTTTGACATATTTTTTCAAAAAAAAAGTTTTTAATGCCTTACATAATGAAATTTAAACCATTTTAAAATAGGTTAATTATATCCTCTATTTCAAAAACTTCATATTACTTTTTAGTGGTTATAAAAATTGTATTTTATGAGATCTAACTTTATTGGTCAATTGAAACTATAAAATATTTTATAGTTTTTATATATGAACATTCTAATGTGAATATAGTCTCTTCATTATTTTTTACTCTATTTCTCTTGAGAGGATATGTTTTGGGGGATTTTACCATAGATTCAAGGAAATCATTTTTTGTAGTTGGTTCAAGTTACTTATATGTGGTTTCTTCCTATAGACACATCCAATGTTTCTATTGTATCCATTTATGTAAAGCTTCCTTCTTCAAGGTAAAGGATCGATTCATTTCTCATCATCTGTAATATATGGGAGGGGTTCATGCTTTTGTTATCTTTTGGGAAGATATTATACACCATATTAAATAGTATAATAATTAAATTTAATAGAATCAAAGTGCAAGGAGAGTGTTTCACATGATTTATATGTCTTTGATATTCTGATATTGAGCTTATCCATTTTTGTTGTTTCAGTGAAAGTCATGGTTGATGGTAGCCCCTATTTTCTCAATTTAGATATGTGTTTTAAATCCCATTTAAATTTATTTTTTCAAAACCCCATGGATAAATATTAAACCCCTTTTAATCAGATAGTAAATTAGATTATCTGAGATATATGGGTTGTTTAATAATACCTAAAAAATAATTTATGTGGATGTAATGGACATCTCTTTTAAAATATAGAATATTGTATGTGTTTTTGGTAATAAATTTCTTAGAATTTGTGAATGTAAACTATGTGGATACGGTACTTCAGGATTATGGATTGTGTAACCATGCAATGGGAAAATTATGTTGAAAATTGGTGTTGATTTGGAAGTTGTGATGAGGAGGTGGTTATGACTTTTATAACGGTTGTTTAGGCCTGTTTTCATGAGGATGACATGCTATCTGATGTTGGTATGTGATGTATTATTCATTTTCTAACTGGTTATGGAGTTAAATAAATGAAAACTTTTAAAATGACATTGTATTGGTTGAAAATGGTTAATTAATGTTAAATAATAGGATGTGTGGTTAAATGGGGTTGATGAGATATGTGAACTAATGGGTTTGAAAAATAGAATGAATAAGATATGTAATGAAATGGGTTGGTAAAAAATAATCTGGAAATTGGATTTGATTAAGAAGGAATATGAAATGTTTCATGTTTTTTGTAGGGTGGTGTTGGTAATTTTTAGGTGATAACAATGTGGTGAAAATTCATGAGTTGGTTTTTACCCTTGTTGCAAACCCATTGGTTAGTCTTTCTTATTGATATAATATATTTAATTAATGTTCTTATGATTTTCTAGATGAACATCTCTCTTTCCCATCACATAGTTCTAACAACCAAATGTTTTGGGGGTGTTTTTTCAAACATTCTAGTGGTGATGATGGATGGTTGGATACCAGCGCTTCCAAGCTCACACTTTTATGAAAGGATGAAATGCATTGGATGTGATGGCTAGAAGTTAAAAATGTTATTATAAAGGTGTGATGATATGGGCCATGTATCTTTAAGAAAGGCGGTATGTACTAAACAAGGTGGTTTTAGGTGATATGATTTCATGGATGGTGTTATTCAAGGTAGGAGGGGGACCATAGTATGATTTATTACAAATTCATAACAACATAAATCTTTTATTATGTGTTTTTTGTGAGGTCGAGTTTTTTTAGAGATATGTCAGGGGATGTTCAGTTTCAAATATTTTTCTTAGAATGATAGAATATGTAGAATAAGTGGCGGATCCATGATTTACATCATTGGTGCATGAGAATGGAAACAGATTGGGAAAGCGGTGGAGTTTAATCTTTATCGTTATAGTTTATGTAATGTTATTTGAGTGACTTGGTGATGTTTGGGAAGGATAGTTGACTTATTTAGGATATTTTTGTTTTGATACTGGCTCACGGGAGCATTATAATGCATATTTCTCATTTCTAATAGATAATATGGTTTTCCTTCTGAGTATGAATGTATTCTCGCCCAAAAAATATAAATTTATTTTCATTTTTCTGTAAGGATTGCATAGGCCATGTTTTACATTACTCTCTCAGATCATTGCATAGTTTTTGTATCGCTGCATTATCATTAATCTTGTGTCTTTTAATTTAAACGATTTTACTACTATATTTTTTTATTTATAAATGCATTATTTGATGATTTTTTTTCAGTCAAATTATTTCATAGAGATTATTTCAGTTTATTTATCATATATCCCAGTCCTATAATATTATAGAGTACAATACTTCCCATTTTGTGATATTTTTAAACCCTTAGTTCTATTTTCCAACCTGAGGCTGATTGGAGTCTAGGCTCGGGGCACATTATCTTTATCCATTCATTGATGTTACTTTTTTGTTAGGTGGTTGTGAATAAATTCATCATTATCTTTATTTCTGAGATCTGATGATATAAATGAATTACATTGCTTTGTTTTCTGATAGTTTGTTGTGAAATGATCGATTTTTTTATTTCTAATATAATGGAAGAGGATATAAATATAGGCCATTTTGTTAAAATATTAATATACCATTTTATAGGAGATAAAAAACTTATTATATCATTATGGTTGAAGAATATATTAAAGATGTATATGAAGAAATAAAACCAAAAAACATGGGTAAGGTTTATACATCTTCTTTGATGAACCCCTTTATGTTTAGACCTAAAATATTCATAGTAGGCTTTCCTAATAAAAATAAGACCATAATTATTTTTTGAGGAATGTAAGGAATACATTTGGGTATGTAATTTCTAAACCAATGGGTTTTTGATGTATGCATGGGATAGAATACGGGTGTATATTAATATGGGGGAGTAGACAAACTACGATTATTTTAACAAAAAAAGGTTTATACTCATTTGAAACATGACAGAATGCTCAAATTTGGATCATTCGTGAATTTTGGATGGGATGAGGATGTGATATGGCTAGAAAATGGGAGTTTTATAGGTTTTTTTGGTTATTTTAAGACTTCTTATTTTATTTCAAATACCAGGTAAACACATTTTAACCTTAATTATGGTAACTAATTTATACATTATTTACTATTCGATTTATTAAAAAAATGGACCTTATTATATAATATTAACTATTCTAATTGAGAATACGTAATCCATTTTTTTAAATTAAATTCACATAAGTGAAAAATATTAATTCAATATTAATCACATAGATTCAATGAAATTTTTGTTCAAAAAAAATCATAATTATTGATTTTTTTAATATAAAAAATAAACATGAAATTGACTCAAATAAAATAAATAAGATAAATAAATATATAATATAAATAATTTTACTTCTAAATCCATCATTAAAAATTGAAGTATATAAATAAATTAAATTAAAAGGTATTTTCTAATTTAAATCATTATTTTTTTTACTATTAATCACAAAATTCATCATTGTTGAAAATTAATAGAAAATAACTAACATATAATTTATAAATGTAGATTTAAAAAAAATATATATTTAAAACAAGTTTTCCCAAATTAGAAAAAATTACTTTTATTATTTTTTTAAAAACAATAAATAAAAAAATTGAGAAAGTAATATTTTCAAAACATATAGTGACATTACTAAAAATTAAGTACAATATTATCAATATGATTTAATTGAATTAAAATATTTTATTTTATTTTTAAAATATTTTTATTAAAATTAATACCACAAAGTTTAATGGAAATGTTATAATGTATATTTCTAAATAAAAATATTAATAGTATATTTTGGTTGGTTAAAATATGGTGATCTATGTAATGAAAGTTATCCAAGAAATTAAATTCATTCAATAATATTATAAAAACATTTGTCGATTCATTCTAACCCAAATAAAATAAATTTTTTCATTGAATTTTTTAACTCAGATACAAAACATGTTGATAAATCTGCCTCACCATATCCTTATGTTCCCACATAGCTTCTTCAAATTGGTTGTTTCTTCACAAAACATTGACTATGTGAGTGGAATTGTTTCATATCAAATTATTTATTTGATAAATAATTTCAATTAGTTTTTGTTCATTGGAAAGATCATGTTATATAATTACAGACTCTATGTAATGTACATGTGAAGAATCGTGTACATACTTATTAAGGAGAGATATATAGAACACATCATGGACTAGAGAGAGGTTGGGTAAAAGTTTCAATCCAAAAGCTACCATATCTATATAATCATGAATTTCAATGGAATTTATATACCTAGGGATTAGTTTTATATTCCTTCCAAATATCATTACATTTTTTTGGGAGAAATTCATAGAAACAACTTGTTAGAAATCTCAAATTCTAGATTATACTGGTAATTTTCATTATATATTTTCTTATAAATTTTTATTTCCCTTTTATGTTACTAAATGTATATAAACTTATCAAATATTTTGTAATTTATCTATAGTCTATATATATTTATTTATCTAACTTCATTCAATAAAATAGGATTTATAAAATTATTTCCATATGAGGCTTCATTAGTAGCCATCATAGACTAACCTTCTTTCTGAGGATGATACATAGTCATGAGACTCCACTCTATTTCAAGATCATATAGAAGTATTTTCTATAACTTCAAGGTAAACTTAGTATTACAATGAAATACAATTCAATGTCGTACTCTATGAATCCTTTCGAAATCCTTAATGTGTTCATGGAAATTTGATCTAGATAAAATTCATCTAAGATAGAAATGATGTGTGTTGAGTTCATAATGTGATCGACTACACCCCATATAACATTATTCCATTTAGATGTTTTGAGGAGTCCAAATACAACAACCATAGTGATGTTTTGACTATGTCCATTCTAGTATAGTTAATGGTTTTATCACCTCCTTGGAATTTTGTGTCTCAACCATAACTTATTATCACACCATAATTGAGATACATATTCTGAAAAATATATCTTCATGAAATCCCACATGTAATAATATTTCATATCTCTATACATATTCATTATTTCTAGTTGAATAAAGAATGATGAACTATTACCCTTAAATAATATATCATTTAAAAAATCTAGTATGTGAGGAACACATATATAGTTCTTGAATCCTATCATTCCATCATAATAATTGATTTACACAGGAATATTTTTGATCATCTTCTATATCTCTAAATATAGTTCTATGCCTATTGAATGTTTACATTGATATATAGTTGAACACTAATTTGAGAGAGAAAATTTTTTTATCTTCCTTTAATATTTCTATATCAATACTTTTCAAATCCATAACTATTTTATATTTCTTGATCCACATCATAGATAATATAGAATGATCCTTTATACTCAATGCATTAGCCACCATTTTATCCTTCCTAAGGTGGTAATGTATTGAGATTTAATAATTATTAATCACGTACAACCATATTATCTGGTGGATATTCAACTCATTCATTGTGAATTTATACTTTACATATTTTTTTATCTATATTTATATAAAATGTTACTCCATAAACATAATGTCCCAATATTTTTCACTGAAAATTTTCAACAGTCAACTCCAAATCATTAGTTGGGAAATTTTTCTCATGAAACATCATCTTTTAGGATGAAAAACATATAAACATTTTATTAAGCATGATAACACATCAAAAAACATTCCTGGATGAATAGATATAGAAAAAAAGTCCTTTTTACTTTAGATTAATGTATGGATTGGTTTCTTGACTAATATTATCTTATGTTTCTTGAAATTTCCTTCATATTTATCCAACTAGAGAAACTCATCTCCATTTCAAGTTAACATGGTGAGTATATTAGAAATGTGTGATAAATTCTAAAAAAAACCATCAATACTATCTATTCAAACCAAGATAACTATTCATCTCATCATAGTGATTGGTTTGGGACAGCGTTCAATGGACCCCATCTTTAATAGATCCACAAATATACCATCACTTGGAGAAGGTTTGAGCTCTATGATGTTTATCAAAAATTTATCAACCTTATCTAGTGCATAATTGTTCTTGATTTTGATCTGGTCAGCTCCCTATAATCAAAAAAATATATCAATCCATATTTATTCTTAATAAAAATTATAGGTTAACCCTATGGTGACACACTATTATTAATTAATCACTTTTCAATATTCTCTAAGAGTTTCTTCTTAAATTCTCGTAACACAATTGAGGTAATTTTATTGAGATTCTTTAAAATAGGTGTAGCACCAGGTATGAGATCTATTGAGAAATCATCATCACATTTCAGTGGAATATAAGGAAACTATTCTAGAATCACATCAACAGAGTCCCACACAATAGGAATATCATTTGTTTTTTGTTTCTCATCATTTCTCTTAGGTAAAAAATATTTTGGTATGGGAACCAAGACCCATATGATGGATTTAATTTTTATAGAGAAATCTTATTTATCATGTCATTGATAGATAATAATAGTTTGGTTTGGAATATCAAACATGGAATCCCTTCATTTAAAATTCATTAGGGATATAGTAGAAAAAGATAATCAATTCCTAAGATAACATCAAATTTAATAAAATGTATAATAACAAGATTTATGAAAAGAAAACTCCCACAGAATTCAATTGGGGAAGAATAATATAATTTAGATTTGATCATCGTTATACTATGTGTATTCACTAATAATTAAAATATAATCATTTTAGACAATAATACACATCCTTAGATAATTTTCCTGATATAAATGAACTTTTATAACTAAACTCAAATATCCCACTTCAATGTGTTAGAATACTTATTACAAACTCAACTTTCTAATTATATCTTATATCCTATAATGTTAACAAAATTTTTAGCAAGACCATCATGCATCGTTAATCAAAGTGATCAATCCATAAAAAACATTAATAAGAAGTATAAATCATTACACCTTCTTTTTAATCTAGTAAATCTTATTTATTACCTTGGTCATTCATTATCATTATCAAAATCATTTAATATTATGCATAAGGAGTTTTGGTATTTTCAAATCATATCCTTTAGTAGTGTTAGGCTACATGTGATATTATACCAATTATTGTATATTAGGTGATGATCATGTTAAATCCCAATGAATCCTTTTATTATCTATTACCCCTTGGTAAAACTATGCTAGAACCACATACACTTGGAATATCCATGTAGGTATGTAATTTCTAGAAAACCACTTACTCTATCCTACACCATAATTCTCGGATATTTACATATACTTAGAATGATCCTCAGTCTTACCTATAGACATATCCTTAGGCATATCACTAGGGATCTCACTACATTTTTATCATCCTAGTTTCCAATGGTTAACTAATCCAATACTATGATACTAACTATAATGGACCTTGAATTAGAAACAAATTTAATACTTAATAAAATTTTAATATCCATTTCCATATAAAAAACACTTGAGGATTGTAATGGTTTAGTGTCCTAGGAAACTTGGATACATAAATTTTTGGTCCATAAGTGAACAAAATAATCTACCACTCCGTCATTCATAAATAGATCCCTTCTTTAGCATATCATACATAATAATTTCTTCAAAACCTAGGGAAATTAAACATAAAAATTGGAGATCTCTGATATTCAGTTTGGGTATAAAAGCAAGATATCGACATAAAATAATTATAAGAGTATTAGAGTTTGAGAATAACATTTTAAAACCATACCCTACATATAATATATAACATTAAAATGATTCATGTAATAAATTATTTAATTTTATAAAACATTAATCATAAAGTAATCATAAAACATGATCCAGAATAACGTAACATTGGCATAAGACATAGATTCTTGTAAAATATATAAGCATTGAAGTTTATTTCAATGATACCCACTAAGATATTTATAACATATTAAGATTCGGATAACCACCCATGTACCTGATTGAGGCTTGGGATAACCTTCATTGTACCCTAATTTAGGTTTTGGATAACCTCCTATGTAACCTCTTACTTTAGTCCTATAATAATGTATTCAGTACGCTCTTATTTTTTGCTTTTAATAATTTTACATGGACCCTCATATTTCATGCATTGGATAACCCCATATGTACCATTTCATATCATAAATTATTAATATTTATCCAATACATTAGAGTGAGATATAGGTCCCACCTATCACATAATCAATACATTTTTGTTCCATAATATCATAAAAAATCATGATATCATAACCTATAAAATGGAAACAGGTTTGATAGAAATTTCTTCATCGCATAATTTGTGGGGAAAAATAAGTTTCATAAAAATATCCTTGTAGCATTACCCATGAGAAATAAATGAGTTTCATAAATATTTCTCATCATAATCATGAATTTGAACCATCCAAAAAAACAATAATGTACTTACCATTTGATAATATCCCTTATAGAACATTAGAAACAATAAAATATTTTGTCTTGGATGAATATATTTTCTTTAAGAATATTATTAAAAAAATATTCTGGAAAATATCTTTTCAATTTAAAATATTTTATTTAAAATATATAAATTTTCCTAATATCACAGAAAGCAATTTATTTTATAATAACCTTAAAAATTATTAAATAAAAATCATGAGAATTTATTCTTCATAAAAGTGGGGAACCATGTCCATGAAATTCACGTTATAAAAATATTCTTTTCCTATTTTTTGATAAAAAATCAAAATTTCTTCCTTTAGAGAATGATAAGATAATTTATTAAAAAAATTATGAAAATTCCGACATGGATATAAATTTATTTAAATAATCATTTTTTATTTTATAAATATTCCATTAAAATATTTATATAATACATGAACATGGATGAACAAGGAAATTAAACCGAATATATTCAGAAAGTCATATCTTCTTAATGACATTCTATTTTTTTAATGAGTACATAAATGGAGGAAAAAGAAATTTAAATATTTAAAATAAATAAATAACTATTTTATAATTAAATAATATATTTTTTTGACTGATATATCATTAGGATTCATCATCTAAAATATAATAATAAACAATCTTGAAAAATATTCAGATTATAACATAAAACATTTAAGAATTTTTTAATAGATGAATAGTAATACCTATAAATGAAATAAAAAAATGGATACATAAAACCATATACTTTTATAAATATACATAATAAAATAAATTCATGAGAAAAATATACACCACAAAAATGAATCAAGTGGTGAATATGACTTCTATCCCATAAAACTAAAAGTGAGACAATAAACACATATCTTCAATTCTTGAGTTACTTCATTCACGTTAAAAAATTATGTATAATTAATGTAGTTTTATTAAACATAAATTACATAATAATACATATATATATCATACCATATATTTTTTACCTATGACCTTTTATTACTGGATTATTTACAATTTTATGTTAAAATCACATTTCGGGAAAATACAGATTCATTTTTCATGAATATTTGGTTTGGTATTCTCAGCCATTTTAAAATTATCAGGGTTCTATAACTTCTATATCATTAAAAATTATATAAATATCATATATTTTCATTATATATATTTATTTACTTATTTATTTATTTATTTATTTATTTATATTAATCCATTAATGTTAGTGATAGAAAATGAATTACATCAATACTGCATACAGCAGGTTGTACATACACATGAATCTGGTTTTAATTTTCATGATGAATTTAATGAATGTTTGTTAAATAATAAATCCAATTACTATTATCATTATTAATTAATATATATCAAAAAATCATTATTATTATCCTTATTACCTTTAATGTAAAGAATATGTGATAAATAATTCACATCACTCTGTGAGGCGATAGTACGATATACACATGGGTGACATTATCATATACACATGGAATAGAAATTAAAGTAGTATATGTATTATTATATGTAAAAAATATAACAATATCACTAATATCCTATATTTACCTTAAATACATCCTTATCTCTAGTTTTGATAGGTGGTGTAGGATAACAAATTACGTCAGTTCATGGGGAGGTAGTTTGTTAAACACTCAATCCATAGATTCAATTACCATATTATTGAAGAGGAGATAGATATAGGTAATGAAATTAATATAATTTTATCTCAATATATGTCAGATAATTTTGGTTTTATACCACCATGTTTGATGACAATTTGAATGAGTTGGTTAAATAAATAATATTATAATGTATGGTTAAGGACTCTACATCATCTTTATATAAATGCTTTAGGTTTATACCTAAATCATTCATAGAAGGTATTCATAATAAAAACAGGGGATCCAAAATTTGGGGATATTATTAAAGAATTTATTTGTATTGGTAATAGCCTATACAGTGTATAATAGAAGTGTGTATTAGAGAGGAGAGTATGTTTTCCTTTTATAAATGGGGGAGAGAACACACTTGGAATTTTTGAAATGAAAAAGGTGTACCCATCATTGAAAAATTACATAGGGGACCAAATTGAATACTTTTAAATAATTATATTATATAATGTCAACAAATTACCATAAAATAAAAAATATAAAATTTAATAGGTCATTATACCTCTTATCTTTTTAGTTTAACCACCCGGTAAACTCGTTTTAACCATTACTGCAGTAATTAATTATTTCTGTTTTTTCTTTTTTTTTAAATTAATTTTACATTATTATTAATTATTAATTATTATAATTCAAAATATGGGATCTATTTTTCAATATTTTGTTTTCTAAAGTACATAAATGTAACTTAAAATTATACCTGCAGACATGCTGAAAAAGAGCATATCCAATATATATATTTTTATAAGTATAGAATAATTTAATGTCAATAATCAATATGAAAGTGATTATAATAAATTAATTTTGTTTTATATAAATAATTTAACTAATTATAATATTAAATACGTCATAAAATAAAATTTATCTGGTAATTTATTTAAACAAATATGCAATTTTTAATAAAAATAAATATTTTTTATTGGTCATCGATAAATTATTCTTGCCAGAAAATTAAAAATCACCCAAATATAATTTTGACATGTATATTTATAAATTGAAGTTTATATTTTAAAATAAATTTTATATGTTTGGAAAAAGTTAATTTGATTATTTTTTATATAAAAAAATGAAATCATTTTTTTGAGAAAATATTATTTTCAATTCAAATAAAGAATTTTCTAAAAAATTAAGTACTTTATTATCAATATTTTTTAGTTTTATTAAATAATTTAAATTTTCATTATTTATTTTCATACCTTATTTTATAATGGTTGTTTTATAATAGTCATTTTTAAATAGTAGTATTAATAATATATTGTGGTTAATTAAACCTAGTTGTTATGTATAACGCATGATATTGATGAAATTAAATTTCATAGAAAAAATATTTCATAAAAATTCAAGGTGTTACACACCCAACATGTATTATGTAACACACTCTTGTAATCAGTTATAATTGTTTATGACACAACTATTTATACTTACCATTATTCGATCCTCCAATTTATCCTCGTTATACCCCCCCCCCAATCCAACCATTCTTCTTTAGTTGGTTATAAACCCAAAAGAATTCTCTTCTTATTGAATGGTTGTAGTACCAATAATTGATTCTCACTTGTGATAGGTTATACCCTCCCCCACTAGGCATAAGCTCAATCTCTTTCTTGTTTATGTAGTAGATTAAAGTCCCCATTCCTACTCTGAATAGTGTACCTCCAAAATCCCAATCAATCTTATATTCTTGTGTAAAGTATCAAGTAACTTTTAACCTAATGAATTAGAGTTACTAGGGTTTCTTAGATATTTTGTATCATATTCATTGGATCATTTTCTTAAACACAACATAGTTTTTTTTTAACTCTTCCTTTAGTCTGATGATGTCCATACATCACAGAGATGTTTTCATGTGGTGTACCTAAATGTTTCAAAATTATTTTATAGAAGAATCATCTAACATAATATATTATAATTAATATCTGAATTATTAACTAAAATAATTCAAATTCCATTCATGCATTCATGATGTAATTCATGGTGATTATTTTAAATCCAATCAAACATAAATTAATTATTTTTTTATTTTATGTTCATTTCATGGGTTTATATTTTTTCTTAATGAATTGAATTATTTTATGAACTGAACACACATATTGCGCATGTCATATTTGATCTCTATTCCATTAACTACACAGTTATATGCAAATTTTTTCATGGGTTACACTATCTAATAAAAAATAACAATCCCTTTGTGCCTGAATTTTATTTCATGAACTACATTTATTCAACTCCTTTGTGAAACATTATGGTCCAAAATGTAAAACATTTCTCTATATCCTTTGTGTAAGGTTAAGATACATCACATAAGTGTAATTAATATAATTCATGTAAGTGTATCTTTAATTTTCACATCCTCCTCTTTATATATATGTATACATGAGATTAATTTTTTTTTGAGAACACCATTAGAGATTTGAAGAATATTTCATTTCAAAACACTTGAGTGAGAGAATAATAAGTAAAGAGGACATTGTATATTATTCTTCTTCATGAAAGCATTAATATTCATGTAATTTTTTTCTATTCACATTGTGGAAGAGAATAGAGCTGCAATAATTTATGATAAAAATGAGAGATATCGAAATTACTATTCAAATTAGCCTTTCCTCAACCACATTTGACCTCCTTTTGATGTTCATTCCCACTGCCTTAGCTCTGATTATAACATCCTGGACCCAGATGCCACTTAAAATTTCCCTAATCCTGGTTGGACACATAGCCTTAATAGATCCTTTCCATATTCCAAAGGGTTAAGAATAGAATTAATGGTTTAAGTAGGTGAAATCGAGGAGATTAGACCCATATGATCCAAGTAAAACAATTTTAAATCATATAATGAAAACAATAGACAGTAACAAAAGTAGTAATTACATAGAAAAAGAAAGATACGAATAATAATATAATGTCATCTAATTTAAAAATGGAAAATTCCAAATTACCGCAATTCATTTAGGATAGATGATTCTCTAATTATAAGTATTAAGTATTACAATAATCCATATAATGTGATAAAAGAAAAATTGGCCAACAGCTAGATCCATGAGCATCTCGATCTCTAGCTCGGTCCTGTTCTCCTAACTCTATCCTAGTAATCTGAATCAACATTGGAATTTGGATGCTTTCCTTTATCAACAATTGAAGAGAATAAGTCTACTCCGATACCAAGTGTATTTGAGAATTGTGTGGGATAAAATCATAGTATTCTGAAACCCATGGTGTCTAACCTATACACTTTCTTATAACATACATTAAGGTAGTGTGAAGGTAAACTGATAATAAGAAAACGAAATTAAAAAATGTTCATGGAATATTGACTATTAAACTATTGACATTGAAATAGCTCCTCAAGGAACCCTGCATAAGATGTTTAATATCCTATAATAAGGAAGCAACAAATAATTTGTAAATAAACAATATGACCTAGTCGTTCATCAAAAAATTTCATACCACCACTACCTTACCCTATATCCCAAGTTCCATATCAGTAACAAACAATCCCTTGTTACAAGTATACCATAAATTCCATGCTCGTTCAACATAAAAAAAATTTCAAACCATAAAGGGCTAGATCTAGGGTATAAAAGACCAAGGTATCCTTATTGAGTCCTAGGATAATCTTGATAGAAACATGGTTAGGCACTAGTTGGAGTCCAAAGAGCATGCCAGCTGATCATGTCCTACTTGAGTATAATCAAGCGATATCCAAGTGGTAGTAAGGCCTGAGGCATCCCATAAAATCAATACCCAAGAAGCATACTCAATTTAATGCATCCACTACTGTGTTATGATCCAAGGATAATGTCCATGTAATCTAAACAATTATCATTTCATATCATTTACCATTAAATACATTATGACTCTACCCACTCGTAAAAATATTTAACCCATAATCATCAACATGGAAGGGAGGAAGTGCATATTATAACTAATAAACCCAATTCCCTTTAGTTATAATTAAGCTTCCTCTATCTAAGAAAGCATAGAAACACAGCTCTTTGGTGGCTCAAGTATAGGTAATTCAAATAAAAAGGCACAATATGGCACTTAGAAGGTTAAATGGTTACATAAACATTTATAAAGGAAAAATCCACTTTCTAATTCCATCAAAGTCCATTTCCTAAACATGACTTAAGTCACACTATATAATCTACAAATAAGTAAAACTACAATGCATTTAGCCCAGAATGTATTAAAAAATCAATCAATGTTTTTTAGTTTAGAAGAAAATGCACGTCATCTAAGGGGTTTTAATATAATATCTTGAAATTTTTATCAAATAATTCATTTAATATCATAAAATTTTTGTTCAATAATTTGTAACTCAATTTAACAAATAATAACTTAATTAATTCTTAAATTTAAAGAGAAAAAACAAATGAATCCTACCTCAAACAAAGGATAACCAAGTCTGACGCTTCATCTCTTACCACTTTCATAAGTGAACTCATGAAGTTTTTGTTAAATTCCTCTGAGCATATTCACATTCACATTTACATAAGGTCACCTACCCCCTATGTACATATTCACATGGACACGAATATGTATAAGGGGATCCTTACTTATATTCTTATATTTACATACACTGATTTCCACTTACTCTCATATTCATTTTTTATATTATATTTAACTCACCTAGCCCCATATATATAAATATATTCACTATTATAGATGCCCATACATATAAAAGGGGACCATAAATATATATATTCCTACCTATGAAAATTTGTTAAGTCACCTTTGACTCTAGAAACTCGAACCCTCTTAATGGACGACCAAGAACAATAAAAAGAAATACAAGAACTTCAAAAAATCAAAAGACTACAAATTAAATTGGTCTAGATAATGTAGTGGAGGAATAAGTTACTTTATGTGGTGATAGAAAACTAAAATGGATCCAAAACTCCTCTCATTTAGTGGAGAACTTTATAATATAAAAGAGTCATGGGAGTCCCACTCCACACTATAATATCAAAAGAAAAACAAATAATATTGTTATCCCTAACCCCAGGGTTTGGCCAAATGTCGCAGGGTTACGGGATAGAGGAAAAAATTTCCAAATTGATGGAGAATAGGGATATGAGAACCTAAATCAAATAATTGAAAGGGAAACATTATGAAATCAAGTGTAAATGGAAAACTAAAAAGGGTCCACGGAGGAGGTGTGTCACCTGGGGCCTAAAGATCCATCAAGGGGGTGTCATGCGATCTGGAGGGGGAGAAAGGGCAGATAGAGTTTAATTTTGTGTTATTTTAACTTTAATTAATATTTTCTTAATTTCTTAAAAAACTGCATAGTTTGGGGCACATGGATAGCCAAATAGAGTGCCAACCATGCAGTACCCCTTGAAAAAGAATTTCCCAATACAGTTTTTCCCACACTGTTATCCAAACTGTGTGCAAACCATGAGGTGAATATTTTCTAGGTACTACTTAAGTGGAACTACCTATGCATTAAATCTTAATGTTTAGAAAACCATGCATATCCCATGTGCACCTTCTCCCTCTACTGGTTGTAGGTCAAATAGTTTTCTACTAAGGGCCACAATGTTTATAACAAACCTTGCATCCTTTTCAGAGCACCCAAACCTTGACTTTTTTAATCCTGGGGATCCCAAAACTCAAAGATACCTCTAAGGGACTTATCGAGACTTCACCCATATTAAAAATAATGTATTAATGTTTTCCATCTCTCATAATTTCTTTCCAAAACATGGATTGTAAAACGGTCTGCTCAGTATACACAAAAAAAATCCCATTCAAATTCCAACAAATTTAAAAACATGGGACACTAAATTCTTCCCACATTAAAACTTATCATCCCTAATAATACTTGGGAAGATAATTAATAAATCACAAGACATACAAGATTCATGAAGTTTCATTTAAACAGCCACATTTTGTTTCCAAACTCTCAATTCACATCAATGTACCTCTTAAAATAGGACATATAAGCTATAAAAACCTAATCCAATGCTTGATTTCTAACTAAATCATCAAAATAGCGGTTACCTGAGCCTACTAAGATAGGGAAAAAACAATGTCATCATCTCCTTAAAAATTGGTCGATGGTTCTCTTCACATTAGGATTAAAAATTAGAAAGGTCCAAATTTCTAACCACAATTATACTTAATATTGTAATTGCCTTACAAGGAACACCCCTAAGAATTATAAACAAACTCCATGAATGTTTTTCCAAATAGAGTGAACCCAATGGAATTTGATTCCATTACAGGGACTATTCAATAAAGAAACAAATGAATACTGATTGACCAAACTAAAACTGGTCACGCAAGATTCCTAAAAAGACATAGTTGACCCAAGAAACACACTCATATTAACTAGGTGTCATGATTAAAATAGGCCCCAACTGACCACATATATTGAACAAAAGGAAACATGTCTATCCATTTTAGTAAACTATTCTCAAATTCCCGGCTATGAAGACAAGTATATTTCTAAAAAACATCAATTCGTCCTTCTAAGGAATACTTCATTTACTATGAATGCATCCATAGAGTTCGAAACCTAACATCAGGTGTCTCTCACTTCTCAAAACATATCGTGGTCATTTAAACTATCATTGCTTATCATGAACAAAATTGTATCCTAGATCTATCCCACTAGAATTCATTACCTTTTAAACAAAAAATATAAAACTGATAACGAGTCTGTCCAATATGTTCCTACACAAGAAACCCAAGTGTCACTCTGGACTAACTATGCCTCGATAAGTACCATGTGTTATCATGTAACATAAATAAGGGCCACTTATAAAACCCAGTGGATTTTAAAACATAGTGTGTTATATAACTAATGAACTCTTAGTGCATCATGGATGATGTCAGGAGAGGGGAAACTCGTGTTTTTTATGCAACAACACACTAAAATTATAAAAGAAAATAAAAATAAGGGATGTAGAACCACAACAGGTCTACTTATAATAATATTATTTTCTTTACATCCTGGAACATCCTCAAAAATCGATCACTAAGCCTTCACCAACCAATGCATTCTGTGATTTCTCAACTTAACCAATGAAGCCCATCTATGACTTAGAGTGTTTCATAACATTTTCTTAAATATCAAACCACATCAACATTGTGTTGAAGATCAAGAATCGGCATAATTTTTAAAAATTCAAAACCTCGAATAATTTGAATAGATTATACTATTCCCAAGCTATCTTCCTCAGTTGTGACCCTTTTACTTGTAAGGATACAATTAAAAGAATCGACATGATTCTCTCCACCTTAGGATTGTCCTAGTCATCCAATATAAGGGGATACCCACCACTCACAAGTGAACTAGTTCATGAACAACTCAAATGAATGTTTGAAACTCTTCCAAGCCATGATCAAAAAATAAAATCATTTGGCATGAAAAAAAATCAAATATGACGGATTTGTAATGGCAACTGGGTCTTTAGAAATTACTCTCAAGTATTGGGATGAGCTGTATTACTTTAAACTTGAGGCCTCTCTACTATGAAGATGAACTGATAACTCCATCTACAACCCAAGGCTCTATAATTTCACTGAAATCAACTAGTCTGTTTTATCATTTAGAGACTAGGCATGTACCATGAATATCAAAAAATACTACCCAATTATTTAGAATATATGAAGCACACCCTAAATACTATCCATATGTGTTCACCCTATGAATCCAAGTATTAGGCGGTTCATATAAGAAACTGTCTCAAGTCACGTCATCATATGATTGTAAAACAACTGATATTCTCATGGGTCACCAAATTAAAGAAATAGGGTCATTAGACCTACTAAGTGACTAACCGTGCTTGAGGTATTTAAACCCTTCTAAAACCGTGCATCACTTGATGCTTAATCCTAAAAAAAGTTTTAAAATACATCAAACCACCATCCATAGAAGGGTTTACATTAAGAGGTAAGCATCCTACAGGGGACAATGAAATACAAATGGAACTGCATGGTAGAAATATCACTGAATTTTCAAGGAATTTAATCTCTAAGGGTGGTACCTTCAATGGAATATCCCCTTAAGAAGCACAATTATTAACCCTATCACTGGTTCATGAAAAAAAATCACAATGATCAAAATACTTTTGTTTCGCACGGAACTCGGGGATGACCTCCTCGATGGGAGATTCAAACGTTCCGACCGGTTTCTAGCGGGTTTGTTAGTAGAACTGGAAACATCCAATGATTCCACATCCGTTTGGACCTACTTTCCAAAGGTAGGTGCTCATTAGCTTGTGGACTGATGAGTCTTAGGAATTTTCATTGGTCGAGAGGGTGGGAGTTCGGACTCATCACACCTTTTTTAGGGGAATTATTGTCTACTTCGGGACTCTCTTTATAGATTTAAGTTATGTTCGTGAATCCTTATTACATTACCAAGTATAAAATGATCTTTCCTTTAGTTTTAACAATCAATGATTAAATATGTAAGAAATTTAGAGAATCTTTTATATGTATTTGAGGTTCTTCATCAATAGAGAATCATCTGTATCTATTTAGAAATTCTTGGTCAATGGTATCCTTCAAAACATTTATATAAAAGTCTCTTGGTCATTATGATGACTAGGCTGGTTTTAAAGCCACTCAGTGGGGCACTTGAAGTTTATTGTCATTCAGAAGGACATGGATTATTTCAGAGTTGGGATCAAACCCATAAATGGGCTACCTACGTATCCTTTGTTTTGGAAAAGGAATCAGAACCCACGTAGTTCGAGTAAGGGAGTATGACGTTTATGATTGATGGCTCAAAGAAGGATGTCGTAATTACTTTTACACTCTAAGATCACGTGAGTCATGCTCGGTGTGAGAAACAAGAGGTTTTGGTAAAAATTAGACAATTGTTCCATAAAAGATGCAATCATAAGAAATGGTTTGGGGCTTATGTATGTATGATTGCACAGATAGATGAAGGTTTAGGATTTACTTTTAGGGAGAAAATCTAGGAACAGGGTCCATAAAGGTATATGTGATTCATGGAGATTTGAATACTCTAACTTGGGACTTATTCCTAAAAAGGAAACCCAAATTAGGAGATGATTGATAACTGAGTTTTACTCCTGAGAAGGAACCCCAGATCAAACGAAAATTAGGACTGGTTAAAGAGAAATTAAGGGACTTGGGGCTTACTCCTAAAAAGGATGCCCATAATTATGACTGGGACTTATTCCTGAAAAGGAGGCCCAGGTTATGAGATTAAGGTCTGGGACTTATTCCTGAAAAGGAGGCCCAGGTTAGGGGACTTGGGGCTTACTCCTGAAAAGGAAGCCTAGGTTATGAGATTAAGGTTTGGGGCTTACTCCTAAAAAGGATGCCCAGGTTTCGGAATTTTAAGAATTTGGGGCTTACTCCTGAGGAGGATGCCCATAATTATGACTGGGACTTATTCCTGAAAAGGAGGCCCAGGTTAGGGGACTTGGGGATTACTCCTGAAAAGGAAGCCTAGGTTATGAGATTAAGGTTTGGGGCTTACTCCTGAAAAGGATGCCAAGGTTTGGGAATTTGAAGAATTTGGGGCTTACTCCTGAGGAGGATGCCCATAATTATGACTGGGACTTATTCCTGAAAAGGAGGCCTAGGTTAGGGGACTTGGGGATTACTCCTGAAAAGGAAGCCCAAGATTATGAATGGGACTTATTCCTGAAAAAGAGACCTAGATTAAGAATTCTGTCATCTTAAAGGATGAGGTTGAATGAATGAACTCTCAATCTTTAGTGACATAAAGATATGTAAATCACTAGGTTTTGAGAGATATTCCACCGAATTCCTTTCAGATAAGGAAGTCAAATCAAGAAATCATGCCATAAATGGATTTGGAGAGTATCTTAAAGACTGAATCTTGAAAAGAAAAGGTGTAATGGATTAAGAGGGGTGAAATGGGAAAGAAAGGCACCCAAAAAAGAAGGGGCGCGCAAGTCTTGGAAGGCAGGCAGGTACTGCGGCGGCGCACAAGTATTGGTCGCACAGGTATACCTGCGCGACACATGGTGTACTTGCACGATTTTCAACCTGCATTGAAATACTTGAGCGACTCTTTATTAAAGACTTTAGAATCCTCTTGAGGTTCTTCCAGAAAAGGGACGCGCAAGTTCTATCGAAGGAATGAGGCGGCGCGCAAGTGTGACCACTTCCCTTAAGGGTTGACCACTCAGGCGCGCAAGTATTGATGAGTTTCAACACTTAGGCTTCACTTCCTCTCTTTAGATCTTCCGTTCTAGGTATGAAATTACCTTAGAAGTGTTCCGGAAGATTTGAGAAGAGACTTGGGCGTCGGGAACTTCAATCCAAGTTTCTGGAAAAATAATCCTCCTAAATGGGGGTCCACAGGGTATATTTATAGGCAGAAGAAGACCCCGAGCGGTTACCGGGCGGTTATCACTTAGGTCGCGCAAGTCACTTGCACGACCATAAGGCGTCGCACAAGTAGACTTGCACGACCACTAGGCGGCGCGCAAGTGTACTTGTGCGACCATGAGGGAACTTGCGCGACCTATGGGCAATGTTCTCCTTGTTCATGCCTTTGTCGATTTTTGATGTTTCTTCAAAGGATGAATCACTTTGGACTATGGTATTTCCCTTTTTTCAGTCGTTAGACTCTGTGACGGAAAGGAGCGTCAACAAAAGTCCCCCCTCAGAGTTGGATCCGGAGAGAAAAGAGGATTTGAATCTGAGGTGAAAATAAAAACAAGAAATCTGGCAGTTTAAAGTCATGCATGTCGGACATACAAAGGATAATGTTTAAGGTCGAAAAAGCTTTGACCCAAATGGATTAGAATTGACACAATTCCTTGACAACTCATATGAAAACATAGTACCATACTCAAGTATGAGGGAAAATATGTAAGCTATGACTTAAGAATATTTGAATCTGAGGAATGATATGAAAAAGAGCTAAAAGGCATTTAGAAGAAGTAGTTTCCAAGAATGAAGTTACTATTATTTGACAAAAACCCGTTAGGGGGTTGAATTATGCAGGGCCACCTAAGGGCATTGGCTGCATGGTCAAATAAATAGCATCTTTCGGCTGACAAGTCTATTATGTGGATTGTTTATGCAAGGACACCTATGGGCACGTGCTGCATAGTCAGGCAAAAGAACTCTCAGAAATTTACTTTCCTAGTGCTAAAAGCCAGTGAAAGTTTATGGAGATTCAAATTTTCTAAAGTATAGAGTTTGTTGTATGGAAAGAGGTACTTGAATATGGAGAAGATATTTTCAGACAAGATTATCGAAGAACTGGATGAATATCACTCCTACGAAGGTCTGACCCAAACGTAGGAAAGAAAGAATAAACCATAGACTTGAATACTTTTAGATCATGAAAAAGGTTATGGGACAAATATGTTAAGGATGGATATTTTTTTTGCGGATCCCTACATACTATTGTTTAAGACAAATAAGGACAAAAGAGGCATTCTTCCCAAGAATGAAGTTACCATTATTTAACAAACCCCTTAGGGGGTTGAAATATGCAGGGCCTCCTAAGGCCATTGGCTGCATGGTCAAATAAATAGCATCTTTTGGCTGACAAGTCTGTTATGTGGACTGTTTATGCAAGGCCACCCATGGGCACGTGCTGCATAGTCAAGCAAAATAATTCTCAGAAGTTTGACATTTTTGTGACTAGAAGTCATGAAAAGGGTTATGAAGATCTGAAAATATTTAAAGTTAGGATTATAACACATAAAATGGGTATTGTCCAATGTATATAGAGATACATGGGTTAATGATAACCATAATCATGTTGTGGCTGGGTCCTGAATTGAAATTTTGGACTTCACTACGTATCTCATAAGAATGAGAATCAAGCCATAAGTAGTTCTTGAAATGAAGTTTAACGTCGTGCAGGACGAAAATATGAGAGATCTTAGTTTAGGTTCATAGAGTTCGGACCATAATAATGAATACACAGTGTGTGTTTTCATGAGTACTTTTCAGCTAAGGGACTGAAAGTGAAATTTGGGGTTAGGCCCAAAAAACTTGGGGCTGGATTCGAGGGATACTTGAACGTTCCTACGTATCCCATAAGGATGGGAATCAAGCCCATGTAGTTCTAGAACTACCTTTTGTACAAATTTGGTACGTACATGTGAAGGGTGAAAGGGGACTTTAGTGCAATGATGGTTTAACCCGAGATAAAAAAGTTTAGGCCTTACCATGTATGCACGTAGTCTTTTGAAATGAAACATGATTGAAAAAATCAATGTCAATAATAGTTCTCTCTCAAATGAGGAAATCAAAAAGTATTGTAGTTTATTGTCGTATCGGACAAAAGTGTTGCATAGTTTAACGTCATATAACAAGGACGAAAGTGAATCAATGTAAAGATATTGATTCCAGGGGCGGTTTCACAAATCAACATCATATGAGATGGTGGTGAACCGATGTGAAGAGATTGTTTTTTTTTTGGGCTTGAACCCTGGGAGGTTGCCTACATACCCATCCTGGAGGGCAAGGATCAAAGTCTGTGTAGTTCAATTAAAGAATGAATTAATGATCAAGTTGTTCTTGGGGACAACGATCTAATAAAAAATGTTGTTGGGACTTACACATGGTTAGCGGCCCAAAGAGAGTGTTATGGTTGATGTTTTCTCTAAGCTCACGTGAGTCATACTCGGTGTGAGAAACAATAAGTAACAACAACCTTAACGATGCACAGTTTAATGTCATGTAGGACATATCAAGGGACTATGCAGTTTAAAGTCTTGCAGTTAGGACTATTGGTGCTGCACAGTTTAGTGTCATGTAGCAGGGACAAAATACTGTTTAATGTCATGTAGGACATATCAAGGACTTTCTGTACAGTTTAGCATCATGTAGTTAGGATGACAGGGGGACTGCGCAGTTTAATGTCATGTAGCAAGGACAAAATAACACACCATTTACATCTTTTTGGATGCATTGGGGATTTTTTCTACAGTTTAACGTCATGTTGGACGAAAAAGGGACTTTTAAACAGTTTAGCATCATGTAATTAGGACGTCACAGTTTAACGTCTTGTTGGACGTAAGGGACTTGCAAATAGTTTAGGGTCATATGCATGGACCATTGATGATGCAGTTTAATGTCATACAGGACCATGGTGTAGTTTAAAGTCATACAAGACTTTTTTAGGGAACGTTTTCATGGTTTAATGTCGTGTGGGAAAAAGTTACAGTTTAAGGTCATACTGGACCATTGCTGTATAGTTTAACGTCATATAGCAAGGACGAACTGGTTCTGCACAGTTTAGTGCCATGTTGCGGGGACATCTTCTTTTCTACAGTTTAACGTCATGTTGGACGAAAAAGGGACCTTCCTACATTTTAACGTCATGTTGGACGAAAAAGGAAATTTCCTACAGTTTAACATCATGTTGGATAAAAAACGGACTTTCCTATAGTTTAACGTCATGTTGGACGAAAAAGGGACGTTCCTACAGTTTAACGTCATTTTGGACGAAAAAGGGACTTTCCTACAGTTTAACATCATGTTGGACGAAAAAGGGACTTTCCTACAGTTTAACATCATGTTGACCGAAAAAGGGACTTTCCTACAGTTTAACGTCATGTTGGACGAAAAAGGGACTTTCCTACAGTTTAACGTCATGTTGGACGAAAAAGGGACTTTCCTACAGGTTAACGTCATGTTGGACGAAAAAGGGACTTTTCTACAGTTTAACGTCATGTTGGACGAAAAAGGGACTTTCCTACAGTTTAACGTCATGTTGGACGAAAAAGGGACTTTCCTACAGTTTAACGTCATGTTGGACGAAAAAGGGACTTTCCTACAGTTTAACATCATGTTGGACGAAAAATGGACTTTCCTACAGTTTAACATCATGTTGGACGAAAAAGGGACTTTCCTACAGTTTAATGTCATGTTAGACGAAAAAGGGACTTTCCTATAGTTTAACATCATGTTGGACAAAAAAGGGACTTTCCTACAGTTTAACGTCATGTTGGACGAAAAAGGGACTTTCCTACAGTTTAACGTCATGTTGGACGAAAAAGGGACTTTCCTACAGTTTAACATCATGTTGGACGAAAAATATGAACCAATTGTAAGAATCTTGGTTCTGGGGACCATATTTTGTGTTTATACAAAATATTTCTTCAGGAATCTGGCATTGGTTGGAGTCGTGATGAGTTCTCCATCCATCGAGATTAATGAATAAGCTCCATTGGAGTAGACCCTATGTATTGAATAAGGTCCTTCCCATTTTTGCTCAAGCTTGGGAGGCTTCTTTCCTGGTATCATTGGTGTTATGAGAACCAATACCAATTCTCCCTGAATGAATGAATGAAGACGAACTTTTTTATTAAAAGCGTGTGCTATTCGATTCTGATAGATTTCCAAGTAGTGCAAAGTGCACAATATTTTCTCATATAACTGTTCCAATTCATTCAATCGCATTTGGGATTGCTCATCTGTAGATAACTGATCACAAATGGATACTCTGAGTGAGGGCAATTGAACTTCAATTGGCAAGACTGCTTCCGTTCCATATACCAACTAATATGGAGTTGACCATGTTGCATTGCAGGTGGTAGTCTGATAAGCCCATAAAGCATGAAAGAGTTTATTAGGCCATGACCTCTTATCTTTATCCACCATCTTTTGCAGTATATTTGAAAGAGTCTTGTTAAAGGCTTCTATTTGGCCATTGGCTTCCGCATGATACCGAGATGAATGGTCGGATTTAATGTTGTATTCTTGATACAATTTCTTCACCTCAGAAGAACAGAAATTGGTGTCATTGTCCGTCAATATGGTATGAGGGACACCAAATCTAGTAATGATGTTAGACTTGATGAAGCTAACAATGCATTTAGAACTGACTTCTTTGAGAGGTACTGCCTCTGCCCATTTGGAAAAGAAATCAGTAGTAGTAAGAATGTACTTAAACTGCTTGGTTGTAGCTGAAGGGTAAGTTCCCACCACATCCATTCCCCATGTGGCAAATGTCCATAAGTATTTAGCTGTATGAAGCAACTCTGGAGGTTGATGAATGAAGTTGGCATGCACTTGACATGAATAACACTTATTTGTGAAATCAACACAATCTTGTATCATTGAAGGCCAAAAGTATCCAAGCCTTCGAATTTGATCAGACAATCTATGTCCAGAATGGTGGGCACCACAGACTCCTGCATGCACTTCTTTCATGACAACCATTGTCTCTTCACCATCAATGCATCTGAAGAGAACTCCATCAAAACCATGTTTGTAGAGAATTTTCTCTAGGTGGTTTGGGTCATCATAAAGAGTAAAATTGACCACATGTCTCCGGATTTGTTCTTTCTCGGCTCTATGAGGTGGAAGTGTTCCATTTTGAAGGTATTCCCTGATAGGTGGCATCCATCCTGTAGTATGACCATACGGTTCAGGAATGGGACTAATTTCATTAATTTCCTATGTTCTGGCTTAAACATAAGGTGAAATTGCATGACGGTGGGCAATACTGATGGTTGTCTCATCCCGATTTGGATCTGCTAAAGCTGTGGCTATATTAGCCAGTGCATCAGCTTGAGTATTTTGTGATCTTGGGACATAAGAAAATGTCGTTTCTGAAGGGAATTATGCCATTAACTCTCTAATGTAATCATACAAAGGGATTAATTCTTCTTTTCTGATGGCATAATCCCCATTGACTTGTTTGATTACCAGGTCTGAATCACCTTTCACCTTTAAGTGATTAACTTGTGCTTGGAGCGCTAACTCCAAGCCTGTAATGAGAGCTTGGTATTTGGCTTCATTATTGGTACCACCTTCCCACAATAAAAAGGAATAAGGTAGCACTGCCTTATCTGGAGAAATGAGCACAATTCCTAAACCAACTTTGTTGAATTTAGGATTTTCCACTTTCTTCCCTGTTGGACTTCTGGAAGCACCATAAAAATACATTTCCCATGTTTGAGGATTCTCTTGAAAAGAGAAAACTTCCTCATCAGGGAGTTCAATATCTGAAGACGTTTCTTCCATTAAAGGATGTTCAGCCATGAAATCAGCCATAGCTTGGCCCTTTATTGCCTTATGAGACACATACTGAATGTCGAACTGCTGTAAAATAACTGCCCACCTTGCTAGACGTCCAGTAAGCATTGGACGACTAAGGATGAATTTGAGCAGATTATTACGAGATACCAATTGGACCTCATGATGTTGCAGGTAGTGTCTCAGTTTCTGAACTGCAAATATTAATGCCAGGCAGCACTTCTCAATACTTGAATACCGGGTTTCTGCTTCAAGCATAGTTCTACTGAGATAGTAGAGGCTATTTTCATTACCAGCATCATTCTTTTGAGCGAGAAAGGCACCCAATGATCGCTCTAGAGCTGTCACATAGAGGATAAGTGGTCTACCTTCAACAGGTGGCATGAGTACCGGTGGACTCAAGTGGTATTTCTTGAGAACATCAAATGCTTCTTGACATTCTTCAGTCCACTGATAAGTGAATCCTTTCTTCTATAATTTGGTAAAGGGTAAACTTTTGCCTTCCAAATTGGCGATGAAACGCTGAATATAGGCTAAGTGTCCTTGAAGTCCTCTTAATTCTTTCAAATTCTGAGGAGGTGACATACCAAGGATTGATTTGGTCTTCTCAGGATCAACTTCAATACCGCGATAGCGTACAACAAAGCCGTGGAATTTTCCTGAGGTTACCCCAAAAGCACATTTTAAGGGGTTCATCTTCAAATTATGTTGTCGAAGCTTATGGAATATGACTTCTAAATCAGCCAAGTTATTAGAACGTTGTCTGGATTTAACCACCAAATCGTCTATATAGCATTCAACAGACTTCCCTAAGAAAGGTTTGAAGATACGATGCATGGCGCGTTGATATGTTTCACCTGTATTCTTTAAACCAAAGGGCATCACCCGGTAACAAAACACACCTTGAGGAGCTCTGAAGGCTGTAGATTCCTCATCTTCTGGGGCCATTCGGATCTGATTATATCCGGAATATCCATCCATGAAGGAAAGTACTTCATAGCTAGATGTCGCATCAATTAAGAGTTCTGTAATCGGAACTTGGAAATCATCTTTAGGACAATACCGATTAAGATCTCTGAAATCGATACAAACCCTAATTTGTCCGTTCTTCTTCTTTACAGGGACAATATTATCCAACCACTTGGGATACTGAACTTCTCTGAAGAAGTTAGCTTTGATCAGCTTATCCACTTCAGCTTCAATTTTGGAAGCATAAGTTGGGTGTGTTCTTCTCGTGGATTGCTTAAATCCTCGATGTTCTTTTGGTAAACCCAAATGAAGAGTTGCAACATCAGGATCAAGCCCAGGCATTTCTGTATAGTTCCAAGAAAAAATATCTTTATTTTTATTTAGAAAAGAAATATACATCTCTTACTCTTCAAGGGTCATGGCCGCACTAATTAAAGTGGGGCGTGGATCTTTCTATGTACCTAGATTTACTTCTCTGAGTTCATCCACAGTGGTAGAGATACCTTCTTCAAATGCTGGAGGAGCATCTTTAAGATCTTCCTCTTCCTCTTCATCACGTGTAATTTCTTCCGTTTCTACTTGAAAAGTAGATGACAAAACTAAATTCTCATGATCATAAGAGATGTCAAAATTTTCACATTTTGAAGAAGAATCTTCCATTTCCAACCCTATTGATAATAAAGGGTCTTCTTTGGGAAATAAAGTGGAGATGATGGATTGAGAATCGACATAATTATTCACCTCTGGTGTTGTTATAACTTCTTCTGGCCTGATTGGCGAAGTATAGACTTGTTGGACTTCAGCGGATGAAATGAAAACGTCACCACTTAGGCTTTCATCACTGTTTGGTAGGTTACCAATTTCTCCCATGCTGTCTGGCTCAATTGCCATAATTGACATTATGGATCTTTCCATAAGAGTATTTTGTTTTGGTCCTATTTTGTCAATTTGACTGATAGGTAACACATAATCTGTACTCACATGTGTAAATGGATTTATTGGAATTTTCTCCAAACCATATGGAGCATTAACTTTGGTAATTTCCTTCATTGTAGATTTTTCTCTTCTCTTCATGTGATAATATTCTGCCTCAATGTATTGAGACTCACATGTATTGAACGGGGTCTTATCACCATACAATGTTCCAACTTGACCATTGAAATAGTATTTGAGACATTGATGGTATGAATAAGGAATAGCTGCATGCTGATGTAGCCATGGTCATCCAAGCAAGATGTTGAAAGCTGAGTCTTGATCAACAATCATGAAATCTGAATTGGATACAAGATCTACAAACTGAGTTCTGGGTGTAACTTCGCCCAGTGGTTCTTGTTCATTTTTATCATATCCTTGTAACATCATGGTAGAAGGAGATAAATCAGATTCCGTGTGGCCCAATCGACAAAGTGTACGAATGGGCATGAGGTTGACTCCTGAACCATTGTCAATGAAAGCTCTTCGGATATCTACACCACTGACTTTGCCAGATAAGTACAAAGGTTTTATGTGCCCATGAACAACATCATCTTAATCTTTATCATTAAAAGATATCATTGCATGGAATTCTGCAGGATTATTCTCTATGTGACAGACTTCAGCTGCAGCAATTTCAGCTTCAAACTCATGAGGACTTGACAAAGCTTCGATGAATGCTTCCCGAAGATCTTTTGATAGATTCAAAGCATCCAAAATTGATAACTTGGCTGGTACTTGGGCCATTTGTTTCAATATATCATACTTTTGATCTAAAGTTCTACGTTTCCTAACAGGAATATGCGGTTTAGCAGGTACCTTGGAAGCAGATGCTTTGGAAGCTGATGCATCTTGTATTGAAGTTGTCAACATCCTTGGTTTTGGAAGATTAGACTGATTAGATCCATTTAATTACTGAGATAAAGAAGATGGAACCTTTAATCGGTCTTCCAAAATAACTGTGCCAAAACTGAGTTGGCCATTGGCAGAAGAACCTTCTTGTTCTTTTTGAGCTCGCTGAAGGGCTCTACCACGAGTTTCTGCTGCATATACAGTGCTAGCAGGGGTAGAATTGGAGTAGTGGCTTCGGAAAGATCCACGTCTTCCCCTGTATCCTGAACCTCTAGAACTTCCTCGAATTCCCTTATTTGATACAGGGAATTCAGGATCATCAAGACTGGAATATGGATCTTTTAATTGAATCATATTCACAGAACCAAAGATTAACTCTTCGTCTGATAAAGACTCTACCTGATTAGCCTGTTTAGGCTGTGCCGTTTGGTGGGGCGGTGCCCGTGGCTTTGAAGTAGATGGCATAAAGTCTTCCAGAGTCAAAGACAATTTAGTCTTTGACACATACTCATCTTCTTCTGATTCTTTTTTCTTCTTTGAATCAAGCCGTTTCTTTGAGAATTTTCCCTCTGATGAAGAGGGTTTTACCGCAATATTCATGGTAGAAGACACAATTGGTTTCTTTAATTGTGTTCGCAAAATGGCATGAGTCCGATTGATTGTCTTTCTAACCATCCAATCATCATACTTCTGTGCATTTCTGCTTTTGACTTCTTGCCATTCACCTTTCTCCTCTGGAATTGTAGCAGTAACACGTGCTATCTGAGTCGAAGAACCATTTAACTTGACTTGTCCCAAGTCGACCATATTTTGCAGGAGTTCTTTAATGACAAAACACTCCTGGATGGGATGCCCCAACATTTGATGAAAGGAACAATAATTGGGACGGTCTTCATCTCCTTCCTTGTTTGGCCTCTTGGGCACTGGTAATTGAACCAAATTATTTTCTAGAGCTGAAATGAAGTAACCAGGAACTTGCTCACTTCGGAAAGAGTATGTGTTACTCTTCAAATCATCAAATTGTTTTCTTCGTTGATCTCTTTGATCATTTGGATGAAACGGCCTTTGTTGTTGGCGTTCAGGAGGTGGATCCCTTCGAGAAGATGAAGTTTTTGAAGTAGAAATAGGTACAAGTGCTTGTTTAAGTATAACTGTAGCAGTTTTGCTTTACCCATTCTCCTTCCTGGAGCTGATGGAATTACACGAGATTTAGCCTTAGCCTGTATAAGGGAATCTTCAATCTGTTGAGCGATTGAAGTAAGATCTCGAAACCCTCCTGTGTATTTCACAGGGATCAATGGCGTGCGTAATTCGTCACGCAAATTTTCCACACAGATTGGCAACATCTCTTCCTGAGGAAGTGCTAAACTCAGGGAATATGTTAATCCCTTCCAGCGAGCAATGAAATCAGAGACTCTTTCATTCTCCCTTTGCTTGCAGTTTGTAAGATTGAAAACTGTCATTTTTGGCAAAGTTGAGCTGAACTAAAGAAGGAATTTTTGCCGAAGATCCTCCCATCCGATGATTGACCGGGATTGCAAGCTTGTATACCAGAAAAAAGCTGGTCCTTGCAAGGTTCGCACGAAGCATCTGAGTTTCACTACTTCTTGCTGCTCTGGAGTTCCCATCATAGGATCACAACAAGACATGTATTGTGTCAAATGTTGTTCAGGGTCACCTGATCCATTGAAAGTAAGGAAAACAGGGTTTCCAAAACTAGATGGAGGAGAAATTGAATCTACCCATTCAGGGTAAACTTTCTTTTCAGGTTGAACTTGCGCCCATTTCCCTTCCATAGTTTCTAACCGAGCTGTTAATGACTCAATAGTAGTTATTAACTTTTGAGAAATATCAGGTTGAACTTGGTTTTGGGTAGGTGCAATGAATGGAGCTTGGACCGACGTGGTAGTTGGTGCTGCAACTGATGGTAGTGCTGCCAACCGTTGTTGCGTTTGACCCGTAGGATTAGACCTCTGAGGGTGTACTGATAAAGGAGGATATTCCTGATCCATCTCAGTAGTTACAACAAATTCCTTCGGCTGTCGGACTTCAGCATTCTTAAGAAGAAGACTACTCTGAAGTAGTTCTACATTCAACCTTCTTAATTCTTTCATTTCTTCCTCCTGTTATGCAAACCTTTGCTCTAATGAGAGCGATTGACCTTCTCCAAAGGAAGGATATGTAACCTGATTCTTTCCCTTCCCTTTGTTGGATACCTTTTGGAGGGATGGAAGTGGATTACCCAGGTTCTGAGTAATCCTTTGACTTCGTGTACGCACACCTTCTTCATTTGTATCGGCACGTACATTTTCTTGAGCAGGACGCTCTTCATCTGAGTCCCCTGAGTGAGTCTCCTCTGGTGGATTAGCAACAACGGCATTGATGACATTGATTGATGTATAATGCATCGCATCCCTTCTATCAACATTTATGTGATATTGTCTTCTTTCATGTCTTTGATGAGACATTGCCTTTTGTTGATTTAATCTTTTAGGAACTTCTTGACGAGCTATAACTTGGAGGGAATCTCCTGATAATTTTGCTCTTCGTTCCTCTTGGGGATTCTTCCCCAATCGAGAAAAGACCGATATTCTCTGAGAAGGGGATTGATGATTTGAAAGAGTCCCCAGTCTCGAGAACTGGGGATGTTCCTGCTGCTTCCGCTCAACTCCTCGAATCCCATTTGTTGAATCTGAGGGTTGGGTTAAAGAAGTCCCTAGTCTGACAAGTTGGGGTGTCTCTTGACATGCTATGTCTGAGATCTTCTTAAAATCTCTCTTGATCTTGCGAACCTTAGTTCGGAAATTAGCTAGATGCATTAGCCTGTATCCACTTTTATCACCTGGTTCAACAGACAGTTGGATGATTTTCGAAACTTATGTCATTTGATGACGTGTTTGCTCCATACAAGAGGCTTGTGCAATATTCTCACCTGCTTGATGTAGGATAAATTCAACAACTTGTTCTCTATATGCTTGATTTTGAGAGGAACTAGTTGAAGCATGTTCTTGAGCAAGCTTTTGATTATGAACAAAGCCCATTGACTGTGGCCGGCCATGGGCAATAACATTACATGAGACCATTTTCGGTGGGCTTTGCTGACTGGAAAGCACTGTGAAATGTAGTGCTCCATGAACACCCCATCCTCTAATATGAACACCAGATGGAGCATTGGAAATTAACTGACGCAATTTTCTTAGTGCGCCAAGGCATGAACGTTGAAGGGTTCTCTGTTTCTTTTCAGCCTTCGGATACCAAGAGACTGATAGAGATGCCAAATCAATCTGACATTGTATCCCTTCTATTATCTTAAGATGATTTTCATATTCATCATAAGATAATACCGTCTTCTTCAATTGACAAAGAGTTTTCCATATGTTGAGACGAATATCATGGACTCCATCTTCCGTCAATATCTTTGGAATGTCATACTGGGAGTCAGCCAAAGGCCAAAACATGACTGGTACCTCACCTTCTGCCAGTTTTTTCCTCATGTTCAGCATTTTCTCTTTATCATTAAATGAAGATTCTTCTACCTGTTTTGACCAGAGTTGGTGTTTCCTTGTTGCTTCGTCAGATTCAACAAGATTGGTAGAGAGATCATTGATCAAACTAGAAGATGCATGACTTAGGGGTGGTTCGAAGAATGACCTACAGCCTGGGCTATCTTCTAATTGCGAAAGTATTTCACTTGTTAGCGATAAAGCATCAGACATGACTGGTTTCGCATTTGCAAGTGCCTCAAGATAAGAGGGCTTTCTTGGCACTACATTGTCCACTGGAGTATTTTCCAGGCAATGTGAATCACTACTGCAGAGAGGACTTTCGCAGCGAAGTTCATCATCATGGGGAGGACCACAATAATGGGTTACAACAAAAGATGAGATCTCTTGCTCCTTGGTCTTCTGACCACACAGAGGGTTCTTGTGGTTCTCATCTGAAGATGAAACTTCAAGATTGACTGAATTGTCACAAAGCAAGCCTTCATGAGAAAGTGTCTGTTGATGACTTTTGGAATTAATGTTCCCATTATTGGGAACTGAGGGAGTAGAATCTTGAGTTCCAACAGATAATTGTCTGAGTGCTTCAAGAACTCCAGCATCGAGCAAGGTCTTGTTGCAGATTGGCCTTTGATCTCCTGACTGTGCTGGGCGGATCTTTTTCTTAGATGCTTTCTTACTCGCTTTGGAAACCACTTGTTGATGAAAGTGGTTACTCTAAGCAAGTGTATGTGCCTGATCCGGAAATATGGTCAGGTTAGGCTGACGATCTCCACTCAAATCAGGTGTATGTGCCTGACTTGGTTGTCCGTATGATATGGGGGAGTATGCCCCATAACCCTCTTGGACTGGAACAGATGTGTGTGTCTGTTCCGGAGTGAATCGTTGATGTTTCACTCCACTGCTAGGGATAGATTTATGTGTCTGTCCCTAAGATGATGTTGAAGATGTTATGATATCCTGGCAAGCATCCAGAATATGAGCAGGAATTTTCTTCTGCTCTTTCACCATTGACAAAATATGTTTGGTGACTTCAGCTGCCGGAACGGGGATATACGTCCATTCCGGGCATGGAGTAGGTGTATGTGCCTGCTCTTGTCCTCCTTTTCCTGTTAGTGAATCCTGACAGTACTCAAGTGTGGAGGCAGAGAGTTGAGTCTGCCTCCTGTTTGTCGTCGGGGCTTTCCGACTGACTTCTCCGTGCACTACCAAGTGAGACTGTTGGTAGGCTTGATTAGTATTAGCAGGTGTATATGCCTGCTGATTACACTTCGCCAAATGCGGTTGACGAGATCCATCATATGTAGTCAGACGAGCCTTTTGGCTAACTGATGATGTATAAGCAGGTGTATGTTTCTGCCTATAGTACTCCTCCGGAATTTCCTGGTGGGATTGGCGTGATGCTGCCAGACGAGTCTGCTGGAAAGCGGAATTAAAACGGACAGGTGTGTGTTCATGCTCATTGTTCGCCACCAAGTTAGGTTGGTGGACTTCTCCGGAGATGGCAGGGATGATAACCTGCCCATTGTTAACCGGATTCCGCCTCTGGTGGTTCATCTTGCCTGCTCGGGTTCGAAGAACCTGAGCCAAACGCCTGGAGTTGGTACCCTCATCATGTTGAGGGCGCACTGCCGTACGAGTCTGGCGGCGATTGTTGATGGGAGCCCTCGGGAAGGACTCCTGTCTTTTTGAATTAAGGCCCTGAGGGACCTTCTCATTCACTTCCTCAGAGTAAGGGAGTGAATGGAAATTGTGTTCCGGGGATAACGACCCGAAACGGTTGGAGACGGTAGTCATCACCGCCTGCCTCTTGATCACTGGTCATCATTGTCCAGATGACCCGTGTGAGTTGTTCACTTGGAGGGCCTGTCTGGAAGCCTCTAGAGTTGGAGTGGTACCGTGTTGACGGTACTCCTTAACAAGCGCATTTGATACAGAGCGTTGAAGACTTTGAGTAGGTGATGTCATCCTCAGAGCGGATGACGATCTAGTAGGAATAGCAGCAGTGGTATTTGCAGCAGCAGTATTCACAGATGTGAATTTGAGAGCAGCCATTATGTAAATACAGAAGATCTTGTAAAAGAGTGCCTATTTGATATAACAGATGTAATCAAGATAAATTCAGCCACTTCATCCTTTGGATGAGCACATATATCAATGATTGTTTTTGTTAGCCCTCTTACTGACTTTTAAAGAGGGGTTTTAACAAATAGGTAAAACACCACTTTAACTTGGTTAAGGATTCACGTCGGGTTCACCATTTTTTGTTTCGCACAGAACTCGGGGATGACCTCCTCGATGGGAGATTCAAACGTTCTGATCGGTTTCTAGCGGGTTTGTTAGTAGAACCGGAAACATCCAATGATTCCACATCTATTTGGACCTACTTTCCAAAGGTAGGCACTCATTAGCTTGTGGACTGATGAGGCTTAGTAATTTTCATTGGTCGAGAGGATGGGAGGTCGGACTCATCACACCTTTTTTA